>CM069141.1:17939488-18539488 GCA_035221665.1 Okamejei kenojei | reverse complement strand
TACAGACTGTTTTCTTGCCAGTTTGTTATTGTAATATATTGGTTCCTTTCTTGTTCATTACAATCTGAAAGCTTGAACAAAAGGAAACCTATTCACGTTACAAGCAAGTGACTGAAATTGTGGTATTGCCACATAGTTTTCCAAGAGTTTCTGTTCCGTGATACACTTGTGGCTACATTTTTAATTAACAGCACAATGTCAGAACCTCACATTAGCTTTTACTTTGATTCATCTTCCATGACCTAAACTTTTAGACAACGTGTGCTTAAAATGTAAGATTTTATTTAATTTAAAATTTTAAATTTTTAATAAGATTTTAGATAAGGTATTTGCATTTATATTTAGATATCTCATTATTAGACTACAGCCCTTTTGCATATAATAAAATTCAATAATATTCTGTAATTACGTTTAACTAAGATCCTGAGATAATTATACTCTGGAGATTGGGTCACAGTTCAGAATCATTGCCTTGATTTACCACTCATGCTGCTGAGTCTGCAAGAGTGAAATGAACTCTTTGCATGTAATGATAACCACTATTGATACCCGGGTATCTTATTTTTTGTCTGTATCTTTCCTTACAGATCAATCCCTGATGTTTCAAACCTAAAAGCAGTTATCGCTGTCGTTTGGACTTTGATGTCCTTGAGTACGTCACCTATAATTTTCAAATAGTCTCAGCTCTTACGTATATTTTAAAATAAAATCCAACAGAGAAGGACTTGCCAAAACCCTTATTGAGGAAAATAATCCATTCCATCGCCCTACAAAATAAAGACATACCTGTCCACTGTTTTCAGTAACAGTCTTTGCCTGAATATTAAACAAAACACAAAATGCTGTAGGAACTCAAGGGCTCAGGCAGTATCTGTGGAGGGACTGGACAGGCAACATTTTGGGTCGGTTTCTTTCTTCAGATTGATTTTTACCTACTTGAATTTATAATTTCCTGAATGCTATTTGTTGCTCTAGACAAATATAAGATAATTTCCCAGATGCAGAAAGTATGAGAGCGTTGAAAGTTTAAAAGATTGATTGAAATTAAATGCAGTGTTTATTTAGATCATTGCTATGAAAATTCAAATGGCAGTTGTAATCAATAATTTAGGATTTGATGGCTGATAACCAGCAAAGGTTATTCTGGTCTTGACCCGAAACGTCACCTATTTCTTCTCTCCAGAGATGCTGCCTGTCCCGCTGTGTGACTTCAGCATTTTGTGTCTATCTTCGGTGTAAACACACATCTACAGTTCCTTCCTACACAAAGATTGTGCTTAATGTTCCTTGTTGGCTTTCTCAATAGACAGTGGCATTTTAGTTTAGTTTAGAGATACAGCGCGGAAACAGGCCCTTCGCCGACCAGTGATCCCCGAACCATAACACTGTCCCACACACACTAGGGACAATTTAAACATACACCAAGCCAATTAACCTACATACCTGTACATCTTTGGTGTGTGGGAGGAAACCGAAGATCTTGGAGAAAACTCACGGGGAGAACGTACAAACTCCGTACAGACACCACCCGTAGTCGGGATCAAACCAGGGTCTCCTATCGCTGCGCCACCGTGCCGCCCTTCATCGCATTTGAAGAAAATTAGTAATGTAAAATTTTCAAATAGCAAGGTGAAATATTTTATTAATTACCTGGGAATTGTTCGACAGTACCAGATCAAATAATTTAAAGAGTTTTATATCGATATAATTGTATATTTTCTATATGCATCATTTACAGGAGAATACACTGATACAGCAGACCTGTGGATTGTTCAAGTTGCAATTATTTCATTGACTGGGGTTACCTGAGAGAAAGAAGACTCAATGGGAAGAATGAATAGAGACTATCTGGAAGAGTTCTGCAGGTCAAGCAGCATCTGTGGAATTTTGACTTTTTGGGTGAAGGACCTGCATCTGAAACGTCAACTTATACCATTTGCCTCCTCCAGTGTTCTGTTTTTTTGTTCCAGCTCCTAGCATTTGCAGTCTATCATCAACAGTGGCGGGGATCATGACAGAAGCCTCCTCGTGGCGAACCCTGGAAGCGACGACGCGATACACTCTGCGACGCGTCGGGCGACAATTCTGTCAACACGTTGGATGACGACAGAAGCCAACAGCGAGCTACATCGTCAGACACACAAGCGAATGACCAACAGGGGCTATCTATTTCTCCAAATGCTCCTGTGAAAGCTACGTTTCTGCTGGACCATCCAAGAGACCATTATTACTTCAATTAATAATAATCTCTTGGATGGCGTACCTCAAATTGATGAATGTCTATGGAAATGGCCATCAATAAGGATGAGAATCATTCCAGTAGTGTTTCAACAGTGTTATACACAAACTTTCCATTTGAGGGTGCTAAAGTGTATATAATAGCACTGGCCATAAAGCTATATCTTTCTTGTCTCATTTGCCTAGAGATCGGATTGCAGCCATTTCAGCCACTAATACATTTCAATGCTTAACATACTTAGGAAAAATAGAATTTGAAATGATTTTAGGATGGTCTACCCCCAAATCAAGCACCAAAATGAGACCTGCAAAATTCCCAAAGGGATCCAGGCTCAATGAACACAATTGCCAGCACTTTGCTGCACAACATTCTCTTCAAGGAGTCATTCCCCACAACAGCCACAACAAATATTATGGTTGTCAGGAATAAGGGAGAGTGCAAGGGAAGGAGGGAGTTTTAAGGATCTTTGAAAAATACACTGAAGTCTTTAGAACTGAGGCATGTCATGGGAGGGATGACTGATGCACTCGCTGAGACGAGAAGAGGCCTTGCAAGGACACAGTAAGAAGCAGTGGCTCATGCATTTTTCTCCAGTAGTGCAAATCCCTGCAACATGAAGCAATGCTGCGAGATATGTCAAGGTGAGGTGCACATCACTTCTGTTCTCTTACTTGGTTACATTGAGGCACACACAATAGACGTAGACCTTTCCCCTCGCACATGCACGGATAAAGTTACCGGACCTATTTCTATAACACTATTTAGGATCCAGTGTGTGCCAATGAAGTCTCCTCTCATTCTTTAAAATCCAGCCGATACAAGCCTTACCTGTTTCTCTCCCCCACACATCCTTTTCCCCCATCTCCCCTGTGCCTCACCTGGACTCGCACATATTTCTCTCTTCCCATTCCCCCAACCTTCCTTCCTTTGGCTTCACAATTTATATCGCCTGTGCCCACCTCTAACCTGCCACACTTTGTACCGCCTTGTCACTCTTCCAGGTTTATTCCTCCCCACCCCCCCTTACAATCAGTCCCAACCCGAAATGTCACCATGCAGTCTCCAGATTTGATGCTTGACCTGCTCGGTTATTCCAGCACTTAGTGTCCAATTCATTCCAGGTACAGGTCTCAAAAAAGTTATCTGAATTGTCATCGATACATAATCAGCTTTCCTGAAATAAGAAGACCAATACTGTACATAATAAGTGTAGGAAGGAACTGCAGATGCTGGTTTAACACAAAAATAGACACACAATGCTGGAGTAATTCAGCAGGACAGGCAGCATCTCTGGATAGAAGGAATGGGTGACGTTTCGGGTCGAGATATCACCTGAAACGTCACCCATTCCTTCTATCCAGAGATGCCACCTGTCCCACTGAGTTCAGCATTTTGAAATGAAATGAAATGGCTTTATTTGTCATTGTAAGCACTGCATACAACAAAATTGTTATTGTCACTCCATTGGTGCATAATATACAGATTGTGTTTTGTTTCTATCTACTGTACATAATAATCCAGATGTGTTCTCAACAATGTCCTATATACAGTGGCTTGCAAAAATTTTCATACCCCTTGAAAATTTCCACATTTTGTCATGTTACAACCACAAACGTAAATGTATTTTATTGGGATTTTATGTGATAGACCAACACAAAGTGGCGCATAATTGTGAAGTGGAAGAAAAATGATACATGGTTTACAAATTTGTTTACAAATAAAAAACTGAAAAGTGTAGCGTGCAAAAGTATTCAGCCCCCTTTACTCTGATACCCCTAAATAAAATCCAGTGCAACCAATTGCCTTCAGAAGTCACCTAATTAGTAAATAGAGTCCACTTGTGTGTAATCTAATCTCAGTATAAATACAGCTGTTCTGTGAAGGCCTCAGAGGTTTGTTAGAGAACATTAGTGAACAAACAGCATCATGAAGCCCAGGGAACACACCAGACAGGTCAGGGATACAGTTGTGGAGATGTTTAAAGCAGGGTTAGGTTATAAAAAAATATCCCAAGCTTTGAACATCTCACGGAGCACTGTTCAATCCATCATCCGAAAATGGAAAGAGTATGGCACAACTGCAAACCTACCAAGACATGGCCGTCCACCTAAACTGACAGGCCGGGCAAGGAGAGCATTGATCAGAGAAGCAGCCAAGAGGCCCATGGTAACTGGAGGAGCTGCAGAGATCCATAGCTCAGGTGGGAGAATCTGTCCACAGGACAACTATTAGTCGTGCACTCCACAAATGGAAGAGTGGCAAGAAGAAAGCCATTGTTGAAACAAAGCCATAAGAAGTCCCGTTTGCAGTTTGCCACAAGCCATGTGGGGGACACAGCAAACATGAGGAGGAAGGTGCTCTGGTCTGATGAGACCAAAATTGAAGTTTTTGGCCTAAATGCAATACGCTATGTGTGGCGGAAAACTAACGCTACACATCACCCTGAACACACCATCCCCACTGTGAAACATGGTGGTGGCAGCATCACGCTGTGGGGATGCTTTTCTTCAGCAGGGACAGGGAAGCTGGTCAGAGTTGATGGGAACATGGATGGAGCCAAATACAGGGCAATCTTGGAAGAAAACCTGTTAGAGTCTGCAAAAGGCTTGAGACTGGGGCGGAGGTTCACCTTCCAGCAGGACAACGACCCTAAACATACAGCCAGAGCTACAAAGGAATGGTTTAGATCAAAGCTTATTCATGTGTTAGAATGGCCCAGTCAGTCCAGACCTAAATCCAATTGAGAATCTCTGGCAAGACTTGAAAATTGCTGTTCACGGATGCTCTCCATCCAATCTGACTGAGCTTGAGCTATTTTGCAAAGAAGAATGGGCAAAATTTTCAGTCTCTAGATGTGCAAAGCTGGTAGAGACATACCCCAAAAGACTTGCAGCTGTAATTGCAGCGAAAGGTGGTTCGACAAAGTATTGACTCAGGGGAGCTGAATACTTTTGCACGCCACACTTTTCAGTTTTTTATTTGTAATAACATTTGAAAACCATGTATCATTTTCCTTCCACTTCACAATTATGCACCACTTTGTGTTGGTCTATCACATGAAAATCCCAATAAAATACATTTACGCTTGTGGTTGTAACGTGACAAAATGTGGAAAAGTTCAAGGGGTATGAAAACTTTTGCAAGCCACTGTAACTGAGATACAAGATTCCTGATTTTTGCATTCAATTTGCAGTGACACCATTCTGTTCACTTTCCTCATTACCTGCAGCTCCTGCATCCTAGCATTTTATGAATCATGCACACAAATATCCTGAGCCCTCTGCATCTCAGGGCCATGCAAAATCTCGCCATGCAGATAATATACTTCTTATTCTCTCCTGCCAACATTGATAATTTCCCATTTTCCAAGATTATACTCCATTCACTTAAGATAACTAAGGGCCTGTCCCACTTGGGCGTCATTTGTGCGTCATTTACGCGACATAATTTACGCGTTGCATCACGATGCGTGCATGGCGTGCATTACGCGTGCATGGTGCACGGTGATGTAGGCAGTGACGCGCGCGGAGCCCCAGGATTTTGGGATTTTGGGATTCACAAAATCTTTGAGCGCCACCTGTGTGACGCGCAAATGATGCCCAAGTGGGACAGGCCCTTAAATCTCTTTATGGCGTCCTCATGTCTTCTTCACACCTTAATTTCCTATCTTTATGTCACTGGCAAATTTAATGGCCACGTTTTTGGTCCATTTATCCAAATCATTTATATAAATAGTTTAAAAAAAAATTAGGCTCTAATAATAATCGCTCAATGCATTTGTGAACCACAAAACGTCTACTCTGTTTCTTGTTAGTCTTTTCGAACCTGTGTCAGGTTTGGGTCGCAGTGAGACAGGACCAGATAATGTTATAGGATTTTACAGGGTGCTGGTGACAAGGCACGTGTGACAAGTTGAATGCTGAGAAAATGTTTTCAGATTGAGGGGTTATTCATTTAATGAATGGAGAAAGAACTTTGTTCTTTTGCAGTGTTGTGAATCTTTGTAACTTTCTACCACACAAACACAACTCTTATCTATTAAATATACTCAGACTGGAGACTGACAGAGAGTCGAATCACCGGGCAGTCAAGGGAAGTACTGGGACTAGATCAGCCATGATCTTATTGAATGGTGGACAAGGCTCCAAGAACCAGTTGGCCTGTTCTTATGTTTATTATGTTATGCAGGGGATTGAAAGTGACAGAATTAGATGAGACATCAATTGTGAGGGATGGTGGCATGTGCACAAAAGTGACAGACGGCTGTGGAGGACAAGTCATTAAGGCACAAATTGACAGATTCTTGTTTAGTACAGGTGTCAGAGGTAATGGGGAGAAGGCAGGAGAATTGGGGAAAAATAGATCAGCCATGATTGAATGGTGGTGTAGATTTGATGGGCCTAATGGCCTAATTCTGCTTCTATAATTTGTATTCAATCTTTGTAATTCAATGAAACAATCATAATTTCTACCTCATGGCAAAACCTTGAAATAATCAATTAGTGTCTAGGCTGAAAATGAACCTCATCTGGAGTTTCATGAGGGACATAATTCCTGAGTGAGTGTGGTCTTCATTGGCTTAAAATTTCCCTTCCCGTTTTCATGCCAATTTGATCAATCCCTTTCCCGTTGCAATTCCCCAACGTATCTGCAGGAGGTGCAATTCCTGCCGTTTTACTCTTTTCATCTTCATTGGCTTTAACCCACATACTCCTTCCAGTAAAGCCGCTTACATTTGCTATGAATCCCAATGTAAAGCTGAAGGGTAGCATCTAATTTCTGAGCAGTGATAATGATACAAACCTAAGGCTCAACATTGGATGAAACAATTTCAGGTAAAGGCTGACACCATGAAATGTTACCTCAGATGCTGCCAGGCCTACTGAATATTTTAAACATTCTCAGTTTTATTTCCAGCATTTTTCCCTCATTTATCTCCTTCTAATTACATCCTCAGTTCAATGTCATTAAATAACGTTTTTTCAGAAATTAACATTTTTCTTCACAATTCGCTTTTAAAATTGCCTTTTCAGCCTTCCATTATTTCATAATTATGTTAAATAATCTATATCCTTTTTGTCCTCAATTACTATTCTTTTTTTACCCATTAATAGAGGCAAGTGACATGAGCTTGCAATATTTTTCATGAAAATATAGAAAAACCAATGTTAAAGTGAAGATGAAAAACAATTCTGCCTCAGAAACCTGCTGGATCAGTCAGGAATCACTTGCAAAGATTTTTGGTTTATGGGTTATATAGACATGAAAAGAAGAAGAAGCTCGAAGAAACTTACGGACAGCTAACAACCAGATAACTAATAACCTTTAAAAGATTTTTTTATTGTAAGAAATTGTAAAAGACAATTTGGCAGGTCTTTTGCTTCATGCACTTCTGCTACTTTTATTAGAATTATTAATGACTATATTCAATTTTAATCTTCAACCTGTAGCTCATTTTATTTTACTGTCGGATTAATAATCTTTGGTAATAATTACTCTGTGGCATCATCTGGTGGTCAATCCACTTATTGCTAGAACCCTCGTTAGGAGAGCTGGGACTATCACAATAGACAGTAGGTGCAGGAGTAGGCCATTTGGCTCTTCAAGCCTGCACTACCATTCAAAGTGATCATGGCTGATCATCCACAATCAGTACCCCATTCCTGCCATTCTCCCCATATCCCTATCTTTAAGAGCTCTATCTAACTCGCTCTTGAAAGCATCCAGAGAACCGGCCTCCATCGCCCTCTGATGCAGAGAATTCCACAGACTCACAACTCTCTGTGTGAAAAAGTATTTCCTCATCTCCGTTCTAAATGGCATACCCCCTATTCTTAAACTGTGGCCCCTGGTTCTGGACTCACGCAACATCGGGAACATGTTTCCTGCCTCTAGCATGTCCAAACCCTTAATAATCTTATATATTTCAATAGGATCCCCTCTCATCCTTCTAAATTCCTGAGTATGCAAGCCCAGCCGCTCCATTCTCTCAACATATGACAGTCCCGCCATCCCGGGAATTAACCTTATGAACCTATGCTGCACACCCTCAATAGCAAGAATGTCCTTCCTCAAGTTTTGAGACTAAAGCTGCACACAATACTCCAGGTGTAGTCTCACTAGAGCCCTGTGCAACTGCAGAAGGACCTATTTGCTCCTATACTCAACTCCTCTTGTTATGAAGGCCAACGTGCCATTCCCTTTCTTCACTGCCTGCTGTACCTGCATGCTTACTTTCAGTGACTGATGAACAAGGACGCCCAGATCCCGTTGTACTTCCCTTTTCCCAACTTGACACAATTTAGATAATAATCTGCCTTCCTATTTTTGCCACCAAAGTGGATAACCTCCCATTTATCCACTAAACTGCATCTGCCATGCATCTGCCCACTAACCCAACCTGTCCAAGTCACCCTGCATACTCATAGCATCTCCTCACAGTTCACACTGCCACCCAGCTTTGTGTCATCTGCAAATTTGTTAATGTTACTTTTAATCCTTTCATCTAAATCATTAATATATATTGTAAATAGCAGCGGTCCCAGCACCGAGCCTTGCGGTATCCCACTAGTCACTGCCTACTATTCTGAAAGAGACCCGTTAATCCCTACTCTTTGTTTGCTGTCTGCCAACCACTTCTCTATCCATGTCAGCACTCCACCCCTAATACCATGTGCCCTAATTTTGCCCACTAATCTCCAATGTGGGACCTTATCAAATGCTTTCTGAAAGTCCAGGTACACTACATCCACTGGCTCTCCCTTATCCATTTTCCTAGTTGCATCTTCAAAAAAAAATGCAGAAGATTAGTCAAGCATGATTTCCCCTTCGTAAATCCATGCTGACTCGGACCGATCCTGCTACTGCTATCCAAACGTGCCGCTATTTCATCTTTTATAATTGACTCCAGCATCTTCCCCACCACCGATGTCAGGCTAACTGGTCTATAATTCCCTGTTTTCTCTCTCCCACCTTTCTTAAAAAGTGGGATAGCATTAGCTACCCACCAATCTGCAGGAACTGATCCTGAGTCTATAGAACATTGGAAAATGATCACCAATGCATCCACGATTTCTAGAGCCACTTCCTTAAGTACCCTGGGATGCAGACCATCAGGCCCTGGGGATTTATTAGCCTTCAGTCCCATCAATCTACCCAGCACCATTTCCTGCCTAATGTGACAGAGTTTGTCGAGAGTTGGTGATGAGGAAGCCGTCAGTCAACTGGTGTGCTCGATATCAACGGCAGGAACTTTACTCAAGTCTTATCTAAATGTGTGTGTGTGCAAAACTGCGTTCGTTAATAAAGACACTGTTTTGTTCACAACCTTTAGATCCCTACAACTGTTTATAATCAATGTGGGAAAAAACTTATAATTAGTAGAAACAACAAAATGACGCAATGTAACCTGAAAATAAGGCAAGGCTCTCAATATATAAACACCTGAACACTTTACTCCATTTACTTTGTTTTTAAGTAGATAAGTCAACGAAGCTAATAAACCACAGATGTTCAATTTAGAAATTATTTCTTTCCTTCGTGCTGTCTCACTTAGCTGCCAGACTGATTCCTAGGGACCAGCCAATATGGGTTCTTCAGTGTGTTTGTGCACACATTAAAATTATTAGCAAAATGATAGTACTTTTAAGCATAATATGCAATCCAAACTTACCAATTGTCAGGAAACCTTTCTATATAAAATATTGACATGTTGACTAATCGGCAAGTCATTAATCTTGGAACATGCGGTATGGTTAACATTAAATGATCTTACACATTCAATTATATGGCATTTGGCACATAATATATTTTTGAGAATAATCATCATAAAAATGTTATTAAGGAATTCTCCTGGCAGGTGAAGGGTCGGTATTTTCTGCAACAGAGATTTATTTCATGGTGTGCACTGTAAGTTGCTTTCTCCCTGTCCCTTCATCTCCAATTAATTATACACTTGCTGGGAATGATTGTAGTGCACACTTTGGGGCATCTGGAATCTTTGTGGAAGAACAGATCAATAGTCAATCACCTTGATCAATTTTGTATGGTTAATGATGCTCTGATGTATTATCTTCAATATTTGATTACCTAAAAATGATTTATTAAAAAACATCATCAAACCACAAACCTTTGAAACGCAGCACAAAACGTTGCACAAGACAGTCTTTAGCTCAGGGGTTTGAGTCGTTTTTTTAATGAATGAAATTCAGGAAATTTGACAGCTACTGCCTATATGTCAAAGTTTTATATTGTACAAAAATTCTTAGATGATCACATTTGATGACCTACGTCTCTGCTAGTTAGAAGCAGTTCTTGCTTTAGACAGATACAAAATGCCGGAGTAGCTCAGTGGATCAGGCAGAATCTCTGGAGTAAAGGAATAGATAACGTTTCGAGTCAGAACCCTCCTGTCTACAGTTCTTGCTTTGCTGTGTTTTTGCAGTTTAAGAGATTTTTTCTATCCATGAATGAAAATGTAATAATGCTGTAAATACTTTGCAGGTCAGGTGGCATCTGTGGAAAGAGAAACGGAGTCAATATTTCTCAGGTTAGTGATTTTACTTCGGAGTCACGTGAGTGACTACGTGAAGAAGGCCGTCAACCCGCATGCGCGTCATTACGTCTGACGCGTTGCGCAACGAATGACTGGCGGGTGCGTCGCTCCTTCCAGCGGTAAGTTTAAAACGGTCAGGTAACTGTTATACTTTATCTGAGGTCGTTGCTCCCGGTTCGGTTATTGCTTTCTTTCAGCGTACTCGAACATGCGGAGAACATGTCTAAGGTGAAGAGGCGGGCCGCAACGAAACCAGCTACTGAAGACCGCGGGCCTGCGGGTAGTGGGCGGCCGCCAAATTCGCCTTCAGGGTCGCCAGCAAAGGAGCCAGCGGCTACAGACTTGGTGCCGTCAGTATGCACCTTGGCTACCCCGCGGGGGAGAAAAGCCACGAGAAAGCCTGTCTGGGCCCTGGACTCAGATGAGTTGGGCCAGGAGGTGGAAATTTGCCCTCCTTCTATGGGCAGTGTTGATGGCAGACTGACCCACATGGAGCACCTAATGGAGAGGTTGCTCCAGTGTGATATGCTCCGAAGGAGGGAGCTAACTGAGCCTGGGTATTATGGAGAACCTAAGGCAGCAGCACCTGTGTCAGGGCTGCAAAATATCCCCCTCTCTGATGAGGGGAGCGTACGAGGCCAGTTTTATACTGACTCAGTGTACGGAGGCACAGCTGGGCAGCATGCTTCAATGCATGTGGGGCAAATCTCGGGAGTACCCTCTATGGCATCCAAATTTACAAACCCTGCCCTAACAGGGGAGCCATTGGGAAAAGACCTGGCCATGAGCATTAATTATCTGGCCTCCCACCAACTCCAAGATCAGGCCATGGAGGAAACCACTGCCAAATACAATACCCCACTGAACTGTGCCTCATTAAATGTCCCGGTAGTGAATCATTCCATCTGGGGACACATTGGAGGGGGCACCAGAGCCCAGGAGGTAATACTTCAAAAGGTTTTAAGATTACTTGCCTCAGGCATCACGGGCTTTGCCAAGTCAGTGGATGGGGTGCCCCTCTCTGATACCCAGCAGGAAGCGATGGCATTAATGTGCAATGCACATTTTGAAATCAATTGCCTCCGAAAGAATGCGATCCGTCCTGTTCTGAACCCAAAATTTGCAGGGCTGTGCAAGCCAGGGAACGTCCAACCTCCAAACCTCCTATTCGGGGTTACCTGCCTAAGCAGGTAAAGGAGCTGGATGAGGAGGCTAAAACCGTCAGCCTTATCAAGGCACCTCCCAAGATTTCATCTTTCCGGCGACAGTACCCCTACCCTCCTCTCCACACCAGACGGTTCGTCAGATATGGTGGACGTCACGAACAGCAGGCACAGAGGCCTTCTTTAGGGCAGGGCCCAAGCCGGGCCATATTCAAGATACGCGGATGGCGCCCTCCAACAGCCCTACCCCCCAGACCTCGGGGGCAGAAGCAAACACCATACCGCCGATAACCACTGAGGTAAGTGAGTCGTTTTTTTGCGTAACACATCTTCGATGGATCAGTTACAAGTTGGGGGTAGATTACAGTTTTTCTTACATGACTGGCATTGGATAACATCTGACCCTTTTATACCGTGCAGTATACGAGGTTTCCAAATTGAGTTCCTTTTCGACTCTCCTCCACCCACTCAGCATACACCGAGCCGCACTTTTGTTCTTTCACAACAGGAGTGTGCGAGTGCACAAGGGGAAATTGAGTCTTTACTCAAGAAAGGGGTAATTGAGAGGTCGAGTCGTGAGCCTCACCAGTTTGTGTCCAATATATTTACTAGGCAAAATACTATATTTACTAGGATGCCGAATCATCCTTGATTTAACTGAGCTTAACACCTTTGTGCATTATAAACACTTCAAAATGGAAAACTTTGTCACTGCCAAACAACTGGTTTCCAAAGGATGTTACATGGCATGCATCGATCTCAAAGATGCTTACTATTCAGTGGCCATTCATGAAGACCACAGGAGATATTTGAAGCTTAGCTGGATGGAGCAATTGTGGCAGTTTAAAGCATTGCCTAATGGGTTAACCTCAGCGCCCAGACTATTCACTAAATTGCTAAAACCAGTCCTGGGGCTACTCAGGGCACATAATCATATAGTCATGGCATATTTGGATGACATCTTAATCGTTGGGAAGACTTTGGAATTAGCTGAATTATCTGTGTCAGCTACCAAACTCATGTTTGAGAGACTGGGGTTCCTAATCCATCCAGTTAAGTCTAAATTGGTACCATCTAGGATAATTGATTATTTGGGATTCACCATGAACTCAATGCACATGTCAGTGACTCTGCCTTGGGGCAAGCAATTAGAGCTAATTGAAGCCTGCATATACCTCATAGTGAAGAACCAACTTCTATTAGACATGTGGCTAGTATAATTGGCAAATTAGTGGCTGCTTTCCCAGCTGCTCAGTTCGGGCCTTTGCACTACCACAATTTGCAGCATGCAAAGGAGCAGGCACTCAAGCTTCATAGAGGTCACTTCGATAGACCTATGCAGTTGCCAGCTGAAGCCATTGCTGAGTTATAATGGTGGGTTACCAATATTCAGTATTGTTCTAGTACTATTTTAGTTGATACACCATCAGTTATCCTGCAAACTGTTGCCAGTGCACTAGGTTGGGGTGCTACCAACACCGTCTCTAGCTGCGGGGGGCAGATGGAAACTGCAGGAATCATCGATGATTCAGTCACACGGTATTAACTACTTAGAATTGTTGGGAGCACTCTATGGGTTAAAGGCTTATTGTACCAATATGCATCATGTGCATGTTCAACTTCAGATTGACAACACTACAGTAGTAGCGTACATTAATCACATGGGTGGAAGTAAGTCTGTATCCTGTGATAAATTGTCTAATCTCATTTGGCACTGGTGTATTACGAGAAACATCTGGGTTTCAGCTATCTACTTACCAGGTAGATATAACATGGTGGCAGACACAAGGTCACAACAATTCAATGACAACAATGAATAGATGTTGAATCACAAAGTGTTTAATGACATTGTCATTCGTTATGGTGTACTGGACATTGATCTGTTTGCATCCAGGCTTAATCATCAGTTACCAAATTACGTGTCATGGGAACCAGACCCAATGGCAGTAGCAGTAGATGCATTCTCGCTACACTGGGGTGGAACATTTTTGTATGTGTTTCCCCCATTCTGCTTCATCAGTCGATGCTTGGCCAAGATCAAGCAAGACTCCGCCTCTGGCATATTGGTAATACCAGACTGGCCTACTCAGCATTGGTTCCCACTCGTACTAGCTATAATTACACAGCCTTTTATGGCAGTGCCCAAGAGCAGAAATCTGCTGGTACACCCTGTGACAGGGGAAAGCCACCCTCTACATGACCGTATAAATTTATTGGTTTGCAGATTCTGAGGAGACCATTCCTGGGGCTCGGGCTTTCAGATCGTACGATAGATGTGATGACTGCGGCCTGGTAGAAGAGCACCCAAAAACAGTACATCACTCACATAAGGAAATGGGAGATGTACTGTTCTCTCTCAAATATTTCATATGACACGGCTTCCATCACGGATGTTTTGGAGTTTCTTTCATCACTTTTCTATGATCAGAAGCTCAGTTACAGTGCCATAAATAGTGCTAGGAGCGCTTTGTCATCTTATTTATGGTTGGGGTCAGGGAACCACACTGTAGGATCTCACCTCTTAATAACTAAATTTATGAAGGGCATTTTTAACTCTACTCCCCCTAGGCCTAGATATTCACAGATATAGGATGTGAGCATGGTTCTCATGCTGCTCCATCAGTGGGCACCAGCTTCATCCCTGTCTCTGCATTATCTCACACTTAAGGTAGTCATGCTCATGGCGCAGGCCTCAGCATAACGGGTCCAGACGTTACATAAACTTAGACTGTACAGCATGGTTACATCATGTGATAACATCACCTTTTTTGTTCATGATCTCATTAAGCAGAGCAGGCCAGGGATGTTGGGGTTCAAATTGAGTTTTATGGCCTACCCCTTAGACCAATGGTTGTGTGTGGTATCTCACATATTACTTTACATTAAGGTCACTAAGAGCCTCAGAGGCTCGGAAATATCCTTATTCGTCAGCTACACCAAACCTCATAGGAAGGTTACAGTGCAGACCATCTCAAGATGGATTAAACAGGTTCTGGCATCTGCAGGAGCGGCCACTGACACTTTTAAACCTCATTCCACCAGGGCTGCATCGACGTCAGCAGCAAGGGACATGGGCGTCCCTCTCGACCACATTCTAGCGGCTGCGGGATGGTCTAATGAGCGGATGTACCAAAAGTTTTATAACAAGCCTATCGCCAGACCGGGGACTTTGTTCTGTTTTAAGTTCTGTTTCACAGTTCTCCCTGGGTGAGAGGAGTCACTGTTAATTTATTTTGCTATTAAAGCATCAGCATTTTTATCCATGTCTTGTTTGAATGCATTAAATTTTCTCACTCATCCTGGTCAATTGATGCAGTGTGTGACGCATGGACTTGTTTCCACGGCATGAAATCACAGAGCTTCAAAATCTTCACGTAGTCACTCACGTGACTCCGAAGTAAAATAGTAAGATTAAACAAGAACTTACCAATTTGAAGTTTGATCCTTATTTTATGAGTTACGATGAGGGATTTTGTGAAGACCCCGCCAGCACGCATACACGACATTCTTCAAAGCAACGGTGTGGAATCACAGATAACAACAATGACTGAAGAGAGTAAGATTAAGAGACACTAATATACCAGTTGACCTTATGATAGAGGGTTGGGAGCGGAGGGCACAAAATCCCTCATCGTAACGCCTCATAAAATAAGGATCAAACTTCATACTGGTAAGGGTACACAAAAAGCTGGAGAAACTCAGCGGGTGCAGCAGCATCTAAGGAGCGAAGGAGATAGGCGACGTTTCTCGAGACCCTTCTTCAGACTGGTCAGGATTTATACAATGATGAAAGATATGCAAAAAAGTATCGGTGATAAAGGGAACAAGCCATTGTAAGCCGTTTGTGGTGTGAAAATGAGAAGCTGGTGCAACTGACTGCCCAAAGGATGCAGACTCCCCAAGCGGAATATGAGGTAAGTTCATACTGGTAAGTTCTTGTTTAACCTTACTATTTTACTTCGGAGTCACGTGAGTGACTTCGTGAAGATTTCAAAGCTCTGTGATTCCATGCCCTGGACCACGTCCATGCTCACACACTGCTGTAATTACTGATGGGGGAAGTATGTTAACGTATTTCAGACTTGAACAAGCTGATATGAGCAAGAACATCCGCCTGGTTCCCCCGTTTAATGAGAAGGATGTGGACAAGTATTTTGCAGTGTTTGAATGGACGGCTTCTTCCTTGAAGTGGCCTAGGGACATGTGGTCCTAGGTATTGCAGAGTGTCCTTGTGGGTAAAGCACAGGAGGTGTACTTGTCGTTATCTGTTGACAACAGTCGGGACTATGAGTGTGTGAAGTCTACGGTTTTAAGGGCTTATGAATTAGTTCCAGAGGCGTACCGGCAGAAGTTCCGGCGCTTTAGGAAGTTTGATAGTCAGACTTATGTGGAGTTTGCTTGGGAGGAGACACTTTTTGACAGGTGGTGCGCTTCTCAAGGAGTGAAGGATTTTGAGCTGCTGTGGGCCTTGATGATTATGGAAGACTTTAAGAACTGCCTCCCTGAGAGGGTTGCTACTTACCTTAATGAGCAGAAAGTTAAGGAGGTGTCTAAGGCCGCGGTGTTAGCAGATGAGTATGTATTGACTCATAAAACTGAGTTTGTTGGGCGATCCTATAGTTTTGGTGCACGGCTGTTTAATCGCAGTGGTGTCGCCGGTGGCAGTGCCAAAGCTGTTTCTGTGCCTGCAAGTGTCAGCTCAGTAATACAGGGGGAGGTCCGAGCTGATAAGGTTGACGGAGATTTCAGGATTAAGGAAGGGCCTGTGTGCTACTATTGTAAAGGGAGCGGGCACATCTTATAGTCGTGTCCTGTCCTGCAAAGGAAAAATGCAAAGCCTGTGGCTTTGGTGGGTACACAAAGAGCACCTGTGGTTCCTGGGATGCCTGCGTCTGATGAGTGTAGGAATTATTCTGTGTTCATCACGAAAGGTTTTGTTTCTTTAGAGAATGGGGGTCATAGAGTTCCAGTATCCATCTTGCGTGATACTGGTGCTACTCAGTCCTTTATATTGGATAGTGTACTGCCGTTTTCTGGGGAGTCATCGGTTGGGTCCAGTGTCCTTGTGGTAGATTCGGGTTGGAGGACATGGTAGTGCCTTTGCATACCGTGAGTCTCGAGTCCAGTTGGTTTCAGGCCGGGTAATTGTTGGGTTACGGCCGTGTTTTCCCGTTGCGGGGGTTTCTGTGATTTTGGGGAATGACTTGGCAGGAGGTAGAATTTTCATTACTCCTGAGGTGACGGCTGTTCCGATGGTGCAGAGTCCTGATATATTGGCTGTGCAGCATCCAACGGTCTTCACAGCTTGTGCTGTCACAAGGGCTATGGCTAAGAGCCAGGCAAAGTTTGAAGATGTAGTGGACCTGAGTAAGAGCATTTTTGGGGATCAGGATGATGGATCCTGTGTTGTGGAGGGTGTTTCTACATCTCAAGATGGGGTCTTGTCTGAAAATGTGCCAGTGTCGCTGTCACGTGACCGGCTGGTTGAGGAGCAAAAGAGTGATCCAGGTTTATCGGATCTGTTCGACTGCGCGGTACCTGAGGGGGATATGGATTCCATAGCAAAGGGGTACTTTCTGAGGAATGGCTTACTGATGCGAAAGTGGTCTCCCTTGGATATGTCAGGGCATGATGATTGGAGCATGGTTGATCAGATTGTGATACCTTGTCGGTATAGGGACAAGATACTCTGTTTGGCTCATGATGGACCTCTGGGTGGACATTTGGGGGTCAATAAGATGTATGACCGTATCTTATGGAATTTTTTTTGGTCAGGGTTGAAAAAGGACGTGAAGCAGCACTGCAAGTGTTGTCACATTTGCCAGGTGGCAGGAAAGCCGAACCAATCGATTGTTCCTGCGCCTTTATATCCAACCCCTGTGGTTGGGGAGCCGTTTGAACGGATTCTAGTTGATTGTGTGGGTCCTCTACCTCGGACAAGGGTGGCAACAAGTTTTTATTGACAATTATGTGTGCGTCTACCCGCTTTCCGGAGGTGGTCCCTTTGCGTAACATTACTGCCCCTGCCATTGTGAAGTCTCTCACTAAGTTTTTTTCATTGTTCGGTTTGCCCAAGGTTGTGCAGAGCGACCAAGGTTCCAACTTCATGTCAAAGGTTTTTGGTCAGGTAATGAAGTTGTTGGATATTGAGCATTGTTACTCCAGTGCATATCATCCTGAGAGCCAGGGAGCTCTTGAGCAGTTTCACCAGACTTTGAAATCCATGTTGAGGACTTACTGCCTGGAGTTTGACAAAGACTGGGATGAGGGGGTTCATCTCGTTATGTTTGCGGTGCGTGAGGTCGGGCAGGAGTCTTTAGGGTTCAGTCCTGCTGACCTGGTGTTCGCGCATACTGTTCGTGGTCCGTTGAGGGTCCTGAAGGAGAAATGGTTGCAGGAGAATTCAAAACATAGTATTTTAGACCACGTCTGTAGTTTTAGGTCTAGACTGCGGAGGGCATGCGAACTGGCAATGGGTAATCTTGCTTTGCTCAGTCTAGGATGAAGGGCTGGTTCGACAGGAAGGCTTCTAGTAGGAATTTTTCTCCAGGTGACAAAGTCCTGGTGTTGTTGCCTATTCCTGGTTCCAGTCTGCAAGCTCGGTATAGTGGTCCCTATCAGGTGGTTAAGAAGGTTGGTGCAAGGGATTACGTTATTGGTACCCATGATCGGAGGCGTAAGACTCAGCTCTGTCATATCAACATGCTGAAGCAGTACCATGAGCAGGAGCATGTACAGGTTGATGGGGAGGAGCTGTGTCCTTCAGTTTTGTCTAAGCCGGTTTTGGCTGTAGTAGTGCTGCCCCCTGACACGGGTGGTGATGTGGGTGAGGCACAGTTGTCGGTGGCAGTGACGCAGGGAGAGCTGTGCAACTCTGAAGCTTTGGAGTCGCTTCCCTTGCGGTTGTCTCATTTATCTGGAAGCCAGCGGGATGATCTGCTTGCTTTGGTGGGGTCAAATGGGTCACAGTTCTCGGATGTGCCTTCTCAAACGTCTGTGCTGCAGCATGACATTGACGTGGCCGGTACTGCGCCAATTAAACAGCATCCGTATTGGGTCAACCCTGACAAGCGTCAACGTCTAAGAGGTCAGGTTGACTATATGCTGCAGCATGCAATTGCTGAACCTAGTTGTAGTCCGTGGAGTTCTCCGTGTCTACTGGCTATGAAGGCTAATGGGGAGGACAGGTTTTGCACGGACTTTCAGAAGGTGAATGGTGTAACTAAGCCGGATTGCTATCCTCTTCCATGGATGGAGGATTGTGTGGATCATGTGGGTAGTGCATCTTTTGTGTCTAAGTTGGACTTGCTAAAAGGGTATTGGCAAGTTACTTTGACTAGGCGGGCAAGAGAGATCTCAGCGTTCATTACATAACTTTCTTCAGTACAATGGCATTTGGGAGTGAACCTAACAATGGCTAGTGAACAAGGTATTGTCTGGTTTGTCCTTCTGTGAAGCATTCCTTGATGATTTAGTTGTGTGCTCCAGGTCTTGGATCGAGCACATCGGTCATCTGAAGGAGGTATTTTGTCGACTAGCGGAGGCAAACCTAACGATCAATCTGGGGAAGTGCGAGTTTGGCCAGGCCATGGTGACGTATCTGGGCAAGATGGTGGGCCGGGGTCAGGTTCGCGCTCTCGAGGACAAGGTGCGACATATTGTTGCATTTCCTGTTCCAACATCTAGGACTGAACTCCGTAGGTATCTGGCTATGGTTGGGTACTATAGAGGGTACTGTCCAAACTTCTCTGCAGTGGCAGCTCCTTTGACGGATTTGCTGAGTCCGAAGGTAGCTTTTGTGTGGTCCGCTGAGTGTCAACAAGCCTTTGATCATACTAAGGGTCTTCTGATGCGCGCACCTGATTTTGAGCGTCCATTTAAGCTGGCAGTGGATGCTAGTGATCGTGGGGTTGGTGGGGTTCTTATACAGGATGATTCAGATGGGGCATCCAATTTCATACTTCTCTAAGAAGTTTAATCCCCATCAGTGGTGGTACTCCACCATTGAGAAAGAAACCCTTGCTGTGTTAATGTCTCTGAGTCATTTCGAGGTTTATGTGGGCTCCTCGAATGTCCCTGTCGTCGTATTCACGGATCATAACCCTTTGGTTTTTTTTGCAGAACACGAGGAATAAGAACAGGCGGTTAATGAGCTGGAGTTGGCTGCTGCAAGAATACAACCTGGAGTTCAGTCACATCAGGGGCAAGGATAATATCTTAGCTGATGCCTTGTCGCGCCAGTAGTGTTTTAGTACTGAATAGTTTCTTCCGAAGCTTATTCAGTTTCTTTGGGTGGGGGTGTTAGGTACTCCCCCCCCCCCCCTCTGGTGAATTCTATGTACTTAACTCTTTTTGCTTCTCTCCTGAGTGCAGGCCCCGTGGCTGGGAGTCAGGAATCAAGGGGTTAAGGGCTCCTGTACCCGATTGGCCAAGCTGCGTCAGGTGACAGGTGACTCATCGGAAGCTTAAATACCAGGAGTCTCCCAGAACTCTCTCTCTCTCTTCGTCGACCCTGACTCGTGAGCAGGTTGCTGGTGTGAGCTGCCACATGCATAGAACTTTTATTATTACCTACATTCTTGAATTGGGACGGATAAGGGCTGACCTAGGGTTTTCGTGTATTTTGCCCTCTAGTTCGACAGCTCATTGTGAGGCTAGCACTGTTATCTTTGTTTATTAGTTTATTCTTGTCACTGTTTTGAATCATGTCAAAATAAAGGACCATTTTCTTGAACTTGAGCCTGGTTTTTGACTGTTACGCAGCTCTGAAGTACCTGCCTTCGGGAGTCGTAACAGCATAGAAGAACAATTTCCCCCAATGTAGCGAGAACGCGTCCATCGCCACTGCCCCAGGATCTGGTTCCCAAGAGACATATGTTGGTGGACGCAAAGAGGTCCATATTTGGCCAAATATTCAACATCCGCTCAATGTTGTCATTAAATACTCGTGACCGCCACTGTACCAAATATTTCTTTCAATACACCAGAGCCAAATTAAGTTTGTCAATTCATCACAAGATATTGACTTGATACCACCCATATGGTTTAAATACGCCACCACTGTGGTATTATCTATTTGAAGACGGACATGCGTATGATGCAGATTTGTGCAGTAAGCCCGCAGCCCGTGAAATGCCCCCAGCATTTCCAAATAGTTTATACCTTGTGATTGAAGAAGAGTAGACTCGTACAAATCCCATCTGCCACCACAACTGGAAGTGGTTTCGGTAGCTCCCCAGCCCTGGGCGCTTGCGTCGGTTTGTAACACGACTGATGGGTTAGATATAATGATGGGATTAAAACAATCACGAATATTGCTAATCAAGCATTGCAGCTCAATTTTTGCCTTGTTTGGCAGCTGCATAGGTCTGTCAAAATGTCCAACGTTTGCTTTTAATGCTGAGATTTTTGCTCTTTGCAAGTTTTGATAGTGTAACGGGTCAAATTGTGCAGCTGGAAATGTAGCTACAAGTTTCCCAATCTCCTTGGCAGCATGTCTAAGAGTCGGTTTCCTGACGCAAGCAAGGCTGTTACATGCCTCTATTATGTCTGTTGCTTTGTTCTCTGGGACAGTGACAATCATGATTGGTGTTAATCGTGAATCCCAGATAGTCCATAATCACAGAGGGGTTGAACTTAGATTTGTCTGCATGGATGACAAACCCTAGTTTTTCGAATAATGATTTGGCAGCTGTTACTGCTAATTTAGCTAATTCCAAAGTTTTTCCCACAATTAAAATGTCATCTAGATATGCCATGACTATGTGGTTTTGTCTTCTTAGAGACGCCAATACTGGTTTTAGTATTTTGGTAAATAACCAAGGGGCTGTTGTAAGCCCATTGGGTAGGGCTTTGTATTGCCATAGTTGCCCCATCCAGACAAATGTTAAATATTTATGGTGATGTTGCGTATAGGTACTGAATAGTATGCATCTTTTAGGTCGATGCAGGCCATGAAGCACCCTCTGGAAACCAATTGCTTAGCCGTTTCAAATGTTTCCATCTTGAAATGGGTATATTGTACAAATGTATTCAAGTGGGTTAAATCAATTATGATACGACAACCACCATCTTTTTTGGTTTTAGTAAAGATATTAGATACAAACTCAAGAGGTTCATGTATCGTTTTCTCTATAACCCCCTTGGTGTATAACCTTAATAGTTCCGCATGTCCTTCCACTTTTTCTTTGTGAGAAAATGCAAATTTCTGGTTAGGTACGTGCTGAGCTGGGGGAAGATGTCCGTTTATGAATTCAATTTCATAACCCTGAATACTTTGTAATATAAAAGTGTCAGAAGTTATAGAACTCCACACATCCCAGAATGTATGCAATCTCCCTCCTACTTGTGAGGTTATACATGCAGCACTCCCAAGAGAACCAGACCCCCTTACCTCCATGGTTACTGGTGGGGCTTGATGTTCTGGCCTTTCTTGGTTTTTTGTGTTGCTGGGATGTGGGGTTGGCGCATCTTCTAGGCTGGTCGCTGTGGGCCCTGTCCTAAAAAAGGCTTTTGTTGATAGGGCACGACCTTCGGGTTGGTTCTAGTTGCCCTGTCGGGTTGAACCCGAGGCCTGTTTGATGTTGCTTAAAGATGCTGTCTATGATAGGCTGGTGGTCTGCTCGAGGATGGTGGTTTCATCAATCCGACTGCTTTTGCTTCCTCATCCAGGTCTCTTACCTGTTTTGGCAGGTCATCACCGAACAATTGTCTCGGTGGCGGCGTAACATTGGCTTTGCACAAACCTGCGAATTTAGGCTTTAGTGTTGGACGGATAGAGCTCTTACGAAAGCAGTTTATTTCATACTGAGTATTGCATAGCAAAGCTAATGCATCCTGCTGCTCTTCCGTCATGTCCATCCCGTCTATGGACCTGGCAAATGCAGTAATGCCTGAGGTCAGTAATTTCAGGATTTTCTGTATTTTTAATTCCTGGGCCCTGATCCCAGGTCTGATGTTTACCCAGATGGGTGTGTTGACGGTAGGGACATTGAGCGACACACAATTACCCGGAGCTTTGTATTTGTTGGTAGTCTCCGTGATCACATGTTCCTGCAGCTGGTGCGTAGTTAGATAATTGATACTGGCCGCTAGCCTAGGCTGAAGAGGTTGCCCTGACTGTGCTGGTTGGGCGAACTTCGACTCTACTTCCAGAAGTTCCTCTTCAGGCATCTCTTGCAACACAGGTTGTTGCACCAACCCCTCTTCAAAGTCAGCTAATGCCGGACTTCTGGCACTCCCTATTGAAGAGGGAGAGATGTTTGGCAGTTCTGCCGTGTATCTTCTGGATCCTGTATACACACGCTCTTGATGCAGTGGGTCCCTTTCGAGCAGCTGCTCCACCATACGCTCCATACTAGCTATGCGACCGTCGCTGCTATCTGCGGTTGGCAAGTCGACTTCCCCAAGTTCTGATGAACAATTGGGGCTTCTACCATCAGTCCGCACCTCGTCGAGGTGATGTCTAAGGAACCTAGGTAGGTAGTTGGTGCCTGCTGCTCCTACTGGACTACACGACTCCCGCACGGATTTGCCGCTTGTCCGCGGTCTTCCAGACTGAAGCGGTGGAGTATTGGTGCCAGCCGCTCCTGCGGGGCTACACAACCTCCTGTTGGCATTTCCGCCTGTCTGTTGCGACTGCGACGGTGATGAGTCGGTGCCAGCCGCTCCAGCGGGGCTACACGACATGCGCACGGGCTTGCCGCAAGTCCCGGAAGTACGGGACTGATGCGACGCAAAGTCGGTGCCAGCCGCTCCTGCGGGGCTACTCGACTTGTTTTCTACCACCGGTCCGCGATCTGGCAGACTGAAGCGGTGGTGAGTCGGTGCCGGCCGCTGCAGCGGGGCTACACGACTTTGGTGCGGTTTTCCCACTGGTCCGCCCTCTGGTGAACTGTAATGGTGGGAGATGGGGTGTGCCGTAGAGACTGAAGTCCGCACCTTTTTACCGCTGGCCCGGTACTGTTCGGGTTGAAGCGGTAGGAAGTCAGGGTCTTGCCTACCCTGCTCCCGCGTGGTCCTCCTACCAGCGTGCAGCTCCCTGGCCTGCTGTGGTGGAGAGTTGGGTCATGCCGACTGAGCGGGGCTCCCCGACTTCCGCGATCTTTTCCCGGTCCGTGGTACGGGTGCTGCCGGTGTAGCGGACAGCTCCGGGGATATCGGCCGCTGACTTCTATCCGAAGTCCCGCGGTCCTTGGAGGCATGCTTCGATGCAGCCTTCGTCTTAGTCCTCCGTTCCAGTCACGTGACTCCGAAGTAAAATAGTAAGATTAAACGAGAACTTACCAGTTTGAAGTTTAATCTTTATTTTATGGGGAGCTACGATGAGCGATTACGTGCCCTCCGCTCCCGACCCTCGTAGCGTAAAGATCTTTCTGGAAGTTCTAGTCAGCTATAATCTTACTATTTGAGTTCAACAACTGTTATTCTGTGATTTCACACCGCTGCTTTGAAGATTGACGCGTATGCGGGTTGACGGCCTTCTTCATGTAATCGCTCATCGTAACTCCTCATAAAATAAAGATCAAACTTCAAACTGTGAAGTTCTCATTTAATCTTACTATCTTTCATCATAACTAGGAAAAGCAGTAGATAAACAAGTTTTGAGGTGGACAAATGTAGAGAAAAATAGAACAAGGTCTGTGAAAGGTTAGAATGCAGGACACCAAATAACAAGAAAGATGGTACGCAGTGATGTTGCTCTTAGTTATTTGTTGTCCTGTAAATTTGGTTATCTTTCTTTTTGAGTCAGTTAGTTGTATTCCCCAACTTTTTTTTTCCTTCTGTGTGTTCTTACTTCCTTTTAAAGTTCTGCATGCTCGTTGTAATATATTGACTTAAATATACTTACATGGAAAACATTGGCAATTTATTTTATTTGCCTCCATTAATGTATAGTAAAATGGAACAAAAAGATATGGCACAAGTTGTGAATCTGCAGAAATTATTGAACTGCCTGATTTTCAGTTCCTGGCCCCTCACAAACCAGAACTCATTATCAACCATCATTGAACTTTGAGAAATTACTACATTGGCACTTCAATTGCTAATTAAACTCGTTGTGGAAGTCTAGGGCTGTGATATCTGTGTTAATGGGCCTGTAGTATTGCCTACAAGTGTGTCCTGATTCACAGTAGTGATGTCCCGCATAGAACAACAATGAATTATGCCCTTGTCAGAGACTGCCATAACCTACAAATCATAAAAAAAATACTTGCTGGAGTAACTCAGCGGGACATGCAGCATCTCTGGAGAGAAGGAATGGGTGAGACCCTTCTTCCGACTGATTTGGATCTCGACCTGAAATGTCACCAATCCCTTCTCTCCAGAGATGCTGCCTGTCCCACTGTGTTACTCCAGCATTTTGTGCCCATCTTCGAATTAAACCAGCATCTGCAGTTCTTTCCTGCATAAAAAAAAGCCTTTAGAACATTTTATTTTACAGAATGCGATAAATAATTTTACAGAATGTGATAAATGGTTGGTTAACAGCGTTTTCTGTATCTAATTGTTTGATCTCCTTTTCCAATGCCTGTTGTGCCCTCCGATTCTCTTTATTATAAAATGCTTGAGAGGATATCATAATTCCCCGAAGATACGCTTTAAAAGTTTCCCATAATAGGGACAAAGATATTTATTGTGTATCATTTATTTCAAAGAAAATCTTGATCTGTTTTGTGATGTATGTTTGAGTTATTTTGTCTTTTAAAATTTGTGGGGTAAATCTCCAATGTCCCTGTTTTTCCGTTTTACCAGTTATTTTCATCATAAAAGTTAAAGGTGCGTGATCTGAAATTATAATATTATGATATTTTGAATTATAAGTGAATGGGATAAGTTTTAAATTACCAAAAAATAATCTATTCTTGAATAAGTTTTATGCACAGGTGAGTAAAATGAGTATTCCCGTCCAGCTGGGTTTTGCATTCTCCAAACATCTTTAATATTACTAGTATCTATATATGCATTTATTAGATCACTGGAATGATCTAATATTTCAATATCTAACTCAAAGCGACGCCAGAATTATTTAAAAGTATGCAGTAATGCTAATTTTCCAACATGCTATAGTAATTACATCCAACATAAATATACATTGCATTGGCAAACATGTATATTTTGGAAAAACCCATGTCTACCAGATGCTTTAGAATACATAAAAATAAGTCATAGAGTCATACAGAGTGGAAGAAGGCTCTTCTCCCCAACTTGCCAACATCAACCATTATGTCCCATCTACACTAGTCCTACCTGCCTGCCTGCCTTTGGCCCATATCACTCTAAACCTGTCCCATCCATGTACCTATCTAACTGTTTCTTAAACGTTGCAATAGCTCCAGCCTCAACTACCTCCTCTGGCAGCTCATTCCATACACCCACCACCCTTTGTGTGAAAAAGTTACCCCTCAGATTCCAATTAAATCTTTCCACCTTCACTTTAAACCTATGCCCTCTGGTTCTCGATTCCCTTACTCTGCGCAAGAGACACTGTGCTTCTAACCAATCTCGTTCTCTCATGATTTTATATACCTCTATAAGATCAATTCTTGATTGCTCTTGAATTATTTACCTGTGCAAAGTTAGAAGGAGATATCTACGTCATCAGTGATAAGCTAACAACAACATGTAATGATACACTATTTGACGAGTCTCAGATTGGCTTCTCTCCCTTCCCCTTCTTTTGGTTTTGGGATTCATTACAATTGCCATTATATAATAATGTATGACACATTGAATGTGTTCAAATATGCAGGAGCTTAAATAATGGAAAGATTCATTCCTCATTAATATGCAAAATATTGCCTAAAGTGTTAAGTTCTCTGTCAGAAGAAATGTAACAGAACATGATACAGAAAATATACTCTAGATGGATAAGTACAATGGGCAGTGGGGAAAAAAATAGCATTTCTCATGTTCTAATGTGCTATACATTGAATTAATTATTTCAAAGTGTAATCATGGTTCTCAGGTCAGCAAAGTATAGAGCTATTTTATGATTGCTAGTAATGAGAAGGATCACCATCATTGGTTCAGGGAGAAATGTGAAACAATGGGAGCACATGTCAAGTCTTCAACCCAATGAGTTCTACCAGCAATTTGTTTCCAGCGTCTGCAGACCCTTGTATCTTCATTCTGTAAAGCATTTATATATAGAAAAGGACTTAAATTGCAAATAATCTAAAGTTCATCAAGTTGACCAAAAAAATCTATGAAATAAAGGTTCAAAAGTATTTTTATTGTCACGTGTACCAATTAAGATACAGTGAAACTCGATTTACCATACAGCCATACTGAAAAAAAGCAACAAGACACACAACATAAAAGTTGACATAAACATCGACCACTGTGGCTCCTACATTCCTCACTGTGATAGAAGGCAATAAAGTCTATTCTTCTTTGCTCTTTATTCTCCCGCGGCCGAGACAGTCGAACCATCCGCAGTCGGGGCGAATAAAGCTCCCGCAGTCGGCGATCGAAGCCCCTGCGTGGGGGCGATTGAAGCTCCCATGATTGGGGCGGTCCAAACTCCTGTGGCAGGAAGCTCACGAAGTCGGTCCCTAACCAAGGGACCGCGAGCTCCACGATGTTAAAGTCCGCAGGCTCCCACGGTTAGATCCGATGTCGATCCCCGACAGGTTCTGCTGGTTCCACGATGTTAAGTCCTGTGGTTGGAGCTCCCAAAGTCAGTCCCCAGTAAGAGGCTACCAGCTCCTTGATGTTAGGCTACAATGCGGACGGAGATACGATACAGAAAAAAATCGCACCTCCATCGAGGAAAGAGATTAAAAAAAAAGTTTTGCCCCACCCACCACATATAACAACGCTAAAGAGCACTAAACATACATTTACACATACGAAAAACCAACAAAGGGACGAGACAGACTGTTGCGAGGCAGCTATTGCAGCGCCATTCAGTGCCTAAAACACACACGTCCCATGTAATTCTAACACATTGCCCAGCATGTACATTCATAAAATGATTGACATTAAGCCAAGACAAAGCCGAGTTCAATTTCATCGTGCGTTTTTGTGTGTTTAATTATTTTATACACCTGTGATTAGATATGTTACAAAACTTACCTTCAGCGGCGCTGCAGTTCTGTCACTGGCCGTGTGCGCGACTTTGGCGCCTTTGAGGGGGGGGGGGCAGGGTTAAAATGCGGTTTTCTCTTTGCCTTCCGGAATTATATTTTCTCGGGGTGCGAGCTTTTGCTAAAGATTCGTTCCGACTGCCGGTAAGTGACATTTTTTTTTAAATCGCCCGACTATTTCAGCGCTGCAGTAAAATAAAAATTAGCTCCTAATGCCGTGAACGCCGACAACGGGGACGGATTTTACGTAGTGGATAGGTAAATGAAAGCTGTCTATTTTTTCATATAAACGTGCTTGTTTAGATAACCTTAATCAACATTTCATGTTGCGAAACGGTGATTTATCCCCCATATGAACCGGCAGAATTTTTCCTGCCGATATGGAGTTTAAATTCACCGCAACCGCAACGTTCCAATCCATCGCGTTCCAAAAAATCCCACTCGCAAGCTGATTTAAATGGCCATTAATTTACAGGCATTAAACACTAAATTCCTTCAATTTGGCCTATAAATTAATCACAATTGGATTTAAAAATCATGTTATATTGTGAATTCTTGTGTGAATGTTATTTGGACATTTGGCTTTAAAAAAAATGGCTAATAGTTTCTTAAGAAATGGATAGATGTTTAGATCTAGTAATTTAATTTTGTAATTAGCTACAATTGGGTAACATGCTTTTAAACTAATTATATGCTTTAATTTCAGGTCATCCAAGTAAGATTGTTTCATATTTGTTTCAGAATGCTTCAATCTATAATAACTGAACATTTCTTTCAGTTCTCTTAATTTTTAAGGAGGTTATGGGCTTTTGACTGTCCTCGATCACAACTTTTGTGTTAAGTCAATGGAAAAGCAATAGGGAAACAGATGCTAATTTCCGAGTATGAAAATGGCCATATCTTTTTTAATACTGAAGATATGAAAGTGAATTAGATGTCAAATGAAACTTATTTTTATGCTTTATCTGATGGGATAAATTGCCTTGAGACAGACTTGATTTTTAAAATCTCAACATTTTGTAACATTGCTACTGTGATATTATCAAATTCTTCAGCGCTCAGGCCTCAACAATGAATTCAACAACTTCAACCAACTAGCCTTTCCAGTCTGTGTCGGAATTGGACTTTACTGGTGTGTAAAGGCTGAGGAAGCTTGGTGAGTGCATGGTGTCTACGAAGGTTGGGTGAGGGGGGAGGTGGTTGATGAAAGGCAAAACTGGTTGATGATTTACAATGAGGGTGGATCATCAACCTAAGTCATTTACTCTATTTCTCTCTCCATGGATACTGAGTTGAGTGTTTTCAGCATTTGTTTTTGTTTCAGATTTTCAGTGGGTATACTTTTTGAATTTGAACCCCTTTATCTGACTATAACTAAAACTCTGATCTTGTACTCTTCCAGTTTCCGTGGTTTTTCTATTTGGGTAAAAACGGTACGCAATAGCGCTACAATTTTTTGCCAGCTTACTCACCGTTCTCCTGTGCTGCGAATGCGACGGTGACGCCCCTTCCTGGCACCATCGCCACACTGGTTGGTTGCGTCTGCTGTTAATCGGCTGGAGGTCGTCATAGTGAAGGAGTGGCGCCACCGCCCGAGGCGCTGGTGGGGACAGTGGTGCCCCGGGCCGAGCCCAAAAACTGCGCTCTGACTGGAGCCAAGGACGAGCCCGGGGAACGGGTTGCATTGGGGGTACTGGTAAGTGGTGGAATATTGCGTTGGGGAACGGGTTGCGTTGGGGGACCAGGCCTCCCGTGTGACAGGCCACTTAGTCTAGTTTTTGATAAAACTGTTTTTCTGTCTTATTCCATTTAATTTAGTTTAGTTTAGAGACACAGCTCAGAAACAGGTCCTTCGGCCCATTGGCCAGTGATCCCCGCACATTAACACTACCTGACACACACTAGGGACAATTTACACATACACCAATCCTATTAACCTACATACCTGGACGTCTGGGGTGTGGAAGGAAACCGAAGATCTCGGAGAAAACCCATGCAGTCAACGGGGAGGTGGAAAGACGCTCAAACTCCGTACAGACAGCAACCCTGAGTTGTCAAGGTGAACGAACTCGGGTATCCGGCGCGACAAGCGCTGGTAGAGCAGAAACAACCGCTGTGCACACCCGTGGCTGCTTGTATTTAAATACTCCTTAGATTAACTCTTAACCAGTGAACACTATTGGACTTTCTCTGACTATAATTTTATGGGAGCTCATCAAATGTCATAAATTGATAGTTATTACACAGTGACATGCCTTATTGACCTCTTCAAATCAGTGTGACTTAGACGTCTTTTGAGGCCACGATAGCATTGTTATAGGTACCTTTGTAAACATTCTTATGGATGCAATTTTTATAAATCCTTTGTAACTCCTGAAAGGATAATTTGTCATAAAACAATATCTGGAATGTTACATGAGATGGCCCCATATTTTTTAATAGATTATTCTCTTCCTAGAGTCTAAATAATCCCTCCATGTAGGTGAAATGACACAAGAACCTCTATAAACCCTTTTGTAAAAGTGGAAGCCACCCCCCCTGGAATATAAACTCCAAAATTACCATCGACTCTTACTCCCACCTCTTTGGTAATTTTTGTATGATTTCAATTTTGATGAAAAAAATGTCAATATACTGTAATATTTGATACAGTGACTAACCTAACTTCATGGGTTGAACCATGGCGAATCATCCAATATAAATGATTTTTTATGTTTCGGTGTAATTAAATATTGTAATTTTGAATTAAGAAAATATAATTTAATCCTTTAAGTATTATTTGTGCAACTGTATCTTTTCCTATCGAAGCGAAGTATTATTGCCATGGGATAGGTGGGGAATTTTCCTGGCTAAGCTTCATTAAATTTTAAGAGATCTGCAATGTTTCATAAATTCAATTCCTGTGTTCTCTGTGTTGTAATTTGCTTGCTTATGTATTTTAATGTCTTTATTTTATTCACAGTCATGCCCCATCTCAATGGGAATAAAAATCATTTTTTATCCACACTCCTGTGTTATAAATCCTGTAAACCAATTTGCTTTGAACCTCTCTTGCAGGGAACACTGCCAAGCCCTCCTCAATGTAAAGTATAACTAAACTATATAGTCATTACTATTATGAGGAATATAATTTACCACTACATTTAAAGGTAAGAGGAAGTCGTCAGTTTTCAAATACTATTTATATTTTTTAACACTAGGTAGTGTGGTAAGAGGCAAAAAAAAAATTGAATTCCATTTCCATCTTTTTTTGAGTCTGGTTGGTCTTCTTGTTGCACATCCTGAATTCAGAATGTATGGTCCCTCAAGATAATTGGGACCACAGACCAGCAATGGGATACTGACAAAGGTAATCAGGAAATAACTGAACTGTTTTCTTTTTTGTGCAGCAGCCATGTATTCCCTTTCTTATTTTAGTGTCTATTTTTGATTGTTCCATTATAATGTGAGCTTTCTGTTTGCATTTGGGTTTAGATTTGGTGATTGCAAGCAGGAAAGTCCTTTTCAATTTAAGCTAGGATTTAAACAGATCTCCAGGCCCATACGAAGCTTTTCAAAAAGGGTGGTGGCATGATAGGATTCCAAAAATGTTATGTGCAATAATGTGCATGCAGCACACATCACAAGCGGGAAGCCCCTCACGTCCAGGTTCCAGGGCCTGTTTCAGGGCACTGAAAGCTCTGGAGTATTATATGTTCTCTGGTGCATTCTGAGCCTTATTTTGGAGCTTTTTGCACCAAATGTATGACCAATATTTCAGAAATAATTTTGGTTGAGTCAGGAGCAATGAGTGGGTGGAATGGGATGATTGGGATCATTGTTGTACACATCTTTTTAAATTAAGAATTGTTGTCCTTGTTTTAATAATCAAGTTGTACTGTTTAAAATGTTATAAAGGAGCATGCAAAAACTGCAAATAAAATACTGTAAGTTTTTGCTGTAAAAGTTTTGTGTGTTGATTTGATTGCCTGTTACTGTTAGACTGTGTTAGTGTGTGCAGTGCACCTTTAATGATCCTCCTGACCTAACAACCTCACATCACATCAACCTCAACATGAAATAGTTCAATTTTCTGAGAATGCAACTGTGCAAACCTACTTACCACTTTGTCCAAGTCATGGGCAAAGCCATAGTGAATGTGCATTAAGGCGAGTGCAGACAGCCTGTCATTGCTCAAGGAAGTCCTGGCGTAGTAATGCAGGCGACGGACACTCGTGTACACTGCATATATTGCCATTTAGCCATAAATCATGTTTTCCAGTTCCATTTTCCAAGAAAGAAACTGCGCAAACCTAGTCACGGCTTTGTCCAAGTTATGGGCAAAATCATAGTGGATGTGGATTATGGCAATTGCAGGCAGCCTGTCATTGCTCATGGAAGTCCTGGTCTTTCCTTCTTTGCTGATGTGAAAACGTGTTTGTCCTTGTTGGCTGGATCAAAGTAAGGTGCCGAGCAAGATCGCGCCCACTGCAAGCATGCCGCCTGAGGCGAGCATCTCTCTGCCACTCAGGCTCATGTCCAAGGGCCCGGCTACCTCCACAATCAAATGGAGGGGGACAGGCGGGGTCGGCAGAGCGCTGTGGAGAGACTTGCTGCCGACAAGGCCATGAACTTGAAGAGCCAGATGGCGAGGGGGCGCAAAGTGGAGCCCAATGGTTTGGGCAGCTCTGCCCCCGAGGAAGGCAGCGGCAGCAGGGCCAGCAGCAGTATGAAGACTTACCTGGCCTCCGGCAGCCTCCAGCAGAGCGGGCAGCTGGGGCTCCCGCCTGACATTATGCGTCGCTCCAGCTCCAAGAGGCAGCTCAGGCCCGATTCGCTAGTCATGTATCGGCAGAAGTGTGAGTTTGTGCTAGGAGAGGCAGCCACCAGCAGCGCCCGCAGTTTCAAGGGCACTGGCAGCCTGATCCGTTGGCTGCTGCCCGGCTCCAGCGGCCAGGGCGACGAGCAGCAAGGGCTGGCAACAGGAGCAGCAACGTCGGAAGGGGAGAATTAGCAGAGGGTACAGAGGCTGCAGCACCCCAGGTTGAACAGGTAACCCCACCAGCAGCACTCCAGGGTTCACAAGTAACCACACGAGCAGCACTCCAGGGAGAAACAGCAGGCTCGCCAGCAACACCCCAGGGTGCACAAGTAACTACACCAACAGCACCCAAATGGTGCACAAGTAACCACTCCAGCAGCACCCCAGGAAGCACCAGTCGCCACGCCAGCAGCATCCCAGGGTGCACAAGTAACCACGCCAGCAGCGGCAAGAGAAGCAGCAGCAGGCCGCCCCAAGGAACGCTCAAGCGGCAGGTTGGTGAAGGCAGATTATGGCGCTCGCACTCTGACCTCAGCTGCCGGTTCTCCTGAGCCTGCTCGGGCTTGGACAGTTTCTTCGAGCACTGCGGGCTCGAGCCTGAGGTGATCGAGAACCTGGCCAGGGAGAAGTTTCCCGCCGACGCCGCCTTCGATAGACTTGCCCTCATGTTTCGCAGCGTGAAAGGCATGTCCCACTTGGGTGACATTTTCGGCGACAGCCTGAAAAAACGTTGTCGCGTCGTGGTCGGGTCGTGACGCGGCCTGACGCACGGTGACTCCCTGTCACCTCTGGATTTTGGAATGTTCAAAATCCAGGGGCGATACCTGGGTGTTTCATCATGTTGTGCACCCGTCACACACTGACGTATGCAGTCCTGCGGGTGTCGACCGGTTAGGGTTAAGGGTTGTGCATGGATTTTAAACATTGATATATTAAAATTAATACAATACATTCAATTGTGCAAATGAAAAGATGTCTGTCCAGTTTTATTTACAGAGGGTACATAAAAAGCTGGAGCTCAGCGGCTGCAGCAGCATCTAAGAAGCGAAGGAGATGGGCAACGTTTCGGGACAAAACCCTCTCCGCTTCCAGATTCAATCACCATCTCTAACTTTTCACAGGGATGGATTCAGCGACTGTAGACTGAACTCCCCTCTCCCCTCCACCCCCCACTTCCCTTATTCTGTTATTTCTTTCGGGGGGGGGGGGCCTGGGTGAATCAGTGCGGGATGGATAGATGGCGGGGGGGGGGGGGGGGGGGGGCACGGTTGAGAAGGCAATCGGTGCGGAATGGATGGATTGAGGCAGGGGAATTAGTGTGTGTTTGGTTGGAGTCGGTAAAATTGTGTGGGGAGAGCGCGGGAGATGTCATTGGGGAAATACAGGATGGAAGGGGGGAATCAGTACAGGATGAATGGGGGGGATCAGTACAGGATGAATGGGGGGGGATCAGTACAGGATGAATGGGGGTGGGTCAGTACTGTGTGGATCGGGGTCTGTGCAGGATGAATGGGAGGTTCAGTACAGGATGAATGGGGGAGAAGTGCAGGATGGATGGGAAGGGGGTCAGTGCAGGATGAATTGGGGACGCGTGTAGGATGGATGTGGATGTGGCAGGAGAATCAATGCGAGGTGGATAGGGAGATCAGGATGAATAGATAGGGGAGTGGTAGATGGGGAGGGGAGCACAGGGGATGTCAGCAAGGACTGAATAGAGGGGGGAATGGGGATCAGTGTGGGGTGGAGAGGAGAGGTCCCAGGTTAAGGGGGGTGGGGTGGGCGTACAAGAGAGAGAAAGGGGCACAGGAGGTGGTGAGGAGGGACTCATAGAAAATAGGTGCAGGAGGCCATTCGGCCCTTCGAGCCTGCACTGCCATTCAATATGATCATGGCTGATCATCCAACTCAGTATCCTGTACCTGCCTTCTCTCCATACCCCCTGATCCCTTTAGCCACAAGGGCCACATCTAACTCTTAAATATAGCCAATGAACTGGCCTCAACTACCTTCTGTGGCAGAGAATTCCACAGACTCAGCACTCTACGTGTGAAAAATGATCTTCTCATCTCGGTCCTAAAAAACTTCCCCCTTATCCTTAAACTGTGACCCCTTGTTCTGGAGTTCCCCAACATCGGGAACAATCTTCCTGCATCTAGCCTGTCCAACCCCTTAAGAATTTTGTACGTTTCTATAAGATCCCCCCCCCCTAATCTCCTAAATTCCAGCGAGTACAAGCCGAGTCTATCCAGTCTTTCTTCATATGGAAGTCCTGCAATCCCAGGAATCAGTCTGGTGAACCTTCTCTGTACTCCCTCTATGGCAAGAATGTCTTTCCTCAGATTAGGAGGCCAGCGCACCTCGGACAGGGACGACATCATCGCCCCGCAGCCTTGGCCGTCCCTGTCCACTGCCAAGTCCACTTGGGACTCCTCGCCACTGTAAATGACTTCCAGACTCAGTACATGATTCAAACTCATCTTTAATCAGTACTAAAAACTTAACAGCATGAAGGATGGTTATTTATCAACACATCCTGGCTGCTCAAACTGTCGGTGTTGAGAAATAGTATTAGTATAAGTATTACAGTGGGGTGGAGTTAGAGATGCTGGCTGGTGTGTGATTGGTTAACATGCAACATCAATCTACATCCTTCCCCCCAAAGGTTAAATGTGAAAGAGCACTCATGCCATGGGGTTAAACATACTCATCATATCTGTCTGGTGATCTACTAACATGGCCCGAGCGCGTGTGAACCAAACCCTCCCCTCCCTCACTTGAAAGATGAGACGGAGAGCCTGGAGGCGAGAATGGCGCGGTGGAGGCCTGTGGTGACCGAAAGGGGAAACATGCGGTGGGAGAGGCCCCGTGGTTAGTGGAGACCGCGGGACGCGGAGGGGTGCAAGGCATGCAGGGACGGGTGGGAGACATTGCAAAAGGCGGCTGGATCTGGAGCGGTGGAGCATAGGGACCCGCAGGCGGTGGTCGAGGCTCCCTCACAGCAAGCAGGTGTTGTTGACTTCTCCGGTACACCGCTCCCTCAGTCTACCAGACCGTGGCTCATCAGTCGGGTTGACCACAGTGCCCAGACGGGAATGTCCAGTTGAAGTTCGTAGACGGACGACCTGACCCGGAAGTAAAGGCCTGAGTGGTCTGCTGGAACTGTTTTGATGATGGAGGAGAGGATTTGAAGCATATCGTCTGTGGCGGTGTGCGCGGCCAAGGTGCGCAGTTGCTTGCTGGAGACGAAGACGACACCGAGAACCGTGAAATGTTCCTGTTCATAGGGACGTTGATCGCAAGATGCCCGAGGTGCACGGGAGAGAGTGTCAGCGACGTGCATGTCCTTACCCTTAGTGTAGGTAATAGAGAAATCGTACCGCTGCAGCTGCATCATCATACGCTGCAAACGAGCTGGCGCGGCGTGGATGGGCTTGTTCAGGATTGTCAACAGTGGATGGTGGTCCGTCTCGACCGTGAAGGTGTCGCCAAAGATGAAGTCATGGAATTTGGAGCAAGCAAAAACGACGGCCAACAGTTCCTTTTCGATTTGCGCGTAGTGCTGCTCCGTGTCGATCATGGTGCGAGAGGCATACGAGACAGGTAGTTGAGTGCCCTCGGCAGATGGTTGCAAGCAGGCTGCGCCGAGCCCGAATTTCGAAGCATCGCAGGTGATCGTCACCGGATTTCATTTTTTCCCTTCTTGACTGTGGCAATCATGGTTGAGACCCAGTTGGTGGGGTCACTGACTGCTTCAATTATGCCCGTGGAGGCCATGTCCTTCAGAGCAGAGTGAACCCTGTCAGTCATGGCAAATGACAATCGGTGTGGAGGTCGGATGACGGGTGTCACTTCGGGGTCAATAATAATCTTGTAAGTCACGGGTAACTTGCCCAGGTTGTTGTCGAAAAGATCAAGGAATTCACTCAGCGGGTCCAGGGAAATTTGCAGCTTGTGGACCGTTTTGTCAAAGGAGATCAGCCCCAGTTCCTGACAGGCCCGGTTGCCAAGCAGAGTAACTGAATTAAAGTTCAAGACATAGAAGGTCAAATTCCTCGTGGTTTTTTTCAGCACACATTTCAAGTTGGGTTTGCCCAAAGGCTGCAGAACCTCCCCTCCAAACGCATGTAGAGTGGATTTGTCCTTGATCAGTGGCTCGATAGTTCTTATCTTGTTGAAGAGGTTGATTGACATAGTATTTACTTTCACTCCCTTGTCTAATTTCGCGCCAAAATGAACGTTGTTTACAGTTACTGTCACGGTCGGATCATAATTCTTAGCAGCAGCAAGCTGTAATGAGTAAACAGTCGGGTCCTCTTGTGAGTTAATTGGAGTCTGTTCGTGGGCAGGTTCGAGCTGGAATTGGGGAGTGAGATTGTTGCTGTCTCAAAGTTGAGATTAGACCTGGAGCTAGGCGAATTCTTCCCACGGGCCCGACTTGCTGCCCGACATACAGAGGCAAAGTGATTTAACTTTTTACAGTAATTGCACGATTTACCAAAAGCGGGGCAAGCTGATTGTCTGCTATGTGAGTAGTTGCAATTTGGGCATTTCTTCTGAGGATCGCCAAGAGCCGCCTGACTGGCTTGGGTCATAAATCGCCTGTTATCTGTATTGGTTCGCTGCCTAGTGAAGCCCGTCAGATTGATGGTTTTGGTTTCATGCGAACTGTCTATAGGGTCAATGAATTCCGCTGTCCTGCATGCATGTGCTGCTTCATCCAGAGTCAAATCTGGCCGTCTCAGAAGCTCTGATCTGAGCTTTAGGTCAGTAATGCCATTCACTAAAATGTCCCTTGTTAACTGATCAGTCAGCTGATCGACCGGCATATTTTGGAATCGGCTGCGCTGGGCTAAATACATTAAGTCTGAGATAAACGAGTCTACTCGTTCACCAGGGAGTTGACGGCGAGAGAAAAACCTAGCCCTGTCCAAAATGCGATTTGAGGGCAGGTCACAGATCTGGCTAAATTTACGCATCAGAACATTGGGGTCACCAGGAGATTCAGCTGCAGTTATTACCTGGTCGTTGGCATTGAGGACTGCCGGAGCATAACGGAATGTTCTGGATTCGCCGAAGGGCATCTGGGCCTGCAAAGTTGAGTAGGAGAGATGCCTTGACAGCATCAGGTTCATTTCGGTGTGCAATGTTCATGTAGTGTCGATAATCAATTTCAAACGTGGCCTATCGTTCGCTGATATCCGCATCAAAGACGAGAGGGTCAGGCTTTCGACAGGAAGAGGCCATCATAAAGCAAAATAAACACTCACAAAAGGGTAAAAAAACAAAAAAACGTTATACAGAAGGAGTGGATCCTGCTTCTGACACCATGTAAATGACTTCCAGACTCAGTACATGATTCAAACACATCTTTAATCAGTACTAAAACTTAACAGCATGAAGGATGGTTAGTTATCAACACATCCTGGCTGCTCAAACTGTCAGTGCTGAGAAATACTATTAGTATAAGTATTACAGTGGGGTGGAGTTAGAGATGCTGGCTGGTGTGTGATTGGTTAACATGCAACATCTACACTTCCCCTCCTCCGCCAGCCAACAGGAAGGTGTGGGGCCGAGTGGTGCAGGTGCTTCAGACGGCGGAAGGGGCCTCCCCTTCTTTCCTCGCTCCCTCCCTCCTCCCAGCCTCGGCGTGCGGGAGGGGTTGTTTTTGAAAGCGGTTACCGTCGTTGGCGGAGAGGCAAGCAACGGCCGCTGTGAGGGCAGGCACGGTGCATGAGGAGGTGGAGCCGCCGTCCCCACTGCTGCTGCTGTGTGGGGCCCATCATTCACTCCGACCCTCCGTCACCTCGCACTACAGCCGTCGCCTCCGCCAACCAGAAACCATGGGGGGGGGGAAGAGGTGGGAAAGGCGAGGTTGGGGGGCGAGGGCCAACGGCGTGGGCCCGGCGGGGGATGGGAAAGGCGAGGTGGGGGGTGGGAAAGGCGAGGGACTGGGGGGGGGGGGGTGATGTGGAACCGTCCTGAGTAGCACCTGGTGTCGGGTCACGGCTGCTGCCAGGACTGCGTTCAGATTCAGTCCTTCCCGCTTCCCGCCCGTCTACGGTCTCCCCGGACCGACAGGCAGCAGCAGACGGGACCCGCTTGCGATGCTCCGACGCCGCGGATGGAGCCCATGGACTGGGCGGGCGAGCACCGCACCCTCTTCCTCCCGCCCGCGAGAAACGTCCAACGTGACCCCTCCACCCGCACCTCCTCCAACCTCATCTACTGCATCCGCTGCTCCAGATGCCAGATGATCTATATCGGTGAGACCAAGCGGAGGCTTGGCGATCGTTTCGCCGAACACCTCCGCTCGGTCCGCAAAAACCAACCCGACCTCCCGGTGGCTCAGCACTTCAACTCCCCCTCCCATTCCGTATCCGACCTCTCGGTCCTGGGCCTCCTCCATGGCCAGAGTGAGCAACACCGCAAGTTGGAGGAACAGCACCTCATATTCCGCTTGGGAATTTGCATCCTTTGGGCTTGAACATTGAATTTTCTCAATTCTGTTAACCCTGCTGTCTCCTCCCCCTCCCACCTCTCTCAGCCCTCGGGCCCTGGTATTCCCTTTATCTCTATCTCCCTCCCCCACCCTAGTCGCACTAGCTTCTCATTGTCACACCACAAACAGCTTACAATGGCTTGTTCCCTTTATCATCGATACTTTTTTGCATATCTTTCATTCATTGTTCTTTATCTCTCACATCACCGTCTATATCTCTCGTTTCCCTGATCCCTGACCAGTCTGAAGAAGGGTCTCGACCCGAAACGTCGCCTATCTCCTTCGCTCCTTAGATGCTGCTGCACCCGCTGAGTTTCTCCAGCATTTTTGTGCCGCCCGCGAGAAACGGGAACTCCTTTTTTTTCCCAAACCATCCCGTGGGTCGGATTGGGCCCTTCGCGGGTAGTTTAATACCCCCGATATAAAACAAACAGAATCCCCCTCCCTGTAATGCATCGCAATATTTCACAGTCCCACTCACCCAAACTAGGCCCGGAGCATCGAGGCGATGCATTGAAAATGGCGGTGATCTGATCCCGCCCACTGCGCACGTGCGGAGAGACGGCGTCAGTTTGCGTCGCTTCCGCGTCTTTGGTCACCAGCTTCCCCCCCACTGCGCAGGCGCGGATGGTCGCAAATATTTATTTTATTTTTTTCCTTTTTGGAAAAAAGGGGGGTGCGGTCGCAAACAATGTACCCCCCCCCCCTTCGTACGGCCATGATCTCCAATCTTGAAGTCCAATGCTACTTTTCTATGGCCTTATAAAATAAGATCTTTAAATATGAAATGTTGTGCTGTGTTATATTTACCATAGTTACACAGAGTTTTAACAAAAATAGCAGTAAATATGTATAGACTGCACAAATTACTTTTCTATCCCACTGTAACAAACTAAATCTTACCACTGGAATATCATTATACTGAGTTATGATTGGATTTATATATTGGATTGATTGCCTTTGCTTTTGAATATTGGTGCACAGTGGCTACAGTACATACCATTCATAAAATACACTGCCTTGAACTGCAGCAGCACTTTTTGTTGTAATATTCAAGGCAGCAGCATCGTGGCTTTGTTCAGAACGTCCAGGAGCGGAAAAGATTGCAGAAAGTTGGGACCACTGCCCAATCCATCATTGGCTCTGACCTCCCCACCATCGAAGGGATCTATTGCAGTCGCTGCCTCAAAAAGGCCCATACCATCCTGGCCACACACTGATCTCTCTGTTGCCATCGGGAAGAAGATACAGGAGCTTGAAATCTGGTACATCCAGGTTCAGGAACAGCTTCTTCCCCACAGCCATCAGGCTATTAAATACGCCATCAAACAAACTCTGAACAATAACAGCCTATTGCACTTTATCTGTTTATTTATTGTGTATGTATATATATATATATATATATATATACACATATATGGGATGTTGTATATAGACACACTGAACATTTATCTCCTGTTCTGTATTACGTTTACATATTATGTTGTGCTGCAGCAAGCAAGAATTTCATTGTCCTATCTGGGACATGTGACAGTAAAGTTCTCTTGACTTGACTCTTGACTATTACCAAGTAGAACGTTGGCAGCATATCACAAGCTGTAGGTTCTGCATCAAATGCTACACCTTTCTGACCTTGAAATACTTTGCTGCCCTTTCATCATCACTATGGTAAATCCTGGAATTTCCTCCTCAATGAAAATACTGCAGTAGCTCAAGAAGACTGCTCACTGCCACTTACTGAACAGTAAATAGAGAGGGATCCAGATCTTCATTATAAAGTCATAAATCAAAAAAAAGAATACATTTCAAAGATGGAAGAAATTTACTGTTTTATCCGTTATTGCTTTTTGCTGCAATTATTTATTTCCCAGTTGTGTAGCATCAAAATGGAAACATCATTGATTTGAAGATCCAGGTTGATGCAAACAAAAGGTGCTGTAATCGGAATGAGCAAATAAAGAAAATATCAGTATCCTTTATTTTTCATCAAATGCACCACGTTTTTTTAATTACCACCTTATTTCTAACCAGTCTCGGTCCCATCACGTAGGCTCTGTAAACGTTAGATACCCCAAACTATAATATCTTTATCTTATCCTAAATCTCTTTAAGCTCACTGACATCTTTATTTTTCTCTATTATGATTTCTTGTACCAATTAAATTTAAAATGCTTTTCTCCCATTTGCGCTACTCGCTACTATAACCATCGACACCTTTACTTTGTTTCTGGCCTTTGTGCATTTCTCCCCTCCCGACAGAAGGCGCAGTGGCACAGCAGTAGAGTTGCTGCCGTACACGTCAGAGACCCACGTTCGATCCTGACTTTGGATGCTGGCTGTACGGAGTTCGTACATTCTCCCTGTGACCAAGTGGGTTTAACCCGAGTGCTCAGGTTTCAATAGACAATAGTTGCAGGAGTAGGCCATTCGGCCCTTCGAGCCAGCACCGCCATTCAATGTGATCATGGCTGATCATCTCCAATCAGTACCCCGTTCCTGCCTTCTCCCCATATCCCCTGACTCTGCTATTTTTTCAGAGCCCTATCTAGCTCTCTCTTGAAAGCATCCAGAGAACCCGCCTCCACCGCCCTCTGAGGCAGAGAATTCTACAGACTCACCACTCTCTGTAAGAAAAAGTGTTTCCTCATCTCCGTTCTAAATGGCTTACTCCTTATTCTTAAACTGTGGCCCCTTGTTCTGGCTTCCTCCCACATTCTAAAGACGTGCAGGTTTGTAGGTTCAGTGGCTTCTGTAAATTGTCCATAGTGTGCAGCATAGAACTAGTGTGCGGGGATCGCTGGTTGGCGCAGACTTGGTGGGCTGAAGGGCCTCTATCCATGCTGTATCACTAAACTAACTAAACAAAGTGCCATCGGCAGCTATATATACTGCTTTTTTGGCCACGTTGCTTTCAAATCCATCCCTAAAATCTCTCGGCTTTATGAATGCCCTGCGTGGAAACCCGTCTCGTTGACCAAGATTTTAGTCATCTCTCTTAATATTTGCATCAATTTTTGTTTGAAAATACACCTCTGCTGAGTCTGGTGGGGCATTGTTGCAGGTGATGTACTATACTAGTTGGTACTTATGCTGTTTGAATGCTAACCATATTGGAAGAGCACAGTCCTTTTCAAACCTTGATATCAAAAGATAACTTGAATTTTACTTTTCTTTTAACATCTTGTCAGGTGTAGTTCATGAATACTTTTTTGTACTTTACACATTTGAGCTGAAAACCTCATTGACCTGCACATTTATAGGTGTAGAATATTTTGACTAATTCATGTGGTATCTTTGCTCACCACATGAATTAGTTCTAGGTTAGTCTACTTACAGATGATTTCTTTAGCCTGGTTTGCATTTTGTCATATTCCCATTGTCAATTTGGCAGCAAAGGGGATTAGCATATTTCACTTGTCAAATTTCTTGCTGAATTGACAATTTGCACATTATGAAGCTGGAATAGGGAGAAAAATGGCCAAAATTCAGAATTTTAATGAACGTATTGTCCCATGTGTAAGTCTTTGATTGTGTTGAATCAGGAATCTGCCAAATAGCAAACCGCGGCAGGTTTAGTTCAAGATAATATTTGACAATGGTTGTTCATTGCAGTTTTTATGCTAAGTTGTAGATTGTTCATGAAACTGGCTAGCAAGCATATCATTCAGGTTATTTTTAATATCATGAGCACTGGACACGATCTGGTGCATCAACTGCTTTACTCATCTTTTTTTTGTGAGGTTGAAGGAAACATTTCACAGATGTGCACATTTCTGGTGGGAGTCATGTATTACAGCGGATCCTTCTGACATGCTGATTTTCCAAACAGACCTTCCTGTTTCCTCTTCCAATGGAATTGGCTGAAGCTCTCCGGAAATGAGAAAAATAAGATGTGATAGTAATGAACCAGATAACAATTTGAGATTAAAATATGGAGAGCCATCTATCCCTGGCTGGAGAGCATAATTTAAAAGGGATGTCTCAGGGAAATATGACCAAGGTGAAGTCAAATTTCCTATTCCAAAGGGTAGTGAATTGTTATGCTTCTCTTTCTGTGAGAATGGGTGTAATGTATGCAAATAATGAGATCAACAGATAAATTGATTAAGAGTTATGGGATTCATTGCAACAATGAAATTGAGGTTGTGGTCCAATCAATATTTATGAATAGAAGAGCAGACTCCAATTCCAATCTCTAATGTTTGGTTCAATACATGTTCACAAATAGCTCTCACCCACACAATGGATTGCCTCTGGATCCCACAAAATTCTGACAAAAGATATTTACAATATTTATGCCATTTTTTGCATGAATTAAGAAAAGATTAAACAGCTACATTGTCTCTTGCCAATAAAAATATGAGGTGTATCTTTGAAGATGATGTATCTTTCAAGTAATGTGTGCAGTGGCAGAGGGTTATTCTGACTGGAACTCAAAGTTGCAGAGGTTTATTTTTTAAATATTACCTGTTACAGTGATTTTAGATGTAACTACCTTTTTAAGTTAAGTTGGAGTACATGGTTAATCCAAGTTACAATCGTTATGTTAAATTGAGAATGCTGCAGCTTTAAGTAAGTCACTGTGCCGCCCATGCTACATGTGTTGTTCATTGTCTGTTCGCATTAGACATGCTGATTTTCTAAATGGCTCGTTTATAAATGGCTCTAAAGGCAGCCTTGTAGCGCTACGTCGATCCCAAAATGAACGCGAGGAGCCAGGTGCTTCGGGAGGTATTTTTAATAGCGGTCTTTCTCCTTACCAGATGAGTCTGCTAGAGGAAGATGGCACCTAAACCCTTGCCTTTATCCCTCTAGCTAACGGCCGCCTCCGGACTCATCCATTCTCGTGCAGAGGGGTTTGATAGTGGGAGTGGCCCGACACTTGGGAGCTGCCACAGGACCATCCCCCAGAACCGGAGGCACGAAACGCACCGGCGGGCATACAACCCGACCAGACCGCGTACGGAATTCGACCGACCGAGGGGCTGGCGGAGGCGCAGGTGGAGGGACAGGTCGAGGGACAGGCGGAAGGACAGGTGGAGTGAAGGGGGTGACCTTGCGGCCAAGGCTGGGCATCCAGCACCGGCTGGTCAATGTCCAAATGTGCTGGCTTTAACCGGTCAATCGACACGGCCTCCGGCTGGCCCCCCATGTCCAACATAAAGGTCGTCTGTCCATGCTCCAGCACTCGGAACAGACCTCATACGGCCTCTGGCTTGGCGTCCGGTGGGCATCACGGCGCAGGAATACATAGGGGCAGTCCTGGAGGGCCGATGGCACGTGCGGGCGAAATGTCCCATGGAGGGATGTTGGCACGGGCGCGAGCCTGCCAAGTCACTCGCGAAGGCGCTGTAGAGTGGATGTGGGCGTTCCCTGCTACCCGGGCACCGTGAGTGGCGACCTGTAATCGGCTCCGCTTCAGATGAGGCCAAGTCCTCCTTCGGCGCAGTTCGGATGCCCAGCAAGACCTACGGCAGTTCGTCCATGCAGTTCGGGCTGGAGAGTCGCGCCTTCAGAGCTGCCTTGAGCTGCCGGTGGAACAGTTTGCCTGCGCATGATAGGCCGTGGTGTGGTGTAGCCGCACACCCAACAAGTGAGCCAAGGCCGACCACAACTCGGAGGTGAACTATGGCCCCCGGTCTGAGAAGATGTCCACCGGCACCCCAAAGCGAACAATCCAGTGCACGGACAACTCACGACCGCACATAGCCATTGAAGTATCGGCCAGCGGTATGGCCTCCAGCCACCGCGTGAAGCGTTCCACCATCGTGAGGAGGTGGGTGATGCCCCACAATGTCCACGTGGAGATGGTCGGATCGCCGGCGAGGTAGACCGAACTCCTGGAGGGGCGCCTGGACATGGCGCTGGATTTTCGCCCTCTGGCACGGAATGAAGGTGCAGGCCCAGTGGCCAACCTGCTTGCGCAGACCGTGCCACATGAACCGAGCAGCCACTAGTGCCTTCGTTGCCCGGATGGATGGGTGAGCCAGCCCGTGGATAACGTCGAGGTCACCAATGTAGTGCTACGTCGATCCCGAAATGAAGGCGAGGAGCCAGGTGCTTCGGGAGGTATTTTTAATAGCGGTCTTTCTCCTTACCCGACGAGTCTGCTAGAGGAAGATGGCACCAAAGCCCTTGCCTTTTATCCCTCTAGCTAAGGCCGCCTCCGGACTCATCCATTCCCGTGCCGAGGGGTTTGATAGTGGGAGTGTCTCGACCCTTGGAGCTGCCACAGCCTTGACTATTTAAAGGTAAATGTATTGAAGCTGCAAGAAAGCGTGGAAGACATTGTTAAATTGTATCTGAGCAGAGATACTTTATAAAACGACATAACATGCAAGAGAGTGTACATCAAAAGCTTTTGACAATTTACTGAAGGTCAATGTAAGACACAGAGAGGAAATACCTATTTTCCGGTTCGCTGCAGGGAAACGGAACAGGTGGATTTCCCAACATATATTTCTAAGGCAAGGGGAAGAACTTATGACAAAGATAAATACCCAGGTAATGCTCTGAGAATGTGGCTACAAAAAGGAGTACAACAATCTTGAATGAGTTATCAGGTGAGAGAGAGTTCAATTTTCAAATGGCATTCCCTTTTAATTGCTCCTGTAGACACATCCATCACTTATTACATTTAGGCTGATATCACCAACCTGCCAACAATTTGGCATTTTGCCACTCAGTATTCAATAAATCAATTAAAATAGTTTATTTCAAACCCGCACAATTAGCACTGCTATAAACTATTCAGTTATGGCACTCCCATTACCCAAACATATTGCAGCATGCTCACTTACACAGCATCCTCTTTATTTTATGATGGAAAAGATAATAAACTAAACTGATTGTTTAAAAATCAGTGATGATGGTGCAAACCACCACAGTAAGGGCATTGCTGACCTGTGCCCTAATTTCCAGTCTTACCAAATCTTCCTCATTCTCTGAATGGTGATGGGATCCAGAATATTTGAGGTAAACCAAATCTGAAGCATTTTCAACAGCATTTAGCTGGATGTGCTGAGGAAACAATCCACCTAAAGATGTAGGCTGATTGGCTTGGTAAAATTGTAAATTGTTCCTAGTGTGTGTAGGATAGTGCCAATGTATGTGGTGATCGCTGGTCGGCACAGACTCGGTGGGCCGAAAGGCCTGTTTCTGCCCTGTATCTCTAAACTAAACTAAACTTAAATGTGTCCTTTATATTTTCAGCAGCCGGAGAACAAGTCTGATACAAACATCTGTGTAGCTTGTTTTCTAATTAACTACCAGGCTCCAGGTTATAATTTTGCGAACTAGTGATATAGAGATTGTAACATAAACACTTTATCCAATAAGGTATAATTATGGTAGAGCAATGGAGTTTGTTTGAACATACTGTTGTTAACATACTTTTGTTCAAAACAGATGTTGCACATTACACAGCTGTTCTTTGCTCTGCTTATTATTCTCTAAAGGAGCAATGAACTGTTTTGTCAATTGGGAAACCTGTTTGTATCTTTAAATTTCTGTAAAATGAAGCATTTTGAATCAAGTTGTTTTTAACCTAGAGAGAATATCAATGCACTCCAGTTTTCTCCTTTCGATCATCTTCTCTATTCATGGCAATGCTAAATGTGTAAGAAGGAACTGCAGGTGCTAGTTTAAACTTAACATAGGCACAAAACGCTGCTCAGCAGGTCAGACAGCATCTCTGGAGAAAAGGATTAGATGACGTTTTGCGTTATGACCCTTCTTCAGCCTCCCAACCCGAAACGTCACCTATTCCTTTTTTCCAGAGATGCTGTCTGACCCGCTGAGTTACTCCAGCTTTTTGTGTCTATCTTTGGCAATGCTAAATTATTTTTTTTAAGGAGCAAGTTTATTTGAGATTTCCCACTTGATATCATCCTGATATATATTTTGCCGGTATAAACAAAAATAATTTGTTTCAATAATGTGCAATAGTAGGCATCAGTAAAGAAAGGATGAATAAAATAGGCAGAGATGATAAATACTCTGGAATTTTGCTGAATTTCACTTTGGGAGATAAAGAAAGGAAGACAGGGAGATTTTGCTAAATTTTTAAATGCATTTCAGGGACACATCATAGTCAAGCAACTGCTTGCCACCTTGGTGTTTCTTACAAGTATTTGGTGAGAGTTTTCAATACACTGAAGCTTTTAGGTTTTAGATCACGGTATGTGGCTGCCCATGCTTGAAATATGCAATAAGAGTATATAAGTTATGAGGTTATATTGCGGTTGTACAAGACATTGGTGAGGCCACATTTAGAATATTGCGAGTAGATTCAGCACATCCACAAGGTTTCTCTTGAACCTTTTCAGATGAACTATGGAAAATATTTGGATGGGATGCATCTCAGCCTGGTATGGCAAGTGCTTTGGTCACGACTGCTTGAACCTGGAGAGAGTGATAAACACACCCTCCGTCCATTACAAAATGCGTAGGAAGGAACTGCAGATACTGGTTTTAACTGAATAGGCACGAAAAGCTGGATTAGGCAGCATCTCTGGAGAAAAGGAATAGGTGGCATTTCTGGTTGAGACCCTTCTCTCCATTCCTTTTCTCCCATCCAGTACAAGTTAATTCCTGCCTTCCATCTAGTCCATCTTCATGTGTGTTGCATCAAGAAGGCTGGAAGTATTATAAAACTGCCTGCTGTCCGGGTCATTCCCTTTTCTCTCTTCTGAGGTGATAGAAGATATAGGAGCATGAATCCTGGGCATCCAAACTTAAGAAAATCATTTCCCTCTGCTGTCAGATCTATCGAATCACCTCTTTCACACCCCTTTCTTGAGGTGCTACTACGTACTCTTAACTCCAGCTCTTCCAATGATTCCATTATTATATCTTAACATTTCTTTGCATTCCTTGGATTGCACCACAATTTTGCCCATTGTGCATTTTTTCCCTTATTGATGTATTTATTGTTGTATTTATTATGACAGTATGTACACGGTTCACTCTGTGAGTTTCTGCGAACCAGGAATTTAATTGCACTCTAGTGTACATGACAATAAACTAATCTATTCTAAATGCTTTCATTATGGTGGTCTAAGATCACTTTTGATTTAAGGCTATCTGAATACAAAAGAACACACTTCATTCCTTTCACTATGAATTAAATAATTACTACTAATATATTCTTTTGAAAGTCAATATTATTACCCAGCTTCATTAATATTCCTTGCTGACGGCCCTGTTTCCCCTCTTGTTGATGTACTGGAATGTATTTCATTAGTTTTTTTGGAGGGGAGGGGAATATCCATTTGCTGGCAACTGTTCCACTGATTCCTTTATTTGAACCATTTAAAATATTTGGACATATTGTCCTTCTTATTCTGGCTGCAGCTGGAAGCTATTAGTGGGAGTGTCCATTCAGCAAATTCAACTATAACTTAGCACCAGAGAATGCAACCACGTTGGGTCAAGCTTTGCATGAAAAAATGCAATGCCCAAGCCAATGCATGTTTTTTTTCTTTAGAATATTAGAAAATATTAATTATCTATTATCTATTACTAATTAGCAATTATCTATCTGTCAAAAACTCTCAGCCCACAATGAGACATAGCTTTCTCTGATAGGAACCTCTGCTTTGTATGCTTGATGAACAGTATACTTATAATCTGTCCCGAATGAACCAATTTTAGTGATAGTAGTCATAATGTTACTAAATCTATAAATGGATACATAACCAGATGAATGCTGTATTATTTGAAAGTAAATGGTATCTGAAATATGGAGTTTGCTTTTTTTGAACTTCACTCATCGTAAAAAAGCTTTCCCTATTTAAAAATTAATGCCATCTGCTTGTTTCCATGCTGTATCTCTAAACTATACTAAACTAAAACAAGACTTCACCCTGAAGCTCTCAGTCTTCAGATTTGAATAATCCCAAATAAAAAGCAAATAAATTGTTTTAAACTTCTAATTGAAAACTATTTAGTGCTGGGACCCCAGCTATTTACAATATATATTAATGATTTGGACGAGGGAATTGAATGCAACATCTCCATGTTTGCGGATGACACGAAGCTGGGGGGCAGTGTTAGGTGTGAGGAGGATGCTAGGAAGCTGCAAGGTGACTTGGATAGGCTGGGTGAGTGGGCAAATGCATGGCAGATGCAGTATAATGTGGATAAATGTGAGGTTATCCACTTTGGTGGCAAAAACAGGAGGGTAGACTATTATCTGAATGGTGGCTGATTAGGAAAAGGGGAGATGCAACGAGACCTGGGTGTCATGGTACACCAGTCATTGAAAGTAGGCATGCAGGTGCAGCAGGCAGTGAAGAAAGCGATGGTATGTTAGCATTCATAGCAAAAGGATTTGAGTATAGGAGCAGGGAGGTTCTACTGCAGTTGTACAGGGTTTTGGTGAGACCACACCTGGAGTATTGCGTACAGTTTTGGTCTCCAAATCTGAGGAAAGACATTCTTGTCATAGAGGGGTTACAGAGAAGGTTCATCAGACTGATTCTTGGGATGTCAGGACTTTCATATGAGGAAAGACTGGATAGACTCGGTTTGTACTCCCTAGAATTTAGAAGATTGAGGGGGGATCTTATAGAAACGTACAAAATTCTCGAGGGGTTGGACAGGCTAGATGCAGGAAGATTGTTCCCGATGTTGGGGAGGTCCAGAACAAGGGGTCACAGTTTAAGGATAAGGGGGAATTCCTTTAGGACCGAGATGAGGAAAACATTTTTCACACAGAGAGTGGTGAGTCTCTGGAATTCTCTGCCACAGAAGGTAGTTGAGGCCAGTTCATTGGCTATATTTAAGAGGGAGTTAGATGTGGCCCTTGTGGCTAAAGGGATCAGGGGGTATGGAGAGAAGGCAGGTACAGGATACTGAGTTGAATGATCAGCGATGATCATATTGAATGGCGGTGCAGGCTCGAATGGCCGAATGGCCTACTCCTGCACCTATTTTATATGTTTATATATATATAAAATAAAAGCCTAAATGTATCAATGCACCAGTCCTGCAAGAACTATAAAAACACACTGACTTATCTGATACTTCACTTATATGTACATTAAATTCCCAAAGTTAATATACATTTGGGAATTCTGGAATAATCTAAACTATATTGTAAATTGTGAGATTTGTAATATTCAATTTAAATATGTCTTCTGAAACTGCAACCATAAGGTGAGCCGAAGGAAAGCTTGATAAAGTTGTCTTCTATTTGATGTAATTGTTAGACTTTTTAAATAAACATATTTTGCAAAGCTGGTCAAATATAGTTGTAATGGTTTCACATTTGAAATCCCACTCATATGATTTTGCAGTTGACTTTATGGAGGTGTGTAGAATCTAATAGCTTTGCTTGAGAAACAGATTTTAGTCACTCAAGACAATGATATTAGATTTACTGAACTGTTTTCAAATTTATCAATGTAATTGTATGAAAGTAATGACCGTAATGAACAAATCGGATGGAGATTGGGTGTGTAATTTGAAAAAGGAGTAGATTCACATTGCATTATGGCAAAACCTCAGGGATGAATTGCAGTAAAATTAAAATTGCATGGTTGACCTGAGAGTTTTTGGACTGGTTGGATTGGAATTCTCAGATTCAAATATTAACTTGGCAACCAAGTTCAATGAACGTTTGAAAACACTTTTAGCTACAGGGGATATTTATTACCAGTTTATGTTTATTTTTCTGTCTTAATATATTTTTTAATGGTTAATGAAGAATTGGTGCAATGGAGCAGGGTGGGGTTGAAGTGGGTGCATGGACACAAGCTGGTGATGTGAGAATCGGCTGCAGTGATAATGTGAATGCAAGGAAACACTACACATATTTCAACACAAAGATCAAGTAGGTAAAACATGCCTTAGGTATTAGCAACACATTGGCTGTGATTTTCGAATTCCACATGGATAAATTGGATGATGTGTACCATCATCCAATATGCAGTGCAGCTCAAAGCAATTTTCTTGACTTACATCTGTGTTTCAGCCTCTATATGGAAGCTGCACAGATTGATTTGAACTAGCCACTATAGACTAATGCCTCGAAATTCTAGCATACCCTTCAATGCACTGTGTTAGTGTGCCAACAGGTGCTGAGAGCTTCAATTGACACAAAGCATTACATGCAGACTATCAGGTGTTGCACATATGTGGTGACGTAAATTGACTATTGTGGGTGGAATTAGAGGTAAGGTGTAATGAGGGACAGTGGTCATAGCCCAATTGAACATGTTGTGTTTTGGGAATGGATAGAGGATTTGTAATTGCATTAGCATTGTGTGAAATAGTTGATGGTGGGGAAGATTGGACTGGCACTAAAGAAATGAAGGGAAATAGGGTTTGTCCAATTAGGTTGGTGAGATTGGATGCCAAATTCAATAAGGGAATTTGAGATCATTGGATTGGCATAGATTATGGTAATGGGGATTATAATTTCCTATTGGAGGAATCACAAAGTTGGAATAGTGGGTTAGAGATCAGAGGTGGTGTGGGCCTGTGAAACGCAGTGCAGTGTGGATGTCGGAAGGATTAATACATGAAACCTGTAAGAGATTCTACTTTTCTCTTCATGGGTGCTGCCTGACCTGCTGAGTATTTCCAGAATGTCTTGTTTTATTTTGGGTATTATATACTTCAGTTCTAATTTCTTCCTGGAATGTAATATAAGTAAGATTAACTTATTAACAGTAGTTGGCTTTTGTAACTTTCCTAGGTTGGATGTTTCAGCTTTGTACTCCAGTGAATTAACCTAGTGAGCAACCTTTATTAATCATGTTTTTTTTGGTAAACTGGATTTGGTTTGTGGAACGTCTAAAAGATTTTCATGAAACGGGATAAAGTTGTGTACAAGTAGGGATTGAAATATAATGGGGATTCATTTAATGGCACTTGAAGTGGAAAGTGAAATTTCTTCACAATGAACAACCACTAGATGGAGACTTAATGCTAATTTTTAACATTTTAAGATAATGATTAATTTCTATGGGTTTGTGGATTAGCTGCTGATGCATGAAAAAATTATTAATTATGACAGTACCCTTTTTGCTCTTGGGATAAACACTTATATTTTGTAAGCTTTTTCATTGCTAGACAGTCATTTCTCCTTTATTCTAAAACACTCCTGCCAGCAAGAAATTAGAAATAAAATATAATATTCCAAATTTGAGGATTTATTACCGTCAGGTTGTCTTGAGATTAGGTGAGGCTTGCTTCTGGAAAATATGGTATTGATTTTTACTTTAAAAGGGAAAATACATTTTTAACTACAATTGATAATTTAAAAGAAAGGCTTTCAGACATTCTCTCAGTCACATTGTTCCACAAATGAAAATCATGTATTTCTGAAAGTTAATGATTGTGAGTAGAATTTCATCCTTAAACATAAGAGGCTGTTCATAAAAAGTGATATTAGAATTTTCACTGAAAATAGAGAAATGCCCTTGATTTAAATGAGAGAACCGCTTTGAAATGGAAACAGCCTCTGGAGGCAACTATGTCATCACGTTGGTATTTCAATTTAATCATACTGCTGTTTCAATTTGATCTCCTTTGCCCGTTTGTCTCCTATATATCTTCAGATAAAAAATTGTATCTTCTTAGGTCTTGACAGTAAATAGTTTGTAATTTAAAATGAAACCATCCCTAGATTAAACTATTTTGATGAGATTTTCACTGACTTTGAGTGCACTCTTTTAAATTTTCGATATTGCCACTTTGATCACATTCAGCGTGGAAGACTTAATATATTTAGAGGCATCAGCTGAAAGAAGCAAAATATGGATGATGAACTACTTGGGTAAAAATTTAAAGGAGATGTGATGGACAAGTTTTTTTTACACAGAGCGTGGAGGGTGCCTGGAACGTGCTGCTAGGGTGGTGGCAGAGGCAGATGCTACAGTAATATTAAGAGGCTTGTTAATAGGCGCATAGGAGGAATGCAAATCACGTAAATGCAGAAGAGATTAAATTAATCTGCATCATGTTCAGCATGGACATTGTGGACAAAAGGGTCTGTTCTTGTTCTATGTTCTATCTTCTATGTAACTGTGTAGAGATAGTCTTGCTATCTTTGTCTATCAGACATACATTGAGTAAACTGGAATGCAGGGCTTCAACTGTAAACAGTGATGTATATTGATACATTTTATCTCTGAAGTCAAGTGTGAATACTTTAATCAACATTTTGTGACTATAGATCTCTGGCACTTGAATATGGTCAAGGCATCATCAAAAACTTGGAAGCTTGCACTCCAGGTCAATGAAAATCTCACCAAAAAAAGTTTAATCTAAGGAAGATTTCATCTGAAATTTCAAGATGACTAGAATAAAAGGACATTTAAATTAATGACTGAAGTGACTAATCTGAGTAATTTTCTAGACTATTCTATGCCAGCTATAGAAGGGAGAGAATATCCGAATGGTTCCTGCAATCCAAGTTCTTTTACTTCGGAGTCACGTGAGTGACTACGTGAAGAAGCCCCGCCTGGCGCATGATCGGCATTACGTCGACGCTGATGGCAGAGCAAGAGCTGCAGAGCGCAGCTCCTCTAAGCGGTAAGGAACGGGCCCGCAGGTAAGTGCATGTGAATTCACTTTCAGGGCGATTGCAAAAACCGTTACGCTGGCGTACAGAGCCAGTAAAAGTGAAACTAAAAAGAAAGGAAAAATTGAGAAATCTCAGAGGAAGATTTCGCGGGTGAAAAGATCGTTCCGGGTTGAGGTGAAAGAATTGGGACAAGAGATTAGTGCGGAGCCGGTTCCGATACCGGTGGCCGTTGACTTACCCGTTAGTGAGACTGTAGTTGCTCCAGAAGCAGAAGCCACGGAGGAAAATGTACCTAAGAAAAGTAAAAAGAAATCCGTGAGGCCCGTGGCTACTGATGATGATTCTGATAATGAAAGCCCTCCGGATAATAAAGCCATGTGGCTTAAAATGGAACATATGGAGAAAGTTCTCCAAAGTATTATGAGGCAAGGGTCCAAGAACCCAGAACTTTCCCAAACAGACCCTGAGGGGTTTGAATAACCGGAATATGGCAGTATGCCAAATTGGGAATATGGAACTCTAGACCCAGGGATTAGGCTGGAGGAAGTCTCCTTTGATGAAGTCTCAGGAGTACCAGGGCTGCAAGAGACAGACCCTGAAAGTGGTGATGTTGATTATGAGTACCCACCACAAAGTAAAAGGAGAAGGCCATGTGTGCCTGATGTGGCAAGAGGTTTTGCTATACCTGAAGGAAGTGGTGAGGCTATGGAAGAAAACCTGGCTGCCAACATTAATTATATGGTATCTCACCAACTTCAAGAAGTCGTTATGGCTGAAACAGCAGATTTATATAAAACACTGGAAAATTGCACCTCATTGAGGGTACCTAAGGTGAATTCAACTATATGGGCACCTATGTCATCAGTCATGAGGGCACAAGAAATACGTTTTCAAAGAGTCCTCAAACTTATTTCAGCTGCCATTATTGCTTTTGGAAAGCAAGTGGAAGGGTCGGAAATGATCAAAATCCAAAAAGATACTCTGGGTTTATTGTGCAATTCCTTTTTTGAGCTCAATTGTATGAGGAAAATTGCGATTCGGCCCATATTTCATCCTAGATTTGCAGGGCTGTGCAGATCAAGTAGTGTTCAAACTCCTGGTTATTTATTTGGAGAAAACCTGCCTAAACAAATCAGAGAAATGGATGAAGAGGCTAAATCTATTAGCTACATGAAACCCTTCGTTTTTGGCCAAAAAAGATACAATACGCCAAGAAAGGGATCTGATTTTGGAACAAGCAGAGGCAGGAGTATGGTAAGGAAGTATTACCATCCAGCACAGCCTAATGTTCACCCATATGTGGGGAGAAGGAGACCACCACGTTCGTATGGAGAGGTACAAAAACTTTATTCTGTTAAAAAAGAAACTTTGGAGGAATCTCCAGTTGGTGGGAGATTAAAAATGTTATATGATGAATGGCTTTGCATCACATCTGACCGGTTTATTTTACAAGCTGTTTCAGGAGCTACAATAACATTTAAAGAAGGTATTAATCCACCGGTACAGCATAAACCTAATCATGGTTTAATGTTCTCTGCTCTTGAGAATGAAGAAATTAACAAATTGTTTAAAAAAGGTGTTATTGAAAAAACTGTTAAACATCCACACCAATTTGTGTTAAACATTTTTCCAAGAGATAAAAAAGATGGTGGTTGTAGAATCATTCTGGACCTTACAAACTTTAATACATTTGTCCAGTATAAACATTTCAAGATGGAAACATTCAACACTGCAAGACATTTTATATCAGCAGGTTGTTATATGGCTACAATAGATTTGAAGGATGCGTACTATTCAGTACCAATACATCGTTTTTTTTCTAAGGTACTTAAAATTTAATTGGTTGGGACAGCTGTGGCAATTCAAAGCATTACCTAATGGGTTAAGTTCAGCTCCTAGGCTCTTCACAAATCTGTTGAAACCAGCTTTAGCACAATTAAGAGCACAAAAGCACATAGATATGGCTTATCTGGATGACATCTTAATTGTCAGTACTAATCAGGATTCAGCTGGAAAATCAGTTACAGCAACTAAAAGCTTGTTTGAAAAGCTAGGTTTCCTGATTCATCCAATTAAATCCAAGCTGCAGCCAGCACAAACAATTAATTATTTAGGTTTTGTGATTAATTCAGTTACTATGTTAGTAACTTTAACAACGGACAAAATTGTTGATATTACAAATGTGTGTTGGGGCCTTATTCACAAACCTTATCCCTCCATCCGAGAGGTAGCAAAGGTTATTGGTAAGTTAGTAGCAGCTTTTCCTGCAGTGGAATTTGGTCCATTACATTACCAAAACCTTCAAAGGGAAAAAACGCAAGCTTTAAAAAAAGCGAGCAGGCCATTTTGATAGGCCTATGCAATTAACAAAGGAAGCTTTATTGGAATTACAATGGTGGATTGAGAATGTTCCACAAGCTGCTAAAAACATTTTAATAGAGCAGCCTGAAGTGTTTTTACAAACAGATGCAAGTGCTCTCGGATGGGGGGCGGACGGATAATTCCACCAGCTGTGGGGGCAGATGGAGACTGTACAAGAGGGAATTGTTTTCCCACATACATGGTATTAATTATTTGGTAGTTATTGGGGGACATTGTTTATGAATTAAAAAAGGCCTATTGTTCTACACAAAAAAGATCTGCATGTCCAGGTTACTAAGTTGTAAGACAAATACCACAGCTGTTTTGCATATTATATAATACATGGGTGGAGTAAGAGCTCAGTAACATCATGTGATTGTCTGGTCAATCAGATATGGCATTGGTGTAGTGAGCCACCAAATTTGGCTTTCAGCAAGTTATCATCCCAGGGTGAAGAACAATGTGGTGGCAGGCACCAGACTCAAGGAGTATTTGAATGACAACACAGAATGGAAGTTATATCCAGCATGTTATTCAGTAACAATTGTCATTTCGGTATGAGGTTACCTGACATTGATCAGTTTGCATCTGATTAAATCATCAATTGAGCCTAAAAATAACGTGTCTTGGGAACACGATCCAGGTGCTGTAGCAGTAGAGAATGCATTTTCGCTACATTGGGGTAAATGTTCTTTTTATGCTTTCCCTCCATATGGCCATGGTTAGGCAATGTCTTAAGAACAAATTAAATACAAGAGATTCCTGGCCACAGTGGTTGTTGTGGTGCGTCCATATTGGCCCACACAAGCATGATGTTAAAGATGATTAAGGAACCAATGTTATTGTTGATTCCTAGCTGCAGTGATTTGACCAACCACTGCAAGGGCTTGGAACTGTCGGTATAGGACCATGGATTGTTATAGCCTCTAGCATTGGCAAGTGATAGCACTTAAGAAATACAATATATGACCACATAAAGAAATGGAGAGCTTTTGTATGACAGTCATAAAAATTTTCTTTAATCTGTGAACAATTGCAAAACAACTAATTGGTTCCGTTGCTGAGTTGCATTTTGGGAGGCACAGCAACTTTAAGTTATAGTGCCTCATTGAAAATAGTGCACGTTAGAGCCTTTTATCGTTCCCTATTTAGGAAATAAATTTCTGACCGTTGCAAAATCAATTGGGTCATCCATTTAAATATCCCACTGGTTTAATGTAAAGGGAATTTTTAACACAAGAATCCGCCCCCCCCAAAGCCAAAGGTATACAGAAAAAAAAATTTGGGGATGTCTGCAATTGTAATTTATATTTGCTTAGGCAATTGGACTCCAATCACAGTTATGTATTTGAAAAATGTATACATTTTAAAGTAGCTAATGTTAAGTAGGGCGTTGGTATCTGCAACAAAGAGTGCCAACTTTTGCTAATTGCTACGTTTAGATTGTTTTGCATGTGGCTTCAGTATTACATTGGTATTTACATTTAAGAACTATCAAGCAAAAAAGGGACCAGTTAGAACTGGAGCCTATGGTACATTGTTCAATTAGCTTACCTGTTGAAAAATCTGTGAGTATTTAGTTAAGCTACTTGACTCAATTTATATAATACGTAACCAGAGTCTTCTTCGAAGAGGATGATGAAAAAAGCGTTATTATTCGCATAAAAAATCCACCCACTAATCATCAGTACAAACCATTTTCTAGGTGGTTGTTAAGGTTGGTAAGATTTAGCGGGAGTACACACTGGATGTGTTTTTAAAATCCTTTAGCTACTGTGCCGCAGCGAAGTTAGGACGACGTTGCCGCTCGACCAGATTTTAGTAATCTAGCGGGTGGTCTAAGAAAAACTTTTGTCCTAAAGATAACCACCGTGTCCAAAAGCCTGTTCTGACGACGATTTTGCCAGGCTTGACTTTGCGACTCGTGGTGTTTGGGTTTCACTGATAAACATCCGCTTCTGTTTCACTAATCCGATTTATATTATCGCATTTCATTTTTTATGTTATCACTTTATATCTTTCATCACTTTTTGTAGCTGATTTACCCCTGGTATAAAAGGAGCTTTGAGGTTATGATTTGTTTCTTTTATGATTAAAAGGACACATTAAATAAATGAAGCTGAATTTTGAAAAGGTTATTTTACTCACTTTATGTGTTTGACTTAAGCCGGACCTGTCGTATTATGAGAATGAATCTAGTCATCTCAAAAAACACAGAGCTACAAAATCTTCACAGTAGTACACTCACGTTACTCCGAAATAAAATAGTAAGATTAATACGAGAATCTACCAGTTCAGAAGTTTATTGATATCGTTATTTTATGAGGAGTAATCGATGAGAGGAATTTACGTGCCCTCCAACTCACGACGCTCATACAAATAAATTGATCGTCTGGTAGTTCTACAATCTATGTTGAAGCCTTACTATCTTAACTCCAGCTATTGTAGTTTTTGTGTTTTTACATGCCGCATGCTTTGAAGTATGACGATCATATTTGGCCAGGCGGGGTGCTTCGTTCACAGTTAAATCCCTCATTGTTACTCCTCACTAAAGATAACGGTCAAAACTATCGAACTGATAAGTTCTCAATTTAATTCTTACTAGTTTCCCATTTTCCTCTTTAACCCCATATGATAGCCATATAACAATTAACAGCACTGGGAAACAGGCCCACTTCGGACCTTCCAGTCCGTGCCGTACCATTTGTTTTCCCTCTAGGCCCATCTACCTGCACCTCAGACCATAACCCCCAGATTCACCCTTCCGTCCAATATACTATCCACTTTACTTTTAAAATGTTTAAAATCGAATTCCTGACCTCCACACAACTTCTGCTGGGAAGCTCATTCCACACAGCCAAACCCTCTGAGTAAAGAGAGAGTTTTCCCCCTCACGTTACCCCTATAACATCCCATACCTTAATTCGCATGTCATAGCCCTCTGTGGTTGAATCTTCCCTACCCTCAATGGGAAAAAGCTTATCAACGTCAAACTCTGTCTATCCTTTCCATCGCATTTTAAAGAACCGTCAAACTAAGTCACAAATCCCCCCTTCTACCTTCTGCGCTCCAAAGAAGATAAAGACCTCACCTTTGTTCAACATTTTCTTCTGTTAACACTAGTTGCATGGATTCCCACGGCAACATTCTATGTAAAATTCTCCTACTGTACTCTCTCTATTTTTGTTGCACATCCTGCTATAATTAGGGCGACCAATAATTGTACACATCCTTATACTCCTGAATTGGTCTCACCAAATGCCGTTTGTACAATTTGCATTACTTCCCCTGCTCCCTATATTCAAATGATCTGATTTAAAGGCCAGCACATCTCAAAAGGCGGTTTCGTTACCAACCCCTCATCTACATGTGAATCCACTTCAGGAACTATGCAAGTTTATTCACAGATCTCTATCTGTTCCATTTCACACACATTCCCAATTCCCTACATTACCTGTACGTCCTATTTTGAATTGTCCTGCCAAGATGTTGCACTTTCACAACTTATCAGCTCATTAAACTCCCACTGCCAGTCTTTCAGCTCACATTTCCAAGATGGCCCAATCATCTCTCTGTAGGACTTTGATATCGTACTTCATATCCACAACAAACAACACCTATCTTAAGTTATACCATCTGCATACCTTACTTATGCCCAAATTTTTCACCCCATCATCTTCCGATTCATTGATGTACAATGTGGACAAACAACAGTGGACCCAACACAGATCCCTTGAGGCACCCACACTGGTCACCGGCTTCCAACCTGACAAACAGCCCATCCACCCTTTCTCTCTTGACATCTCCCATTCAGTCCCACTGTTGATATCCATCCTTTGTACTACCACCATTAACAACACCCCAAAGATTGACCTTTCTTAACAACCTTCCCTCCATTGGGAAACTTTGTCAAAGGCCTTTGTGAAATTCCATAATTAGAAACATCACTGCATTGACCCTATCTTTCCCTAGTAACCGCCTTCAAAAAATTCAAGAAGGTTTTGTCATAAGATTAGACCTTACAGGCCCATATCCATGTTGTGTTCTGATCAGACCCTGGTATTAATCCAGTGCTTAATATATTAATCTCTAAGTATCCTTTCCATTAATTTGCCCCACCACTGGACGTCAAACTAACAGGTCTATTAATTGCTAGGTTTATTTGAACCCCTTTTTAAAACAATGGACACAACATGCGCATAAGCCAAACCTCCGGCACTATTCCGTTTCATTCTTTGAAATATTTCCTGTCATTAGCTCCTGCTATTCTACACTACTCTCCCTCTATGTCCTAGAGGAATATCATATCAGGACTGGAGATTTTCCGAACTTTTATATTTTGTTCTAAAAGTGTCAAGTACGTCCCCTCTTTGAACCTCATAGTTTCCATAGCTACTCTATTTTTTTCCTCTACTTCACATTATACAATATTTGTGTGGAGGTAGTAGTATTTTGACTTTTTTAAAAACTTGAAGTGCCTTTTCTTCATCGCAGCTATCATTCATTTTGTATAACCCACTCAGCAGCAATTATTACTGGATTGTCCTATAGATAGAATGACATTCTTTTGTTTCCTCCCTCAGTGTTCACCACTGAATGATTATCATCTTGCATGAATTTTTTTTCTGAGGTCAACAGTATTTTGTTAATTTATGTAGGCTGGACCTTTCTCTAATATTTCCCTATTACCCAGTATGATAGTCCACTGCTATTTTATCTGCAAAGTAGATATTCATGATTGCTAGAGGTTTTGATTTTTTCTCTTTTTTGCAAAATGTCTGGAACTTAGTGCCTTCTCATTTCTCAAATATTTCGCAAAGCTTGCAAAGTCTGTTGTTGCTTTGGTTGTGAAAAGAATTCAGGGACTTTGGGGGATCTCCATCCTCCAGGCGTGGGTTTCCTCAATTAACCTCCCTCTGATCTATGTCGATATGTGTAAATCTTTCTGAGTTAAGGAGGATTCTGGTAGTTTATATTCAGCTTACATTTGGGTCTAGGTCTCCCATAAATGGCATTGTCGCATGAAGATCAAACACAAGAAATGAGATGCTGGTTTACCAAATACGGAGACAAAACTGTCTGGAATAACACAGCGGGTCAGGCAACAAATTTTGGGGGACATGAATAAGTGAGTGTTTCTTCGAAGATGTTCCTAGACGGAACACATAGGCTTTTTTTGGTCGTGAAAAAAAGTCCTCGAATTGAATTCAATTGCGGCCTGCACCTTTTGTTTGTGAAATTGTGATGTAGATTTTCAACAAACTGGAAATCTCAGATATTTGGAATTTATAAATGTAAATACAGTTTTGTAAAAACATTAGTTTTAATTTCGATCATTCTGATCTGATTGTTCAATCTTGAGATCGATTGGTTAGAATCATACTTCCATAAAGATGCTTGATGTGGAAGTACGGAATGTCCCTGTATCTTCATATGAATCTCTATGGATGAATTTCCAAACGTTATGTCAAAGTAAACCATCCACCTGAAGCTAAACCCTCGTAGCCTTTGATCATTTGGCTGTTAACGGTCCCGATTCTAAAACATTGGTATCTGGTTTACATTGTCATTCATTTTAATCGATAAGGGGCTGAATGGCACTATTCCATGCACATTATTTTCTAATACCATGGTACCCGGTGCAGTTTATTTTCATTCTTTGTCACCACAACAAGAATCCTCGAATTCTTGATATATACCATAAGGTGAGTTTAAGATACACAGAAAATGTAGTGTTATTTCACCACATGCATCATTAAGCCACCATTTCCCCCCCCTCCCCACCCCCCCCCCCCCACCCACACCCCCTCTCCCGCCCCCCCCCCCACCCCCCCCCCCCCCCCCCCCCCTCCCCCCCCCCCCCCCCCCCACCCCCCTCCATTTAATTTCCTCCAAGTTTTAAAGTCATGTACATATTAGATGCTGCAAGCGTACTGAACGTCACAACGGAGCAGCCTGGGAAATTATTATTTATTGCGTTGCAGCGACATTCCTGCTTATGTGCTGGGCTTATAAAAATATATAATAGATTTTGTTCAAAGAAGTGCACAGCTGGCTCTGTGATGTTAAATCAATGGCATTGTTATCTTTTGGGCATATAAAACTAATGTCACGTTCTCCCTTAAATGTAACTACAAATATATTAAATTGTGTTATTATTAAGTGCATACTTTTAATCTCACTTTTCACTCTATACATTGTATTTTGAATCTTTACATTTAATAGTAAGGATTTAAACGAGAACTTACACCAAGTTTGTAAGTTTGATCTGTTTTTTACGAGGAATAGTCGCGGTGTGGGATTTCGTGAAGACCTCCCCGCAGCAAGGCGTTTGGTCAAGGCATCGCATTCAAAGCAGCGGTGTGGAATCACAAGAACATCCAATGACGTGAAAATAGTAAGATGAAAAACCGTAGAATCTGCAGCGTTGACACTGATCGATAGAGGGTGGAGCAGGTAGGCAACGAAAATCCCTCCCGCGATCTCGAACAATACAAGATCAAATTTGAGTAAGTTTCGTTTAATTATTTATATTTTACTTCACGGGAGTCAACGTGTGTGACTTGAGTGAAGCATTTCAAAGCTCTGTGATTTTCACGCCCTGAACCACGTCCATGCCTTATCCACACTGCCGCCCTTCTGATGAGTAAAGACGGTTTAAATGGAGTTCAGTTGACAGCGGCTGAATAAATCACGCACAAATTTTATTAATCAACTAAACAAAACCCCTAAATTCGGGGCAGACATTACTGCTTCGGTAACCAGGATAGCTTCTGCGTTTGTCGCAGGACGGCCAGAGAAGCTTGTTATGAACTATTGAAATGGTTTTTCCCTCTACTGCCCCAGGCCGCAGTGGCGAAACTTGTGGTCCATGGCCCCCCCCCCCCCCCCACCCCCCCCCCCCCCCCCTCCCCCCCCCCCCACCCCCGCCCCCCCACTTTACTGGCTCTCGCTGCAGCCCTGGTGGAATAAGACTTAATAACGTTTGTAGCAATCTCCTAGTCTTTTAACTAAAAACTCTTTACCAAAGATATTTTTTTGACCAGGGTGGCACCATGGTGTCCTCAGTCGCAGTTTTTGTGAACATTGGTGCTCGTTGGGTGTAGCTAGTGCCGATGAGCTTCACCAACCTTAAGGGTGAGCTGTTCGTCAAATGGGTATAGCTTCATCTATTGGAAGCCCAGCTTCCTCAGTAGGGGTCAGCATGAATCCTCACACATTCCCACGTTACATGTATATCTGGGGTCGTGAGAGGAGATTGGTTGAATTACTCCCCCTCATTAGTTTAAGACACTGGTGGTGGGAGCTGATACTTATATCAGGTATGAATATCAGGGTACTCCTGTCGCTGGTTGGGATGGCTCTGGTCTGTATGCTGAGGACTGATTCTAAAATGGAGGCCTGATAGAACCTCACACATACAGTATTGTTGACGAGTGGGGCACTTGTTGTTCGGGCACAGAAAACCTCCAACTTTCTGATATTGATGTGAGAGATTGTTTGCTGGGTGGGAATGTCCCGAACACGATGATGCCACAATAAGGTTTCATGGCTTTGTCGAGATGCCTGGCCCGGGTTGAGATCGGTCGCTTTTCAGAACCTGCACAGCCTAAACAAAGTTTATTGACCTTGAAAAGGATGACACTGACCCACCTGTTACATAAAAAAAAAACAAAAATACACAACCCCCCCCCCCCCCCCCCCCCCCCCCCCCCCCCCCCCCCCCCCATAAAACGACCGAGTGAGTAATCAATTTGGGATTGGTTCCAATCGGCCATCCATGGTGGTTGTACATTTCTACAACAGCCGCATGGTTGTGCTAGGCCAGTCAGGAATGATCAAATTATGTCAGTTGCGGAGATCTAGTTTGTTTTAATGTGTGTCTGCAATACACGCACTGGTGAGGCAGCATGGGGAAACGACGTTGGTTAGCAACCCACTTTCCCAATGGATAAAATGCATTCCCAATGCTATTCACCAACGGGTTGGTTCCAAACAGCATACGTTGGTATTTGATGGTTCAGGCTTGGACGCAATAGGTTCAATATTGGTGTCCCAATTGAGCTATAATATCTCAAAATCTGGGGGTTTCAACATACTCATACGTTGTTCCTTAATTGAACGCACCGTAGACCTGGTGTTCCACGCCACCTGATATTAAGCTCTCCAGACAATAGGTCGCAGAGTAATCCAAATATGTCTTTTCAATTGCACAGTGCAAAATGGTATTAGCATTCATTGCAAACATAGGGACCTCGACGCACTACCATATTGGATTGATGTAATAGCATTATGTTGTTAGCATTCTCTATTCGAACAGCGGGTTAATGCTAATCCCCAAGATCGGTGGTACAGAAGGCCGCTGTACCATGAAATGCCCCTCCAGCATTTCTATATAGGGTTTATCCATGTGACTCCAAGGTATGTAGACTCATGAGAGTTCCAAGACTCTGACCACACACAACTCTGGACATGTCGTAACAGTTGCTCCCCAGCCTGGAGCACTTGCGTTCACGTTGGTAGGAAACACTCACATCCAGGGTTGCTCTCATATAAATAGTAAGATTAACGAGAACTTACCTGTTCGAAGTTTGATGTTTATTTTTACGCAGGAGAGTTACGATGAGGGATTACGTGAAGAGCCCGCCTCACCGCTAAACCGGTAAATACGGCATACTCATAGCTAGCGGCATGAAAAACACAGAAAACACAAAGCCGGCGAAGTAACATAGGTAAGGCTCATTAAAAAGACTTAGAACTACATTTTGATCATTTATTTTACGAGGGTGGGAGTGGAGGCAGTAATCTCATCGAAATCCTGTAAATCAACTGATCAAACTTGACAGGTAAGTTCTCGTAAATCATTACTATTTTACTCGGAGTCCGTGATGACTACGTGATGATATTAAGTTTCTGTGTTATTATGTCGTAGAATTAATCCGTAGGACAGTCCGGCTAAGTAAACCTACATGAGAAACTAGGACAAATGTTGAGCGAAAATCTTTTTATAGCGAATTTGATAACTCCTATGTTTATTTTATGTATGGTTTAGTAAGGAAATAGAGATCTCTCGCCCTCACTTTTATACTATGTACAGCTCTCTACTTTAGTTATATGATGGGGAAAGAACTGATTACAAAATGTGGACAGACTACGATGTATCAGGTGATTTACACTCAAATATTGAGAACAAGCATGATAGCAAATTAATTAGCGAAGTTAATAAGTAGGCTGTAAAAACAAAGCAGGTGATTTTATAGTGTCCAACTGCACGCAGTGTGTCACAGCGTATTGTCCATAGTAGGTTGAACAGTTTTGCTGTAGAATCAGCTTTGAAAAAAATAGCTATCTTCTATACTCCGACCCTTATCTTTGCGCATGTTTTTAAATATGCTGAGAGGTATCGTCCCGTCGCCGAGTCGACTCTGTTGTCGATGTCTTATTTCGCGGAGTGTATTGTGAGATCAGGTCTCATCTTGGGAGGAGTGGAGGATTGTTGAATGAACGCATCTGTGTGTCATAAGTGTCCCGGCAGTGGCGCTTAAAACACAAACACGACGAGTCTCCTTAAATGTTTCACCCTTTTGAATGATGAGAGTTGTGATTGAATCTGCGCTGTTTGTGTGTGGCTTTTAATTGAAGTTGTTTGTCACGCCGTATAGCGAGTGAATGTCCTTTTCGTTTTCTCGCGATTTAAGAGAAGTGTATTTGTCCGTAACGCTATTTTCGGAATAAAAGTTGGTGCAATATGTCTAACTCACACACGCAATAAAGTCCAGGTCTCAATAGATGAAAAGCTTGAAAGGTTACCGTTGTTCCAGATACCTCTAGGTCTACTTTGTTGGATCAAGACGTTAACTTTAGAGAACTACATCGCTTTTTATCTGTGAGTAAATGTACATACAGTCTTAGATATCGATTAACAGATTGTAAAGTGTTGAGGTCTCATCTTTGATGGTCATGTTGACTGGCAGCTTTATCGCGCTGGCGCTCATAGTCTAACCGCGGATATTAAGCCTCGATGAATGGCATCATCCCTTATCACAAAATTGCGATTTAGTGTCTTGCTTTTTCTCTTCTCTATAAGTAGAAGTGTCTCAAGTTACTCAATGTCGAATCCCACACAAGTTTGCGTGATGGTTTATGTTATATTCTAGGTTTTGGGGGATTTCTTGTGATAAAATTCCTTTTCATGATAATCGGTCGATATCACCTGGATGCGACCAATTGATTGTCTTCTATCAGTAATTAAGTCCTAAATAGGACCGACAAGGACTCTGCGTTGCATTGCTAGTTGTTAATGACACTGTGTAATAGCTTGGTTGATACATGTGCTCAAGAAGTGGCATATTGGCGCACAGGAAATGTGTCCATAAACATGAGGTCCCCCCCAGGAACATTCACAGAATTCATCAGAAATTTTTGACTGGTGCAAAATCTTCCCCATTTCTTAATATGGTCATTATATTTGTTTTTCGTGTTGCTATCTCGCCATGATTGCGCCCAATAACTACTCCCCAAAGTTTTGTTCCGACATCCCAGTTCCTGTATGGTCCTGGTCAAAACCTGCAGATTATCTATTCATTCACATGAATTCATACAGATGGGTAAACCTTCCTTTTGTTACTGGAATAGTCCAAGATATCACTACAGTTAGGAATCTGCATATACGGTTTCTTTAATCATCATTCAGCATAACTGGGAACCAAGGTTGAGTGGCCAATTTGGCACGTACATCAACACATCCCGGAAGCTGAATCTTGCTCTACTTTTCATTCAGCTCTCTGCATAGATCAAATTGGATAAGCCTAAAAGAACAACTTTCCAGTGTAATGAAAACAGCTCTACTGCGACTGCGTCCCGGATCGTGTTCCAAGAACATTAAATGAGGCAAATGGAAGATTAAGCCTGGGATGCAAACAAAATCAACTTTCTGGCAACACCAAATCGGCTAACAATCTTTCTTAAAATAAATTGCTGGCTAAGCATCCATTCCGTATTATCTTTAAAAAATCCTGGGCTATCCAACCACATTGTCCCTCTGCTACCTACCTTGTTCCTTAACTGGATATAGCCTTGCACTGAAGAATACTGAACAAATACACACCATTGCCATATAATCTCATTGACCAACAATCACATGATGGATATGATACCTTCTAACTCCCCCGACATGGATTTAAATGTAAGCCACAGCGTTTTATTGTATTGTCTAACTGTATTAACACATGCAGACCTTGTTTAGCACAACAATAATGCTTTAAGCCCATAAAAGGGCCCCCAATAATAATTCCAAATAGTTAATACCAATACTCTTGAAGAGAACACTTGTCTTCTTCAGTTTTTCCACTACCTCCACAACTGAGGATAAATTCTGTAGCCCCCACCCATCCGAGAGCACTAGCATCTGTTTGTAAAACCATTTTCAAGGCTGTTTAATCATGTATTCTTAGCAGCTTGTGGACATTTTCAACCCACCAATGCAATTCCAATTTGCTTTCCTTGTTAATTGCATAGGACTGTCAAAGAGACCTGCCTATCTTTAAAGGAGCCTTACTTTTGTCTCCTCTGAAGATTTTGTAATGTAATGGCTCCAAATTCCACTGCCGGAAAGCTGCCTCCAGTGGGTAACCAACGACTTTTGGCCACTTCTCGGATGGAAAGGGATAAGGTTGGAATGAAGGTAATTATTACACATCTTTTTGCAAAATATCATTTGCCTTCTTTGCTGGCAAAGTAACTAACTAACCATAGTCACTGAGTTAATTACAAACCCCACAGAAAATTAATGATTGAGACTGGCTGCAGCTCATGACTTAATTTGGATGATGAATTAAGAATCCCAAGCTCTTTAAACAACAAAGCTTTAGTTAGAGTAAGACTGACATTGAGTGCTCAGCTGACTCTTGACTATCGTTAATAATCAGAGAATAACATCCAGAAAGCAAGCATTACAATGGTTGTTTCTGTGCTCTTAATTGGCTAAAAATGGTTTATCAACAACAGTTTGTTGTAAAAGAGTCTTAAGGAGCCGAACTCAATCCATTTGTGTAAGCTTTTGAATGCCATAATTGCCCCATGCCAATAAAAACTTTAAGTATCTCCGAAAAAGATGAGTTGCTACAGAATAATAGGCGTCTTTCAATCAATCTTAGCCATGATAACAACCATGATGAAATCAGATATTTTGCAGTACTGAATGTCCTCCATCTAAAACTGTTTGTATTCTACAAACTTATTTCGATTCTCTCTGTAAGGATCTAGAATAATTCTCACAAACCACCATCTTTCTTATCTCTGTCGCAAAATATATTAGAGACAAATGATGCTTATGTTCTCAAGTTTTTCAATTACCCTTTTCGGATAATTTTGTCAATTTCCACATTAAATCTCCATTCTTTTTTCTGCAGAAAAACATAAGCATTAAGCAGGTTTATTCTGTAAAGAGAAGGATTGACCCCTTTTTTAAAAATAGATAAAGCCGAAAACTGCTTGGAATATAAATCGTCAGAGTATATTAAGTCAGGCATTTAAAACTTTTGCATCTCCCGTCCAACTGGAGATTTCAATCCAGACACGTTTCCTTAAGGATAGTAGGCTCTTAATACCTCTCATCAAGAGAGCGTGTGGTCCTCCACTTTCCGAATGCAGGAAGCATGGCTGGAGATGCGCAGGCAGCGATAATTATTTTTCGGACAATTTCTGCTCTATATAAACAAAAATCTCAAAAACACCCGTTCGGGCCGGAAACCCTCTTCTTTGTCAAAGATACAAAAAGGCTTAATTAGTGCTAAAAATATTTAGGCTTCGTTCATCCAAAGTTTCAGCGTTTTCGGCAGATTTTCTCCATAAACAATAACAGGAGCTTTGAACTCCACTTTTCTTGACACAGGCGGTTGCAGATCTATCTAGCGTGAAATTGGCAGGATCGCACTTTTTCTCATGCAATGTGATCTCATAAAAACGAATTTGCGCAAAAAATAAGACCCAAAGTATTCTTTTTGATCTTTTTCCATTTCCAGATTCTTCTCCATTTGCCTTGCCTATGCTGTAATATGCAAGCAGAAAATACAATTTTGCACCTTTTGAAATTTCACTTTCTTGGGGCTCTCAACTTGGGAGTCATAAGCCCATACCCATGGATTCAACGTAGGCATTTCAATGAGAGCTCAAATGCGGCTTGGTGCTTTAATATTAATTCTGACTATTTACATTCTTCACAGTAATTATGAAGCTGGTGAGATACGCATATAAATTTTATTGGCAGCTAGGGGTTTTCTTCCATAGCCTCACCACTTCCTTCGGGGTATAAGCAAATCTTGTGCTACTCACAGGGACATCAAAGCTTTTCTTGTTGATCTTTGTTGGGCGTGCTTTCAATAGCCCATTTCAAACTTTCAGCAGGGTCTAGCCTTATGTCAGCCCTAATTCCAATCGGGATAATCATCCCATGAGGAGACTTCTTTCCAGCCAAAATCGTGGGTCCTGGGTCGTATTCAATATTCCCAACCTTGGCCACACAGCCATAGTTCATCATTATTCACAAACCCTTCATCAGGGATTTTTGGGATTCATGTGGGGTAACTCTTGACCCTTGGTCTCAATAATAGTTTTTGGAGATACTTTCTTTCCATATTGCTTCCATTAATTTTAGCCACATAGTTTTAATTGTCTTGGAAGGTCTTTTCAGATATCAGAATCATCAGAAACCACGGGCCTCAACAGCTTTTCTTTTTGTCTGTTTCCTCGTAGGGAGCAATTTCATCCTTCCGTGGTTAATTAAATTTCGGAGAAATCAGGAAATTCTATTATAGCGGGGGTAAATCACAGTGGCCAAGCGGTAATCCGGAAACCGGGTCCCACCTCTAGCTGCTCGCGTCCTCCCGTAAATACTTTACTTTCACACCGGGTGGGCTCTCTTCACTAGCTCGAAACCTTCCTTTCGCCGATTTCTCCATTTTTGTTACAATTATCTGTGCTTCAAATCAGCACGCTAAACGTCTAAAAATTTTTTTTTTTACTTTTTACTTTCTGATGATGGAGGCCACGCCAGCGTAACTTGATAAAACCCGCCCCCGGATGTGAACTTCACTTAACCTGCGGGCCAGTTCCGGCCGCTGCGAGGATGTGAGCTCCTTACCGGCAGCTCTCTCCTTCCGCGTCAGCGTTGAACGTCATGCATGCGTTACCTAGCGTGAGTGCGGGCTCTTCAACGTAGTCTACTCCACAGTGACTCCCGAAGTTTAAAAATCTAGGTCCAAATGACATTCTTTAATATTATTCTACCTTCACACATTATAGCTTGGTTCTCATAGAGCTTTCCGGGTGTGTAACCAAAAGTGGACCCGAATCAAAGCCCAGCCCAGCCATTTGTTTTTTAAAATGCGCTGTGATTTTGTTGACCTTTGTTGAATTTCGGGATAGTGTTGAGCGTTCCAAAGAATCAAAAAAAGTCAGCCTAGCTGGGAATGTAGTGGTATCCAAATTTCAGAGTTTACCAATACAATAAACTTCTCGCTGATTTTTGCCCAACATAGGTCTGATACCCTTTTCCCTGGCGTCAAAGCAAGGATTGATGGCAACTCGCTTCTGATATAAGGCAGGTAGCCTTTATTAGTGGGGAAAATAAAACTTCATTAAATTAGATGTCTAAGGGTGTAACCACCAAATCCCTATAAACCGTAGCGGGTTGCAGTTTGCGTTTTTGAATTTGTCCTGGATTGGATTACTATCCCAGCTTTCTCAAAGCAGTAGCCTTGGTATGCAGACCACCTCCCTTGAAATTTGCCCAATTGGAGGGTCTGCGCCCATTAATAAAGGATTTTCATTCCCAACAGATAGCCAATCACCTATCAATATTGTTGTCGGAAGAAGAAGCCAATACCAGGTTAAAAACCAAATCTATGGTTAAAACTTAGACCTAAGCTGGTGATGGTTCCTCATTAGAACAATGCAGACCATTCCTGACTAACTTCCAGTATTTCCCTATATGAGCTCTAGACGATTGGGCACACGGTACTAAGCATGTCTGATCTTTCAATACTAGATTCATGAGCCCATGAAAAGTAACCCTGAGAAACCCTAGTAAAGGGATTTTCTGACTTTAGCTCTGTTCCAAAATGCTATCCATTATGCCATGTGGTATTTATGGGTTTATTGCCAATTAAACCCACTTTTCCCTGCCGCCATTATAATTTTCAGCTCTATGCCCTGCCTCTCCACCTCTTTTCGGGGATAGACGTAAATTCATACGAGGCGGAAATGCTGGGATATGGGAAGATCTATTACCTCCTACCGGAAATTTATATAACCTTGAACACTTTGTAAGAATAAACGCAATCTGTTGGTTAACAAGTTTTCCCCATAATGTCCAAGGACCCCGCCCGCGAATCGAGCCCCACCTAATTCGTACAGGAAGGGTACTACTACCGGCGTGAGAGGAGCCAGGACCCCCTTAACCTCCATATTGTTGAACTCGGAGCGGGTTTGCCATAACATACGGTGTGCTTCGGAGTGGACGTTATAGGAGGTTGACTGGCCACGGAGCTTCATTTACCATGCAAGGCCGCCTGTTGGACTTTGGCCCGCTAAATGCGTCGTTGTATTATAATTTGAGAGTGTGAGGTAGGTAGATCTTTGTGGCCACTATTCCGGCCGAAGCCTTGGTTCACAGTTTGTATTTAGGCTGTTTGCCGGTGATATGGTGAACTCTGAACGATGGAGTTTCATGAGCCATGTTTTGGCCTCCTTTGTCCAGTCCCTTCACCTTTTGTAACAGGTCTCCAAGCAACTGATGCGGCGGTGGAGCGTAATGGTCGGCACAACCCCGCGAATTTGGGGTTTAGTGTGGGTATATGGAGCTCTTACGCAGGCAATATATCTCATACTGGGCGTTGCATAGGAGTGCCAGTGCATCATGCTATTTACTGGACACATTATCCCCGATCAGGGTTTTGCAGACGCCGTTATGCCCGTGGAGAACCTTTCTCCAAGGTATTATTGAGAATCTGACTCCAGAGTTGGTGCATACGTAGGCAATCAATGGTGCCCGCCAATTCGTGGTGCAGGGTTCACTGTCTGGGTAGAAACGGCAAACTTCACTCACCACATCCAGCATCCTCCTCATGCTCTGGTTCAGCGGTCACTGGCTGTCCCTGGTCGTCGTCAAACTCAGCAGCTGGGCAATCATTAATGCTTCTGGCTGGAGACGATGAGGAGCTGAGCGGAGTCCTTGCACGGCTAGTGGATGCCGTTCTTCTCGTTCTCGGTTCCCGCTGCAGATGTTGGACCATTTAAGAGCTCCAACCGCTCAATGCGACCGTCCCTGCTATATGCAGCGGACAAGCCGACTTCCCCAGGCCCTGCGAATTCACTGGGGCTTCCACCATCGGACCTCACCCCCTTAGGGTCTATGGTCCAATGGCAGGTCGTCGTGACCTACAGCCCAAGTAGGTCATACGACTCCCGCACGGACTCTCCGCTAGTCTGTCTTCTCCCAGACTGTGGCGGCCCACCTGGCAGATAAGAAGGCAGGTGAGTTGACTCGGCGCCGGCCCCCGGAACCTGGCTCCCCGGAGTCCGTGCAAGCTTACCTCCACACTTGCACCATTACTTGGCGTTGGAGGCGCATGGTCGGCCGCTCGCAGCGCTGAGCTGACCGACCGCTTCCTGCTGCCACCTCCGCCCTTGACCGCAGCCTGACGGGGTGTGTTGTCGGCGGTATCTGCTCCAGCAGGCCTACACGACGCAGCAGTGTTTATGCACGGGCTGCACGATGGCAGATATCCCTGGCTGCGGTAACGCAATGCACTTTGCAGGGCTCCCCTGTCGTGCGGCTGTCCCCCGGCCCAGCCCCCTTGGGTCTACTGGAGCTCGGGAGAGGTTGCCTGTAAAAGAAAACAAGACCCCTTGCCACGTACCTGTATCCCCCTTATTCTCTTGGGGACGGGGGGCTCGGAGTCTGGACCTGTTGCTTGCAGCTCCATAGTGGTAACCCACTCGGGTGAGTCGGCCCCTGTATTAGCGGGAGCGCCCGACTTCCGCATTCCTGCCCCCACCGTTGCGTTAAAGCTGCCGGCGTTCCTTGCATCTCCGGGGACAAGGACCGTCGGCTGGCCGCAGCTCAGCTCCGCGCCCGACTTCCTCATTCCTGCCCCACCGTTTGCGTTTGAAGCTGCCGGCGTTCCGCGCAGCTCCGGGGACAAAGGCCGTCGGCTGGCCGCAGCTCAGCTCCGCGCCCGACTTCCGCATGCGTTGAAGCTGCCGGCGTTGCGTGCAGCTCCGGGGACAAAGGCCGTCGGCTGGCCGCAGGTCAGCTCCGCTCCTCGGCAGCGTCGTCCTGCGGCCCTTGTCCATGCTGTGAGCGTTAAAGCTGCCGGCGTTCCGTGCAGCTCCGGGGACAAGGGCCGTCGGCTGGCCGCAGCACAACTCAGCTCCCCGACAGCGTCGTCCTGCGGCCCTTGTCCATGCTGTAAAGGAAGGTAATACTTACCTGCCGGTCTTGTGAAGGAGGCCGGTGGGGAGAGCGCACTCCCCCCCCCAGCTGCCGCTGCAGATGCGTGCGACGATATGCTGCGCAGGCGTGCTGGCGGGGTCTTCACGAAGTCACTCACGTGACTCCGAAGTAAAATATAAACATTTTTTTAAAGTATGAAACCAGAATACAATTCATCAGAAAATCTACTGACATTTATTCTGCATATTATTTACATAAAGCTACATCAGTGCATTAATATTCTTCTTGAAAATATATACTTTAATACAGGCTAACAATTCTTGTGGTGCTAATGTTCGAATGTATTAAGATTGAGTGTTTAGTTTAGTCTAGTTCGGAGATACAGTGTGGAAATAGGCTCTTCGGCCCATTGAATCGAGAGGGAGGAAATCGGAGCACCCGATGTGGGAGGAAACTGGAGCACCAGATGAAAACCCACGTGGTCTTGGGGAGAATGTACAAACTCTGGACAGATACCACCCGTGGTCATGATCAAACCCAGGTCCCTGGCACTGTGAGGCAGCAACTCTATCAATGTGCCGCCCCAAGTAAAGATTGTGTAGATTGTGTTTTGTTCCATAGGGGGCGCCGTCCTGTATGGTATGGCTGCCCAGCCTGCAGCTGTTTGTGTTTCATTCTTTTCTTTATTTTTAGTGAGTTTAAGTGTTGTTTGGAGTCTATTCTTTTTTATGATGGGGGGGGGGGAACTGCTTTTCCTGGTCCCTACGTGGCTGGAGAGGCAGCTTTTCTCCGGGCTGCATCTTCAACCCGCCCTCGCGGCCTACCAGCAGGCCTGGAGCAGTGTTTCCTGAGGGGATCGCCCAGAACCTCGGCTTCGGCAGCGGCGCAGCGCTGGAGCGCCATCGCGGAGCAGGTGATGCCTTGCCCGGGTCGCCGCGTTGTAACTCCGGTGAGCTGAAGACCGCCGACAGAAAAACATCACGGGGCTGCGGGTCTGTGGAGCAGCCAGCTGCCTGGGGGCGGCGGCGCTGACTTTAACATCGGGTGCCAGTGGGGGGAGCTCCATTCAGCGCGGCCTTGTTGGCTTCGGAAGCTGCGGATTCCGGTAAGGAAGCGGCCATTCCAGGTGTCCCAAGCCGCTGAGAGGATTCTCCCGACGCCGGAGCACCATCACCCGGCGAGAACGGCCTGGAACATCGGGCCTCCGTGAAGGCGACTGCGGAGACCTCAATAAGCCTGACTATGGAAGGACATGGGGATGGGGACTGGACATTGTGCCTTCCCTCATAATGGGAACCATTGTGGGGGGATGTTTTTTATGTTTAAATCTCTTTATCATTGTTATGTCTGTATTTTTTTATGGCAAGAAGCATTTCACAACACCAATTGGTGTACGTGACCAATAAAATAACCATTGAACATTTGTATTCAGCCACCGTTTCAGCAAACATAAATTGAAGTAAAATTAACACGCAAAATTGATAACATTGTTTTTCATTTGGATAATGATCAAAACGTGCAGATTTCCATCATGGTCCTTTATATTTAGGAATTGTTTAACATTACATTTTGTATTACCTTCTATGTTGTGTGATTTGCATCATTTTATTGTAGCGTGAATCCAACATATCCGATAAATATTCGTAAGGAATCCTGGGCTTTAAGTGAAGGTATTGGGAGAAAAATGAGGTCATAATGAATCTCTCCAAGACATTGGTTCATTGGCCTGCAGTATTGTGTCTGGGACCTGAACTTGGAGCAAATATGTGAAGGCATTATGGAAGGCGCAGAGGAGATTTACAGAAATTATTGTAAGGATGAGGAACAAAGTTGTGAAACTGAGGTTGTTCTAGATGAAATAGAGCAAGTTGAGAGATGATTTGTTGGAAACACAGTCCGAGAGATAAACTACTGGCAGTGACAAAAGGATCAAGCATCATAGAATGAAGGTGCTTGTGGGAGGAACAAAGAGCCAAAAGTTGCAAGAAGAAAAACCGAATGGTAGAATCTACAATGCATTGTCAGTTGTCGGTGTGCAGAACACAAAGGCAGAATCTGTTGTTGGGTTCAAAGGGTAACTTTTTTACTAGTTGAAAGGGGAAAAATGTGCAAAATTAAGGGAATACTATTATGTGGACTACACCTGCAATGAGATGACGGACTTGATGAGCCAATGTCTTCCTATCCCTTTGTTAACTTTCACTGATTCTGTGATAGTGTAAAGCTCTGGTGCAGGCTCCACTTAAGTTCTAACTTTTTCAGATGGCAAAACTCTAATAGAACATTGTTTTTATTTGATGTGCTACATTCAATTTATTTGTTCTTCCCTTCATTCATAGATCTTAGTTTGACAGAATAAATATCAAATAATCACCTTAGGATATAAATGTGGAGGGTATTGTGCTCCTTACAAAAATCAGGGCTCTGTTCTCAAAGCATGCAGTGACAGCCATGATACAATCCCACTACTTTTAACCTTTTTATTTTTTGCAGGATTTTGACAGCTTTTTTTCAAAGTATTCTGCATACTACCTTCATTCTTCTTTCAGACTTGGGATTTCTGGTTGGTTTTGAAGCTTCCAACATTTCAGCGTCACCATTTACAAGCTTCTAATGATTTTATGATAGACGCTTGGATCTATTGTTAATGTTCAAGCCTATTATAGCCAGTATAAAGTTGCTTCTAATATTAATCCATTTCAAATAACTTTATAAACCAATATAAAGTTACTTCTAATATTAATCTATTTCAATTAAACTTCCATAAAAAAAGGGAAATATATGCCTAATGAAGAAAAGCACTTAACCTTAAATTACTTCTGTATAGTTACTTCTGAAAATATTTCCATGCCCAGTAAATAGAATTCTATTTCTCTTGTTTTCATCCTCCACTTACTCCATTTCCATGATACTGTAAATACTTGTTTAAGCAGGTAACTGCTCAGGGATTATATTAATTTTGTATGAACTATTAATTTCCAAGGAGCCAATCACACATCAAGGCTGTGTTGCAAGCTAAACAGGGCCAGTGGATGGGATGGGAGAGTGTGGAAAAGAGGAAGATCAGCTGGAAAGACATGTGGAAGATGGAGGCGAGCAGGATAAGTTTCCTCGTTCGGGCAACCTATGATGTCCTTCCTAGCCCAAAAAATCTCAACCAATGGATGGGCGAAGATCCATCATGCCCCCTGTGTTCAGCACTAGCCACACTTAGGCACATCCTCACTGGGTGTAAAGTAAGCCTCTCCCAAGGACGGTACACCTGGAGACATAATCAAGTGCTCAAATGCTTGGCAACGACTCTGGAAAGCAGGAGAACAACCAACAACACCCTGCCGCCCAGAACAAGTTACATGCTAGTTAAGACAATTGTCTTTGTTCGGGGGGTGGGGGGGGGGGGGGGGGGGGGGGAACAAAGGCAAAGGCAAAGGAAAATTCCACCAAGAGCCAGGTTTGGACAGCTGGTGGATGTGGACCAACGGCTTACAGTTCCATCAGAGATAGCCATCACCAACTCGAGGCCTGATCTTGTGCTCTGGTCGAACTCTCAGCGCATGGTGTACTTTGTGGAGCTCACAGTCCCTTGGGAGGATGCTGTGCAGGAAGCCTTCGAAAGAAAGAAACTGCGATATACAGAGCTTGCAGCGGAGGCAGAACAGCGGGGCTGGAGAGCTAAGATTTGCCCGGTAGAAGTTGGATGTTGAGGATTCATGGCAACATCTACCTTAATACTGATGAAGGTCCTGGGGATCAGCGGACAAGCCCTACGCCAGGCCATCAAAGAAACATCACGGGTAGCAGAGCGGAGTAGCCAGTGGCTCTGGCTGAAGAGGAAAGACCCCATTTGGTCTCCCAAATAACCGACTAGACAGATGCAGAGGGGGGTGGTTCTGGGACGCCAGAATGCACCGCTGAGCCTACTGGAGACGTCGTGGGTTCAATCAGTGAAACGTTGATGAAAGTAGGTGCCCACTTGATAACCCCAATGACGTGTCTGCCTGCGCAATAAAACCACAATAATTGAAAATCACAACTGTGAATGAAATGTATTAAAGACTCTATGAAATAATTCTCCTGTCCACCTATTTTTGAAGAACTTTCACTGAATAAGTTATCACACATTTGGATGCATTTTTCTACTTTTGACTTCTCTACCAATAACTTCATTAGCTTGGCCACGACGATTGAAGTGAAAGGAAGTCCTTAGGTCTAATGAGTTTCAGTATTTTTTTTAACAATAGTGGTCAGGCTAGCTGGCCAGTATTTTCCCAGATTCTTTCTCTTACCCTCATGAATAATGATGTTATATTTGATAACTACAGATCCACCAGGACTCTTTCAGAATCTGGGGAATACAGTTCACCCATTATGTCCTTTGAATTTAATTTCCTGAAGTACCTTGGCAGACTCCACCCCACATATATCAGTGCAGATGACTTGATTTGTTGAAGTCTCAACTCTCAGACAAAGAATGTTGCTTTCATACTCTATGAAATTCACCATATTATGGTAATTCCTCGAGATGAGATTCATCATTGCATAAATATATAAGAAACAGTTCCATAATTAATTCCATGATTTGTAGTTTTAGGTAAATGTGTTCCAAGAACATGGCCTCAGTAATTTTATTATTTGTCAATGCTGAATACAGATTATGATTATTTTTTTGGATTAGAGAGCATTTGTGCGAGGGTTAACAGAAAACACTTGTGTTTCACTTTTGAATAACTTCTATGGGATTCTTTGTATCCCCCTGTCACTGCAGCTCATTTGGTGTCAGTTGTGGTTCAGTCGGTTTCACTGTTTTCTCCAAAATCAGGAGATTCGAGAATCAAACACAAAATAAGCCAAGGCTCAGATTCTAGTGCAGTTGTGAAGTTGTTTTACTATTGATCCTACTGTTTTATGGATGAGTCATTAAAATGAGGTCTTGTCTACTTTTCAGGTGGATCTAAAAGATCTTTTAGCAACACTTCATAGAAGAGCCAAACCCAGATTATTGCTGTTTGAAGGTAGACAAAAATGCTGGAGAAACTCAGCGGCTGCACCCGCTGAGTTTCTCCAGCATTTTTGTCTACCTTCGATTTTCCAGCATTGCAGTTCCTTCTTAAACTTATTGATGTTTGAGTTAGCTGGTTTCTTTGTTATAAATGTCAGTGCACCTCAGTAGTGCTTAATGACACTAAACCACATTGGAATTTCTTGAAATTAATGTACTAATCAAGTCTAATTTTAGATTTTTTTTTCTTTGGAACAGGCAGATGAGTTAAGTTGTCATTAAAGTGACATCATAGATGACAATTCCTTCAGCAATGTATGGACATTTTAATCAGGCTTAATGTGGTCATGTACTGGAGGTGGAACTTGAAGTAGCAACCTTTGGACTTCGACTAAATGCTCTTTTTTGAACTAAATAACAGCAACATAGACCGCAATTGTGTTGAATGTCTGTTACCTTTAGGCATTTTGCCCATGTATTGGTAAAAAATTTACTTCAACAACCTTGCCCTGCACATGCTGTAACACCAACATGTGATCGGTTGTACTTTTCATTTTCCTCTTACTACTTTATCATTCTGTTTTTCTCTTGAACATTTTTCTTTCTTTTTCTGCCAATAATAATTATTAACTAAAGTATTAAAGAGGCAGGGCCTGAAATTATTTGAGAAATGCAGCCATGATGCAGCTTCATAGGATTTTGGTTGGGCTACATTTGGAGTATTGCATGCAGTTCTAGTTGCCCATTACAGGCAGAGTATGAAGGCTTTGGAAAGGGTGCATAGGGCGTTTACCAGAAAAGTGCCTGGGTTAGATGGTATTAGGTACTGGAAGGTTTTTTTTTAATGCAGGTGGTTGAGGGGAGACCAAATAGAAGTATATAAAATTATCAGAGGCATAGATCGGTTAAACAGCCAGAACCTTTTTGCCAAGATGGAAATATCAAATACTGGAGGGCATAGCTTTAAGGTGAGAGGGGACAAGTGTAAAGGAGATGTGCTGGGCAAGTTTGTGTACACCACGGGTGGTGAGTACCTGGAACGCTGCCAGGATTGGTCGTGGTGGCAGATACTATAGTGGCATTTAAAATCCATGAATATCATAGAAGTTTGGTTAAGATTGGGTATTATGTAGTTATATTAGGGGGGATTTGTTTTTGGTAATTAGAAGAAATATGTGTGGTATGAGAAGTATGAGTATATTGCTTATTTTAGGAATATACTACATACACTCCCAATCATACAAAATAAATAACCAGGAAATGTATAATGGATAACATTACAAATAACACAAACAGTATCAATTGATAATCAATATTATATAATTTTGTATATTATATAATTTTTAATGCCGCATAAGAGTGTACTCTGTATATATTGTTTCTATAATAAAAAAATTAAAAAAAAATAAAATAAAAAATAAAAGACTTTTGGATAGGCTCATGGATATGCAGGGAATGGAGGGACATGGTTTATCTGTAGGCAGATAAGAGTTGGTCATCACGTTTGGCATAGACATTGTGGGCCGTAGGGCTTGTTTCTTTGCTGTATTAGGTGCTATCTGTTTTGTTCTGTAACCACCAAGTGACCTGTTGTACCTTTCTCTTGTTACATTATCTTTGTTTTTTTCTTTCAAACATTTTTCTTTATTTTTCTGCCAATAATGATTATTAACTGAAGCGTTAATAATCATAGCAGTTTGGTGTTCATGTTTAATGTTGATGCTCAGATTATGATAATGAACGTTTTAATGTTGCTCTGGCAGACTTCCAAATGCAATTGCTTTTGGGAGCACAATTCAAATTAAACCGAGGAAAGCAGCAGGGGTAAATTTCTGTTTCCACACTCCCAGTGGGTTGCCCCACATGCTGGGAAAGCCAATCAAAACTATGAGTGCTTAATTTTGCAAGAGATTTGTTTATATAATTGGTGCCAATACATCTCATTTTCCGATGAATGGTTCCAGTGGGCACAGTTTATGCTGGAAATACAAAGTAGGAAAGTTAACCATAATGTTCCATTATTTCTCTGAGAGTTCTAACTAAATTTAATTTATCTTGTCAGACAGCAACAGGCAGAGCTAGCATGTGGCAGCACAAGTCTGTTATGTTTCCCCATGGAGGAGTTTGCCATTTACTGCAAGCACATCATTCTATGCATGTCCGTTCTGAAATCTGCTCTACTAAAAGTCTCCAAACTCTCAACATCCAGCTAGTGTTTAACCAATAAGCATGTACAGCAGTTTACCTATTTGATGTTGCCTGATCCGCTGAGTTACTCCAGCATTTTGTGTCTTTCTGTGATAAACCAACATCTGCAGTTCTGTGCTATTATAATAGTTTAACGCCTAGTATCCTGGCAACAGCCATAATGCCTTCATTCTGCAGAGCCCATCATGTTAAATTAAAGGCCAACTGCTGGCTCACAAAGGGCCACCATTAATAAATGGCTCTGCATGGTATGTTGCATGGATTCAATGAGAAGCTTGTGATAAACTGCATGTTTGAGACTTCAAATTGGTGTGGCGGCACTGCCTTGGCAGCTGCGGCTCGCCTGCAGTCCGTCTGTTCTTCCTTTTTTTGTTGTTTTCTTGTCCTATTTTAGCTTGTTCATTTGAGTTATTAGGTTCTGTATGTGTGTGTGTGTGTGGGGGGGGGGGGCGAAACGTGTTTTAGTCTCTTCCTTCGGGGGGGATGCAACTTTTTTTTGTTGTATCCCCCGTCTCTGTCTCTGTCTGCGCTGAGGCCTAATGGCGGAGCCGGCGGCCTCCAACTGTGACCGACCTCGAGGCTCCAGAGGCAGAGCCAGCCAGAACTTACAGCACGAGGCTGGAACTTCTTCGGGGCTGAGGCGGGTTCCGGCGGCCCGACCTCGGGGCTGTGGTGGTGTTCCGGCGGCGGTGACCCGACTTCGGAGGTTCGGCCGCGGGCCCAGTAGACAACATCGTCGGGAGCTCGCAGGTCACAGGTTGGTGACCTGTTTTTCCGGAGCTCCCGCGGCAACAGCTTCGTCCGCTAGACTGGAGGGTGGCCGTTTCGACCACCCCGGGCCGCGGAGTTTGTAACCGGCCCGTTCGCGGAGCACGGTTGAGCCGCGGGACTGACTTACTTACCACCACCCGGCGGGGTCACAACATCGGAGGCCTGGATAGCCTCAGCACAGAGGAAGTACAAGAAGGGAAGAGACAAAGACTTAAGATTTTTGCCTTCCATCACAATGAGGAGGTGTCTGGTGAACTCACTGTGGTGGATGTTAAATTTGTGTTTATTGTGTGTTTTGTTATTTTATTACATGTATGACTCCAAGGCAACGAAATTTTGTTCAGACCGAAAAGTCTGAATGACAATAAAGTTTCCAAGATACTAGCTATGATTATAGTTGAAGGAACTCCATGAAATTTGATTTTTTGAACTCCAGCAGTTTGATTTTTTGGCACTGGGAGAATTTTACTTGAATGTTAATGGTAACAATGGTACAAAAAAACATTACATATATGAACTGACCATGATGCACATGTTCCACATACCTCAATTTCCTGCCACTCCTTGGGCCACCCCCCTCGGCTCCTGAGGGACAGGGAAGATTGTCTGCCCACGGGGTTTCCCGGGTCCTGCTCGGGGAGGGGGGGGGTTCTGATTGGTTGCCATGATTCATTAAAAAACGACTTCTGAACCTGCTTGGCGTCTGGCCGTTTCCTGACCTCATCCAGGCCACTACAACCACATATTTTCAGATTTACCTTAACCTGCAATTTCCCTGCCTAAATTTCCAACAGGTCTCCATCCTACTGTATCCTTTGAAAACATTCCTTGCTATCCACTACTCCACTAATTTTCATGTCATCTGTAAAGGTTAATCAGCCCACCTATATTTTCATCTGAATCAATAATACATATTACAAAAAAAGTGCTTTCAGGTCTGAAGAAGGGAAGAGATCTGAACTTTTTTTTCGCCTTCCATCACAGTGAGGAATGTGGAGGAGTCACTGTGGATATTTATCTTAAAATGTATTTTGTGTGTTCCCTTGCTTTTTTATTTGTGTGACTGACTTGGCAAATGAAATTCCTCACGTTGCAAAACATATTTGGCTAATAAAATATTATTGTATTTGATTGTGATTGTGATCGTTGGAGAAACCACTGGTCAAAAGTTTCTAGTAAGAAAACACACTTTTAGCACCTTCTGTCTACTGCAACTAGGTTAACTGTGGATCCATGTGACTTAATCTGGACTAATTTACCATGAAGGACCTTGTCAAATATCTTACTATAGGCCATGTAGGCACCATCCACTGCCCTTCCCTCATTAATCATTTGCGGCACTTCCTCAAAAAAAAAAATCATCTTTGTGAGCAGGTCATTCCCAACTCAAAGCTATGCTGGTTATCCCGAATGGATTCATGCTTTTCCAAATGCAAGTAAAATCCCATCCCTAAGACTCTTCACCAATAATTTCCCTCCCATTGATATAATGCTCCACCAATGATATAAAGCTAAAGGAAAGGAATTGGTGCCATTTCCCAATAAGTTCCATCACATTATTGTCAATGGACCCGAACATTGGAGGCAGAATGTGACAGTCACAAATATATCCTTGAGCAAAAAAACAAACTGATGCCGCATCTGCTCCCAAGATGGTTTTCCATAGCAAAAGGAGCGGGGGCTCCCCTCTTCCATCATAGATGAGGCCCTCCCACATGTCTCCTCTGTACCCTGCTCTTGTTCCCCCTGCCCCCAGTCGCAACAGAGACAGTGCCCCTAGCCCTCACCATTCACCCCGTCAGCCGTCACATACAGCACATAATCCACCGACCTCTAACGGGATCGCACCACTAGCCGCATCTTCCCATCTGCACCCCTTTTCCCAGGGACCTTTCCCTCCGCAACTCCCTGGTTAACTCATCCCTTCCAACCCAAACCACCCCTTCACCAGATGCTTTCCCCTGCAACCGCGGGAGATACAACACCTGTCCCTATACCTCCTCCTTTGACTCCGTCCAAGGACCTCGACAGTCCTTTCAGGTGAAGCAGCGGTCCGCTTGCACTTCCCCCAACTTCAATTATTGTATCCGCTGTTTCAGGTGTGGGCTCCTATATATCGGTGAGACCAAGCGCAGGCTCGGCGATCGCTTTGCTGAACGTCTCTGCTCAGGCCTCCTAGACCTTCCTGATCTCCATGTTGCTAAATACGTTAACTCCCCCTCCCATTCCCACACTGACCTTTCTGTCCTGGGCCTCCTCCACTGTCAGAGTGAGGCCCAACACAAATTCGAGGAACAGCACCTCATATTTTTCTTGGGCAGCTTACAACCCAATGGTATGAATATTGACTTCTCTAACTTCAAGGAACCCTTGCTTTCCCTCTCTCGCCATCCCTCCCCCATCCTAGTCCTCTGCCCAGTCGGACTGCCTGCCTGATTAAATTTTAGATTGTATGCCTCGTTGTCAACTTCCCCTAACTATCAATGATCTACATTTCCCTTGATCCTCTTTCCCTTTGGTCTCCCTTTTATCAAACCTTACCCTTCCCTATCTATCGTTTCCCTCTCCCATGACTCTCTGTCTGAAGAAGGGTCTCGACCCGAAACGTCACCCATTCCTTCTATCCAGAGATCCATAAGACAGTCCTGCCATCCCGGGAATTAACCTTGTGAATCTACGCTGCACTCCCTCAATAGCAAGAATATCCTTCCTCAAGTTTGGAGACCAAAACTGCACACAATACTCCAGGTGTGGTCTCACTAGTGCCCTGTACCACTGCAGGAGGACCTCTTTGCTCCTATACTCAACTTCTCTTGTTATGAATGCCAACATGCCATTCGCTTTCTTCACTGCCTGCTGTACCTGCATGCTTACTTTCAGTGACTGATGAACAAGGACCCCCAGATCCAATTGTACTTCCCCGTTTCCCAACTTGACACCATTTAGATAATAATCTGCCTTCCTGTTTTTGCCACCAAAGTGGAAAACCTCCCATTTATCCACATTTAACTGCATTTAACTGCATCTGCCATGCATCTGCCCTACCAGTCCAAGTCACCCTGTATCCTCATAGCATCCTTTACAGTTCACACTGCCATCCAGCTTTGTGTCATCTGTAAATTTGCTAATGTTACTTTTAATCCCTTCATCCAAATCATTAATATATATTGGAAATAGCTGCGGTCCCAGCACTGAGCCTTGCAGTACCCCATTAAATGGCACTGCCTGTCATTCTTAAAGGGACCCGTTAATTCCTACCCTTTGTTTCCTGTCTGCCAACCAATTTTCTATCCATGTCAGCACCCTACTCCCAATACCATGTGCTCTAATTTTTCCCACTAATCTCCTATGTTGCACATTATCAAATGCTTTCTGAATGTCCAGGTAAACTACATCCACTGGCTCTCCCTTGTCCATTTTCCTAGTTCTATCCTCAAAAAATTCCAGAAGATTAGTCAAGCATGATTTCCCCTTCGTAAATCCATGCTGACTCGGACCGATCCTGTTACTGCTATCCAAATGTGCGGCTATTTCATCTTTTATAATTGACTCCAACATCTTCCCCACCACCGTTGTTAGGCTAACTGGTCTATAATTCCTTGTTTTCTCTCTGCCACCCTTCTTAAAGAGTGGGACAACATTAGCTACTGTACAATCCACAGGAACAAATCCTGAATCTATCGAACATTGGAAAATGGTCACCAAAGCGTCCACGATTTCTAGAGCCACTTCCTTAAGTACCCTGGGAAGCAGACCATCAGGCCCTGGGGATTTATCAGCCTTCGGTCCCATCAGTCTACCCAACAAAATTTTCTGCCTAATGTGAATCTCTTTCCGTTCCTCTGCCACCCTAGATCCTCTGGCCACTAGTACATCAGGAAAATTGTTTGTGTCCTCCTTAGTGAAGACGAATCCAAAGTACCTGTTCAACACATCTGCCATTTTCTTGTTCCCCATAATAAATTCACCCTTTTCAGTCTTCTAGGGTCAAACTTTGGCCTTAACGAGTTTTTTCCTCTTCCCATACCTAAAGAAGCTTTTACTATCCTCCTTTTTATACTTAGCTAGCTTACCTTCGTACCTCATCTTTTCTTCCCGTATTGCCTTTTTAGTTATCTTTCGTTGCTCTTAAAAGTTACCCAATCCTCTGGCTTCCCGCTCATCTTTGCTATGTTAAGTTTCTTCTCTTTTATTTTTATACTCTCCCTGATTTCCCTTGTTAGCCACAGTCCCTTTGGAATCTTTCTTCCTCTTTGGAATAAACCGTTCCTGCACCTTCTATATTATTCCCAGAAATACCTGCCATTGTTGTCCAACTGTCATCCCTGCTAGGGTATCTTTCCAGTCAACTTTGGCCAATTCCTCCCTCATGCCCCATAGTCCCCTTTGCTCAACTGTAATACAGACACCTCCGATTTACCCTCCTCCCTCTCAAATTGTAGATTAAAATGTATCATATTATGGTCACTATCTCCTAATGGCTCCTTTTCCTCGAGTTCCTTTATCAAATCCGGTTCATTGCACAACACTGAATCCAGAATTACCTTCACCCTGGTAGGCTCCAGTACAAGATGCTCTAAGAATCCATCACGGAGGCACTCCACAAGCTCCCTTTCTTGGGGTCCAGTACAAACCTGATTTTCCCAGTTTACCTGCATGTTGAAATCTCCCATAACAACCATAGCATTACCTTTGCGACATGCCAATTTTAACACTTGACTCAACTTGCACCCTATATCCAGGTTACTGTTTGGGGACCTGTAGATAACTCCCATTAGGGTCTTTTTACCCTTATAATTCCGCAGTTCTATCCATACTGACTCTGCATCTCCTGATTCTATGTCACCCCTTGCAAGAGACTGAATTTCATTCCTCACCAACCGAGCTACCCCACCCCTGCTGCCCACCTGTCTGTCTTTTCGATAGGAGGAATACCCTTGAAAATTCAGTTCCCAGCCCTGGTCGTCTTGCAGCCATGTCTCTGTAATTCTCACAACATCATACTTGCCAATTTCTAACTGAGCCTCAAGCTCGTACCCTTTATTTCTTATACTTTGTGCATTCATATGCAACACTTTGACCTCGGTATTCACCTCCCCTCTCGCACCGCTCGCATTTGGCCCTGACCTTACTCTCTTATCCCTTCACGAACTTTCCTTCCCCTTAATTCGGGAGTCTTTTGTAACTTTTCCTGTACACACTTCCCGTTTAACTCCATCTTTATACTCCCAAGGCATGGAAGGTGGAGGTATGAGATTGAGATGGGTGTATCAGGATTTTGGACTGGCGCTGGGATTGGGTGGACTGGAAATGAAATTTGTAAGAGCCAAGGTATGCAGTATGATTAGATGCACTGTATAGTAACCCCTTTTAGGAAACCCTGAAATATTGGAAAACAAATCTGGGATTTTATTCTACATTATAAGTGGAAATGTAATTTATAGTGGATTACAGGAAGTGGGATTGGCGATAGAGATGGGGTGATTAGTTTCTGGAACTTGACAGTACAGAAGGAGAAATATTTAACATTCAAAGAAATACTCAAGAGGATGGGAACAAACTGCAATTGGCCCAACCTCATATAAAATTCCTCTCTCCTTACTGTCTGCTGATCCTTTCATCCTTTTAGATAGCTCACAACCACTGTTTTCCCAATCTGTTTTCATTTTTGCCTTTGGCAATTTGTAACATATCTTTCTCATAATTATTGATTTCAGAAACAAAATTACAGTATTATTTCATTTAATTTTATCGTTTAACATTAAAATGCTAGGTCCTCTGTCAATGATTAGTATGCCAAGCAATAGTAAGCAGTGACATTTTAACAGTGAGATTCCCATTGGAAATTCTTTCAGAGTAAGATTCAAAGGAGCACGTGCTTGTTGTCAAATTTCTAATAATAAATGGCAAATATAATTTAGTGCAATCTCTGACATTTAACAGGGCATCTGCACTGAATGACCGTACCATTTTCTGACAAGAACACATTATAATTTCGGAACTAAAACAGGGGTAGTTAATAGAGTTCACACATTAGCATTTGGAGCTGCTGCTGGCCAGTGCCTTTCTGTCCAATCTCTGAAATGTGTTTTTTTTTGCCACAAATATTGGTATAAAACCGCATTCTTCTCATGACTCTTTTCCCAATTTAAATATGTTACTAACTTTCAGCAAATCAGGATCAGTAACTCAGAAGATGACAGTATTGTTGTTTTTTTTGGACTCGATATGGGACAAGAATTATGCCAACCTATTTGTTATGTGGATCACAGCCCTGCTGGCACACAGCTTCAATGTTAACAAGCCTTGTGGTGTTTACTTACCCTTTTTCCACTGTGCGAATAGATTTGAGTGACACATGCTCTAAGATTTACTGGCTCCCTTTCAAACAAGTGTTTGGAACTGTCCTTCAGGTAGTTCCAAGCTGAAAATCTCATTATATGGGAAATCATTTCAGTCCTTTACATCTTTTTGAATCATAGATTTTAGGAGCAGTTCAGGGTGAAGCAATAATTATGCCTCAGAACTAGTTTCACTGCAATTTTCTGTTTGCATCTGCACTTTTTTGCACTACATGAAAGTATTCAAAGAATTAATTATTTTTGCAAGATGAGCATTATAAATTATTGCTTGAGCTGCTGGTATGTAATTTCAGTTCTCCCCAACACATCAGTCTCATATATGTTTCATATCTACGAAGGTTTTCAGGCCAAGTAGTTAAAGAAAATACTAATAAAGATACAAAACAAAATCAATTTACCCCCTAGTTAAATTTTAATTTATAATGGAGCCTGAATTGATAATGGTTCCCAATTCCAGCATTGGTTTCACCTAACCATTGTTTGTGGGAGCCTCTAATGTTATCTAGTGTATTTGTAGTTTATTTTACACGAGGAGCATTTAGAGAGTAAGAAAATACATAAAAGAACACAGGCACAAGAATGTAGGAGTTGTGAAATGCAGAGCTGGCATTGTTTTACAGTATTTATGCCCTCAATCTCTAACTGCTTCCATTCATTCATTGACTAGTGACATTGTGTAGTTTAACCTCATGGTTACCCCAGATATACCCAATCAAAGACCTCGATTTTCCTACCGTCTCTGCAGTTTAAATAGCTTCCTTTGTCTCCTTTCCAGTTTGAGAGGGTTCTTCAACCCCTAACGTGAACTCAGTTTCACTTCCCACAGATATGGCCTGACCTGCTGAGTACTCGTAGAGCTGTACAGCACAGATACAGATTCTTTGGCCTTCGTTGTCCGTGCCAAGTTAGCATTCTGGGCGTCCCATTAGCTGCATTTGTCCCATATATGTACCCAGGGAGATCGTAGGAGGTCATTCTGAGGTCCCCACCTACTTTCATCCCGGTGCCAAAGAAAAGCAAAGTAGCAAACTACCATCCAGTAGCTCTGACATCCACTACCATTTGAGAGGAATTTTAATGAAATTTACCCCCCAATTGCAACAATTATGTACCATGGACCTGTTCCATTGCAATTTGCCTACTGCTGCAGCAGGTCTGTGGTACACACCATCTCCCTGACCTCATTTCTGGAACATCTAGTTTGCATGGATACCTACATCAGCACATAAAATTGACGGAGGCAGAGAAAGGGTAGACACCCAGGACTTTTTTTTCAGGGTGCAAATGTCAAAGATGAGAAGGCATGGCTTTAAGGTAGGACAACATTTAAAGAAGATGTGCGGGACTCATTTTTTTACATGGAGACTTGTGGGTGTATGGAATGCAGTGCCAGGGATGGTGGTGGGGGCAAATACGATACTGGCAATTAAGAGTTTTTTGCATAAGCAATTGGATATGCAGGGGATGGAAGGATATGAATTACGTGCGGACAGTAAAGGTTAATTTAACGGCATATGTTCAGTATGGAGATTGTGAGCCGAAGGTGTTTTCCTGTGCTATACTGCTCCAGGGAGAGACAGGGAATTGCAGATGCTGGAATCTTGAGCAAAATACAAAATGCTGGAGGAACTCAGCAAGTCATGCAGCATCTGTTGTAGGAATAGACAGATGATCTTTTGGATCGGATCTGAACAAGGGTCCTAAACCAAAACTTCAATGTCCGTTCCTTCCACAGATACTGCCTGACCCACTGAGTTCCTCCAGCACTTTGTGTTTTGCTGTACTGTTCGATGTTATATTATCCTCTTCAAGCTTTTTAGAATCTGGGATCACAGTTCCCAACAAAAAGAATTCAGCCCTGCGGTATCTAGAAATGTCTTCCTACAGCATGAGGTGAATCTTTGGAATGTCTGCGCAGTGGTTAGAGTAGGTTCAATCACTTGGTATATCGAGCAAGATTGATCGATATTTTGATGCATGAAGTTTTTTTTTTTTTGTTACATTTCAAGCATCTGCAGTTTTGTTTATTGCAGTTCAGACCAGGATTGTTTAGTTTAGTTTATAATTGTCATGTGTTAAGTGCAAAGCTTTTGTTTGTGTGCTATCCAGTCAAGCAAAAGACTATAAAAGGTATCTTAATTTTTCCACACTGTTCTGTCAGCTATGGATGAGTGGTCATCCCCCTCATGAGACTCTGACCAGCCACATTTATCATCTCCTGATACCCACAACCAGACCCAAGAACTTCAACAGAAAAGGCATTTAGATGGGAAAGAGGTTATCACAATATTCCTTCCCTCCATTTGCAGGTCATAGGCTTGGGCATGCAGTCTGAAGAAGGGTCTCGACTGGAAACGTCACTCATTCCTTCTCTCCAGCGATGCTGCCTGTCCCCGCTGAGTTACTCCAGCATTTTGTGACTACCTACGATTTAAACCAGCATCTGCAGTTCTTTCCTACACATGCTGTCATAATTCTATTCGCAATTTTAACAGGGAGTGTCAGGACTAAACCATGAGAGCAATGAGACTAGACTTTGAAAGATGGAGCGACTCTAGGGCATTTTAAGTGAAATGGAGGTCTCAAAGATAAGGTGGCAATCAGCTCTGGGTCAATTTCAGTCTGTGCTCCACTGTGATCCATAACAGGTCCATCATAATATGTTAACTGTCTTTGTTGATTTACGCCTTAAGTTTTAATTACTATACTTATGTCTTGGCACCTTATCATTTAAAAAAATCCAAAATAATATGTCAACAAATAGTATGTCAAGAAAGAGTAACGTGTTTTGATTCTCATATTCATGAAATCCTGCTATAATGAAATTCTGCTTTGCCCATCGATGCTTCAAATAATATGTTACTCTACAGCAGGAGAAATACTTGGATTTGCTCAATTGGTTATTTTGTTTATTGTTGTAAGGTTTATTATAAAAGATCTTGAATATAACACAAACATATTTTCATGAATAGTGATTATAGTGCAACTTTATTTTAAATTATTCAAAAAGAAAGCATTTCTTCAGCCATCTTCTTTTTGCGCATGGCGTGCACAGCCTAAAATACAACTGGAGCGTCAGCCCAGAGACTGTAGGCTAGACGAACCAGGCACCAATGTCTGACCATGGGAGTGTGTAGGGAGGCCAGCCGAAAGGAACGGAAACGGGAGTCTGTCGGGCACCACCCTCTGCGAGCAGACCAGTCATGCTGTTCTGTCACAGTATAGGCAGCGAAATACATGATTTGTTTAAAGGATGTTAAGTAATGGTTGTTGCGAGTATGTATTTTCATTCAGCCAATGTTTGTAATATGTAGCAGGGGAACTTAACTAATCTTATACTGAATTAGTAATTTATTTGTTTAGCTCTTCTAGCCACATCTTGAGAACTTTGTTTTCAGTCTTCTGAGGTTTGGTTGAGTACAAATAAAGATGTCACAGTGGTTTCACCTTCAAACTGACATTGATACACTTGCATGCTAAAAACGGCAAGCATTGCAAATATTTTAGATGTAGTGGAGAATATATCAAGAGGCAAGTCTGAGAAAATACATCTTCATTTTCCATGTCCAGAATAATAATTGTGACAGCAAACAGCATGCAGTTGTATTACCATGTAACACAAGAGCAACATCTCTCCATCTCAATGTCCAGAAGGTCAACAATTGTCTGGGGTACACTAGGCAGAGACTAGGGTAGTCTGGGGTACACTAGGCAGAGACTAGTCAGTTATAATTTATTTCCATTTTTCTCACAGTCGTCTAGACCTTGGAACCATTTATACCCTGTATGTGTAAATCACACATTAAAAGGAAAATTCACGTTTTTAACTGTTTCCTTTCCTTTCCAGCAGAAATGCGGCTTGTGGGAACGTGGACATCCTGCCGCTGCCCTGGAAACCGTGATGTCATCGGCGAGGGCAGCGAGGTTTAATGACTTGAAGGTTCGTGACCAAAACCTGATGAATTCCTCACAATAATATGAATATATTACGTCCAAAGTATTGAAGCTTGTGTAATTGAAAATTATATATGTTATTTTACAAATCACCGATGTTTTCTCCTGTCAACGTACTCCCTCTCCCTCACTCCGCTGCCCTGCTCCATTATAATACTCATCCCACGTCTCTCCCCAGGCCCTATTGTTCTCCTGCACCTTCCCCTGTCCCTTCACCCCACTCTGTCTCCGTCACTCTCCTGTCCCTGCCCCATTGCAGCACTCCACCTCAGACCCTCTCCTGGCCCTGTCTCATCACACTCATCCACCTCCATCCCTCCCCTGCTACCGCATCGCAATGCTTATCCCCTAGCTATTTAAGTATGGTCGCAAACCCAGTCAGCTGCTCCATGATTCAGCGAACCCTGGAGCCAGTAAAGCCTCCCTGAGGTAGCCTTGGAAAAGTCCCTTGAATGATGTTGATCTATGTATGTATAATTTAGAGTACAAGAAAATTATATCCAAATTGCTCTATCAAACACTTGCTTAACACTATAAGCAAGTGTTTGATAGAGCAATTCTGGCATTAATCATTCATTGTAATGTTACTGTTCTAGCCATCTGCTGATCCTGGATAACGGGGTGACTCAAATTAATGGTCAGCTAGAAAGTTACAGCCAAGAATCCAGGGTAGACAAAAGTGCTGGAGAAACTCAGCGGGTGCGGCAGCATCTATGGAGCGAAGGAAATAGGCAACGTTTCGGGCCAAAACCCTTCTTCAGACTGATGTAGGGTGGGGGGGGATGGGACGAAGAAAGGAAGAGGAGGAGCCAGTGGGCAGAGGGAGAGCTGAGAAGGGGAGGAGACAATAAAGGCAACCGGAAATTGGAGAAGTCAACGTTCATGCCGCTGGGGGTATTACCTGCCTAAGCAAAATATGAGGTGCTGTTCCTCCAATTTACGGTGGTGCTCACTTTGGCCATGGAGGAGGACCAGGACAGAAAGGTCGGATTCGGAATGGGAGGGGGAGTTGAAGTACTGAACCACCGGGAGATCAGGAAAGTTATTGCGGACCAAGCGGAGGTGTTCGGCGAAACGATCGCTTGGTCTCACCGATGTAGATCAGCTGACATCTAGAGATCCTCTCTGCAATAGATGAGGTTGGAGGAGATGCAGGTGAACCTCTGTCGCACCTGGAATGACTGCTTGGGTCCTTGAATGGAGTCGAGGGGGGAGGTAAAGCGACAAGTGTAACATTTCTTGCAGCTGCAAGGGAAAGTGCCCGGGGAGGGGGCGGTATGGGTGGGAAGGGAAGAATTGACCAGGGAGTTACGGAGGGAGCGGCCTTTGTGGAAAGCAGACAGGGGGGGGAATGGGCAGATGTGGTGAGTGGTGGGGTCACGTTGGAGGTGGCAAAAATGATGGAGGACTATTTGTTGTATGTGACGGCTGGTAGGGTGGAAGGTGAGGACTAGGGGGACTCTGCCCTTGTTATGAGTGGGGGGATGGGGAGAGAGAGCAGTGTTATGGGGTTACTAGAGTGTCTAATTGTCATGTGTACCGAATCTGAACAATGAAACTCTTAAGGGCCTGTCCCAGCAGCATGCAACTCCATGCGATGAGCAAGACCTAACATGGTCGTTTGAGCCTTCCGGCGTCGCGGGGCCGGTCCCACTTCGATCGCCGGAGCCGTGCAGAATCGTGCGGAGTTCGACCCGACATCACGCGGGGCTCCGAAAAACTGACCATGTTCAAAAATTCCACGCGGCAACGGCTTGTCGGCTCACAGTCACCTCGACAAATTACACACTGCCTTGACGTCGTGCCTCCGTGACCCTCTCTGTGTGTGCCTCTGTGCCCCTCTCTGTGTGTCCCTCTCTGTCCTGGCGAACTTACCTTTAAGACTTCGCTCCAAGTTTGCCTCACTTTGCGCCACGTTGCGCCACTCACCCCACCTCCGCGCGGCCCCCGCTGCCGGTTTGGTCGCGCTCTTCGCATGCAGGCGCATGCTGTTGGGACGGCCCTGTACAGGGATCACCCGACCTCCGTGCGGCCCCCGCTGCCGGTTTGATCGCGCTCACCGCATGGAGTCGGACGCTGATAGGACAGACCCTTTACTTGCAGCAGCACAACAGGTTTGTAAAGACATGACTCAATAGAAAACATAATGAACAAACATGAAACACAGGCTTTTGCTTTTCTAATGAGTTAGCATTTTCTATATTTGCCTGTTAACTGATTTTAATGTTATAAGATGAATTCAATAATATTGGAATATAGATATAAAATATGTTTGATTGAAAAAAAAATCTGAATAATGGTAATGAAGTAGAAATGCATGTGGGAAACTCGAGCTTTGCAGTGTTCAGAATTCAAAAATTACAATATGATTTGCATTGTTTAATGATAGTCCAGAAATAAAGATGAAAAGGTAAAATTAGGTCAAATTAATGATATCTCAAACATTCAGGTTGATTATGTGTTTCTGTTGCCAGCAATTATGAGTGTTGCATATCTTGAACGTTGCACAGTTAGCAGGTACAGATCCTCTGGTCATTCTGTGGTCAGTTCATTTGAAAAGCTTCCATGTGTGCTTGATCCACTTGGTGGGATATTTAATCCTACTGCTTCCAGTTAAAATTGAACTGCGTGAACTGTATATTTTTCCATTTTGATCTTTTCTTGACATTATTGAAGATTACTAAAAGTTGTGACTCTGTGGTTTGCAACACAGAAAATGGTAAATGGGAGATGATTCCCCACTTTAGGTTTAGGTTTATTATTGTACCAAGATACAGTAGATCTTTGTTTTTCATGCTATTCAATCAAATCAGGTACAGTGAAAATCTTAGTTTTGTAAGCCATTCAATTAAATCAGATAAAACTGTACATGAATATAATAAAGACAAATTCAAGTGCAATAAGTAGAGAGGAGAGCGATACCACGCAGAACAACAGTCTCAGCATCGTAGTGTAACAATTCCGGAGAAAGTCCAATGAGATATGTTGGAGAACGGGGACTGTACCCAACCTTATGGAAGGATTGTTTTGGAGCCTGGTAACAGAAGGGAAGAAGCTGTCCCTGAGTCTGGTGGTGCACTTTTACAAGCATTTTCTGTATCTTCTGCCCAACAAGCGTAGGGAAAAGGAATGACTGGGTGAGAAAGGTCTTTGATTATGTTGGCTACTTTCCTGAGGTAGCGTGAAGTGTAGATGGGGTCAATGGTGGGTGTCTGGTCTGTGTGCTGTTTTTGGGCCAGATCCACAACTCCTAGCAATTTCTTGCAGTCTTGGGCTGCAAGATGCCCACAAAGTACCTTGGCACCTTTGCTTCCTTATAAGGACAATCTTCCTGCTTGGAATCAAGGAGTTGAGGCTATGATTAAAATATTTTATAATTCTTAGGCATTAAAGTGATAGTAGGGATACTGAGAAGTTTTATATTGAGAGTTAAGGGTTAAGTTTGAATTTTTGCTTCGTGAAGCAACAAGCTTTCCAAAATACACAGGACAGATTTAAAATGTCAAGAGAAAAGCATAACCCGCTTCTGGTTTTAATTTCTTGAGTGTTATATACATGATGTACTTTTGCAAGGAAATAAGAGACTATAATAGTATAACCGGTACTAAAATGGGTTCAGAGATCTTTGAAACTATGGAATAAATCTTCCACTGCTTGCCACGTACTTTTGCTGGAGCTGGTGATCTAAGGTGCAATGTAGGGGCGGCCTTCCTGCATTCAGATATCTAACTTCACAGAATGTCTCTGACAGCAGTGAAGCCGCACCCGCTTGTTGGCTGTCTGTCAAAACTGTACGAGTCGGAATGGTTATATTCAGTTAGAATCATCTGGAGGCCATGTCAATGGGTATTTTTAAGGATACAAAGGATACAAAGGACATTTATTATCACATACACCAATTGGTGTAGTGAAATTTGACTTGCCATTGCAGCACACGAATAAAGATAAGACACAACATCAAAGAATTTAACAGTAAACATAAAAACATCCCCCCACAATGGTACTGGTGTCAGGGTTATGGGGAGAAGGCAGGAGAATTGGGGTTAGGAAGGAGAGATAGATCAGCCACAATTGAATGGCGGAGTTGACTTGATGGGCCAAATGGTCTAATTCTGCTCCTTTTACTTATGAACTTATGATCTGGTGACTGTTAAAAAATGAAAAATATTATTGATAACAATTGAACTTATTTTTAAATTTTGAAAAAAAAAAAAAAATGTTTAAACTGACTTAATTAACCAAGAAATTGTTTACTGATCTTTCACCTAGCAGCCCAAATTTCCCATTCATTTGAATGAGACCACTGCCATAGATTTGGCAGATATGTGTCCCGATCTTCAGGTATGCCTCCAATTCTTTCTTGATAAACGATTTTCTTTAAAAATATTTAAATCCATTTTGAATTGTTTTTAGATGTATTTCATCATCAAAAATATTTTAAATGATTTCCAATATCTTTTGAGAGCAGCAAGCTGTCAAAAAGTGTTCAAGGTCACCATTCTGAGGGCTTGTCACAAAGTCCCCTGGGCTGGTTTTGATGGTGGGTCTTCGACATAATCAGAAATGTTGCCATGGAGATGGTGTGATGGTATGCATGGGAAAGCACTAAGTTCATTGATTTGTGAATTTGCTGGTACTTTCCACGAGGAAATTGATTAAATGATTTCCCCGGAAAAAATAATCCATCTGTTGGCTTGCCTAGATCACTGCTGCACAAATGAGTGTGAAATTTGGCATAGAACTCCTATTGCTGCTTGAAAGAATTCAATAACATAGCTATTCAGGCTTTGTTCACCTTGACAGCCATTGATTGACGGTCTCTATTGTAGAAGTTGCTTGATTGGCTCCAGTGGAAAATATTTTATTTGTATGATTTGAGGAAACATTTCCATTGTAGCTAATTGACATTGTAGACAAGAAATGCATGTTTATTGTGCAGATATAACTTTAACATATAATTAATGAAGGGAGTCACTAGCCAAATCCAAATTTATATTCCGTATTATAATGACAAATTATATACTAGTTACACAAAAGGACGGAGAAATTGAGCGGGCGCTGAGTTTCTCCAGCCTGTTGTGTACCCTCAATTCTCCAGCATCTGCAGTTCCTTCTTTAACACTTGATATACGAGTTAGTTATCCCGGTGATGTTTGCTTTCTACACTGAACAATAATTTTTGGAGTTATGATTGAAATAGCTTCCTCTTATTGATGATATGGCTTTAAGCTGTATCAAATCTGTAGTTTTCTGGCTCATGAGGGAAGGGGGGATGGGGCTGGGGGCAGAGGGGTGGTGTAAGAACTCTTTTACTGATGCAGGGAATGCAGGTGAGTAGTTTTACACTGATGGTGCAACAAGAATAGGATTGATGTTATCTGAGAGATTCTTCTTTTTACAGTGTGTCAACTGACAATCTATCGGGTAATAACGTATCAAGGGATTGAGATGATTCTTCATTGTTGTATGATCAGATATTCTCAAAGGTATAATATTTGACATGAGCTGTCCTACAAATTTGCTTGTGACTGTTGGCAGCTCTTTCAGTAACTGCTAAGATTTAGTGACAATCTCCCTCTTTGGAGGACTTAGAATTTGTATCTGATTGCTATAATTATAACACAACATCGTTTACATTGAAATAAAGCATTATATTGAAATGACAGCACAAATAAATTGTCACTAACGTGATATAAGTTAAATGATCTATGGAGGTCAATGAAATGAATTGACACCCTGGATAAATGATACGTGAGAGCTGACAAGTTGGCACAAGCAATTGTATTGCTCAGTAGTTCTTGAATCCTGTAGATTGCGGAAATCAATAAAACCATTCGATAGGACGACGCTTAATATAATGTATCTGTTGCATTATAAGTTTAGAATAAGGAATGTGTTGAGTTGGGTTATGCTTCACAAGGTTGAGCTATTTTGGTTTCATTTGAATTCAGCTAGGAATTTTATGATGTGGGAAGTAACTGCAGATGTTGTTTAGAACTTGGAGGACAGGTACACAAATCTAATAGGAGATGAGATGAAAATAAGAATAGGTGGGATCTTATTTCCCTCAAATATTTAATTCATTCACAGGGTTGTTCAATCAATATTACAGAAACATTCTATACATATGGCCAAGGGATATCTATGCTGATAACCTGAGCATGTAGGAAAATATGTAACAAGTATATAGCAAGAAGTCATTTATACATAGGAGTGTCTCTAATGATCATAAATTGTTACAAATCACTTTGTAGCCAAAGTAATACTTTTGAAGGAGTCACTATTGTAAAGTAAGAAATGCAGCAGCCATTAAATCCAACAAATAGTGCAATAATGAACCAGGCACAAGATTATAGAGCTCTGCTCATTTCAATAAACACACAAAAAAGGAACTGAAGATGCAGGTTTACAAAAAAAGACACAAATTGCAGGAGTAACTCAGTGGATCAATCAGTAACTCTGGAGACCATGGATAGGTGACATTTCCGATCAGGAACCTTCTTCAGACTGAGTGTAATAGGGGAAAGAAAGCTGAAAGGGAGACAGGGACGGGGCAAAGCCTGGTAAGTGATAGATGGATACAGGTTGGAGGGAGAATTTGATTGGTATTTTGGTGGATAAAGGCCAGAGATGGGGAGAAGGCAAACTGCTGTGGGATCAGTGGAAAAGAGACACAAAATGTGGTCAGAGAAAGGGATGTGAGTGGAAGGGGACAGGGGAAGGGGAAATGATGGTTGGCGGTTAGTTACCTAAAATTGGAAAATTCAATGCTTAGTTTAAAGCGCAAGTGAAATTAATTTAGTTTAGAGATACAGTGCGAAAACAGGCCCTTCAGCCCACCGAGTCAGCACTGACCAGCAATCCCCGCATATTAATACATGCCTGCACACTAGGGACAATTTACACATAACAAGTATACAAACCCAAGCCAATTAACTTACAAACCTGTACGTCTTTGGAGTGTGGGAGGAAACTGAAGATCTCAGAAAAACCCACGCGGTCACAGGGAGAACGTGCAAACTCCATACAACCAGCATTCGTAGGCAGGATCGAACCCGGGTCTCCGGCGCTACGAGCGCTGTAAGGTAACAACTCTGCTGCTGCGCCACCATGCCACCCATTTTTCAGTTGGTGTTAAATGACTGAGAGCAAATTGTTCAGTTGTTTCAATGTTAAATGACTGAGAGCAAATTGTTCATTATTGTTAGATTATGCAACAATAGTTTTGAACAAGTGTCCACCATCTAGATTATTGCTGGGTCATTTCAAATTAAACTTGAACTTAAAGAGCGTTTCCGGTTTGATTTTTGTCCAGCTTTTGGAGAATAGTTGTTCATTTTTAACCACTGCCAGGACAAGCATGTTTTCACAGTGTAGTCACAGACTGAAGTCCTTGGGAGTTCTCCAATTTTCCTGAGCCCTTCCCCACAAACTAGTCTCCTATCTGATCCCTAATGTGTCCTATCTCTGATGCCCTCCCCCCCCAAAGTGCTCGGGATTTGACCTGGACCTATGATCCTTAGGGGTCCCTGAGCCTCTGACTCCCCATAGGCTTCATTCCTGATCATTGACCAAGCTCACACAACCTCCCTCTTTTCAATCTCCTTGTTTATCAGCGACCTTTTCTTTTGTTCTCAATCTAGGTCGCTGAGTTGTACTTTTTTGCGACCAGGATCTGATTAGCAGGGCGGCACACTGGCGCAGTGGTGGAGTTGCTTCCTTACCCCACCAGAGACCCACGTTCAATTCTGACTATGGGTGCTGTCTGCACGGAGCTTGTACCTTATCCCTGTGACCGCGTGGGATTTCATCTGGGAGCTCTAGTTTCCTCCCACACTGCACAGATGTACAGGTTTGTAGGTTAATTGACTTGGGTAACAATGGAAAAAAAATTGTCCCTAGTGTGTAGAATAGTGTTAATGTACGGGGTGATCACCGTTTGGCTCAGACTCGGAACAGCCAAAGTGCCTGTTTCTACACTGTATCTTTAGAGATTGACCCTTTCAGTTCCCTTTATCTTACAAAGACTTACAACATTCTTAAAGGGTTGGACAGGCTAGATGCAGGAAGATTGTTCCCGATGTTGGGGAACTCCAGAACAAGGGGTCACAGTTTAAGGATAAGGGAGAAGTCTTTTAGGACCGAGATGAGAAAATCATTTTTCACACAGAGAGTGGTGACCTGTGGAATTCTCTGCCACAGAAGGTAGTTGAGGCCACTTCATTGGCTATATTTAAGAGGGAGTTAGATGTGGCCCTTGTGGGTAAAGGGATCAGGGGGTATGGAGAGAAGGCAGGTACAGGATACTGAGTTGGATGATCAGCCATGATCATATTGAATGGCGGTGCAGGCTCGAAGGGCCGAATGGCCTATTCCTGCACCTATTTTCTATGTTTCTATATCCACACTGCCATACCTCTGGATACAGCCTTGATCTGATTAACGGAAAATGACACCAGCTGTTGGGTACCTCCTAAGACCTGCCCTTCAAGTTTGCTATGATGGAAATCACTGAGAGCAGGTCGGACAAAGCAGTAGTGAGAACCAAAGATCCTATAGCAAGCAAAATAGCTCACTCGATGAAAAAGACGTAGTACGGTCATGGGAAGATTCATAGGTAAATTTCTGCCCCATTTCCGTAACCGGGTTCCGTCTCCGCCATCTTTGTCCGCCATAGTGGAGCAAAGATACTAGTATGGAGACAGAAGTCGGTTTCGGAAACATCCTCGTAAAAATCAAACATCTTAGGGAAAAATCTTCTCCTCATTTTCTTTCTGCCTCTCTGACACAATAAAAAGCAAAAAGATGCCTATGTTCCTTCCACAGCATGTGCGGAGTCTGGCCCAGATCTGCATGGCTGGGACGCCAGGGTAATGTAATGTTCCTTGTCTGTGTCTTGAGTCCGAAATAAAGTTTATCGTTATATATAAAAATCTGGAGAAATATATATGTATGTGTTATATGATTATATACATCTATATCACATTCATATATGTGTGTATGTGTGTTCTTTCCTATACAATCCAATCAGTTGTATGGTCGCTGAATAAAATCATCCTTAAGCTATACATCATTTTTTAATTGAGCTCAAAACAAATTTTATTTTGTTAAATACTTCATTTAGGTAACACCACCATTACAGACAGATCTCATTCCACTCTCTGGCTATTGGGAAGACCAGACCCATTTTATTGTTGAAAAACAATTCAATAGACACAAAAAATCATTAAGGAACAATAAGGAACATGCCAAGAGTAGAGCAACTGGAATCTTCATATTGCTATTATTTTTCCAAAAACCGCAGTTGTGAACAGTGTGATTAGATGAATTACAGAGTGCAAGTGTAATACAAACATTAACTCAAACACAGCACATGAGCCATTTAAAAATAAAAGTAAAAAAAAAACATTAAAAAAGACATTTAACAGAATCATAATTTGTTAACATATTAATCTTTAACAAAATTTAACAGAATTATGAATGAACAGAATTATGCATCTAACCCTATATCACACACACAAACTGTTCCCCAGCAATGCCGAGAGGATTTACAAAGTCGGGTTACTGAAATGGACGAAAAAAAGGCCCACGTTCTGCTCCGTTGCATACTACACGTCAGCCCATTGCATTTAGCAGGAGTGGTCTATCTTGCTCCGCTATAGGATCTTCGGAGAGAACGACTGTGGGCTGGTCTTGGTGAGTCTTGAGTGCAGGTTTAAGAAGAGGGCAAACAGCACTTTAGCAGTCTTTGGACTAAAATAAAAGATGTATAACACAGCAAAGAGTTGCTGGAAGCCAGAGGTTGGGAAACTTTCATAGGACAACAGAAGGAAACAAAGCGGGCAATACAGGCTGAAAAGATGAAGATGAAATACGAGGGGAAGCTGGCCAGGAATATAAAGAACGACAGTAAAAGCTTCTTTAGATATGTTAAGAGAAAAAGAGTAGCAAAGTCAAATGTGGGTCCCTTGAAGGCAGACATGGGTGAAATTATTATGGGTAACAAGGAAATGGCAGAAGAGTTGAACTTCGGATCTGTCTTCACTAAGGAAGACACAAACAATCTCCCAGATGTACTGGAGGACAGAGGATCTAAAGGAGTAGAGGAACTGAAATAAATTTTCATTAGGCGAGAAATAGTATTGGGTAGGCTAATGGGACTACGTTAATTTTCCGTATTTCATATGGAAATACAAATTTGCTTTGTTAAATAAAGGTTTAAAAAAAAAATTTAACAAAACGTACATGGTTTTGTACATAGAATACAAGCGCTGTACGGCCATCAGACGCAAACGATGTGTTAACTACTGTAGTGTTAACAACCAGATGTGTAAACAGCTAGTAATTAACAAGTAGTTATCCAATGCGTCATCAATGCATTGATCCACATTCCTCAGTAAATGTGTAATTGTGTGTTAGATGAAGTATTAATGACGCTCGTTCCTTTCAATACAATTCACACGGCGTCATTAACACTTCTTCAAAACATAATTACATTTTACTGAGGAATGTAGATTGATGCATTGATGACACATTGAGAATTTCTTAAAACTCACCAGCACGAGTGAGAACTTCTTCTTGGTGACATTCTTGGTCTGCAGGTTAGTCATTCAATTTACCTACCGACCCACGTTGTGTCTCTCCATCTTTCGTTGTCTCCCTCCCTCTTTGTCTCCCTCCCTCTCTCTCTTGCGCGCTCTCTCTCTCCCGTTCCCCACCTCTCTCTCAAGCTCTCTCGACATTCCCGGAATCATTGATGTTTTGCGGTATACAAAAATGCTGGATAAACCTAACGGGTGAGACAGCATCTATGGAGCAAAGGAAATATGCAACGTTTCGGGTTGAAACCCTTCTTCAGACCCGGCTATTTCCTTCGCTCCATAGATGCTGCCTTAAGCCTTGTCCCACTTAAAATCTCCATGTAGCATCTCTGTCCCTATCTTCAAATTCCTACTTTGAAATAAAATACAGTTTTCGACTTAAACATTTCGCAGCAGGATTGCGATTAGTCGATTCCCACGCATTTTCAATCATCGTTCGATTCAGTTTAATTTTCACACATGGTTGATGTAGTTTTTTTTAAAGATGCAGTATATTACAATAAATAGTGATGAATAGTAATAAATGCAAAAGCTTTGAGTTACGCTTCTTGTGTGGTGGTAAGGGGGGGGGGGGGGGAATAAAATACCATATATTTACATTTATATAGCGATCCTGCTGCGAAATTTTTGTCGAAGGTTGTATTTTATTTCAAAGTGGGAATTGGAAGATAGGGACAGAGATGCTACATAGAGATTTTAATAGGATGGAAACGTTACAGCAGCTGAGTAATAGATTGGTCAAATGGTAGGTTCAATGAAGATCATGTGAGGGGAGATTGGGGGTGGGGGAAAAATATCTATAGCTTGGGACTTGCCTAAATGAGTACTGAGATGGATTATCATTCCACACCAAATTTCTTAGACTAATACATTTTATGCAATTATCACAACATTTTTGCTGGATATGGATAAACCTATGGTACAGGCTCGTAAATTAGTAAAACAAATGTTCTTTAAGTAATTGTTTCTGGGATGGGATTTCTGATAACAAATAACCTACATTCTATATTTTGTCATAATGTGGCTGAAACAAAGGCATATTTTGTGATATTTATTGAGATAGAAAGATACAACTGAGTTTGGGCAAGATATTACCTTGTAACATTCTGTATGTCTGAGAGATATTGTGAAATGGAATTCAGAAATTATGGGAGGGTTACATAAAACTACAATTCAAAGGTAATGAATATACAGAGTATTCTTATTTCCATCATGAACCTACAATAGTGATATAGGACACCAGGTCCTACTACGGTAAACTCATGAGCTACTAAGGTATGACTATGTGTTAAAAAGTATCACATTTTTACATCCTGAGTGTGGACATTTACATTTACATGTGGACATTTTTCAACATGTTGAAAAATCTGCACGAGTTACCACGTTTCCCGAGTACCTGCTGTTGGCGCTAAGAAATGGCATGTTGGCCTTTATAACGAGAGGAATCGAATATATGAGCAAAGAGGCCCTTCTGCAGTTGTACAGAGTTCTTGTGAGACAGCATCTGGAGTATTGTGTGCAGTTTTGGTCCCCTAATTTGAGGAAGGGCATTCCTGCTATTGAGGGAGTGCAACGTAGGTTTACAAGGTTAATTCACGGGATGGCGGGATTGTCATATGCTGAGAGAATGGAGCAGCTGGGCTTGTACACTCTGGAGTTTAGGATGAGAGGGGATCTCATTGAAACACATAAGATTGTTAAGGGCTTGGACATGCTAAAGGCAGGAAACATGTTCCTGATGTTGGGGGGGGTCCAGAACCAGGGGCAACAGTTTATGAATAAGGAGTAAGCAATTTAGAACGGAGACGAGGAAACACTTTTTCTCACAGAGAGTTGTGAATCTGTGGAATTCTCTGCCTCAGAGGGCGGGGGAGGCCGGTTCTCTGGATGCTTTCAAGAGAGAGCTAGATAGGGCTCTTAAAAATAGCTGTCATGGGGATATGGGAGAAGGCATGAACGGGGTACTGATTGTGGATGGTCAGCCATGATCACATTGATTGGCGGTGCTGGCTCGAAGGGCCAAATGGCCTGCTCCTGAACGTATTGTTTATTGTCTATTGAAGCGTCCTGAGCTCCGACGTACCCGCTACGTTCATCCTACGTGTTTACCACGAGTTATTATTTTTTTTTTTAACTTGGGAGAGCTCTTGAGTGAACTTGCACAGCAGGACAGTGCTTCATACCCGCTGAGTTTCTCCAGCATTTTTGTCTACCTTTGATTTTCCAACATCTACAGTTTATTCTTAGACGTTTTGCGGTGATGGCTGCATCTGCGGTTCCTTTCTGTTGGGGGGGTGGGGGATAAGGGAAGGGTCCTGGCCCGTGGCGCCTCCTGGACCGTTCCCTCCGTGGATGCCACCTTGCCCGCTGAGTTCCTCCAGCACTGCGTGTTTTTTGTTTTGCTCTGAAGTTGAAGGTGGACCCCCCCTGTGTCTACCTTCAACTCCCTGTCTGTGGTGGCTCAGCGGGACGGGCAGGGGCTCTGGGGAGAGGGTTGCAGTTCTGGTCGAGACCTTTCTTCAGACAATCACAAGTACTCTCACCGACGAGAGTTCAGTTCAGTCTGAAGAAGGATCTTCTCTCCAGAGTCGCTGCGCTGCCTGTCCTGCTGAGCTACTCCATTGTTACTGTACCAAGATATAGCCAAGTCTATCCCACATTGCTAGCAGCTGATGGGAAGCAGTTGTAAAAGGACAGCACTGCTGGGGGGTGGTGGGGGGGGGAGGAGTTTCTTTCAGAGTGTGCGGGTAGTCTGTCCAAGGGTAAAGTTGAGGGGAGGGCAGGAGGGTTGAGAAGGAGGGGGTCGGCCGGGGATCATCCAGCTCAAGAGCGGGTCAGCGTGCGATGGATAACAGGGCAGCGGGCGGTGGAGCTTACTCCATATGTCAGTGCGAGTAACCTCAATTGATCCCTTGTTCGCGCTGACACAGGAGTAAGCTCCACCACCCGCTGTGATGTTCTCCATCACCCGTTGACCCACTCCGCTCTATGATCTTTGCTGGTCCCCTCACTGTTCAGACGGAGAGCACTGCCAGAGGTGAGCGGGCCGGCAGAAGGCGCAGAGATGGCAGTCGGTTCCGCTGTCCGGTGATGGAGGCCGCTCATAGTCACGCGAGCTGCTTCCCTCCCCGGCCACAATGTGGTGGCTCTGCGCCCAGAGCGCCGTGGCAGCGGTGAGTGAGTGTTACTGGCATGAACCCGACCCCCTCCTTCCCAATGCTCCCACAACTTTACCCCTGGCTAGACTTCCCACATGCTGTGAAAGGATCTCTCCCCTGAATTGTCATGTTACTCACGACACGTGACTCATTTATAATTATTTATTAATATTTCTACGAACATTTTTCCCAATTGGGCCCCACACCTCCTAAGGCCGGCCCTGCCCTGGCCCAGATGGTCTGCATCCCAGGGTCCTCAGGGAGGTGGCTATAGAAATAGTAGGAGCATTGGTGATCATTTTCCAATGTTCAATAGATTCAGGATCAGTTCCTGTGGATTGGAGGATAGCTAATGTTATCCCACTTTTCAAGAAAGGAGCAAGAGAGATAATGGGGAATTACAGACCAGTTAGCCTGACTTCGATGGTGGGAAAGATGCCGGAGTCAATTATTAAAGAGGTAATAATGGGGCATTTTGATAGCAGTAAAAGGATTAGTCCAAGTCAACATGGATTTATGAAAGGGAAATCATGCTTGACTAATCCTCTGGCATTTTTCGAGGATGTGACAAATAAAATGGATGAAGGGGTGCCAGTGGCTGTAGTGTATCTAGACTTTCAGAAAGCCTTTGATAAGGTCCCACAAGGGAGACTGGTGACTAAAATTAGAGCACATGTTATTGGGGGTATGTTGTTGACATGGATAGAAAATTGATTGGCAGACAGGCAGCAAAGAGTAGGAGTGAACGGGTCCTTTTCAGAATGGCCAGCAGTGGCGAGTGGAGTACCATATATATTAATGATTTGGAAATGTATGAGGAGCCGCTAGCAAGTTTGTGGATGACACAAAGCAGTGTCAGGGTGACTGGACAGGTTGAGTGAGTGGACAGATGCGTGGCAGATGCATTAAAAATATAGATATATGTGAGGTTATCCCAACAGGGGGAGGTGCAGCGAGACCTGGGTGTCCTTGTACACCAGTCACAAGTTCAGCAGGCAGTGAAGAAAGCTAATGGAATGTTGGCCTTCATAACAAGAGGATTTCAGTATAGGAGTAAAGAGGTTATTCTGCAGTTGTATAGGGCTCTGGTAAGACCACATCTGGAGTATTGTGTGAAGTTTTGGTCTCCTCATTTGAGGAAGGACACCCTTGTGATTGAGGCAGTGCAGCGTAGGTTCACGAGATTGATCCCTGGGATGGAGGACTGTCATATGAGGAAAGATTGAAAAGACTAGGCTTGTATTCACTGGAGTATGGAAGGATGAGAGGAGACCTTATAGAAACATATAAAATTGTAAAAGGACTGGACAAGCTAGTTGCAGGAAAAATGTTCCCAATGTTGGGCGAGTCCAGAACCAGGGGCCACAGTCTTAGAATAAAGGGGAGGCCATTTAAGACTGAGGTGAGAAAAAGCTTTTTCACCCAGAGTTGTGAATTTGTGGAATTCCCTGCCACAGAGGGCAGCGGAGGCCAAATCACTGGATGGATTTAAGAGCGAATTCGATAGAGCTCTAGAGGCTAGTGGAATCAAGGGATGTGGGGAGAAGGCAGGCACGGGTTATTGATTGGGGATGATCTGCCATGATCACAATGAATGGCGGTGCTGGCTCGAAGGGCCGAATGGCCTGCTCATGCACATATTTCTCCTAAAACATATTTTCTATGATTCTCTGTGTTTCTAGATCAAAACAATTGTTGTTGTGCCACATAGTCGGACTATTCTGGATTTTGAATGCCCTCTCATACTCCTCTTGAGCACCGATACACTAAAGGGCCTGTCCCACTTGGCCGTCATTTGCGCGCCATTTACGCGACCTGCTAGTGTGCAGGTAGCACGTGGGTAGCGCGGGACGAGCGCATGGAGTGGTGTGGAGTGGTGTGGAGGAGTGTGGACTTCATCCTGTATGAAATCCTCCCCCCCACCAGCCTGTCACGTAACTGACGGCCAAAGTGGGACAGGCCCAAGAACTTGGTGTGGCACAACGTCTCACCTCCAGCAGAAGCAGGCAAGCGATCACCGAGCTCGGCCTGGGGCTCAAGCCCATTGCGGATCCGGATCCGCTCCCACTCCTGCTCCCAGAGCGGGTCCAAGACGATTGGAGAAAGACACAAAATGCTGGGGTAACTCAGCGGGACCGACAGCATCTCTGAAGAGAAGCAATGGGTGATGTTTCGGATCGAGACCCTTCTTCAGACTGAAGAAGAGTTTCGGCCTGAAACATCATCCATTCCAGAAATGCTGCCTGTCCCGCTGAGTTACTCCTGCATTTTGTGTCTATCTTCAAATGACGTCACGCACTCCAGACGACTATGCAAATGCACGGGTCCTCCATGTTCTTTCCCCTCCCCTCTCCCTCCATGGCAGTCTGCTCAGGCCTGGGTCCTTTGTTCTTCCCCCTTCCCCCCTCACAGTGGACCCTCCACACTGGGTCCTCCAGCTCCCGCGTGGTCCCATCTTCAACCACTGTCGCCCTCAATGACCGCCGACCTCAGTCAGGGCATTGAGTAGAGGCAGTTTCCATAATGCAAATTGAATGCAACTCAATCGTTGAATGAGGGAATGCTTTTTGCGTTATGCGGGCCTAATTGGTTCTAACACAATTTTGATCAAGAACAAGATAAACACTTTAAAGTTACTTTGGAAATTGGCAAGCAGCGTATAGGCTGCCTTCCAAAAAGTTTTTTTTTATGTAACTTCCTTGTCGTGGTGGAGAAGCTGGTGTGCTCCTGAGATCCTGAGAGCGATGCCGTCTGGAGCTATGCTCCTGGTAGGGCCGCCCATGGCGGTAAGGTCGAGAGGGAAGTCCCTGACAAAGAGCAATCCAACCAAGACCTCAACGGTGGAACAGGCAGAGGATGATGGCTGACTTTCGTGGAGCATCTCAAAGGCTGGGAAGGCGGATGAAGGCTGCAGCAGAAAAGGGTCCCCGGTCGTCTTGGACTCCATGCCACTGGATCCTGGCCCAGACCTGTCAAGAACCGTGTCACACGGCTGTCAGTGCACCTGTCTCCCCTCGTTAAACTAAGTCACGCACAGGCATCATCCCAAAAGATGCAGTCATGTTCGTTTCGAGTGACCACTGATGATGATGATCTCTTTTAAACAAGCTGTTACTTTTACAGTGGGACGCTACTGAAATTGACATGATCATTTCTATTGTCACTTGAGGAATATACTCTTTTAAACAATGTAACATAAAGCCTTTTGTATACTTAGCTTACAGTACCAAAAATAGTTATAAAAAACCTTTATCTTTGAAAATCTTACAAGGAAAAAAAAAAATTGATATTGTGGGTCTGAAACTCTTTAGCCATTCATGAATTTCAGTTATTCTGCTGTCGATAATGGTGACATTACATCATCTCTCTCCATGATTTTCCCAGTTAAACCACAATATAGATAGTCATGAGCTTGTGGTGATATTATCATCAAATTGACCTTGGCATATTTAAAGAAGTACCATCCCATCTTAAAGGAGCTTTACCGGAAATGTCAAGAGCGTTTTATTGTCATGTGTCCCAGAGAGAACAATGAAATTCTTACTTGCTGCAGCACAAGAGAATATGTAATCAAAATAAATAATATAACAAAAAAAAACAAACAAACAATAACAATGCAATAATATTGGGAATATAACAATTTGCATCTGCAGATGCCTGCAGGTTACTCATCTGGACAATGTTCTACTCGCCCTTTGGCTCCCGCTCTCTACCTGTCTGATTTCTGCCAACAGGACGAGACATAATCAGGGGGAAACGAATAATCGTACTCAAATCTACATGAGTAGTTCATTGATGTGTGTGCAGGAAAAATTGGATGCCATAGATGATGTCAAACAGACTAAATATTTGAGATTTGGCCCACTAGATACCCTTGCACAATAAATATAAAAACTTATAGATGTTATGATTTAGGAAGGACTTTTTTGTAAAAAATAATTGTAGCTATTATATACTCATGTAATTTGTATTCTTAACATTTCTAAAATGTTTTGCAAGCTCTTTATCAAGCCACTATGATCTTGCGAGGTTTGGAGATGGTGGATGCAATGCTTTGTTTCATTGATGTTACAGCTTAATTCAAACCCATATTTTGCATTTCTAGGCAAAATATGAATTTCAAATTTGAATTTATTTTTGTAACTGTTCATTTTTCAGTATGGAAAATAATCTGTCTCCGGTCAGCAAGATAAGAGTGTCGACAATTTAGTGATTTTATTTCCCTCACCATTATGTGCAATCCTGTTTTTGGCATAAACTTGTATGTGTGCTTAATGTTATATCTTTCCTTAGATTTATATTTTAACCTCTCCCATAAACATGTAACAATATTTCATTTGGAAAGGACTTAAGGCTTCTGCATGATTTATTTTGTGAGGGGGAGGTATCAGAAATAGTTCTGTCCAACCTGGTCTCTGCTTGAGGATGAGGAGGTGAGTGCATGGACCATGACGAAGTACGAGACATGTATGCGGGTAGTACTAGGCAGGACTATGTCTATGTATAGTTCATTTCAGAATTTTTACAGAAAAGGTGAATTATTGTCAGTATGGATGTTATGCTTTGATTTTAGGAACTAAATCTGGGAGCAATGTTCGGTATGCACAGAATGTACAACTGCTCAAGTTTAGAAATGTGAGGCATTTGCTCCAAATCTCCCACACACTTAAGTTCTAGTAAATTGACCTACAATGTTTTGTGTACTTTGATGAAATGAATAGCAGATGGACCTTCTTTTTAATTTAGTTCACTTAACCATATAACCATATGACCATATAACAATTACAGCACGGAAACAGGCCCTCTCGGCCCTTCCAGTCCGTGCCGACCATTTGTTTTCCCCTAGTCCCATCTACCTGCACTCAGACCATACCCCTCCATTCCCTTCACGTCCATATACCTATCCACTTTACTCTTAAATGTTAAAATCGATCCTGCCTCCACCACTTCTGCTGGAAGCTGATTCCACACAGCCACCACCCTCTGAGTAAAGAAGTTCCCCCTCACGTTACCCCGAAACCTCTGTCCCTTAATTCTCATGTCATGCCCTCTTGTTTGAATCTTCCCTACCCTCAATGGGAAAAACGTATCCACGTCAACTCTGTCTATCCCTTTCATCATTTTAAAGACCTCAATCAAGTCCCCCCTTAACCTTCTGCGCTCCAAAGAATAAAGACCTAACTTGTTCAACCTAGACCTAACTTGTTCAACCTAGACCTAACTTGTTCAACCTAGACCTAACTTGTGATGCAGCATGGAAACAAGGCCTTCGGCCCATCAAGATTATGCCAACCATTGTTCACCCATTCACAGTGGTTCCGTTAACTGACCTTGTTGCCCAATTTGAATACATTCTAAGTCATTCAATGTGCATCTTTCGTATTGGAATGAATACATTTCAAACGGCAACAATATAATTCTTTGCCATATTTAATTTTGGGGATTTTTGAAGGCTGTTTTATTTGCTCATTGCCTGAATTGAGCTTTCTGTGTCTATCGGTTGGTTGCTAAATGCATCCTTATTATAACACAAAATGAGACCATTTAATTTGGTCTATTGGGTCTATACTTGCTTCCAGAAGTTATCATATCTGTCCCCTTCATCGTCTTCCTAGTTCCCTATAGACCTGCAACCTACCCCGTCTCACACCACCATCAATTCCTTTTTGATTCTTTTGACATTTATCTTTAGAGTAGCAAATTAACCTATCTATCTGCAGGACTATAGGATATGGAGGAAATCAAAGTTCCTGGTTCCTACACAGTCCCTTTGGCCTGCCAAGTCTGCGCTGACCAATGATCACCTGTACACTTGTTCTATCCTACGCACTAGAGACAATTTACAGCAACTAATTAACCGACAAACCTGCACGTCTTTGGGATTTGGAAGGAAACTGGCGCACTCGGAGAAAAAACGCACGGTCACAGGGAGAACGTCAATAGTTAATAGTCAATTTTATTCGTCACATACACCCGAAGGTGCAGCGTTAAAATTAAAAAGAACACACAATACACAATAAGATTTAACACAAACATCCACCACAGCATTCTTCACTGTGGTGGAAGGCACAAAGTTAAGCCAGTCCTCCTCCTTGTTCACCCGTGGTCGGGGCCATAAACCCTCCGTAGTCGCTGCTACGGATGGCCCGATGTACAGGCCCTCTCGTCGGAACTGTCGAACTCAGGATGTTGTAGGCCGCAGGCCGGCGGTCGGAACTCTTCTCTGGCTATCCCCAGCGAGGAATCCCAGGCTCCGGATGGTGAGTCCAAGCCGTGCCCGCGGCTAGAAGCTCTGCAGACCGTGGCTGCAGGAGGCTATAGGCGCGGGCCGTCAGTCGGAGCTCTTCTCCGGGGAACCCCGTCGAGGGATCCCAGGCTCTGGACGCCGCGCCCACGGCTAGAAGCTCCGCAGACTGCAGCTTCAGGATGTAACAGTCCGCGGGCCAGCGATCGGAGCACAATTTTCTGGCGACCCGGCAAGGGTTCGCCCGTTCAGCGATGAAAAGTCCACGCTGCACCTGCTGCTGAACCTCCGAGCCTGACTCCGGGAAAGGCTGCTCCAATCCATGGTGTTAGGCGGCAAATGAGACGACATGGAAAAAGTCGCCTCCCATGGAGGAGGCGACCAAAAGCGGATCCCTCCTTACCCCCCCCCCTCACCATCCCCCACACAAGACACACCGAGAGACACTAAAACTAACATTTGGACACACTAAAAAAAACAAAAAAGTTGAAATAACAGACACTCTGCTGGCAGGGCAGCAGTCTTGCAGCGCCCCCACCGAACAACTCTGTACAGACAGCACCCATAATCAGGACGAATGTGTAAACTCTACACAGACAACACCAGAAATCATGATTAAACTCAGGTTACTCAATCTGTGACGCACCAGTATTAACTGCTGAAGATGATGAATTGTGGAAGGTGTAAGGTAGATTTCATCTCGGTAAATTAAAAAGATGTTGCATGTTTTCTGGGAAATAGTACAGCAGAGTAGACAGGATAAGGAGTGGTAAATGTATACCATGACAAAAAGATCATGTAGATTGATATGAAACAAGCAATTGCTTCAGCTGTGCATCTCATATGTGGATTTCTTTCTAAGAAAAAGAAAATGAAAGGGCCGCTAGTATCACATCCTAGATGAGTGATACATCTATTAGTTGAGTTCCAGTGACCCTCGAAAAGAGACTTGCAGTGGATATGGGGAAACGGACTAAAGCATGGATAGTCGTTTACTTTAAGGGTATCTAACTTGCGTGTATTGTAAAATGAAGCTATGGGAAGGGGTTACAACAGAGGTGATTTTGTTAGATTGGAGAACAGCTAATATTTTCATTTTGGTCATTTCAAAGTAAGAATTTTGGCATATAAAGCTGGAGAAGGAAATGTCCTATTTCATCTCTTCATCCCATCATTTGATGATGCAGTTGGAGAAGAATACCATTTGGAATCGATATAAAATCAGAGGATTTTTTAAAGAAAACAAAATGTTATACTCCAAAGTCTAAATGGGGTCAAGACCACAGCTGATGGCAAATTGTCTCTGGGGAAATGTGAAAATATGAAAGAGTCTGAGTTAGATCATGCCTAAAAGCTGAGCGCTCTTATGAGACAATGCAGGGAAAAGCGTCTTAAGCTGAACAAGCAAAATTAACAAATAAAATGAAAGAAGACCTGCACGGATCACTTGACTATGAAACACATTTGCAACGAGTTTCTTTAAGCGGTACAGGCTGGCTTTGTGTAGTGCAGGCTAGCTTTGTGTTGCTGGCTACTTAAAATGCTATGACCCACCCTAAGGCATGTAGCTTCTCGTCATCAGGAAGATCCATCTAAGAGATTGTACATGTCGGATTTATTGACCGAGTCAACTGAACAGATCAGACAAATGGTTTGTTTCACATTAGTTGTTGCCGCCGGAATCTGGCAGTGAACGTTAGCAAATATCTTGCTTTCGATTTCTATTAGAAATTCCCCTTTTTCAAATTATGCCATCAATTACTCGAATTTCAAAGAAAGGTTCCTGGTGCTATGCTTTTAGAATATAGGGTTTTTACAGAATAGGATGATGTGAAAGGAATGATTATGGCAGATTTATTCAGGTGGCTTTGTATTTGCTCCTATTGGAAAGAGTAACTGAACCGTCGACTGGTTAGCTGCAGATTCTGTGCTGTGGCTTCTGTCATCCGGCCCGTAAGTCTCCTGTGTCTGTGAATGCCTGTTCATGTTTCACTGCGTGAGGGCCCGCTAAGGTTTTCATGGGGTCTTGTTCCCGCAGAATTCTACAGTGCATGAGTTTGCTTTACATTCCAGATTCAGCCTTGCACAAAGATCTCCCTTGTATGCTCCACTAGGATGCAGGGTAACAGGGCAGCTTTCAGATCCGAATCTGTGTGAAGATAGTAAGTGTGAATGGCCTGGGCAGAAGTGTGGCGGAGGCAGAGATTGAGATTTGGGGGCTGGGTCAGCTGGCTAGAGTCAGGAGATTCATGGTCGAGGACTGAGTGCCCATAGTTGTTAATATTGAGGTTGTGAGGACCAAAGAATGACAGGGTTTGGTGGGATGAGCATCAGAATCTCTATTATGAGGGTGTTGCTGAGATGTGCTTGGATGGGAGTGATTGAGGTGCATTTGTGGTGGATAGATAAAGTCAACCTACCCGAGTTGAGTGCCGATACTAGATTCTGGCCTTCAACAGAGCCTCTTTAAAAATGACCGACCTGGCAAAAGATAGCCCTACATGCAGGATCACATTATTTAAAGTAATGTCACCATGAAGCTGTTAGATGAACAGAGGTCCAGGTTGGAGGGCAGGAGTAAATCTGCATCTCTAATTTTCCTGAACAATCCATTATTTTAACTGTACATCATTGTTCAATGCCAAAGAATCTCTGGCCCTTGGCTTGCAAATTACTATCATTTTGGACTACTGGTTAATCTGCTATAATGTGATAGTTGCATTCCTAAGAAACCTTGTGTTATAGAAAATCATGTTATAAAAACATTTGTGTTAATGGGGAAAGTGGGGTGAGGGACTGGACAGGTTCAGGATTTTCAATAATGTCTTTTTAACAGCTATGTTTATTTTTGTACTGCAAGCTTAAAATACACAAGACTGTATATTACTTTGTTTAATATTATACCACAATTGTCAAAGATTACTTCAATTTCAATGGCCATTGCCGATTAAATTAACATACTGTGTTCTTCAAAGATAATGGTGTCCAATTACTGCAGGGAGGTTATATGGAAGCAGTTTTATTTCCACATAAATCTTTTTTTTCCAAGGCAGCTTTTTTTTTAATGCTTGCTAATTTCTAAAGTAACCTTTAAATGGTTCTCTAGTTCTCCATCGAAATCGCCTTAAGACCAATTTGGCCCGTGTAGTACAAATAGTGTTCCTAATTCATCAATCACGTCACATCCAATTTGTGGTGTTGAAACGTGCATTGGAGCAGGATTACATGTATAATAATTCCAAGAGATAAAATTTTAATGAAGAATTCCTGGGATGTTTTGATTAATGTTTACAATGGAAACTTTTGAGCAATAGAACTCTTGCTGGAATAGTGCCCAGTGACTCCAACTCTCCCGCTTTCGGCGAGATCTCCCGCCGAAAGGCCATTTTCGCAAAATCTCCCGCTCTCCCGCTTGAGATTTAATTTCTCCCGCCCTGGCTTTGTGTCTCAAAAATAAGCCTAAAATAGCACCAGAGAGCATCTAGAACCCTAGAGCTTCCAGGGCCCTTAAGCGGGCCCTGGACCCCGGCCGCAAGGGACTTCGTGCTTCGCGCTCGTGATGTGCGCTTCGCGCACATGAATTTGGAGTCTCCAGTTTCCTAGGGGATCCAGGCGGGAGAATCTCCAGATCAGAAGGTGCTTGGGGTTGGAGTCTCTGAGTGCCACAAACAATCTGCTGGAGGAATTTGATAGGTCAGACTCTGGTAAAACTCACCGGAATGGAATGTCATGAACTGCACCAAGACCTCCATTTATGGGATTTCCCATTGCCCCAGAATCTGATGTTCTTTCACATATTGGGTGTCTTGGACCTGCCACAAAAAGAACACATTGTTTCAGAACTTTGGAAATAACTAATTAAAGCTGTTCTGGAGGATGCCAGAGATGTACGTTATGAATAGGAAGCACGCCAGGCAATAAAGTGTTTGAGGTGAAATAGATCCATGCTAGTTGGAAAAACTCACTGACGGTGTATAAGCAACGAATGGAATCAATCAAAAAAAAACCTGGCGTGTGCAAAATAGACTGCTGATTTGGTATCATTGACATTGACTAATTTACGTCTACTCCCGCCTCATTTAGACATAGGTAATAATGCATTAAGCAATAATTAGGGGATGAATCATCTTTTCAGCGAATTTTGTCGACTCAGCAAGCTCCCTTTGGTCTAAGTAAAATTTTTGTTCATCTCAATTGGTCCAATTTACTGATGACATCTGTGGAGGAAAATTGACAGGTGACAAAATAAGCTGTGAGGATACACTTATGGTAGTTCTATGAGTATGTTCAGGGCAATAGAATAACCAGATAAAAGGTAAGGACCACTAGAGCGCAGGATTCATTTGGATGTTGCTTGGGATGGAGCAGTTCAGCGGTGAGGAAAGACTGGGGATGCTTACCCCGTTCTCCCCAGAACAAAGTAAGTTAAGAGAGGATATGCTTGCGGTATATAAAATTGAAGGTGGAGTTACAATAGATGGCAGGAAATCTTTCCTCATATCAGACAGAGGTAGATAAATCTGGAAGACATACATTCACGATAAATGGAATGAGATTTAGAGACAAATTGAGGGGGGGACCTTCACCTTGAGCGTGGCATGTATCTGCCTGAGAGAGTGGTTGAAGCTGGGTCCATGACAGCATTTAAGAGCTCTAAAGGAGCACTTGAATCGCTTAGGCATAGGTCAGTGGACCAAGTGTTGGCAAGTGCATTCATTTGGGAGGGAGTACATTACATGGCGTGCGCTAACTAGGTGAAATGGGCCCTTTTACTGCTGTATGATTCTTACTTTTCAGGCAGTTTAGAAAAGATCCCTGAGACTGATTCCTGGGTTGAAGGGTAAGTCATCTAGGGAAAGATTGAGCTGGTTGGGCTGTAATCATAGGTTTTAGAAGGATGAAAGGCGAATTGTTTGAAATGTTATGACTGGGTAGGTGCCGAGTGAATCTTTTCTCTGGCGAGAAAATCTGTCCAGTTAAAATGAGTAAGGAAGAATTACCTCACATCGTGGACATGTATCTTTGGAATTCTTTACATTTGAGAGATTGGGAAGACTGAATTTTGTGTATACTCGAGGTCAAGAGAGAACTGTAGATTTAGAAGAGTCGAGGGTGATGGAAACGAGTAGGAGAGTGTGGGTGAGCCCACAATCAGATCAGTCATGATCTTGTGTGCTGGGAGAGCAGGACTGAGGGCCTATATCCTACTGTTTTTAAAATAAATATTCTCGTATCCTTTTTATCCTCTGATTCTGAGTACCTTCACAGTATCCATTTCCTATAATACAACCAAACTGTAAGCAGTTCACACATCAAGTATCTCTGCAATTTACTCAATTATTACAAAAGTATTTTCTTTGCAATAAAATATTTTCTCCATACATATTCCATGCATCATTTGAATGTCTACAGTCTTAGGTCTTGCAGGCAAAATTACTTGGGGGAAAAATTGTTATAGCATTTACTTCAGGGAAATGCTTTTTCAATAATATAAATAGTGCAAAAACATATTGCATAGTATGACTGAATGTTTAAGCTCTTGTTTCTGATTGCCCTTATCGCAGGATTTTGATTCTCGTGAGGCTGTCATTGATTACTTTGCTGAGTCCTGGAAGGAAAAGGAATGATTGCAAGCTCTTCTGTAACATAACTGAAAGCCTCTTGTTCAGCACAGATTACAACTACTCCACTTGAAATGGCAACTAGATACCATGCACAAATGGTAAACAGACCCCATGGGAGAAGATAGATTCGTAAATCTGTGTTGAAATTAATGAAACATTGGGCCAGACAATATTTTGATGCGGGTGCTAGGCTCCCTACCCTCCAGCTGCCCTTCTCCTCTCAGCCCACCTTTGACTTGTGTGTCTGCAATCTTTAATGATGTATACATTTTAGAGATTGTAATGTACCAACAAGCATGTATCAAATAGTCCAGTGACTGCTCCAGAAAATTGTTGTTGTTCGTCCTTCGTAGTCGAAGAAGACCATGACATCGGTGTTTTTGTTTGTGGGTCCGGAGGTGACCGGTGAGAGCGATCCGGGCCCGGAAGGCTCGCCCGCACATGGGACACAGCTGGGCGGGCGTTGGGACTTCCTCCCAGCTGCACGCGCTCCCGTGGTGATCCTGCCTCGCCCAGTTTGGCAGTACGGGTCCTGAAGTCATGGCGTGCGCTTGACTTGGATTAAAGTGAGGGAGAGTTGCACAAATCGTCAGCCTCACTCTCTCGTCCCGGCCTATCTGGATCCAGTGGCAAGACATAGTCAAGATGGCTGGCGATAGGTCAGGATGCAGTGGATGGCCACCAGTGTTCTGTGTGAACATTGTGCCCTAATTGTGCTCCACGATGCTTTGCTGGGTCCACGTTCCTACCCGTTGGACCATAAAATGATGGTCTCCTCCGCTTATTCCGCCAGATCCAGTCTTCACCTTTCCTGAATAAGGTATAGCCACAAGACAGTGGAGGTTTGCATTTGGTGTTTTCCGTCAACCCCCCAGGGTGCTATTAGGAGGAAGCCTGTGCGTGACTCTATTTAACGTGGGGAGACTGGTGCACAGGCTGCCATACCACGGTCCTTGACAGATCTGGGTCAGGATCTGGTGGCATGGAGTCCAAGATGACCAGAGACCCTTTTCTGCTGAGGCCTTCGTCCGCCTTCCCAGCCGTTGTCTCGCTCCACTAAGGTCAGCCATTATCCTCCGCCTGTTCCACCACTGAAGTCTTTCTCAGATTGCTCTTTGTCAGAGACCCTCCCCCCCCCTCGACCTTATCACCATGGAAGGCCCTACCAGGAGCATAGCTCCAGACGGCATCACTCTCAGGATCTCCAGAAAATACTGAAAGACTGACTGCATTTTTTAAAGCAACCAGGACACCAATCTTCATGAGAGAGGTAAATTTACTTGTATTTTTGTTTATTTTTCTTTACTTCACTGTAACATTACGTTTTTAATTAACAGTATGTTAATGGTTTAGTTTAGAGTTTAGAGATACAGCGTGGAAACAGGCCCTTCGGCCCACCGAGGCCATGCCGACCAGCGATCCTCGTCGCACACTAACACTGTCTTCCACACTAGGGACAATTTACCATTTTGCCAAAGCCAATTAACCTATAAACCTGTACGACTTTGGAGCGTGGGAGGACCCGGGGAAAACCCACATGGTCACGGGGAGAACATACAAACTCCATACATGTGATTTGAACTGAAGATTATTTTTACTTTTAAAATATTTGTTCTCATTATTTTAATTAATTGAAACTCTTTTTAAATGCCAATGAATATCAGAGACATTTAAAACAGCAAGGGATGCCTTTAGCACTACTGATGGGGAAGTCCAGGTGCGAGGCTAGATTCTGGCTTGTGAGGCTGTGCAGTAGAGGTTTTTCAGTAGGTAGGATTAGTGTGGGGGCTTTGCCCTTCAATGAGGACAGGGCAAATGAAGACAGAAAATATGCACTTTAAGATCATCGACTCAGACAAACACACAAAATGACAAAGTACACATAAATTACACACAAATTCTGCAAAACAGAAAAAAGGAAAAATAATGACAATGCAAAAGAAGAAGACATTAGTGCAAAACATAATTAGAAAGAAAAACAAGTCCATGATACTGCATGAAGTGATCCGTGGTGTTTCATTATCAAGATGGAATTAGGGTTGTGTGGATTGATTCAAGGACTTGATAACTGCAGGAAAGGAGCTGTTTCTGAACCTGGTGACCAGGCTTCTGTACCGCTTGCCCTCTAATCCTTGGTGATCCTTGATGATGGATGTCACCTTGTTGAGGCAGTGCTTCATGTGGATGCTTTTGATGGAGGGGGGGACTGTGCCTGTGATGGACTGGGCTGAGTCCACCATGCTCAGTAGCCCATTACGTTCCAGTGTGTTGAAATTGCCATACCAGGCCATAACCAGTCAGGATACTACCTCCTTATGAGTCTTTGTGTGGCTGAGTACAAGGGAAAGGTTCAGGTAATGATGGTTAGTGAATAGCTATTAATGTTGTCTGAGGTAACTGCAGTCAATTATTGTATTTGATGCTTATCATTCTTGCTTTGCAACCACCGGAGGAAAATAAAACGCTGCTAACTCCAATCTGCATTTGTGGGAGAGTTTCTTAAAAATCGTTAGCAATCTCTAAGGAAGAATTTGGTAGCTTGTGAAAAATCAATAATTAAAATGAATATGTAAAACCACATTGATTTTCACATCTCCATTTCCAACTAACAGCTTTGGGTTGAACCACATAATTGCCAATCATCATCAATTTATACAAATAAATGTGTGTATGCATGTACATATGTACTTTCCCATGGTCTGCTGTTCCTGGATCTTATATAGAGCCTTCTGCAGATGAAAGACCAGGAACAATCTACCAGGATTCACGCAATGACAGCAGCACTGGTAGATGCAAGACAGCAGAATTAAGGTTGTGAGACATTATCAAGCTGTACTGTATTTGGGCAGGAATCGAAGTGCCACAGTACCCCAAGGCAGGGGTTGAATGAGGTGCCAGGAATTATAAACTTTCTTCTCAGTGTTTCAATAATAAGCCTTGCGTCATCATTAAACATTTTTCAACTTGGTAAGAGGATATGGAGGTCAGAGCCACAGGAATGTTCCTTTTTTCTTAGGTTGTATTGCTGCAAATAATAGCTCTTCACCCCCAGCTGTTTCCAATAACATTTGTATTTTTCCTAATGTAGTAGCTGTGGTTTAATTGTCTCTTATGAGATACATGAAGTCTGGACATTATGGTCTTGTTCTGTTCCCTGTGGCAGTATGGTGGCGCACCAGCGCCGGAGACTCGGGTTCAATCCTGACTATGGCTGCTTGTCAATACAGAGTTTGCACGTTATCCCCGTGATCACGTGGGTTTTCTCCGAGATCTTCGGTTTCCTCTCACACTCCAAAGACGTACAGGTTTTTGTAGGTTAATTGGCTTGGTGTACATGTAATTTGTTCCTAGTGTGTGGAGGATAGTGTTAATGTGCGGGGATCGCTGGTAGGCACTGACTCGGTGGGCTGTATCTCTAAACTAAACTAAACTAATGCAAAACAAAATGAGAAAAAAACAAGTCCTTAAGGGCCTGTCCCAGCAGCTTGCGACTCCATGCAGTGAGCGTGACCTAACGTGGTCGCTTGACCCATCCGGCCTCGCGGGGCCGGTCCCACTTCGATCATCGGAGCCGTATGAAGTCGTGCGGAGCTGATCCCGACATCGTGCGGGGCTCCGAAAAACTGATCGTGTTCAAATATTCCTCGCGGCAACGGCCTGTCAGCCCGCAGCCGCCTCGACGCATTATGCACCGCCTCGACGTCGTGCCTCCGTGTCCCTCTCTGTGTGGCTCCGTGACCCTCTCTGTGTGCCTGCGTGACCCTCTCTGTGTACCTGCGTGACCCTCTCTGTGTGGCTCCGTGACCCTCTCTGTGTGGCTCCGTGACCCTCTCTGTGTGGCTCCGTGACCCTCTCTGTGTGGCTCTGTGACCCTCTCTGTGTGGCTCCGTGACCCTCTCTGTGTGCCTGCGTGACCCTCTATGTGTGCCTCCGTGACCCTCTCTACATGTGCCCCCATGACCTTCTTTGTGTGCCTCCGTGTCTCTCTCTGTGTGTCCCTCTCTGTCCTTGCAAACTTACTGCGGACTTCGCTGCAACTTTGCGCCAATTCGCGCTACTCACCCGACTTCCGCGTGGCCCCCGCTTCCAGTTTGGTCGCTCTTGCCGCATGCAGGTCGCATGCTCGTGGGACCGGCCCTTTAGGCATGTAAGGAATAATTCCTTGTCATGCAACTTTGTGAAAATTAAGTGGCTCTGTGAATTCCATTCAGCTTCCTAGAGAAAATCAACTGCACTTCTGGCACCACATCTGGGACCTGGGAAATTCTGTCAGTATGATACTTGCATGTTATCTCTAGAATGATAAAAAATAATTATGATATTTCCTCCATGGTTATTTTGTTAGTGCCGATTTTCAAACATCTTTGTGAACATAACTACAAAATTATTTCATTGGTTCTAAGTTATTTTAAGTACTGGAAGCATGAAAGCCACACTATAAATGTTAATTTATTTCTTTTTCCTAAATATCAGGCAATCATATCTCACTTTTTTAATAGTTTTAACAGGACTTCAGGTCTTCAAAGGTTATGACAGGGCAACCTGAACAGTTCGCAAATCAGAAATGCTGTTGCCCAGCAATATATTTAAATAAAACCATAGGCCAACCAAGGGAAAGTGTACTTAAACCAGGGAATTTAGCTCAATGTTCAGATGTTACCACAAACCAAGTTCCCACACGACTGAAGAGTTTGACTGACCCATCTTGCCAGTCTCTCAAATGCTTGTTCCTCATTTGTATGTGTATGTTGTTCATAAGTTGGACATTTGTAACTGGGGAGAACTGCAGAACGAAATACAAAAATAAATTGAATTAATGTTTCCTAATAATAATAGAATATTGACTGGCCTTGAGGGGGATACGACATATATTGCCTGAAGTAGATTCATATTGCCCGAGTCGAAGACGAGGGCAATATGGATCTAGTGAGGGCAATATATGTCGTATCCCCCGAAAGAGGACAGTCAATATTGTTATTATTACCCATATCAGACATCTAGAGGAAAATCTGAACATCTCAGCTCGGCGGACTTCCACGTAAAATTTAACCAAAATGGACGCGGCAGTCTTCCTGTCTGCCGTTTGAATATTCTAAATTTCCCACGCAGCGTCACGTTGCCAAGTTCCCGGATGTGAGACCAGGGGAATATAAGACTATATTCCCCGCTGTTTTAACAGGTAAAGTCCATAGGCGTTCGCAAGAAAGGGGAATACAAGAAAATATTCCCCTGTTACCACTGCTGGCAGTAAAAACGAAGGGAATACAATTTTGTAAAAGCATACCTCAGATGTGTGATATGGGTAATAATATTTATTATTTCACATTTTTACCCTATTGGAAACGTTTATTTTATTCTATTACCTTGCCCTAAAAAGTTATTACAAGATAAATGAAAATGAATGTTGCAAGCTTCAGCCTAATTTACTGTTTCCACTGCAGAGTAGTTATGTTTCATTCAACTGCCATTGACAATAAAGTACTCAAAAATACCTTGATGTAAACCACTTTGGTTTATGTAGTTCATCTTATGCTGAACCTGTTTCTCAAGTTTATTTGACTCAACCACATTGTGCTACAACGTACTTGCAAAGTAAATGAAAGAAGTATGCTACAAGCTGCAAACTGCCTCATTTAGTGACTGTACTTTTGAAGTTGCATGGTCATTTAGGAATGCGTTCAATAACAAGGTTTCTATAAACTGGCTGTGAAGGTCTTTGTATGGAGAATGGACCAATCGTCCTACGTGGTAACACCAGGGTGGTAACATCAGGAAGAATAACAAATGTCAGATGGGCAGAGAAGAAAATCTGCAGTCCACACATTCTGGCAGTATATTTTTTAGATTTAACATCGAAAATGTTGTTGATGATATACGAGGGGCATGCTTATCATAATATATACAAATAATGACATTTCCCACCATACCATATGTACTCTAGCAAGTGTGCTTGTAAATAATAATACATTCTTGACATCTTATGCGGCCAAGGGATTTTGGATGATTGGAATCAGACTTAGACTTAACATAGACTCCAGAATTTTAACTTTCTAAAATGAGAGGCATAGTCAGAATTTGTTTCGCTGAATGGAAATGTCAAAGACTGGAGGACAAAGTTTTAAGGTGAGAGGGGTAAAGTTTAGGGGAAAGGCAAGTTTCTTTTAATACAGTGGGTGCCTGGAACATGTTTCCACGGGTGGTGGTGGAGGCAGATATGATAGTGGTGTTCAAGAGACGCATAGATAGGTACATGGATATGCAGGAAATGGAGATGTCAAATGGGATAGTCAAGGACGGAGTTAAAGGGAAAGGGAGTAATTAACGGGAATTAACGGGAAAGAAAGCTCACAAAGGGATAGGAGAGTATGGCCAAGTGTAATAGGAATCAATGTGAAAGGTGAGATGCATAAGGAATTAAAAATATTGTATTTGTATGCTCGAAGTATAAGAAGTAAAGTAGATGAGCTTGAGGCTCAGTTAGAGGTTGGTAGATATGATATTGTGGAGATTACCGAGACATGGCTGCAGGAGGATCGGGCCTGGGAACTTAATATTCAGTTGATTGATACAAATACATCTAGCATAAGGAGCAGAACATCAAGGTTCTGCAACAGCTTCTTCCCACAATCCATCAGACTCCTGAATGCCATGTAATGGGCTGCCACCATTGTCTATTTTATCCTTTTATCCATTTTATCCTTTTATCCTTCTGTTTATTATCGTGTTGCACGGGGAGCCAAATCCAACGGAATTTCATTTGGAATTGCATATATTGATGTATTTCTAAATGACAATAAAGTTTGTTTGATTTGATTTGATTTTGATTGATGCTCCTGAACACATCATCAGTGATGAAACCTGGGGTCATTGGGTGTTTCGGGTCTTTCAACATCAGACACCCTCGCCCAGGCGACCCAGCCATGGTTGATCGGACCACGATTTGTGTTCAGGTGGCATTCGCTCCTCCCCATGGACCTTCTCTCCTGATCCAGAGCCATCTCGGGGCCTTCTCCGCTGCCTCTGGTGTTCTTGATGGCTCTTCTCTTCGCCACTCCGTTCATGCCCAGTGCACTGAAGGCTTTGTAGAGTGATTACCCTGCAAACCCTCTGCAGCCAACCTCGATGGGCATAGAAACATAGAAACATAGAAAATAGGTGCAGGAGTAGGCCATTCGGCCTTTCGAGCCTGCACCGCCATTCAATATGATCATGACTGATCATCCAACTTAGTATCCTGTACCTGCCTTCTCTCCATACCCCCTGATCCCTTTAGCCACAAGGGCCACATCTAACTCCCTCTTAAATATAGCCAATGAACTGGCCTCAACTACCTTCTATGGCAGAGAATTCCAAAGACTCACCATTCTCTGTGTGAAAAATATTTTCCTCATCTCGGTCCTAAAGGAATTCCCCCTTATCCTTAGACAGTGACCCCTTGTTCTGGACCTCCCCAACATCGGGAACAATCTTCCTGCATCTAGCCTATCCAACCCTTTAAGAATTTTGTAAGTTTCTATAAGATCCCCCCTCAATCTTCTAAATTCTAGCGAGTACAAGCCGAGTCTATCCAGTCTTTCCTCATATGAAAGACCTGTCATCCCAGGAATCAGTCTGGTGAACCTTCTCTGTACCCCCTCTATGGCAAGAATGGACCTTGCCGTCCAGCCCTGCTTACGGCAGTCTATGACCAGCTCTTCGTACTTGGTCTTCTTCCTCTCGTGGGCCTCCTCCAGATGGTCCTCCCACGGCACTGTCAGTTCCAACAAGACGGTGTTTTTGGTCGCCTCTGAGACCAGGAGGATATCTGACCTCAGGGTGGTCGTGGGAATGTGCTGTGGGAACATCAGCTGTTTCACCAGGTCTACAGGGTTATACATCCTATAGAAAGGACAGGCAGGTGGGCAGAGGAGGGGGGTAGCTCTTCTGGTGAGGAATGGAATTCAGTCCCTTGTGAGGGAAGACATAGGGACTGATGAGGTAGAGTCACTGTGGATTGCAAAGGCAAGAAGACACTAATTGGTGTTATCTACAGACCCCCAAATAGTAGCCCGGATGTAGGGTGTAAGTTGCAGCAGCAGCTGCAGATGCAACAAAGGTAATGCCACTGTGATGATGGGGGATTTCAATATGAAGGTAGACTGAGAAAATCAGGTTGGTTCAGGACCCCAAGAAAGAGAGTTTGTAGAATGCCTCCGAGATGGAATTTTAGAGCAGCTTGTAATGGAGCTGACCAGAGAAAAGGCAATTCTGGATTTAGTGTTGTCCAATGAACCAGATTTGATAAGAGAATTTTAGGTAAAGGAACCACTTGGAGGTAGTGATCATAATATGATTTGTTTTAACCTGCAATTTGAGAAGGAGAAGGCTAAATCGGAAGTGTCAGTTGAATAAGGGGGGCGATGAAGGCATGAGAGAGGAGCTGGCCAAGGTAGACTGGAAAGGGACGCTAGCAGGAATGATGGTGGAACAGCAATGGCAGGGATTTCTGGGCATAATCCGAAAGGCGCAGGATCATTTCATTCCAAAAAGTAAGAAAGATTCTAAGGGGAGTAGGAGGCAACCATGGCTGTTAAGGATAGAATAAAACTATCCCTAAGAGAAGTTAGGGATAGAATAAAACTAAAAGAAAAGATGTATAACACAGCAAAGAGTAGCCGGAAGCCAGAGGCTTGGGAAACTTTTATAGGACAACAGAAGGAAACAAAACGGGCAATACGGGTTGAAAAGATGAAGTACGAGGGGAAGCTGGCCAGGAATGTAAAGAAGGACAGTAAAAGCTAATTTAGATATGTTAAGGGAAAAAGAATAGCAAAGTCAAATGTGGGTCCCTTGAAGGCAGACACAGGTGAAATTATTATGGAGAACAAGGAAATGGCAGAAGAGTTGAACAGGTACTTCGGATCTGTCTTCACTAAGGAAGACACAAACAATCTCCCAGAAGTACAGGAGGACAGAGGAACCAAGGGGGTCGAGGAACTGAAAGAAATTTTCATTAGGCCAGAAATAGTATTGGGTAGGCTACTGGGGCTGAAGGATGATAAATCCCCTGGGCCTGATGTTCTGCATCCCAGGGTCCTCAGGGAGGTGGCTCTAGGAATAGTGGACGCATTGGTGATCATTTTTCAATGTTCAATAGATTCAGGATCAGTTCCTGTGGATTGGAGGATAGTTAATGTTATCCCACTTTTCAAGAAAGGAGTGAGAGAGAAAACGAAGTATTACAGACCAGTTAGCCTGACTTCAGTGGTGGGAAAGATACTGGAGTCAATTATTAAAGAGGTAATAACGGGGCATTTGTATAGCAGTAAACGGATTAGTCCAAGTCAGCATGGATTTATGAAAGGAAAATCATGCTTAACTAATCTTCTGGAATTTTTTGAGGATTTGACAAGTAAAATGGATGAAGGGGAGCCAGTGGATGTAGGGTATCTAGACTTTCAGAAAGCCTTTGATAAGGTCCCGCACGGGAGACTGGTGACTAAAATTAGAGCACATGGTATTGGGGGTAGGGTGTTGATGTTGATAGAAAATTGGTTGGCAGACAGGAAGCAAAGAGTAGGAGTGAACGGGTCCTTTTCAGAATGGCAGGCAGTGGTGAGTGGAGTGCCGCAAGGCTCGGTGTTAGGGCCACAACTGTTTACCACATATATTAATGATTTGGAAGAGGGAATTAGGGGCAACACTAGCAAATTTGCAGATGACACAAAGCTGGGTGGCAGTGTGAACTGTGAAGAGGATGTTAGGAGGTTGCAGGGGGACTTGGGCAGGTTGAGTGAGTTGGCAGATGCAGTATAATATAGATAAATGTGAGGTTATCCACTTTGGTGGGAAAAACAAGGGGGCAGATTATTATCTCAATGGGGTTAGGTTAGGTAAGGGGGAGGTACAGCGAGACCTGGGTGTCCTTGTACACCGGTCACTGAAAGTTGGCGTGCAGGTACAGCAGGCAGTGAAGAAAGCTAATGGAATGTTGGCTTTCATAATAAGAGGATTTCAGTATAAGAGTAAAGAGGTTCTTCTGTAGTTGTATAGGGCTCTGATAAGGCCACATCTGGTGTATTGCGTACAGTTTTGGTCTCCTAATTTGAGGAAGGACGTCCTTGTGATTAAGGCAATGCAGCATAGGTTCACGAGATTGATCCCTGGGATGGCGGACTGTCATATGAGGAAAGATTGAAAAGACTAGGCTTGTATTCACTGGAGTTTAGAAGGATGAGGGGGATCTTATAGAAACATATAAAATTATAAAAGGACTGGACAAGCAAGATGCAGGAAAAATGTTCCCAATGTTGGGCGAGTCCAGTACCAGGGGCCACAGTCTTAGAATAAAGGGGAGGCCATTTAAGACTGAGGTGAGAAAAAACTTTTTCACCCAGAGAGTTGTTAATTTGTGGAATTCCCTGCCACAGGTCAGTGGAGGCCAAATCACTGGATAGATTTAAGAGAGAGTTAGATAGAGCTCTAGGGGCTAGTGGAGTCAAGGGATGTGGGGAGAAGGCAGGCATGGGTTATTGATTGGGAACGATCAGCCATGATCACAATGAATGCGGTGCTGGCTCAAAGGGCTGAATGGCCTCCTCCTGCACCTATTTTCTATGTTTCTATGTTTCTATGCAATTTGCGTTTAACAGCTTCATCAACGCTTCTTTCCAGGTACTCATCCAGGTGATGCAATGAAGGAGAAAAGACCTTTTGTGAGTGGAAGGTCACATCCCAGCAAAACCACAGGACTGATTGACTTGAGTGGAGAGTATGGGATTTATGAATGTAGTTTACCAGCTTCATTCACACTTGGCATGAAGGCTACACAGGTGTGTTCGTATGCATGCCTATAATTCCTTATTTCAATTAATCTCCCAGAAACAAAATGCACAGATCTGGAAGGTTGAAATGCAAGCAGCAAATTCTCTGTCCATTTTTTGAAGGTCAGGCAGCATCTGTGGAGAGAAAGAGAGCTAATGTTTCATGTCACTGGCCCTCCAGCAGAGTTCTAATTTTTCGAATTTCCAATAAAAGATGACCCCTTATAATGCCGTCCTAATCTGTTTGCCTTGACCATTGGCTCAGAAAACCAGCTTGAAAGACTGTTTTATTTTCTCAGGACACCTTCACAATATAAATACCATGTTTTATATTTATGTGGCGAGCAACGCTTCCATTGGAGCCAAATGAAACGGAATTAAAGGCTTTCAAACATTTCTAAAAACTGCAATGAAAACAAAGCTTGAAATCCTGTTTTCCTTAAAGGATTTTCCTTAAGGAAGCCAGTCTCTTTTCAAGAGGAGAAGCTAGTCCAATGTTTAAGGGTGGTCTGGTTTGACAAGTAAATATTAGGGATAACAACATCAGGCAGGATTTAACATGCTTACAGGACGGTCAACTCTTTAGAGTCAAAGACGCCCACAGGAAAATAGTGTGAAGGGTGAATGTAGTGCTCCAAGCTGAATGCTTGATTCGCTATCTCATAATGTGAGTCCTTAAGTATCTAGGAGACCTCAGAAAATTGTGACTTATTTGTGAAATTATTCAAATGTTAAAGCTCAAAATCTAAGCACAACACCTTTAAAGCTTCCCAAATATTTTAGATGAAGAGGGACTTCTCTTTTTAAATCATATAAGAATATTTTTCAATGGATAATGCTAGTGAAATATTTCTGTAGTTTAGTTTAGTTTAGAGATACTGCGCGGAAACAGTCCCTTTGGGTCACCGAGTCTGCATTGACCAGAGATCTCCGCGTATTAACACGATCCTACACTGGGGACAATGTTTACATTTTTCCCAGCCAATTAACTGACAAACCTGTAAGTCTTTGGAGTGTGGGAGGAAACCGAAGTTCTGGGAGATAACCCACGCAGGTCACGGGAAGAATGTGCAAACTCCGTACAGACAGCACTCGTAGACAGGATTGAATCTGGGTCTCTGGGGCTGTAAAGGCAGCATCTCTACCACTTGCATACCCAAGTATGGTAGGAAATTCATGGTGTCATATATTTTAGATTAGTTTATTAATTTAGTGCTAAGAAAAAACATAGTTTACTGTGGTAATAGAAGAGTAACTTCCTGGGATGTGGGTTTTCTGTAATTAGAGTCCGACCCCATTCCGGGTACTGAGGTTCTTGACTTCATACATTCATGAAAAGAATATTTGATTCCTCCATTAAGTGGATACATGTCCATTTGCCAACTGGGAATATAAATGGAACTTTTTATTAATAACGATAACAATAGCAGATACTTGCACACTGCTATTTTACCAGACACTTCCTCTATCCTTAGCCTGAAAAGCCTCAGGAGCTTAGAGTCAGAGGAAATTGACAACCCCCTTCTTAGTCATCAGGGATACATATTTTCTATCAACATTTTCCACGATGATGATTTGACAATGATAAAGGCACATACAGTTTCACAAGCAGAATGGAAAGGTTTATATTCACCCAGCGCACCACTTGTAAAGGCGCTGGTTGTTTAATTACAAAACACTATATAACCATATAACCATATAACCATATAACAATTACAGCACGGAAACAGGCCCTCTCGGCCCTTCCAGTCCGTGCCGACCATTTGTTTTCCCCTAGTCCCATCTACCTGCACTCAGACCATACCCCTCCATTCCCTTCACGTCCATATACCTATCCACTTTACTCTTAAATGTTAAAATCGATCCTGCCTCCACCACTTCTGCTGGAAGCTCATTCCACACAGCCACCACCCTCTGAGTAAAGAAGATCCCCCTCACGTTACCCCAAAACCTCTGTCCCTTAATTCTCATGTCATGCCCTCTTGTTTGAATCTTCCCTACCCTCAATGGGAAAAACATATCCACGTCAACTCTGTCTATCCCTTTCATCATTTTAAAGACCTCAATCAAGTCCCCCCTTAACCTTCTGCGCTCCAAAGAATAAAGACCTAACTTGTTCAACCTTTCTCTGTAACATAGTTGCTGGAACCCTGGCACCATTCTAGTAAATCTCCTCTGTACTCTCTGACATCTCCCATTCAGCCACTGTTGAATCCATCTTGCTACTCCGCCATTAACACCCAAAGATTGAACCTTCTTAACCAACCTTCCATGGGGAACCTTGTCAAAGGCCTTACTGAAATCCATATAGACAACATCCACTGCTTTACCCTCATGAATTTCCCTAGTTACCGCTTCAAAAAATTCAAGAAGGTTTGTCAAACATGACCTTCCAGGCACAAATCCATGTTGACTGTTCCTGATCAGACCCTGTTTATCCAGATGCTTATATATATTATCTCTAAGTATCCTTTCCATTAATTTGCCCACCACTGACGTCAAACTAATAGGTCTATAATTGCTAGGTTTATTCTTTGAACCCTTTTTAAACAATGGAACAACATGCGCAGTACGCCAATCCTCCCGCACTATTCCCGTTTCTAATGACATTTGAAATATTTCTGTCATAGCTCCTGCTATTTCTACACTAACTTCCCTCAATGTCCTAGGGAATATCCTGTCAGGACCTGGAGACTTATCCACTTTTATATTTTTCAAAAGTGTCAGTACTTCCTCCTCTTTGAATCTCATAGTTTCCATAGCTACTCTACTTTTTCCCCTTAACTCACCAAGTTCAATATCCTTCTCCTTGGTGAATACCGAAGAAAAGAAATTGTTCAATATCTCCCCCATCTCTTTTGGCTCTGCAGATAGCTGTCCATTCTGGTTCTCTAATGGTCCAATTTTATTCCTCGTTATCCTTTTGCTATTAATATAGCTGTAGAAACCCTTTGGGTTTACTTTCACCTTTCTTGCCAAAGCAACCTCATATCTTCTTTTAGCCTTCCTAATTTCTTTCTTAAGATTCTTTTTACATTCTTTATACTCCTCTAGCACCTCATTTACTCCATGCCTCCTATAATTATTGTAGATATCTCTCTTTTTTCGAAACAAGTGTCCAATTTCCCTTGAAAACCATGGCTCTTTCCAAATTTTACTATTTCCTTTCAACCTAACAGGGTCATAAAGATTCTGTACTCTTACAATTTCCCCTTTATATGTCCTCCATTTCTCTTCTACATCCTTCCCATGAAACAAAGTGTCCCAATTCACTCCTTTAAAATCCTTACGCATTCCCTCAAAGTTAGCCTTCCTCCAATCAAAAATCTCCACCCTAGGTCCAGTTCTGACTCTCTCCATAATTATATTGAAACTAATGGTATTGTGATCACTGGTCCCGAAGTGCTCACCAACGCATACCTCCGTCACCTGACCTGCCTCATTTCCTAACAGGAGGTCCAGCACTGCCCCTTCTCTGGTCGATACCTCTATGTACTGCTGCAAAAAACTATCCTGCACACATTTTACAAACTCCAAACCATCCAGCCCATTTACAGAATGTGTTTCCCAGTCTATTTTTGGAAAATTGAAATCTCCCACAATCACTACCTTGTGCTTACTACTAATATCTGCTATCTTCTTACATATTTGCTCTTCCTATTCACGCTCCCCATTTGGCGGTCTATAATACACCCCTAAAAGTGTTGCTACACCGTTCCCACTTCTCAGTTCCACCCAAATAGCCTCCCTAGATGAGCCCTCTAATCTATCCTGCCAAAGCACTGCTGTAATATCTTCTCTGACAAGCAATGCAACACCTCCCCCTCTGGTCCCTCCAATTCTATCACACCTGAAGCAACGAAATCCTGGAATATTTAGTTTCCAATCACAGCCCTCCTGCAACCATGTTTCACTGATTGCCACAACATCATATTTCCAGGTGTCAATCCAGACTCTAAGTTCGTCCACCTTACTTACAATGCTCCTAGCATTAAAATATACACATTTTAGAAACCCACCATCCCTTATTCTCTGTCTATTATCTTTTTCATCTTTCTCGCCTACATTTTGGATCTGAGTGCTTCCCTTCTCTGCCTCTTGCCCCACACCCTGACCCCTAGCCCCCTCTACCCGAGTCCCTCCCCCCAGCCTTTCTAGTTTAAAGTCTCCCCAGTAGCCTTTGCAAATCTCCCTGCCAGGATATTGGTCCCCCTCAGGCTCAAGTGCAACCCGTCCTTTGTGTACAGATCATGCCTTCCCCAAAAGAGGTCCTAGTGATCAAGAAACTTGAATCCCTGCCCACTGCACCAGTCCCTCAGCCACGCATTTATCCTCCACCTCATTTCATTCCTACTATCACTGTCACGCGGCACAGGCAGTAATCCTGAAATTGTTACCCTTTTGGTCCTTCTCCTTAACTTTCCCCCCAACTCCCTAAATTCTCCCTTCAGGACCTCGTCACTTTTTCTGCCTATGTCATTGGTACCTATGTGTACCACAACATCAGGCTCCTCTCCCTCCCTTATCAGAATCTTTTGGACACGTTCTGACACATGCGAGACCCTGGCACCAGGGAGGCAAACTACCATCCGGGTCTCCCGACTGCGTCCACAGAATCGCCTATCCGACCCCCTAACTATAGAGTCCCCTATTACAATTGCCCTCCTCTTTTTGTTACCCTTCTGAGCATCAGGGCCGGTCTCTGTGCCGGAGGCCCGGCCGCTGTGGTGCCCCCAGCTAGGCTGTCCCCTCCAATCGTACTCAAACCCGAGTACCTATTTTCCAGTTGTACGGTCACAGGGGTACTCTCTAGCCCCTGCCTCTGCCCCTTGCCCTTCCTAACTGTGACCCACTTGTCTGCCTCCTGTGGTCTGGGAGTGACTACCTCCCTGTAGCTCCTCTCTATGACCTCCTCACTCTCCCTGAGGAGACGGAGGTCATCGAGCTGCTGCTCCAGGTTCCTAACACAGTCCTTTAGGAGCCCCATCTCGACACACCTGGCGCAGATGTGGATGTCTGGAGGGCTATCAGATTCCCTGCCCTCCCACATCTGACATCCAGAACAGTACACTGCCCTGGCCTTCATACTCCCCCCTTACACAGGATACAATATAAAGTACACAACAAACTGCTGGGATCTGACTGCCAATCAGCTGCTTACCCTGGTCCACTTTCCACCAATCAGCGGCTTCCTCAAAAAAAAACCCACTTCTCCAAATGGAATGTTATGGATTTCGGTAAAAACAAGCCCCGCGCTGGATTTTAAACCTTACCGGTCGGGTGTCGCTCCTCCCCCTCCTCCTCTTCCAACGGCTCCTGTGGGCCTCTGAAAAAACAAGCCCCGCACTTGATTTTAAACCTTACCGGTCGGGTGTCGCTCCTCCCCCTCCTCCTCTTCCAACGGCTCCTGTGGGCCTCTGAAAAAACAAGCCCTGCGCTGGATTTTAAAGCTTACCGGTCGGGTGTCGCTCCTCCCCCTCCTCCTCTTCCAACGGCTCCTGTGGGCCTCTGTGAGCCATCATATTCGTTTATTGATGTGATTCAATGTCTGATATATTTCAATGATTTCCATCTGAGCATTAATTTAGTTTTGTACAGTGGTGCAGAAGCGCAGCAGTTAGTGCTGCTGCCTCACAGCTCCAGTAGCCAGGGTTCACTATTGACCACCAGCAGAGTCTGTGTGGAATTTGTACATTCTCACCATGTGGGACACGGTAGTGCAGCAGTAGAGTTGCTGCCTTAAGGGGCTGTCCCACTGCGGCGACCTAATCTACGAGTTTAGAAGAGTTTGCCCTCGACTCAAACTCGCAGCATGGTCGACACATGTCCCATGAGGTCACTGGAACTCTACTTCATGCTTGAGGGAGGTTTGCGCATACTCGTGGCCTCAGCTAGGTAGCGGAAATATTTTCAGCATGTTGAAAGATTTTCCGTGAGTAAACATTGGTCGGCATGGTTCTTTTTAGCTTATAGTGCAGTGGAATGGGGTCGCTATTTAGTTACAAGCAATCGAGGGTAGCGTAAGCAATCTCCTTCGCTGACCGGGCATTTTAATTTGCTCATTGGAGTTTTCAGGACCAAGGAAAACCAAGGTTAAATGCCTGCTAAATTTTATTATACGTTGTCTGACTTCTTAAAAGTGTCTCCACTCCTTCTTCCCCCTTCTCTCCTCTTCTCTCCCCCTCTCTCCCCCTCTCTCCCCTTCTCACCCCTTCTCTCCCCCCCATACCCCTCTGTGCTCTCTAAAGGACTTACTGTACACTGTGCAGCCATCTTTTACCTTCCTCTTCATCGTGGATGTGAATTTCAGACAGCGCTCCCCCGCTTTCCCTGGCCCCCGCCTTTGCGGTGTGTTTGTGTGTGCGGTCGGTCGATCCAGCTCGCGGTTTCATCGCTGACGGTCGATCCAGTTTGTGGTTTTCCAGGCGAGTTCCCTTGAGCTTGAAGGTCGAAGACACTCTTCTGAACCCGCGGATTAGGTCACTGCAGTGGGACAGCCCCTTTACAGCGCCCGAGACTCTGGTTCGATCCTGATTACAGGTGCTGCCTGTACGGAGTTTGTATGTTCTCCCCGTGATTATGTGGGCTTTCTCTGGGTGCTCCAGTTTCCTCCCACATGTAAAAGACATATAATTTTCGTAGGCTAATTGGCTTTGGTAAGAATTGTAAATTGTCCTGAATGTGTAGGATATTGCTAGTGTATGGGGATCGCTGGTCGGTGTGTTTCTGCGCTATATCTCTAAACAAAACTAAAATTCCCTATGTGCTCTGCTTGCCTACCACATCACTGAGATTTGTGAGCTCGTGGGTTAATTGGCCATTGTGAATTGCCCAAGTAAAGGGAAGGTGATGGGAAATTTGAAGGCATGTGACGGAGAATGCAGCAGGAGAATAATAGGTTAATACCGTTGCACTGAAGGGCCGCATAGACACAATGTGCTAAGAGGCCTTCTTTGTTGTAAGAAAGTATGAAAAATAATTATCTTTCCTGGTCTGTAAACATCCCTTATGGGTTTGATTTTTGTTTTTGACTCTGGAACCGTCACCAATTTAATCAGTTTCATTGTTTACATTGACTTTGACCAATTGGTTGCGACGAATGACTTCAAATCACTTCCGAAAGGAAATGGAGAGATATGGTTACATCAGGTCTTACTGGTCTTGCTATATTTACCATCTGACAGACATTTCTCTTACATTGCATGCGATCCAGGAAGACCTAACTAACTGGTTGCAGAATTGGTTTCATGGGGGGATGTAAGGGGTGGTGGTGAAAGGTTGTTTCTTCAGGCTAGAGGCATGTGGCTCGTGGTGAGCTGGACCCTTTGCTGCTTGTCATCTATGTCAACACATTGGATGAGAATGTACAAGGTACGATTAGTAAGTTTGTAGATGACACCAAAATACATGGTATCATAGACAGTGAAGATTGATATCAAGAATTACAGCAGAATCTTGATCAATTGGGAAAGTGGGCTGAGGAATGGAAAATGGAATTTGTGGAGTATTTTAAGTAATTGGTACCGGGTCGGATCTCCACAGTGAACGGTAGAGTTCTGGGGAGTGTTATAGAGAAAAGGGATCTAGGAGTACAGGTATATAGTTCCTTGAAAGTGACTTCACAGGTAGATAGGGTAACGAAGGCTTTCGCACATTGGTCATCGGTTAGGGAAGTGAGTATGCATGTTGGAACATTATGTTTCAGTTGTATAAAATATTGGTGAGGCTGCACTTGGATTATTACATTCAATCTTTGTCTCGCTGCTATAGGAAAGATGCCATGAGGCTGCAAGGAGTGCAGAGAAGAATTTCCTAAGGAAAAGGAATCAAGAAATAGAGTTTAAGGTGAGAAGGAAAAGATATAATAAGAGCCTGAGGGGGCAACATTTTCATACAGAGGGTGTTGGTTATATGAATGAACTGACAGAGAAAGTAGTTGAGGCAGGTACACAACCAACATTTAGAACTCAATTGAACAGGTGCATGGATAAAAAGGGTTAGAGAGTTATGGGCCAAACGTGGGCAAATAGAACTAGCATATGGGGCACCGAGGTCGAAGGGCCTGTTTCTGTGCTGTAGCATTGACGCTATAACTTTCTATCACCATCTTGATAAAGGAGTTTAAGCATATGCTGTCTCGAGGATAATTAAATTTGTGATCACCAACTAAATTGCATCCTAATGCTCATTAATGAGGTTGTGTTATATTTTGCTGACTAACGATCTAATTAATAACATTACAGATAAACGAGTGAAAGAAGCCATTAGTCAGGTTTGCGAGCTAATTAAAGCCATATTCAGCTTTCATTGCTCACTTGCTGATGGAGATTGACTTACTTTGCTGCATTAGAAGAGGACTTGCATTATACATTTGGAGATTTTCTGGGACACTTTGTTAAGACCACCTTCTTTCTTTTGACAGTTTTTTGAAAGTTCTCTTATGTCCCCCTCAAAAAAGGAAAATGGGTAAGGGGGATTTTGTTTGGTCTGGAGGGGAGAAAGTCAGGCAGTACTGCTTTTCCCAAATCAAGGCACCCCTCCCCCACTATTGATGAGGCTCGCACCAGGGTCTCCTCCATACCCCGCAACACTGCCCTCGCTCCCCATTACCCCACTCGCAAACAGGGCAGAGTCTCCCTGGTCCTCACCTTTCACCCCACCAGCCGGCAAATACAACATATAGTCCTTCGCCAGTTTCGCCACCTCCAACGTGACCCCTCCACCCGCCACATCTTCCCATCTCCCCCCCCTGTCTGCCTTCCGCAAAGACCGCTCCCTCCGCAACTCCCTTGTCAATTCTTCCCTCCCCTCCCACTCTACCCCTTTCCCGGGCACTTTCCCTTGCAACCGCAAGAAATGCAACACTTGTCCCTTCACCTCCCCCCTCCACTCCTTTCAGGGACCCAAGCAGTCCTTCCAGGTCCGACAGAGGTTCACCTGCACCTCCTCCAACCTCATCTACTGCATCCGCTGCTCCAGATGCCAGATGATCTATATCGGTGAGACCAAGCGGAGGCTTGGCGATCGCTTCGCCGACCACCTCCGCTCGGTCCGCAATAACCAACCCGACCTCCCGGTCGCTCAGCACTTCAACTCCCCCTCCCATTCCACATCCGACCTCTTGGTCCTGGGCCTCCTCCACGGCCAGAGTGAGCAACACCGCAAGCTGGAGGAACAGCACCTCATATTCCGCTTGGGCAGTCTGCATCCTTTGGCTTGAATATTGAATTTTCTCAATTCTGTTAACCCTTGCTGTCTCCTCCCCTTCCCACCTCTCCCTCAGCCCTCGGGCCCTGGCATTCCCTCTATCTCTATCTCCCTCCCCCACCCCAGTCGCACCAGCTTCTCATTTTCACACCACAAACAGCTTACAATGGCTTGTTCCCTTTATCATCGATACTTTTTTGCATATCTTTCATTCATTGTTCCTTATCTCTCCACATCACCGTCTATATTTTCTGTTTCCCTGATCCCTGACCAGTCTGAAGAAGGGTCTCGACCCGAAACGTCGCCTATCTCCTTCGCTCCTTAGATGCTGCTGCACCCGCTGAGTTTCTCCAGCTTTTTGTGTACACTCAGTTTCTGTGCTGCTTGACCTTCTTAGCTGCTGGAGGTCATGGTGCACAATTTTCTGTGCACATCTGCACTTATTATTGGGCTGTGCAGAACAGGTTGAGCTGTTGCTGAGGATCTGTACACCCTGAGAAATGTCTGGATGTCGTGAAGGTAAACTTGAAGTTTAAGGAATCAAGAATACTTGTGGATGTTTTAATGTGGGGCATAAGGAGTGACTTTATTTGTTTAGCATCATGTCCTCTGCCCAATTTTGTGTTCATCGCTCAATTGGAACAATCCTGTGGGGAAGATCCTTCCAGCCTCTATGCAGTTCAATTCAGTAAAGTCTACTATGTTGTATTGTGGGAAGTCAAACCAGGGCAGGACCTTCACAGTGAATGGTAGAGTCTTGGGGAGTGTTGAATGGTATCACTGGTATTCTGCTTGCTTGAATGAATGAATGAATGAATATTTTATTGTCACCCACGGCGGGTCCATCTTTGTTCTCCCCCCCTCACCGCGGTCCCCTCTGGCTGGGTCCTTTGTTCCCGGCGGTGCGTCACCTGGCTCCCACGTGACCCATCCTTGATCACTGGCCTCTCAATGACCGCTGACCCCGAGCAACCTCGACGACCAACGACCGGCGCCCTCGACGACCCGCGACCGGAGCCCTCGACGACCGACGCCCTCGACGACCGGTGACCTAGACAACCTGCGCCCTCAACGACCGCCGCACCAACCTCCTCGTCGATCGTTGACCTGACCTCCTCGACGATCGGCATAGTTGATCCAGTCGTATGCTATGAGGTTCTATGGCTTGCAATGCATGTATGGTATACCTGTGTTCATTCATGCTTGCGTGGCCCTCTCTCAACAAGGACCTTCATACAGAGCCAATGCCTCACTACAAATATGAGGTTTAGTTTGGTGATATTTAAAGTGGACCATTATGGCAAGTTCTTGTGTGTGGGAGCCAGTGCACCAAACTGGTTGCAGATGGATTCTTCAGTTTGAAAATGTTCTTGCTGTTCGACTCCCTCAGACCTACTGCCCAGTCATAACCTTGACAATCCATACTAGCACTCCCACCACCCGAATACAACGCCACACAACTCCCAAGGAGCCAATTATAAACCCCCTCCTCTGGAAATCAGCGGCCCTCCAATCCTCAGTCGTAATTGCACTCCAGTACCCTAACCTACCCTTTCCCTACCTTCCCCAGCTCTTCCTCTTGCAACCTGTGACTTGAATTCTTCAACTCACATTGCAGTGGGTGCCTTGGGCGTTGTTCATTATTGAATTTTATGGCAGTGGATCCTCACAGTCGTGCTGTACATCTTATCTTGACTAATTATGTCAAATCATTACGTATGTTATGGTATAGAACCCGTCTCCTGAGTCATCGTTCTTGTCTTGTGCCAATATTGTGCCATTGTAATAATGATGGCACAGTGGTGCTGTGGTAGAGCTGCAGCGCCAGAGACCCGGGTTCGATCCCGACTACCTGTGCTGCTCGTATGGAGTTTGTACATTTTCCCTGTGACCACATGGGATTTCTCCAGGTGTTCCGGCTTCCTCCCACATTCCAAAGATGTGCAGCTTTATAGATTAATTAGCTTCTGTAAATTGTCCCTAGTGTGTGTAGGACAGAACTAGTGTACAGGCATCCCTGGTCAGAGCAGACTCAATGGGCTGAACATCTGTTTCCACAGTGTATCTTGATACTAAACGAATGTTTTTTGTTACCTTTCTCAGTCTCTTTAAACATACAGCATATACTTCCTCCACTATGTCTTCATAACCGCCTTTGTATTGAATATATAGTCTTCCTGGAATATATCTGGAGACCTAATTCTAACTCCCTCACTAGTAGCTGTTGAATTTAAATCCCACAAATAATGTAGGTTTTGCAACAACAACAACCAGTCTTTGTAATGATGAATGCAGGAGCTATTGGATTATTGCAAAGTGGTCTGTCCTATAAGTGACCCCCTGACCCTCCCGAAGCGGGTGACTTTTAAATGGCTCAGCAAGCTATTTTGTTGTAGGTGGCCCACTATCAACTTCTCAAGAGGCAACTTGGGGCACAGACTTGATGGACCCAAGGGCTTTTGGCACACATTCCACTGGCATTCCACTAGGAATAAGGGGTAAGCCATTTAGAATGGAGACGAGGAAGCACTTTTTCTCACAGAGAATTGTGAGTCTGTGGAATTCACTGCCTCAGAGGGCGGTGGAGGCTGGTTCTCTGGATACTTTCAAGCGAGAGCTACATAGGGCTCTTAAAGATAGCGGAGTCAGGGGATATGGGGAGAAGGCAGGAACGGGGTACTGATTGGGGATGATCAGCCATGATCACATTGAATGGTGGTGCTGGCTCGAAGGGCCGAATGGCCTACTCCTGCACCTATTGTCTATCGGCTCCTAATCAGTGTTTGGTTTGCGCACTAGATCTATGGATCTTCATTTTGACTCCTCCAAATACATTTTGTTTGAAACAGGTACGATTTGCTGACATGACATCCATTAGCTGTGTGGTCTGACCTTTCCCCTGCCAAAATAAGCTTCTCTATCCTTGCTTTATAATGTATATACATGTTTTACATCTACAGGCAAATATATGAATTTCCTCATTTTTGATTGTTATTATGAATGATATTGACTTTCTCTCGGCATCGCAAATTCACTTTCTTTTCACCTTCATCGTATTAGTCTTTACATTCATGCCCTAGTAAATGTAATTAAACCCATGCCTTAATTAATGCATTCTTCACTGTATCTTGTAACTGATCTATCTTTTTGTTTCAAACGATCTGCTGAAGGAACTCCACAGCTCGGGCAGCATGTGAGGTGGGCAATCGATGTTTCAAGTCAGGCCCCTTCATCTGGTTTCCTTCACAGATGCTACTCAACCCGCTGAGTTTGAAGAAAGGTCTCAACCTGAAGTGTCACCCATTCCTTCCCTCCAGAGATGCTGCCTGCCCCGTTCAGTTACTCCAGCTTCTTCCAGAAGATTATATTATGTTATTATATATTATATTATTTTATTATATTATATTATATATCATATTATATTATCCTTTATTGTCATTCAGACCTTTCAGTCTGAACGAAATTTCGTTACCTTGCAGTCATAACATATAATAAAAAACAAAACCCACAATAAACACATATTTAACATCCACCACAGTGAGTTCACCAGGCACCTCTTAAAGTCTTTGTCTTCTTCCCTCCTTGTTCTCCCTCTGCACTGAGGAGATCCAGGCCTCCGATGTTGCCGTCCACTAGGCCGAGCCTCCGAAGCCGGGCTGCCGCCGTCGCCGGAATGCCGGAACGCCGCCACAGGACCCCGCCGCTGGAACACTGGAGCACCGCAGCCCCAAAGCCAGGTCGCCGCTGGAGCACCACAGCGCTGAAGCCAGGCCGCCGCTGGGCACCGCAGCTCCGAAGCCAGGTCGCCGCTGGAGCACCGCAGCCCCAAAGCCAGGTCGCCGCTGGAGCACCACAGCTCCGAAGCCAGGTCGCTGCTGGAGCATCGCAGCTCTGAAGCCAGGCCGCCGCTGGAGTACCGCAGCCCTGAAGCCAAGTCGCCGCTGGGGCACCGCAGCTCCAAAGCCAGGTCGCCGCCGGAACGTTGCTGGAGCACCGCAGCCCCGAAGCCAGGTTGCCACTGGAGCACCACAGCTCCGAAGCCAGGTTACCGCTGGGCACAGCAGCCCCGAAGCCAGGCCGCAGCTGGGCACCGCAGTCCCGAAGCCAGGTCGCCGCTGGAGCACCACAGCTCTGAAGCCAGGTCACCGCCGGAACGTCGCTGGAGCACCACAGCCCCGAAGCCAGGTCGCCGCTGGAGCACCACAGCTCTGAAGCCAGGCCACCGCTGAAGCTCCGAAGCTGTGCCGCCGCCGCTGCTGGAAGCTGGAATGCCGCCATAGCTCCAAGGCCGCCAGCTCCGCCATTAGGGCCTCAGCACAGACGGAGACGGTGACGGGGGACACGGCAAGAAAAGTCGCATTCCCCCCGAAGGGAGAGACTAAAACCCTGTTTCTGTGTGTGTGTGTGTGTGTGTGTGTGTGTCCCTATACAGTGTAAACAACGATAATTAAATTGCAATGGATACTTTTTAACATTTTTACTGTATGTATTGTCTGTTTTTATGTTGAGAACAGCCGTATTGCTGACATTAACTGCAGCATAGCTCATATTATTTCAATAATGAATTTTTTCAGATATCCATTTTAAGAGTTGATTCAGTGTCCCGGTTTACATATCATTTGTGCTTCTATCCCAAGCAAAAACTACAATTGCCAATTTAAATAAGAAACGGGAATTTAATAGGAACGGGAAGGCATTCTCATGATGCTTTTGTCAGATCTGTTGGTTAATTTATTAATCATATCTGAAGCAATAACATCTGAAGAAGTGCTATCCTGCTTTTAATTAGTTTTGTCACGTTGTGGGAAGTAGAGGAGAATGTTGCTCTGGTACTGAAAGTTGAGTTATGTACCAGAGATTTCTGAGGAGTCCTGCAGACCATCTGTTTTTCATGGCACTGGGTTTCAAATTCCCAGCCTGCTGTGATTACTAGTTTGACACACGATGCATTACTCTTTCTTTCCTTGTTTCCCTGATAAATAAATCAGATTCTAATTAAGTGTTAACTCAATGACTGCCAAATATGGTCCACTTTACTTCTAGTATATTTTTAAAGGTTAGGAAATCTTTTGACTCGTTTATAACCATTCTGTTTGCCTGTTAGAGATGACAAGGAAGATAAGTTGAACAGGCCAATATATTCCATCAGGATTTTCAAAGGGAAAACGAGGTGCTAGTGGGCTAGGGGGAATTGTGCGAAGAAGGGTGTGAGAGAACCAGGGTAGATAAGAGGAGAGACGGGGACTGTGGGGGTCTGGGTTATCTGAAACTGGAGAATTCAGTATTCTTGCCATAAGTTGTAGACTACCAGGTAGAATAGCATATGTTCCTCCACTTTACATTTGGCCTCACGCTGGCTCGGAGGAGGCTGACAACAGGCAGGTTGGTGTGGGAAATGGGAAGGTTAAATGAAATGGCTAGCAAACATCCAGGTAGCTTAGAAACATAGAAACATAGAAAATAGTTGTAGGGGTCCATTAGCCTAAGAGCTATATCTAACTCTCTTGAAAACATTCAGTGAATTGGCCTCCACTGCCTTCTGTGATTCCACAGATTCACAACTCTCTGGGTAAAAAGTTTTCCTCATCTCAATACTAAATGGCCCGCCCTTATTCTTGAACTGTGACCCTCGGTTCTGGACTCCCCATCGGGAATGTTTTTCCTGCATCAAGCCTGCCCAATCCCTTAAGAATTTTATATGTTTCTATAAGATCCCCTCTCATTCTTCTAAATTCTAGTGAATCCCAGTTGATCCATTCTTTCAGAGGGCACAGACCAGGTACTCAGCAAAGCAGTCACATAATCTGAATTTGGTCTCATCGATGTAGAGGAGGCTAAATTGAGAACATCAAATGCAGTAGACAATGTTGGAGGAGGTACAAATGAATCTCTGTCTCACCAGGTTTTATTCTTGAGCTGATCTCCTGATTTATCTAGCCAGTTTGGTCTTATTTTTGCATTCCATTTTTAGTCTATCCTATCTTTACATATTTACAAATTTCAATGTTATTAATCTGCTAGAGTATCTCTTATTGTTCTAAAAATAATTATTTTCATTTAAAAACCCATGTTTTAAAGCTACTGCTGTTTGGTTATCTATTTTGACTCAAAACACAATATAGAACATTTGTGGTACTACATTCCTTCAGGATTATTCCACAACAGGTTGGCAACAGTGCATATTTATTAGGAAAGTGAGCTCCCTCCTATTGCTCACGATACCAGCTTGCAGTAACTGACAAGATTCCTTAAAATAACTTTGTTCATGTGAGGTTATCCACTTTGGTGGCAAATTCAAGGGGGCAGATTATTATCTCAATGGGGATTAGGTTATGTAAGGGGGAGCTACAACGAGACCTGGGTGTCCTTGTACACCGGTCACTGAAAGTTGGCGTGCAGGTACAGTAGACAGTGAAGAAAGCTAATGGAATGTTGGCCTTCATAACAAGAGGATTTCACTGTAGGAGTAGAGAGGTTCTTCTGCAGTTGTATACGGCACTGGTAAGACCACATCTGGGGTATTTTGTACAGTTTTGGTCTCCGAATTTGAGGTAGGACATCCTTGTGATTGAGGCAATGCAGTGTAGGTTCACGAGATTGATCCCTGGGATGGCGGGACTGTCATATGAGGAAAGATTGAAAAGACTAGGCTTGTATTCACTGGTTTAGAAGGATGTAGGGGGATCTTATAGTAGAAACATATAAAATTGTAAAAGGACTGGACAAGCTGGAGGCAGGAAAAATGTTCCCAATGTTGGGTGAGTCCAGAACCAGGGACCACAGTCTTAGAATAAAGGGGAAACCATTTACGACTGAGGTGAGAAAAAACCTTTTCACCCAGAGAGTTGTGAATTTGTGGAATTCCCTGCCACAGACGGCAGCGGAGGCCAAGTCACTGGATGGATTTAAGACAGAGTTAGATAGAGCTCTAGGGGCTAGTGGAATCGAGGGATATGGGGAGAAGGCAGGCACGGGTTATTGACTGGGGACGATCAGCCATGATCACAATGAATGGCGGTGCTGGCTCGAAGGGCCGAATGGCCTGCTCCTGCACATATTTCTCCTAAAACATATTTTCTATGATTCTCTGTGTTTCTAGATCAAAACAATTGTTGTGCCACATAGTCGGACTATTCTGGATTTTGAATGCCCTCTCATACTCCTCTTGAGCACCGATAGACTAAAGGGCCTGTCCCACTTGGCCGTGCTGGCTCGAAGGGCCGAATGGCCTCCTCCAGCACCTATTTTCTATGTTTCTATGGAACTCAATTATCCATCCCAAAGTTTTTGGCATGCAATTATCAGACCAGAGAAATGGCATTCTACTTGTCATCAGATGTTGTCCATGAAGGAGGCGAAATCACTTTGTACAGCAGTCCACTGTATGAGAAATAGTTGGTGGGAAGAAAGACTGCGCGGATAATTCTTCAGACAACTCACCAATAATCTGTAGATAACAACTGAGCCTACCAGGAAAACAACTGACAACAGTCATCTAAGGCTCAACATCTGTTTGCTGGTCCTTGGCTGATCTTCCACTTCAGAAATGTGTGGCATGTATCTTAGACACAAAAAAAATGTACATCCACAAAGGCAATGCATGAATAGAAATCTTGAAATGTACCTCCAGGATTTGGGTGGATGGGAAGGAGATGGTATTTGCAGGTGTTTCCAATATAAAATGTCTATCATGGGTGCTTATTTCTCACAGGAGCTGTGAGCGAATTGGAACAATATTAAATAATTGCAGATAGATGTGTAGGTTTTTTGTTTGGATGAGTCCCACTGCAGGGGATTGAGCTGAAGAATTCTAGGCTGGCTGTCCAATGAGGGACTGAAGGTACAATGTATTGTTTGAGGAAGCATCTTCTGGAGGAAATGCTAAACTGAGATTCAGCCTAAACTCTAAAATAGAAGCAAAACATCTCTTGGCATTAATTTGAACAAGAAATGGGAAGTTATCTCCAGTGTTGTGGACAATGCCTATTCTATGATCAATATCACTTAAACAGATTATTAACATGATATCTTTCTTTGGAAGAGATGCGGTTTCGTATTATAGCAGTGACTATGTCTAAAAGACCCTCCTGCTGAGTTTCTCCAGCATTTTTGTCTACCTTGGTTGATTTAAAGCACTTTGGGATGTGAAATTATGAGATTGTGAGATTTAATAATAAGTGCATCCCTTTCTTAGCAATAGAATTGTGAACTTTTCGGAAACAATCATAATTTTTCCTTTAAAGGAAATAAGTTGTTCCTTCTCTCACTTTTATGTTCTGCTGCCAATTGTGGAGCTGGCCAAGTTTTCTGTGTGCGTTTTATTTTGCCTGACATATAGAAAAAAATTGTCAGTAAATTGAGCACCAGCTGCATCTACAGCTGTGAACTGGAGCAAATTCACTTCATTCTGTTGGAATTGTAATGCATAGATTTTAATAATGCTGGTTACTTGATCTGGCCTAACTAAAAAATAAAACTGCATGTTTAAGTTCTGTAACTATAATATAGTTGACTTAGAAAATATTCTTAACTACATTTTATAAATCATAGGCTAGATCACAGTCTACCCTTGAATAACTAAACTTTTCCATTATTAAAGTCTTATTGCTTCTGCGATATTTCAATTTTTGTTTTTAATCTCTTCCTCTAGTTTCTTCTCGTTGTTTGTTAAATGTAGAGGCCTTCCATCACTCATTCATCCAATCTGGCGCTCCACACTTAAACACCATCTCCAGTAATACATTTTTGTTCTAAGCTATAAATTCTGGCCTTTGTTAATCATGTCCAACTCTTCGCTTTCAACATGATTTATAATCTTTTGAAACTTGTAGGCTTGGCACTGCTTAATGCCAAGCTTCTATCAACACAGTGGCACCATACCTTCCTTCAATAATTAATGTTTGTGTTATTCTGACCTGATTTCTATTATGTGCTGCATTTTGTAATGGAGTCAATTCATTTGTGTCTCACATTATCTCTGGCACACTTCTTTCAGATGTTTTTTTCATAATTTCCCTCATTATCTATTCTTTAACTCACCATCAATCCCATGCCCCAAACCCCCACCATTGTTTTAGGTCCGCTGCAGGCCCTTGCTTGGAAGAGCCACCTGTTCCAAAACTAGTTCTGTATCAATATACTTTAACTGCTCCCTTTTGTGTGATGTTTTCATCTGTACACAAATTCTTAATCTTGCACTGTATTTTGGGCTAACACATAACCCAGACAGTACTATAAAACAATGTTAGCCTTGAAGATGTTAATTAGCACTTTTCCCCCTCAATGCAGGTATGTCCAACCTAAGACCTCTTCCTTGGCTCAAGCTCCCTCATCAATTAACACATATATTCTAACCATTAACATCTCACCAATCTTCTGCAAAATTGTCTGCTCGATCTCTCCCACATTGCCCTCATTAATATTTTCTATTCCATTGCTTGGTCACTAGGATAATTGTCTATTGTACTGATTCCTAAACTTTCCATGACTTAACATTACTGTCCTCCTACACCATGAGAATTCCAGATAACGTCTTTTTCCATAATAACATAGTTCACATGGTGCCTATTAACTTCCTGCTGCCCTTAAGAACCAGTCACTGGAAACTAATTCACGAATAGTTGCTTCCTTTCTTACCCAACAAACAGGATGGCTAATTTCACTAGTTTTGTCTCCCACCATCCCTCACCTCCTCCTCCTTACTTTCTTCTTCCTGCCCTCTGACAGATGCTTACTGTCAGAAGGAATAGCTCAGAATTCATAGCTTGGATTTCATACAACTAAATGCTTGGATATGAAAATGCTGAATTTTCTATTGTAGAAGATTAATTTTGTACAAAACTTTGCATGCTGATCATTTAACAATAGAACGGAGACCTATATTGAATCGCTAAATCTTTTATCTCGGAATGGCCACGTCAAGTAACGTCTATATGTTATAAATACTTCCTCCTGACCTGTATGCCATATGATATATAAAGCTGTTTCCTTAGCTTCCTCGATCTGTATTTCATTATGCAGTCACTGTGACAGTTAATGAGGACATATTATGCTCTGTTCATATAAATATGAATTCCTCAGTTTGCAATTCGCCTGCTCCCCCGATTAAATATATTTAAAACCTGGAACAGCAGAATTATTTGCAGCAAAAGAGTGAAGGGCGATAGATCCAATAGCCACTTCTCCAGAACTTAACTCCAATTTAGTTTAGTTAAGTAGTAATCATCCAAAAGATTCAAGTTTTAAATTACTGCAATGTGCCAATGATTCAGATTGGGTTTGGATGGTTGCCCAGAAGTGCAGCACTTGTGGAGCAACAACCCTCTACAATGTCCATTGGATATTTAGAACTGATAATTATAGCAGAAATTAGTTCAGTAATTGCATTTTATAAAAGTATTTGTTGCGGGTGGGGGAGGTTGGGAAACTATATATTTTATACAAGATAGGCTCCAGCCCAAATAATATATTTGTGTTTATCATTTATGTGGTCACCTCCTCTGTTGACTCAAAGTACAACGCCATTTTTTAAGCCTGGAGCACCAGATAAAATTTCCCTTTGTTTTATAGATCTAGGCCATGCTGTGATATGATTTTTTTTTACAATAAGTGATATTAAAGTAACATTTTCTTCATAAGAGTTTTGCGAATCTTACATACAGATATGCAGTTTTTCCAAAAATATTTTGTTAATGAGTTGTCATGTGTCAAAGAGATGCATAGAAACATAGAAACATAGAAATTAGGGGCAGGAGTAGGCCATTCAGCCCTTCGAGCCTGCACCGCCATTCAATATGATCATGGCTGATCATCCAACTCAGTATCCCGTACCTGCCTTCTCTCCATATCCTCTGATCCCCTTAGCCACAAGGGCCACATCCAACTCACTCTTAAATATAGCCAATGAACTGGCCTCAACTACCCTCTGTGGCAGAGAGTTCCAGAGACTCACCACTCTCTGTGTGAAAAAAGTCTTTCTCATCTCGGTCTTAAAGGATTTCCCCCTTATCCTTAAGCTGTGACCCCTTGTCCTGGACTTCCCCAACATCGGGAACAATCTTCCTGCATCTAGCCTGTCCAACCCCTTAAGAATTTTGTAAGTTTCTATAAGATCCCCTCTCAATCTCCTAAATTCCAGAGAGTATAAACCGAGTCTATCCAGTCTTTCTTCATAAGACAGTCCTGACATCCCAGGAATCAGTCTGGTGACTGATGCATGACCATTTTCCCTCCCAAAATCTGATATGATTTGTAAACACTTTAGAGCAAAGTCAATTCCAATGTCTGCAATGCGATTCTTGCAATGCTGTTTTACAGATTCACCTATCCCATTGCTAGCTCCTCTATGTTGACTTTTAATTGGCATTCTGCAAATGAAATGCTCCGGGGCCACACTTTTTGAGATCAAATTGGTTAAATTGCCAAGTCACATTCTATAATTTGTTAAATAGTTTATAATTCCATTGCTTTTAAAAGTGCATTAAAACATGCCCCAACTGAATGATTGGATCTTGGACATTTTGAATATATACTAAATGCTTGTATTTTAAAATGCTGTATTTTTTGTTGTGCAGGAATAGTTTTGTTCAAAACTTTTGCACAGTGATCATTTTAAAACATAATGAAGACTTATAGTGAATCATTAAATGTTTTTCTCTAACTTTACAATGATATCTGAATTAGTTAGACAATACTGGTTAAATTAATGTAAGATAGCTTGAATTCTTTTTCTCTTGAGTCCTCAATGCAGGATTATTATTTATATGTGGCAGATGGAATTTGGTGCATGTCCAAGCAGTAATTAATGTGAGCTTTCCTGGCTCTTGATTGAAATACCAACATTTTATGATGTTTCCTTTTAGTTAGGCATGCAAAATTTAGTTCTGGTTGGATGAAACTTTATTTTAATAATTTAGATGTGTTGTGTCAGTTCAATTTTTTTTGTTTTTATCTATGGTTGAAAAAGATCCTTTGCTTAACCTTTTTTTATCAGAACGATTGCTGGGTTTCTTCAAATTCACATTTATGAAAATAATTAATATTGGTTATAATTTTACCAATTCAGGTGTTTTGCAGATAAATTTAATTTTATTATTAGTTTGAAAAAAATGCAAGTAAGACTCAAAAGTGTACATAATAGTTCTGAATGGGGTCTAGCGATAATTCAGATATAAGGTGATTCTTGACCTCCACTAAAGAATATGAAAAGCACAATGTGTACACTGCAAACTAAATGGTAATATGTTAATCTAATGTTTGTCGAAGGAATAAACTCTAAAATTTAAAAGAATGAACAGAAAATGTAAATTGATAGATTTTGAAACTGAAAATATAGAAAAAAGCGTCAGAATGAAGTGCAGATGTTTTAAGGCCACACTTTATTTTAGTAACTCCCCCATGGAGAAGATGGGGAGCTGTAAGTGAAACGTGGTACGATGCTTATGCATTCATTGCTAAAAGCAATTTCATGACCTAGTAAGACAAAAAGGTTAATCTACAGAGCTGGATGTTGCTGGGTTTCAGAGATGGGGAGGTGGAGGCTTTCTACCATCCTATGTGACATAATTAAATGTCACTGAATCGTACAGTATATTACACACAATTGTGATAAGATGTCAATAATGAATGAAATTTGACTATGGGCATGTAGCCCCTTCTTGACATATTTTAAAATTTGCACTGAACCTTTAAGAATCCAAAGCAGGTGATACAGGAGTACAGCATCTTCATGGTGGAGGCCATTTTCTGTGAAGAGGTACCACATTGTGACTGAAACAATAAAGAGCTCCACAGGTAGCATCAGTGGAGAACATAGATGTTGTTTTGAGTCGATACCCTACAGACTGAACTTTGTGTCAATTTGTGTTTTAACCAGCATCTGCAGTTCCTTGTTTTGAGCTGACAACAGAAGTGAGTAAATGCATATGGTGCAACATGATTCAAATTCCGCTCAGCTGGAGACAGATGAATAACTGCCAATGGAAAGAGTCCACCGAGCATGAATGACATGATAGCACAGGCTTTTGTAATTGTAAAATTGTAAAATTGTCCTTGGTAATAAAGTGAGTGATTGTAGTCTTACATTAATAGTATCCTGCAGTATACGTTGTTCCATTAGCCTTGGATGTTCATTGTTCCACTGATATGCAGAAAATGCATCTTCTTTAAAGGGGGAATATTAGTAAAAGGGTTATGACAATAGAGACTCTGGTCAAAATTGCCCATTGCCTCTTGTGCATTAGATTATTACCTTGTCTCCCAATAGCCGAAACCTTCCACTGCAGTGCTTCAGGAGGATCAGTCTTTGCCGACACTCTCATTGACACCAAAGCTCAGTATGTTAGCTGAGCACCTTGGCAATCGGTGACAGGATCTTAGCAGCCAGGCTATCTCTTCTGAAGCCACAAGATAGTATTACATGGAGGTGTTAGGAATTGGAATTTTAAGATTTGTATTTGCTCATGGGTAAGGGGTTGACTGGATGACACAATGCTAGATTGGTAGGGTTCTGTTTCATTTTTGAGTCAAATTATTATTACTTCTTTCCACCAGTTCCCCATCTTGCTCTTTCACATCTTGCCATGCTTTAAAAAAGCCATCTTGTTGGCCTTTTCACATGTGAGGAAGAATAAATGACGTTATGCTGGGAAATGTAGTGGGGTGGAGGAGGGTAGCATAGTGAAATGCGGGACTATATGTCACTAAGAACTCTTGTTTTATTTATTTTGACATTTTGTGTCAGTGGGATTGTGTGTGGGAGAGTGTGGAAACAGGCCCTTCACCCCAACTTGCCCACAGCGGCCAACATGTCCCAGCTACACTAGTCCCACCTGCCTGCGTTTGGTCTATATCCCTCCAAACCTGCTCTATCCATCTAACTGTTTCTTAAATGTAGGTATAGTCCCTGCCTCAACTATCTCCTCTGGTAGCTTGTTCCATACACCCACCACCCTTTATGTGAACAAGTTATCCCTCAGATTCCTAGTAAATCTTTTCTCCTTCACCTTAAACCTGTGCCCTCTGGACCTTGATTCACCTACTCTGGGGAAGAGACTCTGTGCATCCATCCAATCTATTCTTCTCATGATTTTATACACCTCAATAAGATCACCCCTCATCGTTCCTGCACTTCAAGGAGTAGAGTCCCAGCCCACTCAACCTCTCCCTATAGCTCAGACCCTCTAGCCCTGGCAACATCCTTGTAAATCTTCTCTGTACCTTTTCCAGCTTGACAACATATTTCCTATAACATGGTGTCCAGAACTGAACACAATAGAGAGGATCTGGGTGGAGGGGAATGTTACTTTTCCATAAAGTTGTCAGATTGGTACCTCTGTGACTGCAGTAGTGTGGGTATCTAAAGCAGGAAGAGTACTAATGCTGGTGCATTGGTCACACCAGGTTCTGCCACCTCCCCCTCCTCAGAAACTCCTGAACTGGTTCTGTAGTCCCTTACATTTTGTTCCTTCTGCAGGTCCAAACCACACTCTGCCACTATGTTGTGCAACACGCAGTATGGCCTGAGTTTTCAGGAAATCATTATTGAAGCGTGCCCAAAATATATTATTAGCATGTGAGTGGCTTGCTCAATTACACATCTGTTTATCAAATGGCTTCCATTGTGTTGTTCCGAAACATTATTACTTGAGATTCACATAGATGTAATTAGCATTACAAGAATAACTACTGTGAATTATTTTTTTTTAAATTGCGGATGCTGGAAAACTGAAATAAAACAGAAAATGCTGGAAATACTCATGTCAGACTGCATTTGTGAGATGGGAAAAGTTGATGTTTTGGGTCAAACCTTCTTTATCAGACTTGCTGTGAATGATCATTCTAATTAATTGCAAAGTAGCTCTTTTTAGCATCTCCAGTGATCTGGTCTCTACAGGATTAGAGGGAAATGGGCTAGGCTCGGGAAAATGGGACTGGCTTGGATGTGGCATCTTGGTCAGCATGGATGAGTTGGGCCAAAGGACCAGTTTTAATGCTTTATGATATCAACAACATTTCAGTTTTGTTTTTGTGAGCTAGTTATGACACAATAATGTTAAAGGCAAGAATAGATTTTCTTCATAATCTGTGCAATTCCATGTGATGCTTGTGAGATGCCTAGCCTATTTTTTTCACAAAATGAAACTTCTCACAAAAGATAATCCTACATCTATTATCTATATATCCATATAGTGAGTCTTGATTATAAGTTCAGAAGTTATAGTAGAATTAAGATATATGAAATGGGAAAACTCCTATCATTCCAACAACTACAACTAAAATATAATCTGAAAAGTAATCAATATTTCAAATACCTTCAAATTCGAGATTATTTGAAAAAACACATACAAGGATATCAAACTCTAACCTTGGATTTATTAGATGAAGGAATGAACAGAAAGGCAGAATCAAGCAATTTAATATCCTATTTATAATATAATTTTAAATATAGAAACACCAACGACAGAGGCAATTAGAAGGGACTGGGAACAAGAATTATGGATACAAATTCCGAAAGATAGATGGGGAAAAAAAACTATTATATGTACATAAATGTTCGATTAATGTAAGGCATAACTTAATTCAATTTTAAATTTTACATAGATTATATTATTCGAAAACTAGACTGAATAAAATATTTCCAAGCGTTTCCCCCATTTGTGACAAATGTCTAACTCAAAATGCCACTATAGCACATTCCTTTATCTCCTGTACAAAACTTCATAAATTTTGGAATGAAATCTTTGGAACTTTTACAAACTATTTAACACAAAATTGAACCCCAATACAGAACTGATTACCTTCGGATCAATGGAAGAAGGCTAACTACGTTCCAAGAATCTCTCTTTAATTATTGTTTAATGACAGCAAAAAAACGTATACTTAAATTTTGGAAAAACGCATCCACGCCAACGTTTAAAATGTGGATTTCAAATGTGGATGTCGGAAACGCTACATCTTGAAGAAATGAGATTCCTCCTACTAGGCAAAGTAGACCAATTCTTAAAGATTTGGTCTCCTTTTATCGACTTCTTACAAGCATACGGTGCAACATAACCTTAGAAATTAAATGGTTCAGAACTGGGTGACAGGTGGGTAAAGATATTAAATAGGTATATCTCTCCTAATTTATTTTCTTTTTTTCTCTTTTTTTTAAATCGCTTTAGTTTCTTATTCTTTCTGTCTCTCTCGCTCTTCGTTTCCACTCTCTTGTCTATCTATCTCGACACTCTCTATTTTCTTCTTTCTATCACTATTCTTTTATTATTAAATTATAAATAAGAAGTTGTACAAGAATTGTAATGTGTCTGTATGCATCAGGTACTTAGGTACCACATCACTGTACTTACTTCTACCAAAAAAAAAAGTTATAGTAGAATTAGGCCATTCGACCCATCAAGTCTATTTCACCATTCAATCATGGCTGATGTATCTTTTCCTCTCAACCCCATTCTCCTGCCTTCTCCCCATAACCCAGTATGAATCAGGATTATAATACTGTTTTGTATTTAATCCATTAATCGTTGTCACTTTCAACTTTTTGAAAAGTTAGATTAACTTGTGCAAAGTGAAATCCTGCATGATAGTTGTGTCCATTTACAAAAAAAAAAATCCAATTCAATCATTGTGATCTTTACTTCTTTGAATTAATCTTATTTTCTCAAATCACACTTTAAACCAGATGGAAAGTTAAAATCTAGGTTAAGCACATATCTCTTGAAATATTTGTCTTTGGTTAGGGCTTAATGTCGGCATGAAAAAAGGACCTAGATTCATTAAAAAGTATATGTTTTAAATTCAAATATATATATTTGTGAAACCTATATGCCTTCTGCTGAGTAATTGTCGACTGATGTTGTTCGTGTTGCTCTGAAAATTTAATTTGGCAATTGTGCTGGAATTGACTAAGTGAATTCTATCAGAGCACCAATGCCTTGAGGAGTTGTAATATGCAAGGTCTACATTTTTACATATCCTTCGCTATTTTCCTGCACAAATCTTTGGGAAAACAGAAGCAATACATTGGAGTTGCTGGGATTTTTCATTTAAAAGTCTTTACAGAAGCAAGATTGAAAACAGCTGAAGCAAGACAAAGTAGATTAGTGTTTGGGACACCTAGTGAACTATTAGGTGACTACACAGGATCATTAATACTGGTTATTCGAGCTGACAACGCAGAACAGGGCTAAAGGTGTGACACAAGCAAAAGATTGAGAGAGATAAAGAGCCAAGAGTGTAGAGTAGGATTAAAGGAGCAATCCTTGAGAGAGAAGAAAACAACAGGAACTAAAAATGCAAAACGGGAATAAAGGAATAACCCAAAATTACAAAACGAGGAGGACGGCAGATAGGTGAATGGTCATCATGAATTATTGTTTTCTTGCAACTTAAACTGGGTCAGATCATTCAGGCATCTAATATCATTCGATACCTACACCCACTTGGTAACGCCCATCTCTGTTCTACTCTCTGGTAGGAGGTACAGGAGCCTGAGAAACATGATCTCCAAGTTCAAAGACTGCTTCATCCCTTAACCATCAGGCTTTTGAACCACACTGCACAACCCCAAAACCAACACTACCTCATCAATGATATATTATGGACTTGGTTTGGTTTGCACTGCATACTTCAGTTTTGCACTATATAAGGTCTGGTTACCTAGCATTGGAGGGTACGAGGCTTAGCATTAGTGAGTATTCATTTATTGTATTATTAATTATTGTATATTGGATGTATTGCATTTATGTGCCTGTAAGCTGTAACAGGCATGAAATTCATTGTTCCATTCCTGGTGCATATGACAACTAAACCCTCTTGACTTGATTTAACTTATTCTATGATTAATTGCTAGTATATAGTGCAATGTACCATCCTCTCCTGCATAAAGTGGTTAGAGTGTCAGTAAGTGTGTGAGTTTAATTGGGTGATCTTGTTGATATTTGTCACACTCACTGTCCTTCAGTGTGATCTGTAAATTGCGGGTACGAGGCTTACATTAGTGCTAAATGCATAAAGGCTTGATGAAGCATAAGAACACTAGGGTTGAGTACGATTGATGGAAATTGATTTTGAAATGGGTGTCAGTAGTGGATGAGGTTGGTGTTATAATTTAGCGGATCATTATTGATACCCATTACATTTCTCACTGCCTCCAGAACATGTACCTGGAGGGCCTCCTACTCTCCTGTGGATATATGTGATCTCCCCTGTGCCTTACCTCTTTCACCAATACACTGTCAGAAATCCTTGGGGAGTGCTTTCTTGCTCTATTTACTCATTGTTCAGACTATCACAGAAAATATTCATTTTTATAGAATAAAAACTGCCATGTGTAGCCACAATAGCACCTCCTTTTTATAAAATTCCTCTGCTTTTTAGAGATAAGTGAACTCCTTCCCAATGCACGGAGCTAAGGAATAGCAATGAATTTATGGTGATACCTACAATAGTATGTGTAAAAAGGAACTGCAGATGCTGCTTTAAACCGAAGATAGACACAAAAAACTGGAGCAACTCAGCGGGACAAGCAGCATCTCTGGAGAGAAGGAATGGGTGACGTTTCGGGTCGAGACCCTTCTTCAGACTGGTGAAAGAAGAAGTGGCTCAACCTAGCTTTTTGTATCTACATACAATAGTATGAATGGGGGCAAGTTAATCACGTAGAATAATGGATGTGCTTGTGTCATGGCATTAGCTAAATGCTCATTCATAAATTCCTAGAATTGTCATTAGTGATTATAGCTGATTTGAAATTCAGATTTCTGTCCTTTATTGCTTTGGTATTGCAGCAAATGATTCCCATCAAGTGTCCAGTGTATGTTTTCCAGCCAAATGCAATTATTTGCAGTCAAAATATTAATGTAACCACTTATGAGAGAAATGTTTTATTTTGTGATAGCCGGAAATAAAATTAACTAAATTCTGATGATTATTGAAACAAAGGAACATTCAGCCTCTCAAGCTTGCTCCACTGTACAATTAGATAATGGGTGATGACTGACCTTTTCCACGCCTCCATTTTCTTGCCTTTGTTCGTGAGATACTCTTTCACCAAATGTATCACCCCAATTCCTCAGATGTTTTTGTGCTTCTCTATAAATCTCTCCATAATGAAAAATAGTGCTGTGGTGAAATGCTGAAGTGCGAGAGTCGGCTCTCCTTTTAAATAACTTGCTGGATTTTGCCTTGCTAGCTTAATTTATTTTAAAAAAAACTCTGTTTTGGAGCAATATCAATCAATGCCAGCAGTATTGAGCTCTGTCTCTGTTTCCAGTTAGTTGATTTATTGTTGTTCAGAGTAGTTCAGCTGATTTGAAATCATAGTAAGAAATGCAGGACTTTACAGTGTGAATCTTGAGTAGAATGGAATATGAAGATTTGATGTATCTGAGACGCAGAAGGTGACTGGGAATAAATAGATGGCTTCATCCTTGGCAGTGTGGAAGCAGTGTTCTTGCAGGCCACATAACTGTCGCAGAGTTGGGGAGATAGGATGTGCAGGATGACAGTCTTTAACTAATGTAGCAGGGTGAAAGAATAAACGTGATGAAGATCTGAAACTAAATGAGAATATTTGTAGCAATGTAATCTAATATAATATTTATTGGAATAAAAGCCAAATGATAAATTTCAAAAGCATCGTTTAGCAAAGAAATATAATTTTGTGAGAGAAAGGGATGTTATTTTCTACTGATTTCACTTCATAGTGACTAAAGGGTGTTGCCAAACTCCAATTAGCCCTCTTCAGCTCCATATGAGACAGATGCACTCTCCAATTTACCTCAGAAACAAATACATCTCTAAAATTGGATAATTTATCACTTTCTCTCCCTATTGCAAATAACCCTTCATTTAAGCCTTCAGTATTGGATAAAGGTTTTGCACAATGGAAAAATTATGGAATTAAAAAGATGGGACATCTTTATAGAAAAGGTATGTTCCTCTCGTTTCAGGAGGTACAACAGAATTATGGATTACACTCAAATATTTTTTTTAGATACTTACAATTTAAAGATTATGTTAAATCACATACACAAGAATACAGAACTAGAGAGTCAGAGATTCTAGATGAATGTTTGAATAAACACCCCAACACCGTCAAATTAATATCTTACATTTATAATACTCTTTTAGACAGTGAGATTCCGTCGACGGAATTATATAGACAAGCATGAGAAAATGAATTAGTTCAACCCATAACGAAAGATATTTGGGATGAAGGTCTACAACATATACATCAATGTTCGTTAAACGCCAGACATTCTTTAATACAATTTAATAATAATACATAGATTGCATTATTCTAAAACAAAATTAAATAGAATTTTTCCTAATATCTCTCCTATCTGTGATAAATGTCAATACTCTGAGGCTAATTTAACCCATACCTTTGTAAGTTGCATAAAAATTAAAACATTTTGGATGGATATTTTAAAAATGATTTCCATAGTGGTTAATACTCAACTGGAGCCCGATCCCAAATTAATAATATTAGGCATATCAGAACAATACCTAAAACTTACAATAAACCAAAGAAATTTCCTTGATTACAGTATAATAACTGGGAAAAATTAATATTAAAATTTTGGAAAAACCCAGCAACCCCCACAATCAAAATGTGGATTGTGGGAATGCCGGAGACCTTAAATCTGGAAAAAATTAGATTTGTCTTAATTGACAAACCAGAATTATTTACTAGAATATGGTCTCTGTTCATAGACTATCTGAAGGGATAGAATGGGCCGGCGCGAACGCCTGACTGAAGCTTGAACCCAGAACTAGATGAATAGTTATGTTCTCTGACCTACGGACCTATCTCCTAAGTTGTATTATGGATAGTTTACTCTATCTTTCTAATTTTCTTTTTTTTCTTTCTTTATTTTCTTTATTTTTTCTATCTTTTAAAAAAAAAAAAAATAATAATAATTAGAGTCAATGATAATATGTAACCGATAAATGAAGACTCCAGCTACATTGGTAGCGGGGTCCCTGGAACCCTGGATATGTAACCGTTTAACAAAGTTTGTAGTGGTTTGGACTATGAAATGTACATGCCTCTAATAAACATTTAACTGAAAAAAGAAAAAAAAGAAACAAATACATCTCATAACCCTGTTCTTTGGCCGGGGGTTTTAGGTGGGACGGTCAGGGCCGGATTTAGATGAAGAGAGGCCCTAGGCTATTCCACTTGTGAGGCCCTTCCCAATCCCCCACCCCCACGATGAGAGGAAGATTGAAGAGTCCACCAGATTGACACCGATGTGCAGCTGAGCATGGCCAATGAGATGTGCTGGAAAGCTGCGCTTTTTATTTATTGCCAGTGCTAGTGTCGAGTTATCTGCTTAAAGCACTATTATTCTGAAATGGAGGGCAAGGAAAATTACTGAAGTGTTGTTTAGAGACTACAGTGCGTTGTGACATCATATGTAAGAAAGGCCTATGACAGGGTCAAAAATATTATACACCAGGCCCGTACGAAGCTTTTCAAAAAGGGGGGTGGCATGGCAGGATTACAAAAATGTTATGTTAAATAAGTGCACGCAGCGCATATCACGACCGTTTAATGACCCTGGAAGCTCTGGGGTTTTAGATGCTCTCTGGTGCATTCTGAGCCTTATTTTAGAGCATTTTTGCACCACTCATGACCAATATTTCAGAAATAATTTTGTTGTATACATTTTTTTAAATCGAGAATTGAAGCTGTAAAATAATCAAGTACTGTAAAATGTTATGTTAAATGTTATAAAGGAGCAAACACTGCAAATAAAATACAAGGAAAAGAAAGCAGTTCCAATTGTTTGATATTATTCATATGGAGGAGAAAATATAATTGCTCGAAAAACTACCTTAATTTTGTAATCTCACTAACGATAATTCCTCTTTCCCTCCCCCCCCCCCTCCTCCTTCCCCCTCCCCTCCCACCTTTCTCTCCCTCCCCATCTCTCTCTCCCCCTCCCCCTTTCCCCCTCTCTCTCCCCCTCTCTCCCTCTCCCCCTCTCTCTCTCTCCCTCCCCTCCTCTGTCTCAGCCCCCGCTTCCCCCCTCTCACATCCCCCCTCTCTCTCCCTCCCTCTCCCTCTCTCTCCCTCCCAGGCAGGGAGGCTCCAACTCTGTGCTGCAGACACCGCAACCCCCCTCCCCGGCTTGGAGAAACGGGCGTTCCCGCAATCCCACAGGAGCCGTTGGAAGTGAAGGAGGGGGAGGAGCGACACCCGACCGGTAAGGTTAAAAATCTAGCGCGGGGCTTGTTTTTCCAGAGGCTTACCCAAATCCATAACGTTCCATTTGGAGAAGTGGGTTTTTTTTTTGGTTTTTTTGAGGAAGCCGCTGATTGGTGGAAGAGGACCCGAGGAAGCAGCTGATTGGGTGCAACCCCGGGTTTACAATTTTACATTTCTGCCTTCTGGGAGTGAGGGATTCTGGGAGTTAAGGATTCAGTATTTAGTAGTAAAGTTTAAAGGATAAGTTTTTGTGTTTTTTAATATTTAATACAGTGTAATTTGAGAGTAAGGTAAGGCAGTAGAGATTGGCCCCGTGGTTTGTTCAGCCTGCAACATGTGGGAGATCAGGGAGATGGTCGGTGTCCCTGGTGACTACGTTTGCAGGAAGTGTGTCCAGCTGCAGCTCCTGGCAGACCGCATTGAACGATTGGAACTGCGGCTGGATTCATACTGGAGCATCCACGATGCGGAGAAAGTCGTGGATAGCACGTACAGTGAGTTGGTCACACCGCAGGCAAACGGTAAGAGGACAAGAAGGGAACGGGTGGCCAATAGCCAGCAAAGCAGTAGGCAGGTAGTGCAGGAGTCCCCTGCGGTCATCTCCCTCCTAAACAGGTATACCATTTTGGATACTGTTGAGGGAGATGGCTCATCAGGGGAATGCAGCAGCAGCCAGGTTCATGGCACCATGGTGGCTCTGCAGCACATGAGGGGGGAAAAAAGAGGGGAAGGGCAATAGTAATAGGGGATTCAATTGTCAGGGGAATAGATAGGCGTTTCTGCGGCCGCAAACGAGACTCCAGGATGGTATGTTGCCTCCCTGGTGCAAAGGTCAGGGATGTCACTGAACGGCTGCAGAACATTCTGGAGGGGGAGGGTGAACAGCCAGTTGTCGTGGTGCATGTTGGCACCAACGATATAGGTAAAAAAAGGGATGAGGTCCTACAAGGTGAATTTAGGGAGCTAGGAGATAAACTTAAAAGTAGGACCTCAAAGGTAGTAATCTCCGGATTACTACCAGTACCACGGGCCAGTCAGAGTAGAAATAGGAGGATAATGCAAATGAATACGTGGCTTGAAAAGTGGTGCAAGGGGAGGGATTCAAATTTTTAGGGCACTGGGACCAGTTCTGGGGGAGGTGGGACCGGTACAAACAGGACGGGTTTGCACCTGGAATGGAATGGAACCAATGTTCTTGGGGGAGTGTTTGCTAGTGCTGTCGGGGAGGATTTAAACTAATGTGGCAGGGGATGGGTACAAGAGCAGAGAGGCAGGAGGGTGTAAAATGAGGGTAGAAGCATTAGGTAGCAAGGTGAAAGGTAAAAGTGGCAGGCAGACAAAACCAGGGCAAAAATCAAAAAGGGCCACTTTTCAGCAAAATTGTATAAGGGGTAAATGCGTTGTAAAGACAAGCCTGAAGGCTTTGTGTCTCAATGCAAGGAGTATTCGTAATAAGGTGGACGAGTTGAACGTGCAGATAGATATTAATGATTATGATATAGTTGGGATCACGGAGACATGGCTCCAGGGTGACGTAGGCTGGGAGCTGAACATCCAGGGATATTCAATATTCAGGAGGGATAGAGAGAAAGGAAAAGGAGGTGGGGTAGCGTTGCTGGTTAGAGAGGAGATTAAAGCAATGGAAAGGAAGGACATTAGCTTGGAGGATGTGGAATCGGTATGGGTAGAGCTACAAAACACTAAGGGGCAGAAAACGCTGGTGGGTGTTGTGTACAGGCCACCTAACAGTAGCAGAGAAGTTGGGATGGTATCAAACAGGAAATTAGAAATGCGTGCGACAAAGGCAAAACAGTTATAATGGTGACTTCAATCTACATATAGATTGGGTTAATCAAATTGGCAGGGTGCTGAGGAAGAGGATTTTTTGGAATGTATGCGGGATAGTTATCTAAATCAACATGTAGAGGAACCAACGAGAGAGCAGGCTATTTTAGACTGGGTTTTGAGTAATGAGGAAGGGGTAATTAGCCGTCTTGTTGTACGTGCCCCCTTGGGCAAGAGTGACCATAATATGGTTGAGTTCTGCATTAGGATGGAGAGTGACATTGTTAATTCAGAAACAATGGTTCTGAACTTAAAGAAAGGTAACTTTGAGGTATGAGACGAGAATTGGCCAAGATTGACTGGCAATTAATTCTAAAAGGTTGACGGTGGATATACAATGGAAGACATTTAAAGACTGCATAGATGAACTACAAAATTGTTCATCCCAGTTTGGCAAAAGAATAAATCGGGGAAGGTAGTGCATCCTTGGATAACAAGGGAAATCAGGGATAGTATCAAAGCAAAGGATGATGCGTACAAAGTAGCCAGAAAAAGCAGCATACCAGAGGACTGGGAGAAATTCAGAGACCAGCAGAGGAGGACAAAGGGCTTAATTAGGAAAGGAAAAATAGATTATGAAAGAAAACTGGCAGGGAACATAAAAAAACTGACTGCAAAAGTTTTTATAGATATGTGAAGAGAAAGAGGTTAGTTAAAACAAATGTAGGTCCCTTGCAGTCAGAAACAGGTGAGTTGATCATGGGGAACAAGGATATGGCGGACCAATTGAATAACTACTTTGGTTCCGTCTTCACTAAGGAAGACATAAATAATCTGCCGGAAATAGCAGGGGACTGTGGGTCAAAGGAGGAATTGAGTGAAATCCAGGTCAGTCGGGAAGTGGTGTTGGGTAAATTGAATAGATTAAAGGCCGATAAATCCCCAGGGCCAGATAGGCTGCATCCCAGAGTACTTAAGGAAGTAGCTCAGGAAATAGTGGATGCATTAGTGATAATCTTTCAAAACTCTTTAGATTCTGGAGTAGTTCCTGAGGATTGGCGGGTAGCAAATGTAACCCCTCTTTTTAAGAAGGGAGGGAGAGAGAAAACGGGGAATTACAGACCAGTTAGTCTAACATCGGTAGTGGGGAAACTGCTAGAGTCAGTTATTAAAGATGGGATAGCAGCACATTTGGAAAGTGGTGAAATCATTGGACAAAGTCAGCATGGATTTACAAAAGGTAAATCATGTCTGACGAATCTTGTGGAATTTTTTGAGGATGTAACTAGTAGCGTGGATAAGGGAGAACCAGTGGATGTGGTATATCTGGACTTCCAGAAGGCTTTCGACAAGGTCCCACATAAGAGATTAGTATACAAACTTAAAGCATACGGTATTAGGGGTTCAGTATTGATGTGGATAGAGAACTGGCTGGCAAACAGGAAGCAAAGAGTAGGAGTAAACGGGTCCTTTTCACAATGGCAGGCAGTAACTAGTGGGGTAACCGCAGGGCTCAGTGCTGGGACCCCAGCTGTTTACAATATATATTAATGATCTGGATGAGGGAATTGAAGGCAATATCTCCAAGTTTGCAGATGACACTAAGCTGGGGGGCAGTGTTCGCTGTGAGGAGGATGCTAGGAGACTGCAAGGTGACTTGGATAGGCTGGGTGAGTGGGCAAATGTTTGGCAGATGCAGTATAATGTGGATAAATGTGAGGTTATCCACTTTGGTGGCAAAAACAGGAAAGCAGACTATTATTTAAATGGTGGCCGATTAGGAAAAGGGGAGATGCAGCGAGACCTGGGTGTCATGGTACACCAGTCATTGAAAGTAGGCATGCAGGTGCAGCAGGCAGTGAAAAAAGCGAATGGTATGTTAGCTTTCATAGCAAAAGGATTTGAGTACAGGAGCAGGGAGGTTCTACTTCAGTTGTACAGGGTCTTGGTGAGACCACACCTGGAGTATTGCGTACAGTTTTGGTCTCCAAATCTGAGGAAGGACATTATTGCCATAGAGGGAGTGCAGAGAAGGTTCACCAGACTGATTCCTGGGATGTCAGGACTGTCTTATGAAGAAAGACTGGATAGACTCGGTTTATACTCTCTGGAATTTAGGAGATTGAGAGGGGATCTTATAGAAACTTACAAAATTCTTAAGGGGTTGGACAGGCTAGATGCAGGAAGATTGTTCCCGATGTTGGGGAAGTCCAGGACAAGGGGTCACAGCTTAAGGATAAGGGGGAAATCCTTTAAGACCGAGATGAGAAAGACTTTTTTCACACAGAGAGTGGTGAGTCTCTGGAACTCTCTGCCACAGAGGGTAGTTGAGGCCAGTTCATTGGCTATATTTAAGAGTGAGTTGGATGTGGCCCTTGTGGCTAAGGGGATCAGAGGGTATGGAGAGAAGGCAGGTACGGGATACTGAGTTGGATGATCAGCCATGATCATATTGAATGGCGGTGCAGGCTCGAAGGGCTGAATGGCCTACTCCTGCACCTAATTTCTATGTTTCTATGTTTCTATGTTTCAATGCAATATTCCACTACTTACCTGGAGTAGATACCTAGGATCTTTGGTAGACACGAGGCATCGAGGTGATTGTGGGGAGTGCAAATGGAGATCGGAACCTGCCCGGGCCCACTGCGCACGCACGGAGACACAACGTCATTTTGCGTCGCTACTGCGTCACCGGCTTCCCACATCCGCGCCATCGCAATTTTGTTCCCCAAAACTTCCAGCAGACCGGAACCAGAATTTCGGGTAATTTCCATCAAAGTGGAAACGCTGATAGCGCTCCAAATTTTTTATTCTCTGTTTTTTTTTACTCTGGGGAAAAAAACACCTTGGCCGGAGGCCCCCTAGATTTTGAGGCCCTAGGCATCAGCCTATGAAGCCTAGAGGTAAATCCGGCCCTGCTGAGGCCCCCCTAGATCTCGAGGCCCTAAGCTTAAGATTGTGAAGCTTATACATAAATCCAGCCCTGGGGACGGGGCTTGCTTTCCCCTATTTTTATATTCCTAATCAACCTCGATCCATCCTTCTAGTTTCTTACATTTGTTAGATTGATTCATAACTAACACTGGTGTGAGACTAACCTTACTTGTTCTAACCCGCGTTCTTAACTTATGATAGTCTGCTCACCAACGCTGACCATGGTTTCTAGTTTCCTTGTCCAGTTCAAGTTCAAATGAGTTTATTGTCATGTGTCCCTGATAGAACAATGACATTCTTGCTTTGCTGCTCCTTCTCTGCTTCTTGCTTGCTCCTCCTTGCTTGCTCCTCCTTCTCTGCTTTCCATTCTATTCCTTTTGATTTTTTTCAGCATTTCCAGTTGTTTTTCTTTTTGTTTCTGAGATAAAACACATTGCCCTCTACTTATAATTGAGAACGTTCTAAATGCCCAGGTTCTCTCTCTAAAAGGCTGCTATCCAAGTTAGGTATTTCCCTGAGGTATTCCTCAGCCGTTTGGTAATAAAACATGTATGGACTCTCCAGAATTTTTTCCTACATCAAAGCCATTGAAAATCCAGATATGATGCATACTTTACACCAGCTGCCCTTCCCTTACATCATTGGGAGCACCTTTGGTGAGATTGATTGCAGCCCTTTTCCAAAAGCTGAGGGTGAATTCCTTTGCCAGGTTTTTACCCCATGAATTCAAGAATCATCTGTACTCTGCTCTTTGCATTCCTGGAATGAAGGTAGGTTTGAGTGAACCAGAAGGATGCAGATTTTCAGCCAAAGGTTAGCTCAGCTTGAACGGGTAATTTCATAAGCCTTCTTAAATCTATTCTTAGCTCTAAAACTGGCAAGTGAACTAAATTAAAATATACATGGGTAAAGAAAATATCTGAGTATAAATAATAACAATCAATGCGTTGGTACAAGTCCCAGAATATCACTTAATAAAAACAATTTAATATTAGTCTGTGGCCTCACATATTATCATTGCCCCCTTTGACTCACAGAGGACAACAAAATAGTTCTACTGGTGCTTTAAAAATAGTGTTATGATGGTTACAACAGAATGTATATCTTCATTTAAAAAGTCTATTTCTTTGTAATGGAAACACTCAGAAAAAGTTAACACCATGGGAATCAATTTTCACCTGGCATTCATTCTCTTTATGAAATTTGAAAATGGAAGGGAAATATTGCTTGCTCCTTCATTGCCCAAAGCTATGATGTAATGTTGGTCATGTAGGTTTGTTTCCAGAATCTACATCTACATTAGAGGACAGCAACTTTCATCTACAACTTAAATACCTATAACTGGATTCAATTTGCAATTATCCAGTACATGATTTCCACCTTGTGACAAATAATCTTTAAAGGGGATGCAGAAAACAAATTCAAAGGTGACCTAGAATGTTTTTAGATATTTCATGTAGAACCAGGAGAAGCAGAGAGACAGCTACCACTACGAAACCTGCTATTTACTAGTAACTTCTAGTTTACCTCTTTCATGCAGCAACTGAATTTTCAATCTCCTGAGTTTGATGAGCTGGCCACCAACACTCACCAACCATTGTGACCCAACACAAAATGTTTCTGGTATCTACAGAGTCTGGATGAACCACTGACCTAACGATGTTTTGATGAATGTTTAAAATTGCTCTTTGGTAACTCTACCGAATTGGAACTGGTGAGATGTGATTCATTACAAAGTGCAAGACTCGCATGGAGAGATGGATAATATCTCATGGTTGTAGATGGAAATTCACTGCAAAGTCATTTCAACTCCGCATAAAGCCAAGCCAAAAAGGAACTGAAACAGAATAGCACTGGAAGTACAGCCAAGTTAATACCAAAACGTTAATGTAAAAGAAAACAAAAAGAATGTCGTGCTGTATTCTTAAAATATAAACATCAAGAAAGGACTTTGAAATTGAGTAAATGTTAAGATACTTTTAAGCAGTATCAAATTCGCATTAAGTTGTGGAAGCATTTATATTCAGTCAGGCATGAGCAAAAATAATCGTTTTATTGTTAAACGGATGCTGGTATAAGTTTTGAGAGAAATGCAAATAACATTTTCTTAAATGCACTGTGTTTCTGCGTAAATCACTCTCAACTATTTAAGTGTCTAAATATCAAAGGCATTTCAAACAGTGAAATACTTTTGACTGCCAAGTCCCATAAAGACAGAGCTTGGAGCAGAGTCTCAGGCTCTATTGCCCGAGGACAGGTCACAGTCGGTAGAGCACTCTGCTACATGGAAAGGCCAAGAAATACAACCCTCCAACATAGTTCACCCCACGGGTTCTCCAGCAATTAACTGTGACCATGCATTTACAGCTGGAGTTGAGTGTGGCAGTGAGTTGGTTCCAACACAGTTCAAGCCAATAAGTACTGAATGTTTGCAGTACAGAAGGAGACATTTGACCCGTCAAATTTAAATTCACATTATGAAAGAGAAATCCAGATCATTCCACAACTCTGCCCATTCCCCATGGGCCTCCAAATTCTTTCCATTTCGATATGTACCCAGCTCCATTTTGAATGCTGCAGTTCACTGATTCTCTGGCTAAGCATTCCAGACTGAAACAATTCATATTGTAACAAAGTATTTCCTCATGTCATTTCTGCCTTTTTTTGCCAATTTGTTTATTTTATCTCCTCTGATTAATTACTTTTCTGTTATGGTGAACTGTTTCTCTCTTTCATGATTTAAAAGGTATCATATCTTTGATAACTCTATCAGATCACCTCACAACCTCTTCTGTTCCTAGGAGAAAATTGCACGCTTCTTCAATCTATCTGCATAATTTTCCTCATCCTGGGAATCGTTTTAGTAAACCTTTGCTACAGCTCTCTAATGTCTTTGTATCTTCTGAAGTGTAGCGCCCAGAACCAAACGCAACACCAAAGTTACAGAGTTTATAAATTGTGAGTCCTACACTTTTGTATTCTATGTCTCTGCAAGTGACCCCAGGAATGCAGAGAGTTTTGTGTTACTAGAAAACCATTTGTATCTTGGTTTTATGTAATGCAAACCCCTTTTTCCCTGTTGTAAATCATGAGTTTAGAAGAATGAGGGGGGACCTCATTGAAACATACAGAATGGTGAAAGGCTTGGATAGATTGGATGTGGAGACAATGTTTCCACGGGTGGAAGAGTCTAGGACTAAAGGTCATAGCCTCAGAATTAAAGGATGTTCTTTTAGGAAGGTGATGAGGAGGAATTTATTTAGTCAGAGGGTGGTAAATCTGTGGAATTCTTTGCCACAAACGGCTGTGGAGGCAAAGTCAGTGGATATATTTAAGGCAGAGATAGATAGATTCTTGATTAGTACGGGTGTCAGAGGTTGTGGGGAGAAGGCAGGAGAATGGGGTTGGGAGGAAGAGATAGATCAGCCATGATTGAGTAGACTTGATGGGCCGAATGGTCTAATTCTGCTCCTAGCACTTATGGTCTTATAATCAGAGATGCATTCCAATGGATGTTTTCATGAATATTTATAGATTTTATGTCCAGTCACAAAGTGACTGATTATTTAACAGTTGAGGCCAACATTAGACTCAAGGATGAACAAGGTTCACACAAAAGAAATAACAAATGTCAATTTTTATTTGTAATCACTGGTTGCCATGGGGTAGTAAGATCTAGACATGAGTCACCATTTTGATTGGGTTGGTAGTCACTATTAGGTCCTTCCGTTGCCACGCCATCTCCAGTCCGAGGATATGTGAATGGGGGTCTTAGAATGCAACGTTGCTGTAGTCTTCGAATGCGAGGTATTTTCTCGGATGCACAAGACTCACAGATTAGGGAAGGGTCTGGGGATATCATTGAAAGGAATAGGATGCAAGGATCCAAATCCATGGGTGAAAGATTGTGTAGAATGAATTATGGGGTAATGGGTTAAAGCACAGTGACAATGGAAGTGAAGGCCCAGGAAGACACTTGGATCTGCAGATGCTGGTTTACAAAAAAAGAGTAAGTCAGCAAGCCAGGCAGCATCTCTGGAGAAGATGGATTGGTGACATTTAGGGTTGTGACCCCTCTTCGGGCCCAGGAGTTACTTTACGGAGCTGGCCATGGTTACTGCGGCTCCTCACAAAGCAGAGTGTCAGGCAAAATTCACAGATGAATTGTTTGGCACACTGCACTCTGAGACAACCGCAAACATGTCCTCGGACAGGAGAGGGTGTGGTAAAGGGAGAACTCAACTGTGTCTGCCATTTGGTGTTTCTTTCTCGTGCTTATTTATTTACCTATTCTCACATAGTTTTCATACGAGCAAATTTTATTCTGTACTCAAATTTTTGTGATGTAATATATGAATTCTGTAAGCAAGCTCCTATAACCCAAATGACTGTGTATTTATAAAGCCCAGGATCAGGTATGCTTTTTCTAAACCATTTTTATATATTTACATTGATAGATTCTGTCTACAGATTATGAAGTGTAATTAGCATTCAGTGGCTTTGAAATAGTTAATACAACTTGGATACATTATGTATGTCTAATAGACTGGATTATCCTTTTTGGGCATGTTCTGGCTATTTGCATGGCAAATGCATGATATTTGTGTTGTACAATTAATATAGAGCATCTTTTTCAATTGAATGTTTTTATCAAGCCATTCAAATTTTACTTCGGAGTCACGTGAGTGACTACGTGAAGAAGCCCCGCCTGGCGCTGGAACGGCATTACTTCGACGCTGACGGCAGAAGCAAGAGTTGCAGAGCGCAGCTCCTCGCAGCGGCTGGAACGGACCCGCAGGTAAGTGTAAGGAAAAGTGGGGACGTTCTAAAAAAGACGTTACGCTGGTAAAACCAGCAAATGAGAAAGTAAAAGTTAAAATCAGAGTCACGCTGGCGTACTGATTTAGCCAGATAAATGGAAAAGAAAATGGAGAAGTCTCAAAGGAAAATTTCGCGGGTAAAAAGATCGTCCCGGGGTGAAGCTAAAGATACGGGACAAGAGTTTAGTGCGGATCCGGTTCCGATACCGGTGGCCGCTGATTCACCCGTTAGTGAGACTATAATTTCTCCAGAAATACAAACCACGGAGGAAAATGTTCCTAGAAAATGTAAAAAGAAATCCGTGAGGCCCGTGGTTTCTGATAATGACTCTGATAATGAAAGTCCTCCGGATAATAAAGCTATATGGCTAAAAATGGAACATATGGAGAAAGTGCTCCAAAATATAATAAGACAAGGGTCACAGTACCCAGAAGTTTCCCAAAATGACCCCGAGGGGTTTGAATATACTGAATATGGCTATGTGCCAAATTGGGAATTTGAAACTCCGGACCCAGGATTAAGGGCAGAGGAAGTCTCATTGGATATAATTCCAAGTGTATCAGGGCTGCAAAAGACAGACCCTGCAAGTGGTGATGTGGATTATGAGTGCACACCACGAATAAAAAAGAGAAGGCCAGATGTGCCTGAGATGGCAAAGGATTTTGCTATACCTGAAGGAAGTGGTGAGGCTATGGAAGAAAACCTAGCTGCCAGTATTAATTATATGGTATCTCACCAACTTCAAGATTCTGTGATGATTGAAACAGCAGAATTATATAAAACACCGGAAAATTGCACCTCATTGAAGGTACCTACGGTTAATCCGTCTATATGGACGACTATGACTGCAGGCATGAGAGGACAAGAAATAAGATTTCAAAGAATCCTCAAATTGATTTCTGCTGCCATTACTGCATTTGGAAGGCAAATGGAGGGGTTGGAGATGGATAAAATCCAAAAAGATACTTTGGGCTTATTATGCAATTCCTTCTATGAAATTAATTGTATGAGGAAAATTGCGATTCGGCCCATATTTCATCCAAGGTTTGCAGGTCTGTGTCGATCAAGTGGTGTTCAAGCTCCTGGTTATCTATTTGGAGAAAACCTGCCTAAACAAATAAGAGAAATGGATGAAGAGGCTAAATCTATTAGCCACATGAGACCTTTCGTCTTTGGACAAAAAAGGTATTTTTCGTCAAGAAGGGGATTTGAATTTGGAAACAGAGGCAGGAGTATGATAAGAAAATATTATCATCCGACACAGCCTAATGTTCACCCGTATACGGGGAGAAGGAGACCACCACGTTCATATGGAGAGGTACAAAAAATTTATTCTATGCTTAAAGAAACTGTGGACAAATCTCCAGTTGGAGGGAGATTACAAATGTTTTATGATGAATGGCTTGCCATCACATCTGATCGGTTTATTTTACAAACAGTTTCAGGAGCTAGCATTACATTTAAAGAAGGTGTTAATTATCCGGTACAAATTAAACCTGCTTATGGTTTCATGTTTTCTGCAATTGAAGAGGCAGAAATAAATGTGGAAATTGACAAATTGTTTAAAAAAGGTGTTATTGAAAAAACTATTGAACATGAGCATCAATTTGTGTCAAATATATTTCCAAGAAATAAAAAAGATGGTGGTTGCAGAATTATTCTGGACCTTACAAATCTTAATAAATTTGTCGAATGTAAACATTTTAAAATGGAAACATTTAACACTGCAAGACATTTGATATCAGCAGGTTGTTATATGGCCACAATTGATTTAAAGGATGCGTACTATTCAGTACCAATACATCAGTTCTTTCGAAGGTATTTAAAATTTAATTGGCTGGGACACCTGTGGCAATTCAAAGCTTTACCAAATGGGTTAAGTTCAGCTCCCAGGCTCTTTGCAAAGCTGTTGAAACCAGCTTTAGCACAATTAAGAGCACAAAAGCACATCATTATGGCTTATCTGGATGACATTTTAATCATCAATAGTAATCAGGAATCAGCTGGAAAATCAGTTTCAGCAACTAAAACTTTATTTGAGAAGTTAGGGTTCTTGATTCATCCAATTAAGTCCCAGCTGCAGCCAGCACAGTCAATTAACTATTTGGGGTTTGTAATTAACTCAGTTACTATGTTAGTAACTTTGCCAACAGATAAGATTGATGATATTTTTGGTGACCTGTAGGGGTCTCATTCACAAACCTTATCCCTCCATCCGAGAAGTAGCAAAGGTTATTGGTAAACTGGTAGCAGCATTTCCTGCAGTGGAATTTGGTCCATTACATTAACAAAATCTTCAAAGGGACAAAATAAGAGCTCTAACAAAGAGAGCAGGCCATTTTGATAGGCCTATGCAATTAACAAAAGAAGCTTTATTGGAATTACAATGGTGGATTGAAAATGTCCCACAAGCTGCTAAAAACATTCTGATACAACAGCCTGAAGTAATTTTACAAACAGATGCTAGTGCTCTCGGATGCGGGGGCGACAGATTCATTCACCAGCTGTGGGGGCAGATGGACTGTCCAAGAGGAAATGTTTCTCCAAACATATGGTATTAACTATTTAGAATTATTGGGTGCATTTTATGGGTTGAAGGCATATTGTTCTACAAAAAAGAATCTGCATGTACTGATACAATTAGACAATAAAACAGCTGTTGCATATATTAATCACATGGGTGGAGTCAGATCGGTATCATGTGATTGTTTGGTCAATCAGATATGGCAATGGTGTATTAACCACCAAATTTGGATTTCGGCAAATTACATCCCAGGTAAAGACAATGTGGTGGCAGACAATAGATCAAGGATGTTTAAAGATAACACAGAATGGATGTTGAACCCAGTAATTTTCAGTAAATTTGTGGCTCAATATGGGTTACCAGACATTGATCTGTTTGCATCAAGACTAAATCATCAATTGCCTAAATATGTGTCTTGGGAACCAGATCCAGATGCAGTAGCAGTAGATGCTTTTTCACTAAACTGGGGGAATATGTTCTTTTATGCTTTTCCGCCATTTGCTCTGGTTCAGCAATGTCTGAAGAAAATAGAACAAGATTCTGCCACAGGATTATTGGTAATTCCAAATTGGCCGACACAACCATGGTTCCCATTGATGTTAAACATGATTAAAGAACCATATATGTCAATCCCTAGCAGCAGTGATTTTATGATAAAACCAGTAACCAAAGAAATTCATCCATGACATGCTTATATGAATTTGTTAATCTGCAGGTTTTGACCAGACCACAACAGGAGCTTGGATTGTCGGATAGAACTATGGATATTATAGTCGCATCATGGCGAGATAGCACTCAGAGACAATATATGACACATATAAAGAAATGGGAAAAATTTTGCACACAGTCAAATATATCCTATCATACTGTGAACATTGCAAACATATTGGGAGTTCCTTGCCGAGTTGCATTTTGAACAACACTTAAGTTACAGTGCCATTAATAGTGCACGTAGTGCCTTATCATCTTATTTAGGACAAATATCTGACCAGAAATCAATTGGATCACATCCATTAATATCCAGATTTATGAAAGGAATCTTTAACAAAAATCCACCCAAACCAAGATATACAGAAATTTGGGATGTTAGCATTGTACTTACTTTACTTAGGCAATGGACTCCAATCGAAGTTTTGTCATTGGAAAAGTTAACATTTAAATTAGTAATGTTAATGGCATTGGTTTCAGCTCAAAGGGTGCAAACATTACAAATGTTACGTTTAGACTGTATGCATGTGACTGCAGATAACATTGTGTTCTATGTTTATGATTTGATCAAACAAAGCAGACCAGGGAGAACTGGAGCGAAGGTAATCTTTCAAGCTTATCCCATTGATCCAACATTGTGTGTAGTTAAACATTTGAATCATTATGTAAAAGTTACCAGAACTCTTCGAGGTGATGAAAAATCATTAATGATCACGCATAAGAAACCACACACAAAAGCTTCAGTGCAAACAATCTCGAGGTGGTTAAAACAGGTGTTACTTTTGGCAGGAGTAGACACTGATGTGTTCAAATCTCACTCCACCAGGGCAGCAGCTACATCCGCGGCGAAGTTACAGGACGTACCACTCGAACATATTTTAGAAAGAAGAAACTTTTTCAAAGTTCTACAATAAACCTGTTCACACAATGACAGGCTTTGGACACGCGGTGTTGGGTTCACTATAATCACCTGCTTTGTTTCACTATTGATTGATATTATCAATTATGTTATCACTTATATCTTTTATCACTTTGTAATGGTTCCCTCAGGTGTAAAAAGAGGGTTATTATATGTTCTTTTATCATTAAAAGTTTATGGAAAGAACTAAAACTAGTCTGGTTTTTCTCATGTATGTGTTGACCTAGCCGGACTGTCGTATGGAAGAATTCTACGACATGAAAAACACAGAAGCTTCAAAATCTTCACGGAGTCACTCACGTGACTCCGAAGTAAAATAGTAAGATTAAACGAGAACTTACCAGTTCGAAGTTTGATCTTTATTTTATGAGGAGTAACGATGAGGGATTACGTGCCCTCCACTCCACACCCTCATAAAATAAATGATCATCTGGTAGTTCTAAATCTATGATGAGCCTTACTATCTTACTCCGGCTATTGTGTTCTGTGTTTTTCATGCCGCTGCTTTGAAGTATGCCGTTCCAGCGGCAGGCGGGGCTTCTTCACGTAATCCCTCATTGTTACTCCTCATAAAATAAAGATCAAACTTCGAACTGGTAAGTTCTCATTTAATCTTACTATTAAATATTACTAATATATTTTTGGAGCATCTAAGACAGGTTTCACTTGTAATGTAAAAGCTCTCATACCATCACCATTTACAAGTAGCTCTGCAATAATATGAATAAGATGACTTTCATCAATTTACCATCTTGATTAATCCACCATTTCCCAGCCATGACTCCTTATATAAGGGTTGTGAAGTGGACAAGGGAGATCCCTTCATTTACATTTTTTCAACATTTAATTTTAAGTGGTATCTAGAGTTTCCAGTAAAGTAACATAGAAACATAGAAAATAGGTGCAGGAGGAGGCCATTCGGCCCTTTGAACCATCACCGCCATTCATTGTGATCAAGGTGGTCATCCCCAATCAATAACCCGTGCCTGCCTTCTCCCCATATCCCTTGATTCCACCAGCCCCTAGAGTTCTAACTCTCTCTTAAATCAATCCAGTGAAGTACATTAATAATGAAAATAACTGCTACTATTTTACTGTTTTTATATATAAGGCTTCTGTGATCTTTATGTGGGAAAATGGCAGATTTCCAACTCTGGTGAGGATTAGGATTTGGGATGATATCCAGAAATTCCAATGGTGCTCAATAAATGTTGATGGAAGTGAGGCTGGTTTGAAAGAAATGGTAGTGCTCAATGTGGTGTATATATAATAAAATAATATCAAAAGGATAATGTTTCTATTATAAATCCTCCCATTTCTGCCAGTATTGTTCCTGGTGAGCCATTCCAATTAAAGCATGGTTGCATTGGTACCACAGGTGAGTAGGAAGCCCTATCCTGTATTCTGCCACTTAATATACAAGCCGTCAGGAGGACTTGGATTTTCACAAGAAGGACACCAAGGGTTATGATAACATCATCTGATGGTTATATTTAAATCATACAAACCACAAAAATACCCTTGGATTTCAGCTGCTAATGTCGTCCTATGGTCTGAGCGTAGGTATCAATGTCTCTATATTAGAATAATTAATTGTTCTTGAGTGCTTTCTGCTTTACGAGGAGTCGTGGGGTGAGATTGTGGATACAGAGACTTCACATATTTTGTTTCAGCTTACTTTGGATCATTTGAACTCCTCAGGTTATGGAATACATGCTTGCCCCCAACCACTTATCTTCAGAGCACTGAAATGCATGTGAGTGTCTTCATGCAAATATGATTGTCATCACACATTCTTCTTTTTAGAACCAGATGTTGACATCTGTATGGATCTCTACGGTCCCAAGCCAGGAGTTGAATTGTGCAGCAGGTCTACTTGCTCCTTCACATGTGATATCCTCTTATTGAGAAGCCCCCTGTAGGAGCCATTTATGTTTAGACTAGCTACTGTTGGCATACTATATTATTTTGTCTAGATATATCTTGCAGTATTATTTTGGACACTTGGGGGCAGTCATTAGATGCACAGGGCGGTGCATATATAAGGGCTTAGGGGGCAGGAAGTGAGGGAGCGCATATAGTTCTCACCAGACCAGGGACAGAGCAGCCAGCTACAACTTGCATGCAGAATAAGGAAAACCTGGTACGTTCATCTCTTTGTTTGTACAACTACATCAATAAACAACCAATTAAACTGTAAATAATGACTGGAAGATCTGTTCTATTAGGTTTGCATAAGATTACTCCTACTTACCTAAGTAGTAATGGCAACTGGAAAAGAGGACACTGGAAAAGTCAGAAATTTGCCATTACTCCTCCTTTTGAGTAGATACACCTAAAATTCCACACACTATGGAAGCTCTCAGTTTTCCTTCCAACCTCATACCATATTCGCAGTTCAACAACCTGAACTGGTAAAGTTGGTTCGTTAATTTGAGTTGTTGCTCTATGTATTGTGGTGGGGTGATTGTGCTATTCCGACAGTTTAATCAAATCTTCAAATATCTTCTCCCCTGATTTGATTAAAGCCAGCAAAGATATTTTTCAGCTTGTATGTCTTAGCACCTAAAGACATGTACAAAATAGACATTTTTTCCCCTGCTGTAACATGATTTGCAGTGAAAATACATTCCATTCTTTCCAGATATGAAATCTATTTTTTCACTGTACACGTGACAATCAACTAAACTAAACTCAACTCATTTAAACTAATGAATGAGCTCAAAGTAGCCATAATAATTAGCTTGTCATTTACTATGCTATGGCACAGCTAAAGCAGATACAAAAACTAAATCAGCACTTGGTAAACTAGTAACTAAATCAGTAAACTAAACTGTCTTAACTCCAGGGGAAAAAACTTGCAAGAAATGCAATACTTACATCTGTAACCATCCTGCTTTATCTTCCTTCTTTTTCAGCCGTAACTGTGTTAGCTATGTTTAGAGGTGCTTAGCGCTCCTGAAAGGTTGTTTCTTGCTTGAGGAAATGATGAATCAAGCTACTGCTGTCTTTCCAACAACTACAGTAAGTGTTGCCATATGATGATCTGATAGTATGCAGTATGTTACAATTTCTGCTGAGTACTAATGATGGAGTGATACAGGCTGCTGCTGATATTTATATACAGCTAACATTGCAACATATGTAAATTGAGTGCTGTGAAATGTCACTGATGAAGGCTACTTCATCGCTACTGGTAATATCATAAAGGTGTCCTTTGTAATTGCCAATACTATAACCCTGCACAATACTCTCACTTCCTTCTGACCTTGAATAGCCACTGCATTCTGATGTATTCCTGCCAGCCGAATGGCAAGACCGTGATCCAGGTAACAGTTTCTTCCTTATGGTTTCAGTATAATACAGTAGATGTTAATTTCCACTGAATACATTTCAACATGGCTGTCTCCTTTAACAGTAAAGATGTTGTATCCTGCATTTACAACACGGCTTGTCCTCTCAGCTATCATTTTCTTTTTTCCTTCCAAATGTTTACAATCAATTGCTTATTAAGCCTTGATCCTACCTTGCCATGTGTAACCTTGGTGCAGCAGACCAGATGTGTAGTGATTGGGAACTTTAAAATATTTCAGTGAATTTAGCGTTTAATTTCCAATCAGGACTGTGCCTTATCAAAATTATATGGAATATCGTGCCCTTCAGTCCATGAGTTCTAACCTTTCGGTTTAATTTACAAAGAAAACTAGCAACTGTCAGAAAACGACACTAGGACTATTAACTTCTGTAAAAGGAAAAAAACAAATTCATATTTTGCATGTGGTTCCAAATAAGTGATTTATTTTCTGTATTAATATTATTTATTATAGCTTCTATTACCACACCCACAAGTTTTACTTCACGTAAAACAAATTACAAAGAGAAAATTTGTACCTGTCATCACCATTTTCATTTTCCTCTATTTTGTTAAATGGATCACACTATTTCGACTCCTGTGAATATGCTACTAATTTACGATACAAATGGGGATTAAATGGGATAATGCTAATTTATTATGTCAAATTTTCAATTCTCCCTTTAAGACACTTTACTAATCATTACAGAACAAGAAAAATAGAAAAATACCAAAATGCTTCTATGAATGTATTATAATCAAGAATATTGAATATTTCACAGGTTCTTTCTACACAACAATCCACTTAGACTAGTGAAATGGCATTTCTCTACATGCAGAAGCCTTCAGTAAATGCACACACCAAGTTGCACAAGTTGTGGTTTTATTTTGTTCAGGTCTATTTTATAGGAATTTAATTCAATCAATGGCAAGGCATTTAAATAATACATTTAAGTAATACATTTGAACTATGGTTAACCATGAAAAATGTAGGAGTTATTATTGTACCAAATACATTTAATTGGGAAGAAACTGTAACGTACATTGCACATTCTTCAAAGAAATGTAAGGACATTGTGAAATACTCCTGTAGTGTTATACTTGGGACAGCAAAACAGGTTCTCATTTCCTTCTCTCCTTAAGGTATCATTTGCAGAGATACCTTCTCGAGGAGGGAAGCCCAAGGGATGTCTTGCATTTGAACTCTGTCAAATTGAAGAATCTGGAGAAGATCACCCAGAAGAATACAAGCCTGTCAGACTTGCAGCTGTGTCCTGATTTTGTGTGCAAGACCCAATAGATTGTACATTTCTCCAGGGATCCACACCACCAGCTGTGGGCACATGATGGGCTGGAAAGACACCACACTCTGCTGGTGTAATCCATCTGAGGCTGATGAATATTGACAGAAACTTGCAATTTTTGAAATTTTCATTCGTTTATTCTGAATTTTTGATTTTGTTTTGTTCCTGTTATTGAAGTCGATTTACCTCTATTGACTTCAATCTTCTTTACATAATTTTATGCTCAACATTTAATGCTCCTTGCGGTTCGCTTTTCATTTTCCTGATATATATTTTCTTGTTACTCACACCTTGAATTCTCAAATTTATGATCGCTTCTTCTGTTGTTCGTCCATCCAGAGGTTAGTCATGAAGGATAGCCTTCAACAGCCAGGGCCATTCACTATTCAAGTGTAGGAAATGCACAGTTCAAGTGAACAAAAAAGCATTAGCCTTGGAATTATGCTGTGAGATAACAGAATGCTAATGTTTTACGCCCTCAGCTAAAGGTGTGACCTATTTATTTATAACCAGTTAACATGTACCCAGAAATAGCAGACGTAAAAAATGTTACACCAATGCTCTGAACTTTGGGTTGCTGATAATCTTTATTTAACCTATTCTCAAGCATTATGTTACAATCGCTGGCCATCAAAGTCTATATTTCTGAAACTTTTTATATAATTCAGTGGAATTTGTACGTTCTCCGTGGCCGCATGGGTGCTCCAGTTTCCTCCCGCCCTCCAAAGTCGTATAGGTTTTTATGTTAGTTGGCTTCTGTAAACTGTAAATTGTCTTAGTGCAGACTCAGTGGGCTGAAGGGCCTGTTTCCACACTGTATCTCTGAAGTCTAAAGTCAGTGGGTACCTTCTCCACAAACGGCTGTTTAAGGCAGAATTGTAAAGGAAAACAAATTACAGATTCCAAAAACTGTAGGGTAAAATAAAATTTCAAAAGAGAAATTGCTGTGATTGTAAAAGGTAAGCGTGCGTGTGTGTGTGTGTGTGTGTGTGTGTGTGATCGTGTTCGTGTTCTTGAATACGGGTTGTTTTCAGACCTTATCCTTCTTTCTCTGTGTCTCCCACTCCCCTGTCTCCCAGTCTGAAGAAGGGTCTCGACCCAAAACATCACCCATTCATTCTGTCCAGAGAATCTGACTGTCCAACTGTCCAGCATTTTGTGTCTATCCTGAATAGATCAAGCAGAGAGAAGTGCACAGTGACCAATATCCACAAGTCTGGCATACAATAGACAAAAGGTGCAGGAGTAGGCCATTCGGCTCTTTGAGCCAGCACCGCCATTCAATGTGATCATGGCTGATCATCCACAATCAGTACCCTGTTCCTGCCTTCCCCCCATATCCTTTGACTCTGCTATCTTTAAGAGCTCTATCTGATTCTCTCTTGAAAGCATCCAGCGAATTGGCCTCCACTGCCTTCTGAGGCAGAGAATTCCACAGATTCATAACGCTCTGGGTGAAAAAGTTTTCCCTCATCTCTGATCTAAATGGCCTGTCCCTTATTCTTAAATTGTGGCCCCTGGTTCTTGACTCCCAAATCATTGGGAACATGTTTCCTACCTTCCTGTTTCCTGTGTCCAATCCCTTAATAATCTTATATGTTTCAATAAGATCCCCTCTCATCCTTCTAAATTCCAGTGTATACAAGTCCAGTCGCTCCATTCTCTTAACATATGACAGTCCCGCCATTCCTGGAATTAACCTCGTGAATCTACGCTGCGCTCCCTCAATAACAAGAATGTCCTTCCTCAAATTTGAAGAGCAAAACTGCGCACAATACTCCAGGTGTAGTCTCACCATGGCCCTTTACAGCTGCAGAAGGACCTCTTTGCTCCTATATTCAACTCCCCTTGATAAAATCATTATATATTTTGGAGTAGTAAAAGTAGAATAAATATGTTATATTTGAACACTGCTTTTGTAAATTGCTTGTCATGAGTGATATCTAGTGTAGTTAATTTGGTCTCTGTCAGTTTTGTTGGTTTTGCTTTGCTGGAAAGTTACACAATTCAAACCCGTTCTGCACAGGATCCCTTGTGTTTATTAATTTAAATATTCCAGATCCAACTATGTAGTAACTTGAATATAAAAAACTGTGTATGTTACTGCAACCTAAATCCTCCTTGGCAAACATTTTGATGTCACAATATGCAACATTTGACTCTCCAGACTTCCAACAGCAGTAGAACATCACCCATCAAGATGTGCTACTCATAAATACTTTTGTTGATAAATTTTACCAAGTCATCTTACATTCAAGCATTCACAGGATCACTTAAGATTGACACTGCTGGTCCAGCTTATACAGTCAACAGAAAAATAAAGCACAAGTTAGTTCCTTTGTTAAAGTCTTAGATTTTTCTTTTTTTTTTTATCAAGTGGGACACTGACATTTGCCTGATTCTTGATCTGACTCTCTTTTCCCTCAAACACAAGACAGGTCAACAGTGTAGGAACAAGTGAAGATATTGAACGAGACAGCCTTGCTTGTTTTCCATTGTTGTACACCCTGAATCTCACCATGCCACTAATCCTTCACACAATACTTTGGCTAAGGCCATCCACAGCCTCCAATTATGCCCACCAGTCTTGGAAATCATATTCTTCCATTCAACTATCTGAACACCCTCATGTCTCACATAACATTCCACATTGCAATTCTTTTACACATTTCTTTATTGATAGTTTGGCCTCACTGCACAATCTTGGAATTCTTTAAACTGCAATAAAAGACATACTTGTTTTAAAGGCTGTGGGTACTTGCCATGACAGTGGTACATGCCTTGCATTGGCACTTGCCAAATCATTTCCATTTACTGTAGATCAGAAAGCAGACTGTCCAGTGTGTTCGGGACATCTTCCTTCAGGTTCTTAACAAGGTCTTGCTGAAACAGAGGGATCTGCTTTTGTGTCAGTTTGTAACAGGAAGTGAAGATTCGGCCTGGTTTGCATAATAGAAGACCAGGATATCCTGGGATGGCTAAATCTTCCTGTTCTGAAGCATCAATAGTTACTTTTTCAGGAAGCTCAGTTGATGATTATGATGGCATCCTGCATCCAATAGAGTCTCCATACATAGTGTGATCACAGAGTGGTTGTATTTAACTGTTGCATGAAAGAGATATTTGTCGCAAGTAGTGAACTAGTTGCTAACTGACATAGTTACATTGGTTCTCACGTTTAGCTGCACACTTTGAGGTCTGCTATTACTTGTCTAAAGCAGAAGCTGTAATGGCAACTGCGTGAGCCCATTCAGCATGAGATTGATGGAGATAACATCCTTGGAGAGGAATAGATTGTTGCAATGTATACATGTTGATAAAGTTGCCCTGGGTGTACTTCTGTTCTCCACCATGCTGACTGATTCTCCTGACAAGGATACACAGCTCTACTTTGCAGCACCTCCTCCAATATGATAGGAAAGGCATAGCTTGTCCAAAGTCCATCAGAGTAAGAATGTTGGATGCACTAAGATACGGATTCAAAATCTTTTTTATTCCCAGTCTCATAAATTAGATTGAAGAAGACTGGGGGATTATGAGACACACACGTGAGTTTCAATACAGAGCGATGGTAAAATGACAGCAAATGTGAGTGGAAACACTGAGATAATGAATATATGCAACAAACTGAATGCAAAAAACACAGTGAAGTGGTAGCTCACATCAGCTGCCTGCACATCCTCTATTGCATCAAATATCTAATTGTAAGTCACATTATAATCAGCATTTTAATAGTGATTCAAATGTTTAAAATATTATAAATCTCTAAATATTTATGGAATCCTGTAATAAAAGCATATCATTGTCACTTTTTCATTGAATTAATCACAACTCTGGCTATAATTATTAGTTAGGCAATGCCTGCCTTTCATAATTAATAACATTTAACATAGGAACTGGCCAACAAAGATCATCCATCATCAGCGTAGAGAAATACAAGACATACAGAAGGGATATACAGGGAAGCAATCCCATTGCAGTTAGATTTCGCATGTCCTTGGAGCAATAAGGTAGCAGTACTAACTACTCTACCATGCTACTCCTGCATTCTCATTTAAAATTATGATGTTGGTGTTGGCGTGTCAGCTGATGACAACCAAGTGTAATCACCCCAACTGTGCTCAGTTTTCAGATTGCTTCGCCAACATCTAGTTAGTGTTGGGAAGAGAAATTGCATTAGTTTAGGTCTGTTATCAATTGTGTTCCCTAACCCTGTACCCTCTGACCATGTCCTGTACATCTGATTTGAAACTGAACTGAGCCTCCAGCTTTAAACTTGCTCCATCACAAAGACATGCTGTTTTCATGTTACAGTAACATCATTCATTCCTGCCCTGTCTCAGCCAATCAACTGCTGAAAAACTCATCCAACTTTTGTTACTTCCAGAGTGACTTCTTAATTACTCTCTTAACTCATTTCACATTTCCATCCTCCATAAACTTCAAATTTTGCCTTGAATACTGTCTGTTTCCTTAATAGTACCAAGTACCACTCATACTTTGGCTCTGTGCTTGTTGATTCACAATGATTCCTATTCCAATAAAACCTCATTTTTAATTTTCATTCTTGTATTCAGATCTTGTCATTTCAATTCAACACTGCTTATCCATGCAGCTACATAATCCCAAGCTATTTCTTCTTGCTCTAGCTATTTAGACATCTTTCTTATGGTTCACCATCCAGGCTCTATGTTTTGAATGGCCTTTGAAAGGTTACCCAGGTATTCCTCATCTCGTGAATTTTTAAGAACTCCTACACCACACAAGTATACTAGTGCTGTGCTAGTTTGCTAGTGCTGTCAGGGAGGATTGAAACTAATGTGGCAGGGGGGTGGGAGCATGAGCAGCGAGACAGAGGGATGTAAAATGAGGCTAGAGGTAATAGGTGGCAAGGTGAAAAGTAAAAGTGGCAGGCAGAAAAATCCAGGGCAAAAATCGAAAAGGGCCACTTTTCAACATAATTGTATGAGGGGTAAGAGTGTTGTAAAAACAAGCCTGAAGGCTTTGTGCCTCAATGCAAGGAGCATTCGTAATAAGGTGGATGAGTTGAATGTGCAGACAGTTATTAATGAATATGATATAGTTGGGATCATGGAGACATGGCTCCAGGGTGACCAAGGTTGGGAGCTGAACATCCAGGGATATTCAATATTCAGGAGGGATAGACAGAAAGGAAAAGGAGGTGGAGTAGCATTGCTGGTTAGAGAGGAGATTAATGCAATAGAAAGGAAGGACATTAGCTTGGAGGATGTGGAATCGATATGGGTAGAGCTGCAAAACACTAAGGGGCAGAAAACGCTAGTAGGAGTTGTGTACAGGCCACCTAACAGTAGTAGTGGAGTTGGGGATGGCATCAAACATGAAATTAGAAATGCGTGCAACAAAGGTAAAACAGTTATAATGGGTGACTTCAATCTACATGTAGATTGGATGAATCAAATTGGCAGGAGTGCTGAGGAAGAGGATTTCTTGGAATGTATCCGGGATAGTTTTCTAAACCAACATGTAGAGGAAGCCAACGAGAGAACAGGCTATTCTAGACTGGGTATTGAGTAATTCGGAATGGTTAGTTAGCAGTATTGTTGTGCATGGCCCCTTGGGCAAGAGTGACCATAATATGGTTGAGTTCTTCATTAGGATGGAGAGTGACATTGTTAATTCAGAAACAAGGGTTCTGAACTTAAAGAAAGGTAACTTTGAGGGTATGGAACGTGAATTGGCAAAGATAGACTGGCAAGTGATTCTTAAAGGGTTGACGGTGGATATGCAATGGAAGGCATTTAAAGACTGCATGGATGAACTACAACAATTGTTCATCCCAGTTTGGCAAAATAATAAATCAGGGAAGGTAGTGCATCTGTGGCTAACAAGGGAAATCAGGGATAGTATCAAAACTAAAGATGAAGCATACGTTAGCCAGAAAAAGCAGCCTACCAGAGGACTCAGTCCAGCAGAGGAGGACAAAGGGCTTAATTAGGAAAGGGAAAATAGATTATGAAAGATTATGAAAACTTTTGGCAGAAAGGAAAGTAAATCAAAGGTAAAAACTGATAACTGCAAAAGTTTTTATAGATATGATGAAGAAAAAGGTTAGTTTATGTCACGGGAAATGCCGGAGGATCCCTTGCATCAGTGGTGGGCAAATGATCATGGGGAACAGTCAACATGGATTTGTGCAGACCAATTGAATAACTAGTTTGGTCTGTCTTCACTAAAGGAGATAAATAATCTGCTGGAATAACAGGGGACCGGGGGTCAAATGAGATTGAGGAACTGAGTGAAATCCAGGTTAGGCCGGGAAGTGGTGTTAGGTAAAATTGAATGGAAAACCGAATATCCCCAGGGCCAGATAGGCTGCATCCCAGAGTGCTTAAGGAAGTAGCCTCAGAAATAGTGGATGCATTAGTGATAATTTTTCAAAACTCTTTAGATTCTGGAGTAGTTCCTGAGGATTGGAGGTAGCTAATGTAACCGCACTTTTTAAAAAGGGAGGGAGAGAGAAAAACGGGGAATTACAGACCAGTTAGTCTAACATCGGTAGTGGGGAAAATGCTAGAGTCAGTTATTAAAGATGGGATAACAGCACATTTGGAAAGTGGTGAAATCATTGGACAAAGTCAGCATGGATTTATGAAAGGTAAATCATGTCTGACGAATCTTATTGAATTTTTCGAGGATGTAACTAGTAGAGTGGATAAGAGAGAACCAGTGGATGTGTTATAGCTGGACTTTAAGAAGGCTTTTGACAAGGTCCCACATAAGAGATTAGTATACAAACTTAAAGCACACGATATTGGGGGTTCAGTATTGATGTGGATAGAGAACTGGCTGGCAGACAAGGAGCAAAGAGTAGGAGTAAACGGGTCCTTTTCAGAATGGCAGGCAGTGACTAGTGGGGTACTGCAAGGCTCAGTGTTGGGACCCCAGCTATTTACAATATATATTAATGATCTGGATGAGGGAATTGAATGCAACATCTCCAAGTGTGCGGATGACATGAAGCTGGGGGACAGTGTTAGCTGTGAGGAGGATGCTAGGAGGCTGCATTGTGACTTGGATAGGTTGGGTGAGTGGGCAAATGCATGGCAGATGCAGTATAATGTGGATAAATGTGAGGTTATCCACTTTGGTGGCAAAAACAGGAGGGTAGACTATGATCTGAATGGTGGCCGATTAGGAAAAGGGGACTTGCAACAAGACCTGGGTGTCATGGTACACCAGTCATTGAAAGTAGGCATGCAGGTGCAGCAGGCTGTGAAGAAAGCAAATGGTATGTTGGCATTCATAGCAAAAGGATTTGAGTACAAGAGCAGGGAGGTTCTACTGCAGCTGTACAGGGTCTTGGTGAGGCCACACTTGGAGTATTGCATACAGTTTTGGTCTCCTAATCTGAGGAAAGACATTCTTGCCATAGAGGGAGTACAGAGAAGGTTCACCAGACTGATTCCTGGGATGGCAGGACTTCCATATGAAGAAAGACTGGATAGACTCGGCTCGTACTCGCTGGAATTTAGAAGATTGAGGGGGGATCTTATAGAGACTTACAAAATTCTTAAGGGGTTGGACAGGCTAGATGCAGGAAGATTGTTCCCGCTGTTGGGGAACTCCAGAACAAGGGGTCACAGTTTAAGGGTAAGGGGGAAGTCTTTTAGGACCGAGATGAGAAAATCATTTTTCACACAGAGAGTGGTGAATCTGTGGAATTCTCTGCCACAGAAGGTAGTTGAGGCCAGTTCATTGGCTATATTTAAGAGGGAATTAGATGTGTCCCTTGTGGCTAAAGGAATCAGGGGGTTTGGAGAGAAGGCAGGCACAGGATACTGAGTTGGATGATGAGCCATGATCATATTGAATGGCGGTGCAGGCTCGAAGGGCCGAATGGCCTACTTCTGCACCTATTTTCTATGTTTCTATGTATCTATACAATTTATAGGGGTAGAATTAGGCCATTCGGCCCATCGTGCACTCTGCCATTCAATCATGGCTAATCTCTGCCACCTAATCCCATTTTCCTACCTTTCGACCCATAACCCTTGACACCCATTTTAATCAAGAATTTGTCTATCTCTGCCTTAAAATTATCCACTGACTTGGCCTGCACAGCCTCTGTGGTAATAGTTCCACAGATTAACTACCTCTGACTAAAAAAGTTCCTCCTCACCTCCTGCCTAAAAGACAGTCCCCTTTAATTCTGAGGCTATGACCCTCTGGTCCTAGACTCTCCCACCAGTGGAAACATCCTTTCCACATCCCCTCGATCTATGTCATTCATTATTCTGTAATTTTCAATGCGGCCCCCCCCTCAATCTTCTAAACTCCAGCGAACAGAGGCCCAGTGATGTCAAATGCTCATCATATCCTAACTCACTCATTCCTGGGATCGTTCTTTTGAACCTCCTCTGGATCCTCTCCTTAGCCAGCACATGCTTCCTCAGATATGGGGCCCAAAGGCATCCTGACCAGCGCCTTATAGAGCACTGTTTTTACCACCACCTTCTTTAACTGGGTTGCAGTTTTTGCCTAATCCCTCTCTGAAAAGTTGTAAGAAATAGTCGCAAATAAATGTACATTATTTTTATGGTGCCTTTCAGTTTTCTGGTAGAACAGAGAACAGTGCAGGACAGGAACAGGCCCTTTAGCCCATAATGTCTGTCCTGACCCTGATGCCAATTTGAACTAATCCTAGCTGCCTGCACATACTCTATATCACTCCATTCCATACCTGTTCATGTGCATGTCTAAATGCATATTATGTTACTACCTTTTCTCTTCCATCCTGGCAATACATTCCAGGCACCTATTGCTCTTGGTGTAGAAAAAAACACCATGCAAATTTCCTTTAACTGCCCGCCTCCCCCCAAAATCTTAAATTTATGCCCTTGAGTATTTAACATTTCCACCCTAGAAAAATAATACTCTATCAATGGCTTTCATAATTTTATAAACTTCTATTAGATCGCCCCTCAGCTTCTGACAGTCCAGAGAAAACAATCAAGTTTGTCCATCTTCTCCTTGCAACGAATATTCTCTACTCTGGGCAACATCCTGGTGAACCTCTTCAAAGCTTCTGCATCTTATCTACAATGTAGTGATCAGAATGGCACATGATTCTCATAATGTGGCCCAACCAAAGTTTATACAGCTGCAACATGACTTGCCAGAAAAAGCAGCCAGAAAAAGCAGCATACCAGAGGACTGGGAGAAATTCAGAGACCAGCAGAGGAGGACAAAGGGCTTAATTAGGAAAGGAAAAATGGATTATGAAAGGAAACTGGCAGGGAACATAAAAACTGACTGCAAACGTTTCTATAGATATGTGAGGAGAAAGAGATTAGTTAAAACAAATGTAGGTTCCCTTGCAGTCAGAAACAGGTGAGTTGATCATGGGGAACAAGGATATGGCAGACCAATTGAGGTTCCGTCTTCACTAAGGAAGACATAAATAATCTGCCTGAAATAGCAGGTGACAAAGGAGAATTGAGTGAAATCCAGGTTAGTCGGGAAGTGGTGTTGGGTAAATTGAATAGATTAAAGGCCGATAAATCCCCAGGGCCAGATAGGCATCCACTTAAGGAAGTAGCTCAGAAATAGTGGATGCATAGTGATAATCTTTCAAAAACTCTTTAGATTCTGGAGTAGTTCCTGAGGATTGGCGGGTAGCAATGTAACAAGAAGGGAGGGAGAGAGAAAACGGGGAATTACAGACAGTTAGTCTAACATCGGTAGTGGGAAACTGCTAGAGTCAGTTATTAAAGATGGGATAGCAGCACATTTGGAAAGTGGTGAAATCATTGGACAAAGTCAGCATGGATTTACGAAAGGTAAATCATGTCTGACGAATCTTGTGGAATTTTTCGAGGATGTAACTAGTAACGTGGGATAAGGAGAACCAGGGATGTGGTATATCTGGACTTCCAGAAGGCTTTCGACAAGGTCACATAAGAGATTAGTATACAAACTTAAAGCATACGGTATTAGGGGTTCAGTATTGATGTGATAGAGAACTGGCTGGCAAACAGGAAGCAAAGAGTAGAGTAAACGGGTCCTTTTCACAATGGCAGGCAGTAACTAGTGGGGTACCGCAGGCTCAGTGCTGGGACCCCAGCTATTTACAATATATATTAATGATCTGGATGAGGGAATTGAAGCAATATCTCAAGTTTGCGGATGAAACTAAGCTGGGGGGCAGTGTTCGCTGTGAGGAGGATGCTAGGAGACTGCAAGGTGACTTGGATAGGCTGGGTGAGTGGGCAGGCAGATGCAGTATAATGTGGATAAATGTGAGGTTATCCACTTTGGTGGCAAAAACAGGAAAGCAGACTATTATTTAAATGGTGGCCGATTAGGAAAAGGGGAGATGCAGCGAGACCTGGGTGTCATGGTACACCAGTCATTGAAAGTAGGCATGCAGGTGCAGCAGCAGTGAAAAAAGCAAATTTTCATAGCAAAAGGATTTGAGTACAGGAGCAGGGAGGTTCTACTTCAGTTGTACAGGTCTTGGTGAGACCTGGAGTATTGCGTACAGTTTTGGTCTCCAAATCTGAGGAAGGACATTATTGCCATAGAGGGAGTGCAAGAAGGTTCACCAGACTGATTCCTGGGATGTCAGGACTGTCTTATGAAGAAAGACTGGATAGACTCGGTTTATCTCTCTGGAATTTAGGAGATTGAGAGGGGATCTTATAGAAACTACAAAATTCTTAAGGGTTGGACAGGCTAGATGCAGGAAGATTGTTCCCATGTTGGGGAAGTCCAGGATAAGGATAAGGGAATCCTTTAAGACCGAGATATTTTTTCACACAGAGAGTGGTGAGTCTCTGAAACTCTCTGCCACAGAGGGTAGTTGAGGCCAGTTCATTGGCTATATTTAAGAGTGAGTTGGATGTGGCCTTGTGGCTAAGGGGATCCCCAAATCACGGTGCAGGCTCGAAGGGCTGAATGGCCTACTCCTGCACCTAATTTATATGTTTCTATGTTTTGCCAAGTTATGTTCAATGCCCCTGACCTATAATGGCAAGTCTGCTATTTGCCTCCATTACCACCATATCTAGAGTTTCACGTTCAAGGAGCTACAGACTTGAGTCCAAGATTTGTCTGCAGATCAGTGCTTCTCAGGGTCTTGCCATTCACTGTGCACTTTCCTCCTACATTTGAATGCCAAAAGTGTAATACCTCGCACTGATCCAGATTAAACGCTACCATTTATCTGCCCATATTTCCAACTGATCCATATCCTGTTGTATCCTTTGACAACCACCCTTACTATCCTTAATCCCAATCCACCACCAAAGCAGCCATCCACCATAATCCACTGTCTTCTATGGCCAAGCCAATTTTGCTTCCGATCTACCAACTCTGCATGGATGCCATGTGCCGAAAATAGGATGGAGGAGCCTGTCTTGAGGACCTTGTTGAATTCTTTACTAAAGTCCATGTTGACCACATCCATTGCCCTACCCTCATCAATCATCTTTGTCACGTCAAAAAACAAAATCAAATTTGTTGGACATGACTTCCCCTGCACAAAGCCATGCTGATTGCCTCAAATAAGTCCATGCTTTTCTAGTTGCGACTAAATCCTATCCCTGAGAATCTTCTACAGTAATTTCCCTACCAGTAATGGAAGGCTCACTGGCCTACAATTTCTTTGTTTGTATTCCCTTCTTAAACAAAACACTAGCATTGGCAATTGTCCAGTGCCTGGCACCTCATCTGTGGCTAAAGTGCATATAAAGATCTCTGTTTAAAATGGTTCCAATTCCTATTGTTTTTTTTAAATTTTAGGCTGGTTCTGGAGTATAAAACTATTGTTTGAATGTTGCAAAATTAGAAATATTGTAAAATTAAGAACAAGACAAAACATTTAGCCCATGAGCCTGATGATGCATTCAATTAGATTATGGAATTAATCTGAAGCTCCATTTGTCTGTCTTTGTTTCAAATCCTTTGTTCCCTTTTCCAGCAATACAATGTTCTCCATCTTGAAAGCTTCATTTGAAGCAACACAACCTTTTAGAGAAGAGAGTTTTCCATTCCATCTTTGTATGAGATGTTACTCTCTGATTTAGTCTGTATATGGCTCAACATTGATTTTAAGATCATGTCGTCTTTTTCTTTATTTCTTTGACTTAAGCTTTTCAGTTACATATCCGAACATTTTGCACAATTTAATGTGTTCATTAATGCTCCCGTGCAATGCCTTGAGACACGTACTATGATTAAGGTAATATGTTGTAACGTTTGGACTGCAAGTTGTTGGAGGCTACTATTGATTTTTACTGCCATGAACACTGTTAAGAATATATTCTAAGAGTGATTATAAAACTAAAATTATGATTAATCCGAGCAATCTGATTACCAATGTATATTAGGGAAAGAAACCTGCTGCCATATACATATCTCCAAGCCCATTGGTAATGTGATTCATTCTTAACTGTCTTCTGAAAAAGCACTCAGTTGCTCTAAATTATTTCCACCTTTTCACAGACAATTTGAGAGAGACCGTAGCTGTTGTCATTGTTACCTACATTTTTGTTTCTTTTGAAATATTTGTTTTACGGGTATTTGGAATGGAAAAGATCAGACACCATGACTAGGATTTATAATTTGAATTTAGGCAAAGATAGTACCACACATGCTCAGAGTGAGATAAGCAAGGTAATCTCTGGTATCAGTAAATGGATATGAACTGTTACACAATAACAAAAATGGACTTTTCAAAATGCTAGAATGGAATTTTACTTTTAACATGTCGTATTGAATGGGACCAACGTTTAATATTAAAAATATAGGTTGAAATTATGCAACTTCATTGTGAGATGAAGTGTGGCTATGATCTGATACCTCAATCTGTAATTAAACTAATTATATATTTCAAATGCTCGTTCCCCAGTTTTCATATATTACAATACTGCTAAGCAAATGTGATTTTTTTTTTTGTTATTGCAATCTAATTTTGGAAAAACCTGAATTTTACTTTGAAAAGCCATTTTCAACTACTGATGTCACAATGTAATAAACACATATGACTATAGTACACATTCTGGTGCCAAATATGTTCAAGCTTTTAAACCGTTACAAAAGGTTTTGATGACTCAGACATATTCCATGGCATGTGTATTATGAAATAGCGATGCCATATTCTGAAGGTTCTTAAGCGTATGATTAATTTGATGGAAAGAATTTCAAGTAAGAAATAAGATTCATTGTTAATGTAGGTATTGTGCAAGAAAAATTCTATAATTGTTATGATGCTCCTTAAAATACAATGCTGGTGGCCTAAACACCTATCAGTATTAATCTCATGTAAAAACCTACAAGATTTATTATCGAACTATATCACCTAAAGAAGAGGAAGAAGACGTAAATACATTTAGTAAGGGACCAGACCAGGGGTCGGCAACCTACCCCCCAAAATCATCCGGCCCGCTGGCGGATTTTTTTTTTGCATTCATCTGGCCCACGGTCGTATTTTTTTTTCCCAGCATCTAAAAGTGTAGTTGCAGCGGCTGCGGTGCCTGCTGCTCAGCATGCCCCAGAACCATTCCCTCCACAGATGCCGCCTAGCCTGCTGAGTTCCTCCAGCACTCTGTTTTTTATTTAACTCTGAACTTGAAAATAAACACAAAATGCTAGAGTAACTCAGCGGGACAGGCAGCATTACTGGAGAGAAGGAATGGGTGACGTTTCATGTCTAGACTCTTCTTCAGCATTATGCGATGCCCTTGCGTAAAATTTGATCGCACCTGCGTATGTCCGCGTGTGCGTGAGTAAGTGTGAAAATGGGCGTGAGTTAGTTCCAGCGTGCATGCCCTAGAGACGGGAAGTGTCCGCTCTGCTCTGCCTCTGGTCTTTATTCCCAGTGAGCAGAATTCTACCAACTTCCGTGGACCCCCAGCTGATCCCAGCTCCAAAATAAATTCCAAATGTGAAACCTGAAACAATGCAACTTGATACAAATCCACTTAAAGAACTTGCGGGAATCCGCAAGCAACGAACAGCTCATTTATCTTCAACGAAAGACACTTTAAAAAATAATGAATGTACACCCCACTCTTTCTGACCTGTTGATGTATAAATCTCCACATTATTTTGTAAACTGGACATTAGTTGTTTGGTCTCATCATCAGGGGTATTACGGAATAGACTCAAAACGTGATGAAACACTAGCCGTTAACTGACGGAAGCCTGCTTTAATAATGAATCATATGAAATGTACTGCAGATATGCATCCAATATTCATATACATGAAATAAACGGGACTCCTGAAGAAGCGGTCCTGGAGCACCCATTGTGTATTCGGACAGTAATTTATCATGAGACTCAAATTGTAAAGTACCAAGACATTCAGCAACAAGTCACAAGTACTCGACCCGAAACATCACCCATTCTTTCTCGCCAGAATCGCTGCCTGACCCGCTGAGTTTCAGGAAAATCCAAAAGCGGCGAAGGAAAATTAAAAATCCCCCCCACCTTCTCGCCTCCCACCAGCCAGTAATGTGATGGACACGGGGGTCTGGACCAATTCCTGGCAAGGTCTTGGACAAATCCCGTCCCCGGAGATGTCATGTCCGTTCGGCAGATTTCCGACGTCAGGTTCGTATTCTTTCGGCGTCGTGCCCTTTCGGTTATTTGGCTTTTAGGCGCCGTGCCCGTTCGGCTATTTGGCTTTCAGGCGTCGTGTCTGTTCGGTTATTTGGCTTTTCGTCGTCATGTCCATTCGGTTATTTGGCTTTTTGCCGTTGTTTTCGTTCGGTATCTTGGCTTCCACGTCTTTGCTTCGGCTTCTCATCCTTCGATGTCCTGTCCGCACATGGCAATATTCCACCACTCACCCCTTCCCCCAACGCAACCCGTGTCTGCAATGCAACATTCCACCATTCACCCATAGCCCCCAACTGTGCAGGCGCAGCTCAATTCCCCTCATCCCCAGCACTCCCTCCCCCTCCTTTTCACCTCCCTCTTCTTTCCTCTCCCTCCTCCCCTCCCCTACTCCCTCCCTCACCCCTCTCACTCTCCTTTCCCCTACAGTCACTCCCTCCATAACTTCTCTCCTCTCCCTAACCCCTCCTCTCTAAACACAATGTTTAAATTACATTTCACCCCACTCCCTCCCTCTCCTTACAACGATGTAACAAATCTTTCATTGCACTGGACCTTCCGTCATTGGTAACATTGTAACAGGAAGGGCAAGTTTAAAGTGAAAAGTTTGATTTTTTAAAGTGAAAAGTTAATTTTTGAAAGTTTAAAATGTAAATAACTTGTAAAATATAACATCAATCTGAATGGACTGCTGCAATGTTTTTAAAACAGACTTTAAAAAAATGTAAATTATATCCCATTGTGATGTCATTATGTGGTGGAACACTGCTGATGGGCAGTTTATGTAAATGAGATCCCATTGTGACATCATATCCCATTATTAACTGCCAGTGCAGATGTTAATTCAGAAACAATGGTTCTGAACTTAAAGAAAGGTAACGTTGAGGGTATGAGACGTGAACTGGCCAAGATTGACTGGCAATTAATTCTAAAAGGGTTGACGGTGGATATGCAATGGAAGACATTTAAAGACTGCATGGATGAACTACAAAAATTGTTCATCCCAGTTTGGCAAAAGAATAAATCAGGGAAGGTAGTGCATCCGTGGATAACAAGGGAAATCAGGGATAGTGTCAAAGCAAAGGATGATGCGTACAAAGTAGCTAGAAAAAGCAGCATACCAGAGTACTGGGAGAAATTCAGAGACCAGCAGAGGAGGACAAAGGGCTTAATTAGGAAAGGAAAAATAGATTATGAAAGAAAACTGGCAGGGAACATAAAATCTGACTGCAAACGTTTCTATAGATATGTGAAGAGAAAGAGATTAGTTAAAACAAATATAGGTCCCTTGCAGTCAGAAACAGGTGAGTTGATCATGGGGAACAAGGATATGGCGGACCAATTGAATAACTACTTTGCTTCCGTCTTCACTAAGGAAGACATAAATAATCTGCCGGAAATAGCAGGGAATCGCGGGTCAAAGGAGGAATTGAGTGAAATCCAGGTTAGTCGGGAAGAGGTGTTGGGTAAACTGAATGGATCAAAGGCCGATAAATCCCCAGGGCCAGATAGGCTGCATCCCAGAGTACTTAAGGAAGTAGCTCCCGAAATAGTGGATGCATTAGAGATAATCTTTCAAAACTCTTTAGATTCTGGAGTAGTTCCTGAGGATTGGCGGGTAGCAAATGTAGCCACTATTTTTAAGAAGGGAGGGAGAAAGAAAACGGGGAATTCCAGTCCAGTTAGTCATCGGTAACTAAAGGACTGTGTTAGGAACCTGGAGCAGCAGCTCGATGACCTCCGTCTGGTCAGGGAGAGTGAGGAGGTAATAGAGAGGAGCTACAGGGAGGTAGTCACTCCCAGACCACAGGAGGCAGACAAGTGGGTCACAGTTAGGAAGGGCAAGGGTCAGAGGCAGGGGCTAGAGAGTACCCCTGTGACCGTACACCTGGAAAATAGGTACTCGGGTTTGAGTACGATTGGAGGGGACAGCCTAGCTGGGGGCAGCAACAGCGGCCGGGCCTCCGGCACAGAGACCGGCCCTGATGCTCAGAAGGGTAGCAAAAAGAGGAGGGCAATTGTAATAGGGGACTCTATAGTTAGGGGGTCGGATAGGCGATTCTGTGGACGCAGTCGGGAGACCCGGATGGTAGTTTGCCTCCCTGGTGCCAGGGTCTCACATGTGTCAGAACGTGTCCAAAAGATTCTGATAAGGGAGAGAGAGGAGCCTGATGTTGTGGTACACATAGGTACCAATGACATAGGCAGAAAAAGTGATGAGGTCCTGAAGGGAGAATTTAGGGAGTTGGGGGGAAAGTTAAAGAGAAGGACCAAAAGGGTAACAATTTCAGGATTATTGCCTGTGCCACGTGACAGTGAGAGAGGAATGAAATGAGATGGAGGATAAATGCGTGGCTGAGGGACTGGTGCAGTGGGCAGGGATTCAAGTTTCTTGATCACTGGGACCTCTTTTGGGGAAGGCATGATCTGTACACAAAGGACGGTTTGCACTTGAACCCGAGGGGGACCAATATCCTGGCAGGGAGATTTGCAAAGGCTACTGGGGAGACTTTAAACTAGAAAGGCTGGGGGGAGGGACTCGGGTAGAGGGGGCTAGGGGTCAGGGTGTGGGGCAAGAGGCAGAGAAGGGAAGCACTCGGATCCAAAATGTAGGCGAGAAAGATGAAAAAGATAATAGACAGAGAATAAGGGATGGTGAGTTTCTAAAATGTGTATATTTTAATGCTAGGAGCATTGGAAGTAAGGTGGATGAACTTAGAGCCTGGATTGACACCTGGAAATATGATGTTGTGGCAATCAGTGAAACATGGTTGCAGGAGGGCTGTGATTGGAAACTAAATATTCCAGGATTTTGTTGCTTCAAGTGTGATAGAATTGGAGGGACCAGAGGGGGAGGTGTTGCATTGCTTGTCAGAGAAGATATTACAGCAGTGCTTTGGCAGGATAGATTAGAGGGCTCGTCTAGGGAGGCTATTTGGGTGGAACTGAGAAGTGGGAACGGTGTAGCAACACTTTTAGGGGTGTATTATAAACCGCCAAATGGGGAGCGAGAATTGGAAGAGCAAATATGTAAGGAGATAGCAGATATTAGTAGTAAGCACAAGGTAGTGATTGTGGGAGATTTAAATTTTTCAAAAATAGACTGGGAAACACATTCTGTAATCCGGGCTGGATGGTTTGGAGTTTGTAAAATGTGTGCAGGATAGTTTTTTGCAGCAGTACATAGAGGTATCGACCAGAGAAGGGGCAGTGCTGGACCTCCTGTTAGGAAATGAGGCAGGTCAGGTGACGGAGGTATGCGTTGGTGAGCACTTCGGGACCAGTGATCACAATACCATTAGTTTCAATATAATTATGGAGAGAGTCAGAACTGGACCTAGGATGGAGATTTTTGATTGGAGAAAGGCTAACTTTGAGGGAATGCGTAAGGATTTTGAAGGAGTGAATTGGGACACTTTGTTTCATGGGAAGGATGTAGAAGAGAAATGGAGGACATTTAAAGGGGAAATTGTAAGAGTACAGGATCTTTATGTCCCTGTTAGGTTGAAAGGAAATAGTAAAAATTGGAAAAAGCCATGGTTTTCAAGGGAAATTGGACACTTGTTTCAAAAAAAGAGAGATATCTACAATAATTATAGGAGGCATGGAGTAAAGGAGGTGCTAGAGGAGTATAAAGAATGTAAAAAGAATCTTAAGAAAGAAATTAGGAAGGCTAAAAGAAGATATGAGGTTGCTTTGGCAAGAAAGGTGAAAGTAAACCCAAAGGGTTTCTACAGATATATTAATAGCAAAAGGATAACGTGGGATAAAATTGGACCATTAGAGAACCAGAATGAACAGCTATCTGCAGAGGCAAAAGAGATGGGGGAGATATTGAACAATTTCTTTTCTTCGGTATTCACCAAGGAGAAGGATATTGAACTCGGTGAGTTAAGGGGAAAAAGTAGAGTAGCTATGGAAACTATGAGATTCAAAGAGGAGGAAGTACTGACACTTTTGAAAAATATAAAAGTGGATAAGTCTCCAGGTCCTGACAGGATATTCCCTAGGACATTGAGGGAAGTTAGTGTAGAAATTGCAGGAGCTATGACCGAAATATTTCAAATGTCATTAGAAACGGGAATAGTGCCGGAGGATTGGCGTACTGCGCATGTTGTTCCATTGTTTAAAAAGGGTTCAAAGAATAAATCTAGCAATTATAGACCTATTAGTTTGACGTCAGTGGTGGGCAAATTAATGGAAATGATACTTAGAGCTAATATATATAAGCATCTGGATAAACAGGGTCTGATCAGGAACCGTCAACATGGATTTGTGCCTGGAAGGTCATGTTTGACAAACCTTCTTGAATTTTTTGAAGCGGTAACTAGGGAAATTGATGAGGGTAAAGCGGTGGATGTTGTCTATATGGATTTCAGTAAGGCCTTTGACAAGGTTCCCCATGGAAGGTTGGTTAAGAAGGTTCAATCTTTGGGTGTTAATGGCGGAGTAGCAAGATGGATTCAACAATGGCTGAATGGGAGATGTCAGAGAGCAATGGTAGATGGCTGTTTGTCAGGTTGGAAGCCGGTGACCAGTGGGGTGCCTCAGGGATCTGTGTTGGGTCCACTGTTGTTTGTCATGTACATCAATGATCTGGATGATGGGGTGGAAAAATGGATAAGTAAGTATGCAGATGATACTAAGATAGGTGGTGTTGTGGATAATGAAGTAGATTTTCAAAGTCTACAGAGAGATTTGGGCCATTTGGAAAAGTGGGCTGAAAGATGGCAGATGGAGTTTAATGCTGTTAAGTGTGAAGTGCTACATCTTGGCAGGATTAATCAAAATAGGATGTACATGGTAAATGGTAGGGAATTGAGGAATGCTGTGGAACAGAGGGATCTAGGAATAACTGTGCATAGTTCCCTGAAGGTGGAATCGCATGTAGATAGGGTGGTAAAGAAAGCCTTTGGTGTGCTGGCCTTTGATTTATAATGGGATGGGATAGCAGCACATTTGGAAAGTGTTAAAATCATTGGACAAAGTCAGCATGGATTTGTGAAAGGTAAATCATGTCTGACGAATCTTACAGAATTTTTCAAGGATGTAACTAGTAACGTGGATAGGGGAGAACCAGTGGATGTGGTGTATCTGGATTTTCAGAAGGCTTTCGACAAGGTCCCACATAAGAGATTAGCATTGAATATAGGAGTAGGGAAGTAATGTTAAAATTGTACAAGGCATTGGTAAGACCAATTCTGGAATATGGTGTACAATTTTGGTCGCCTAATTATAGGAAGGATGTCAACAAAATAGAGAGAGTACAGAGGAGATTTACTAGAATGTTGCCAGGGTTCCAGCAACTATGTTACAGAGAAAGGTTGAACAAGTTAGGTCTTTATTCTTTGGAGCGCAGAAGGTTAAGGGGGGACTTGATTGAGGTCTTTAAAATTATGAAAGGGATAGACAGAGTTGACGTGGATAAGCTTTTCCCATTGAGGGTAGGGAAGATTCAAACAAGAGGGCATGACATGAGAATTAAGGGACAGAAGTTTAGGGGTAATGTGAGGGGGAACTTCTTTACTCAGAGGGTGGTGGCTATGTGGAATGAGCTTCCAGCAGAAGTGGTAGAGGCAGGATCGATTTTAACATTTAAAGGTAAAGTGGATAGGTATATGGACGTGAAGGGAATGGAGGGGTATGGTCTGAGTGCAGGTAGATGGGACTAGGGGAAAACAAGTGGTCGGCACGGACTGGAAGGGCCGAGAGGGCCTGTTTCCGTGCTGTAATTGTTATATGGTTATATGGTTATATGGTAGTGGGGAAACTGCTAGTCAGTTATTAAAGATGGGATAGCAGCACATTTGGAAAGTGTTGAAATCATTGGACAAGTCAGCATGGATTTACGAAAGGTAAATCATGTCTGACGAATTTTACAGAATTTTTCGAGGATGTAACTACTAACGTGGATAGGGGAGAAACAGTGGATGTGGTGTATCTGGATTTTCAGAAGGTTTCGACAAGGTCCCACATAAGAGATTAGTATACAAACCTAAAGCATACGGCATTGGGGGTTCAGTATTGATGTGGATAGAGAACTGGCTGGCAAACAGGAAGCAAAGAGTAGGAGTAAACGGGTCCTTTTCACAATGGCAGGCAGTGACTAGTGGGGTACCGCAGGGCTCAGTGCTGGGAGCCCAGCTAATTACTATATATATTAATGATCTGGATGAGGGAATTGAAGGCAATATCTCCAAGTTTGCAGATGACAGTAAACTGGGGGACAGTGTTAGCTGTGAGGAGGATGCTAGGAGACGGCGAGGTGACTTGGATAGCTGGGTGAGTGGGCAAATGTTTGGCAGATGCAATATAATGTGGATAAATGTAAGGTTATCCACTTTGGTGGCAAAAACAGGAAAGCAGGCTATTATCTAAATGGTGGCCGATTAGGAAAAGGGGAGATGCAGCGAGACCTGGGTGTCATGGTACACCACTCATTGAAAGTAGGCATGCAGGTGCAGCAGTCAGTGAAGAAAGCAAATGGTATGATAGCTTTCATAGCAAAAGGATTTGAGTAAAGGAGCAGGGAGGTTCTACTTCAGTTGTATAGGGTCTTGGTGAGACCATACCTGGAGTATGCATACAGTTCTTGTCTCCAAATCTGAGGAAGGACATTATTGCCATAGAGGGAGTGCAGAGAAGGTTCACCAGACTGATTCCTGGGATGGCAGGACTTCCATATGAAGAAAGACTGGATAGACTCGGCTTGTACTCGCTGGAATTTAGAAGATTGAGGGGGGATCTTATAGAGACTTACAAAATTCTTAAGGGGTTGGACAGGCTAGATGCAGGAAGATTGTTCCTGATGTTGGGGAAGTCCAGGACAAGGGGTCACAGCTTAAGGATAATGGGGAAATCCTTTAAGACCGAGATGAGAAATACTTTTTTCACACAGAGAGTGGTGAGTCTCTGGAACTCTCTGCCACAGGGGGTAGTTGAGGCCAGTTCATTGGAGGGAGTTCATAAGAGGGAGTTAGATGTGGCCCTTGTGGCTAAGGGGATCAGGGGGTATGGAGAGAAGGCAGGTACGGGACACTGAGTTGGATGATCAGCCATAATCATATTGAATGGCGGTGCAGGCTCGAAGGGCCGAATGGCCTACTCCTGCACCTAATTTCTATGTTTCTATGTTTCTAAAGATTTTTTTCAGTGGGGTTTTGTAAAGTTTAAAATGTTAGTAACTTGTACAATATACCATCAATCTGAACTAAACTTAATACAACACACCACAGGACAATGGTGACTAAGGTGCGCCTAATTGTAGCGCTATCGTGTACCATTTTGGCATAATTCAGGACATCACAGACAGGGGGGAGGAGGAGATGGAGGAACCGATAACATTTTTTGAAGACAGATGAGACTGCAGACGCTCAAATCTAGAACAAAAACAGGTTTCTGGAAGAACTCAACGGATCAAGCAGCATATTTGGAGAGAAAAGCTGCAAGTTACCATTTTGGGTCACGACCCTGCATTAGGACACATCCTGCATATGGTCTACTGCAGGTTTTTGACCTGAAAATGATTTACATCTCTTGCCTCCACAGATGCTGCTTGACCCACGGATTTTTTTCCAGCGTTCTGCGTTTATTATAACATTCTTTATAGCTTCAACAGTCTTACTGTGTTCAGCTTCCAGCTAAAAATAAACCATACATCTATTGGGATACTCCTCTATCAGCTGTGCCCATGTGGACTGTATCCTAAAAAGCGTAACGATTTAATTCCACAGCCCCATTTTCTATCCTCAACTCTGTGGCTCTCTCTGCTTGAATTATTTATCTAATTTCTCCATTAATATGAAATGGTCCCCAACCCACTTACTCCCTGCAGAGGTATTTCATGCTCTGACAGGTTTCTGCACAACAGTTCCTTCTCTTAATCTCTTTCCCCACTCTCGTAATGGCAATTTCAAATAGATAATCCCTTATCGCTGGTTTTCAAACCAGAGTTAATAATCTATTCCTATTCCCACTGTCTTCAATGTCTTAAAACTGCAGTGGAATTAATTATCTCATATACATTAGCATAGCAGATCCCATTGAAGAGAGATTGTGGTTTGTGTTTTTGGTATGTATTACTTGCTAGCACAATAACACTGATTCAAATTCTATTAAGGACATTAGAGGTATCTTCGATAAATGAACTGAATTATGCTCAGAATATTATTGCATTATCAGAGAAATAAGAGTGAGATTATTCGCAGTGGCCTCTTACTGTAAATATTCCAAGGATACATTACAAAGATAAGCAGTGAATTCACCAATTGGTCAAATTTCTCTCACCCAAAAATTTAGTTAATCTGTTTAATAACTGTTTGTGAAACCTAATTTGTGAAAAATAAAATCCTGCCATGTTTTCAAAGGATATTTGGGCTTTCAAATCAATCATTTGATGAAATATGTTGAAGCATAACATGTATAAAAGTTTGTTATTTTTTAATTTTCCAATACCTGCTCCCTTTTTCTCCCCTCTTTTTCCTGTGTCCCACCCAGGTGCGCATCTTTTTCTTACACAATCCCGCTCCCCTTTCCTCTTCCCTTCATCCCTTTCCACCTATATCCCTTTCCCTGACTTCACATTCCTCTCCTTGTCTTACACCCTTTTGTCTCTTTTTCATCTCCAAACATTGTCTGCCCAACTGACAATCAAAGCCCCCTCACCTTTATCCACCTATCATGTTCAAGGTTTTGTTCAGCTTTCTCTCTATTTAGTTTCAGTCTGAAGAAAGGTCCCAACCCAAAATGGTTGCCTATCCATTTCCTCAAGAGTTGCAGCCTGACCCGCTGAGTTGCTCCAGCACTTTGAGTATGCGTGTGTTTTTTTGTTATTTTAACAGCTCAGTTGAAAAGTAATTAATGTACAGTAAATGATTCTGAACCACAAATGAATAGAGCAAACATCTGAAGATATGCCCACTTAAAGCTCTAGTTATTTGAGAATATATAAGGCTGAGAAATATAGGTTTTTAGACTACAATGGAATCAAGTGAAAACTCATCCCAACAGTTTCGATGGAAGGTTAATGACTTGAAATGTTGATTCGATGTTTCTGAAAATGCATATCTTTTTTGGAATTAAAAAATATTTTGTTTTTGTGTCTTTTATTATATTTATCCTATCCTGGTGGGCACCATTTCCACCACTATCCTCCCCCTCCCCCTCCAATGAATAATCACCAGGTTTGGAAACTCTTCCAAGAGCAGAGAGAGTGGTTTATCGTCACATGTCCCAGATAGAACAATTATTCCTTGCAGCTGCACGACAGAATATGTAAAAATAGTACACTGGGCCAGGCCAGGAGATACAAGGAACTGCTGGAATCTTGAGCAAAACACTTAGTGCTGAAGGAACTCAGTGGGCCAGGCAGCATCTCTTGAGGACATAGACAGGCGACCGTTTTGGGTCGGGACCCATCTTTAGACGCATCCCAGGCTACTTTAGTTTTGGAAATTTAAATTTATTCCGTCACATGCCAAACGTTTAATTTGTTGTCTCCGAAGAAGTATCGAATTCTCATAAACATTTCGAAGATTTACACCGGAGATATTTAAGTTCTGCTTTTGACGCCGTTGCTGCGCATCTAATCTTTTGAGCAGAATGTAAACCGCCGCTGGAACTCAGCGGGTCACGTAGTATCTGTGGAGGGAAATGGACAGACGACATTACGGGTCGGGACTCTTCCCCATCAGTCTGAAGAAGAAAGGTCCCGACCTGAAACATCGATCTGTCTATTCCCTCCACAGTCCACAGCTGCTATCTCAATCTGGCAGTGAGCTCTTTGCTCAAGATTCCAGCATCTGCAGTCGCTTGTGTCTCTACATTTCCGATCAGGGCTGAAATGTAGCGTTTTGTTTGTAGTTCTTTTGTAGCTTCTGGGAGTTCCATTGAAACCTAGAGGGAGCCCTTGCTCAGTAGACGGAAGGCAAGAGAGACGGAATTATCAACTTCTAACACCAGATCATCCCAATCTGCTTGCTGCTCACTCTTGGCACGACCCACGTGTACACGTGGTGGGACCCAACAGTCTCCTCCCGTCAGTTTCTTCCTCTGAGTGCAGTGGCAGCGAGCTGCCAATCACAGTGACTTCATGAGATACGTCCCGTGTTTTTCAATGATTTTTCCCAACCTCCCGGACCCTGGTTCGCCGTCTCCGATCCAGTGACACGGAGCGAGGACCAGCTTGAGAGTGAAAGGCAAGCGCTTCCCGCACCCTCCTTGGCAGCGCCAGTGCGCTGGCACCGCGCGGAGCCGCAGTCCACAGCCGCTCAACTTTAATGCAGAAACCGGACAAGTTTCTCACACTTGGAAGCGCGCAATGGATTACATACGTGGAGCATTTTACTGTGTCTTGTTCCTCTTTCTCTGTGCGGACGGCCTCTATCTAGCCCAGCATACAGGTATGTATGGGCGGGTGCGCTTGGTTTCATATCTGATCACAGATACTTTCATAAGAGTGAGCAGAGCGGATTTCCATGGGAATTTGGCGCGGACAGTGTATTAGTGTGTCTCCGCTCTCTGGATCTTTTGCTACCGGGAAATGTACAGTATTTACGTATGGTGCCAATAAGACTGTGTCGCTGCAAACACCAACACTACTTACTGTCAGATAATAACTCAGTGCCCCCCCCCCCCATTATTGATAGTTTAATTTACACGCGTGGTTTAGACGTTTCACGGCGTTTGTTTGTTGCAGATCAACTTCAGGAGAAATTAAAGAGCTATGAGTTGGTGACTCCGAGCAACACAGATGTACAGGGCAGGTTCGTGTCCCTGGCCGTGTCAGCAGCCGGCAAACGACGATCAAAGAGGGACAGCGGGAGTGTTCAGCGATCTCCGGCTGACGGCCGCTTGTACTACAATGTCACGCTTTTGGGGCAGAGTTTTCACCTCCGGCTGAAGCTGAACTCGAAGCTGGTGGCACCCGGGGCCACCGTGGAGTGGCAAGACGCCAATGTCACTCGCAAGGAGCCTCTGCGCGCAGACTGCGTCTACTCCGGAGATATCACCGATGTACCAGGGACTTCGGTCGCCATCAGCAACTGCGATGGGCTGGTAAGCAACATTCCGGCACGCCTTCCTCAGCAACCCACTTCACTTATTCGCACGTTAACCCTCTCAGCCCTGAATCTTCCGGCAATTTTGCAGCATAAAATTCAACTTACATGATAGGCAATGCATGATTAAAATACCAGGTCGGATATTACTTGATTACTGGTAATACTCATGGAAGATATCTTAAATTTTATATTTTTATTCGGAATTATAGACGCTGGTACTTTCAACTTGCACCACTCCCAACATGAGTATTCTTGCAATATTTAACGTGTATTAGCAGGCGAAGGTTTATTTATTCAAATAAAGTGTCGGCCTGTCTAGGATATACTTACACAATAAAGGAATTACTTTGATTCTCAATCGATAATATTGATGTGAGTTTTAGATTGTAAAACAATTGAATTTAGCAAATTTTGGAAGGCATATTCATTCCCTTCGAGGGGATATAATATTAAATGCCATACTCTAAGGGATTCCCACTGGCCTAATGTAATTGCTCTGTCTCTGCCTGAACTATCTTGCCAAAGGATGACCATTTCACAATTCTCACAAAATTCTCAAATTTTATGAATGCTCCGAAATAGTATCCATCATCCATAATCATAGAATTTCAGAGACTCTTTGAGAGATGTATTCTGTTGATCTCGCATCTTTGCATCTTTTTCCTTTCAGTTCATGTCATGTCAGCACTGCCAGTTCATGTTAGTCAACTGTCAATGAAATATGCATTTAAAATACAATGTTAAGATTCTTTAGCAGCGTATCTAACACAGAACAGTGCAGCACAAGAGAAGCCCCTTTGGCTCACAATGTCGATGTCAAAGATGAGGCCACAACTAACTCTTATCTGCCTGCACACAATCCTTATCCCTCCATTCCCTACATATCTATATGCCTATCCTGAAGTCTCTTAAATGCCTCCACTATTTTATCTGCCTCCACCACCATCCCTGGCATCACTTACCAACCTATGTGTAAAACACTTGTCCCACACATCTCCATTAAACTTTTTCCCTTTCACATTAAAGCTAAGCCCTCTAGTATTTAATATTTTCAACTCGGAAAAAAGATTCTGACTGTCTACTCTATCTACGCCTCTGATAATTTTAAATAGTCTGGAACGCCAGAGGTCTTCCAGCAACCTCCGGCATTCCAGAGAAAACAATCCAAGTCAGCCCAATCTCTCCCTGTAGCTAATATTCCTTAATCCAAACATTATTCTGGTAAACCTCCTCTGCTTCCTTTCCAAAGCCACCACATCCTTCCTATAATGGGGGGGGGGGGGGGGGGGGGGGGGGGGGGGTCCAAACTGCACACAGTTCTCCAAATGCAGCCTAACCAAAACTGTTCAGCTCGCTGTACTAAAGTAGCATTTTGATTTTTTTTCTCTGTGGGTATTTGTTGCTTTTTTCTCAGTTCTCAAACTCCATTTAACTCTAGATCTCTTGATCATCTTCAATCATATCAGAGGTAGTAACCTCTGGATTGCTTCCTCTGTCATGTGTTAATGGTTACTGCAGAGAGTACTGTTGTCCTGCACCACACGTTTCACAGTGTGTAAACAAGGAACAGCAAATACTGGTTTACAAAAAAAAAGACACAAAGCGCTGGAGTAACTCTGGGTTTGGAGGCCATGAATAGGCGATGTGTTGGAAGGAACTGCAGATGCTTGTTTAAACCGAAGATCGACACAAAATGCTAGAGTAAGTCAGCAAGACAGGCAGAATCTCTAGAAAAGGAATGGGTGACGTTTCGGGTTGAGACCCTTCTTCAGACAGAGTCAGGGGCAAAGGAAACAAGAGATTATAGATGGTAATATAGAGAGATATAGAACAAATGAATGAAAGATATGCAGAAAAGCAACGATGATAAAGGAAACAGGTCATTGTTAGCCGTTTGCTCGGTGAGAACGAGAAACTGGTGCACTCGGGTGGTGGAGAGATGGATGGAGAGGGGGAATGCAGGGATTACATGCAGTTAGATAAATCAATACTCATACCACTGGTTTAGACAATAGGTGCAGGAGTAGGCCATTCGGCCCTTCGAGCCAGCACCGCCATTCAATGTGATCATGGCTGATCATCCACAATCAGTACCCCGTTCCTGCCTGCTCCCCATATCCCTGGACTCCGCTATCTTTAAGAGCTCGATGTAACTCTCTCTTGAAAGCATCCAGAGAACCGGCCTCCACCGCCCTCTGAGGCAGAGAATTCCACAGACTCACAAAAGTATTTCCTATTCTAAATGGCTTCCCGCTTATTCTTAAACTGTGGGCCCCTGTTTCAGGACTCCTCCAACATCGGGAACATGTTTCCTGCCACTAGCGTGTCCAAACCCTTAATAATCTTCAATAAGATCCCCTCGCATCCTTCTAAATTCCAGTCTACAAGCCCAGCCACTACATTCTATCAACATATGACAGTCCCGCCATCCCGGGAATTAACCTTGTGAACCTACACTGTACTCCCTCAATAGCAAGAATGTCCTTCCTCACATTTGTAGACCAAAACTGCACACAATACTCCAGGTGTGGTCTCACAATGGCCCTATACAACTGCAGAAGCACCTCTTTACTCCTATACTCAACTCCTCTTGTTATGAAGGCCAACATGCCATTCACTTTCTTCACTGCCTGCTGTACCTGCATGCTTAGTTTCAGTGACTGATGAACAAAGGCCCCCAGATCCCATTGTATTTCCTCTTTTCCCAACTTGACACGATTTAGATAATAATCTGCCTTCCTGTTTTTGCCACCAAACTGGATAACCTCCCATTTATCCACATTAAACTGCATCTGCCATGCATCTGCCCACTCACCCAACCTGTCCAAGTCACCCTGCATCCTCATAGCATCCTCTTCATAGCTCCCACTCCCACCCAGCTTTGTGTCATCTGCAAATTTGCTAATGTTACTTTTAATCCCTTCATCTAAATCATTAATATATATTGTAAATAGCTGAGGCCCCAGCACCGAGCCTTGCGGTACCCCACTAGTCACTGCCTGCCATTCTGAAAGGGACCCGTTAATCCCTACTCTTTGTTTCCTGTCTGCCAGCCAATTTTCTATCCATGTCAGCACCCTAACCCCAATACAATGTGCTCTAATTTTGCCCACTAATCTCCTATGTGGGACCTTATCAAATGCACTCTGAAAGTCCAGGTACACTACATCCACTGGCTCTCCCTAGCCCATTTTCCCAGTTGCATCCTCAAAAAATTCCAGAAGATTTGTTAGCTGCCCAAGCGAAATATGAGATGCTGTTCCTCCAATTTGCGTTTAGCCTCACTATGCCAATGGAGGGGCCATTGTTTTAGGTTGGGACCCTTCTTTAGATTGATTGTGGGAGGAGGGGTGGAGGGAGATGGCTGGAAGAGCAGAGCGGTAAGACAAAGCCTGGCAGGTAATTGGTTGATACAAGCGAGGGAGGGTTTGATAGGGAGATGGTTGGATAAAGGCCAGAGATGAAAAGACAGAAGGTGTGAGACAAAAAGTTTGAAGAGTTGAGAATTGTGAAGCAAGAAGAAGGAATGTTGGTCTCTATACTGCTCCCAGCAATTCCACCCAGGGACTCCAGCAGTCCTTCCAGGTGAGACAGAGGTTCTTGTGCAACTCCTTTAACCTCACCTACTGCATGTAGGGGTCCCGAAGTGACCTCTTGTACATTGGCGAGACCAAGTGTAGAATTGGCGATTGTTTTGCCAAACACTTGTATTTCAACTCCTCTTCCTATTCCCATACTGACATTTCTATCCTGGGCCTACTTTATTACCAGAGTGAGGCCACACACAAATTGGAGGAACAACACCTCATATTCCAAATGCATAGCTTACAGCCCAACATTATGAGCATGGAATTCTCCAATTTTAGGTATCTACAAACACCCCCCCCCACCTTTTTCCCCCTCTCCCGCCCTTCTTCCCCCCCCCCCCCCACCCTGTGCTCCACCTGGACTCGCACCTATTTCTCGCCTCCTCCATCCATCTACATTCCTTCCTCTAGCTTCACAATTCGCAACTCTTCAATCCTTTTGTCTCACACCTACCTTTTCATCTCTTCCCTTTGTCCAACCATCTGCCTATCAAAAAACGCAGACCTGTAATCTGCTGTATCAACTGGTAACCTGTCAGTCTTTGTCCTGCCCCTCTTCTCTGTCAGCTTTCTTCCTTCTCCTACATTCAGTTTAAAGAAGGGTCCCAACCTGAAACGCCACCTATCTGTGTTCACCAGTGATGGTGTCTGACCCAACTAGAGTATGGAGTTGCGTTTCTTTTCACTTATTTGTTTGTCATGGTTTTAGTGTTGCTGGTAAGGCAGCATTTACCCCCTCTGTCTAATTCTAATTACCCTTCTGAACTGCTGAACCCGTTTTGGAAAGATACTGTTTATTCTGTATTAATGTGGTAGTTATGCAAGTGAATGGCTTGCTGGACTATTTCAGAGGGCAACTGCATTTAGTCATATATGGGCCATACCAGAAAGGACCCTGAAAGGATTTATATTAAATACAATGGGCTTTTACAATCTATTTATTTTATGCTTACCATTATCAAGATTAGTTTTTTTTTAAACTTTGTCTGATATAATTCACTGAATTGCAATTCCACATCTGCCATCTCTGGACTGTTGATTCCAGTCATTTAGATTACTGGCTCTTTAACTCAACAACTGTCTGGCAATACTTTATTAGACCATATTCAATAATTAGATTTGGAGAAGAAATAGTTAAATATCAAATCTATCAACATTATATTTTGAGTTAAACTGAGATAATTAATACACGGTACAAGCATGGCTTTTGTTTGATTACATAAATCCTAGTTCATTTCTTAGTTTAACACTCTGAAATGCGGGCAAGAATTTGAAAGATTAATTTCATTTAAACAGCTGCTTTTAGTTTGTGATGGTTTAAAATCCAAAAGAATCCACGTCATGAATCAAAAAGTTACAGAGTGCTTAGGCGTGTTTGTGGATTATATCTGCATAGTTGTAGGTGATGCTCTAGAGATACAAGACTCTGTTAAGAAGTAATGAAACATTCCAGTGGTGAATATGTGAGGGAATGCGATAATGATCAAACTGGGAACAATTTCATGTTCATAACAATTCATGACTGAGTGATGTAATTTGTAATGAAACAATAACGTTTTTGCAAGCCTGCGCGATGTTTATGCTTTTAAAGCATATCTCTAATATTTGAGAGAGTGTGTTTATTTGTCATATGTACCGTGTATAAACTGGAACAATGGAATTCTTACTTGCTGCAGCTTTGCAGAACTTTCTGATGCTTTTGGTAGAATCAATTTGTAATTTCCTCTCAACCAAAAATGGAGTTATAATTCTGGTGAGACTGGTGTGGTATGCCACATTTATCACAAGACCACCATGGGGAAAAGTGTTCCCACTTGAACTGCGGCCAGTGCTATGAGAATGACAGGTTAATATTTTTTTGTCTGCTGACAGTCAATAAAAAGTCAGGACACTATTCAGGTGGCAAGCACTGTTCCTGTGACTTCTCCAAATGGTAAACAGTAGTTTTTTCATTAACAAGTCATTGCAGAGACCTTTGAGATTTAAATAAACCTTTATATGTTTATCACCTTTTATTGTTTACTTACTGCTGCAGTTTTGGAGGGGATATCTGGAAAATATCAGGAGATATTCAAGGAGATTTCGTCAAGACCTTGCCAACACTGAACATTTATTTTAGAAGTTCTCCCAGGAATTCACAAAGCAAATAAGTAAATGTTCTGCACTGATCCTTTTCATTGCACATCTATACAATACCAAAAAGAAAAAGGGAAACCTTGGTCAAGGGAACTTATTTGATCTGGAGAAGGAATATGAGAGGGGACATGAGGCTAGGCAGAGGAGGGCCAGCTGTTGGAGGGAAGAATGAGGAGAGTGAGATGGATTCCTTGCCTGTTCTGGTTTCAGTGTACCTCTCCTCCTTTGAACCTCCACCAGAGCTCCCAGTGTCACATCTGGGAACTGTGCACTCTGTCCCTTGGACCATGAACTTACAGAAAGATTTTGTGGTGCAGCCAGCTCAATTCACACATCAATGAATGAAGCGGGTGCGTGTTGCCTACATATGAAACTTCATCCTTTCAACACTAGAGTGCTAAATTCAGTAGTCTGTTTTAGCATTCTAGACAAGTTAAATTGTGGGTATACAGCAATTAAGACCAAACTCTAGCTATACCCAAGCTTTTAGACAACCACATCATATTGGCAAAATATTCCTTTATTGGCTGTTTTCATCCTTCTGCCAAAATCCTTGTAGAAGGAAAATAATTGAAGAGTTTTGTGACAAATATAATTTAATGGGAATATCACATCTTGTCTTATTCCTGTGAGCAGCATATTACAAAACCTTGTATTCCATATGCAGTGCTTCCTAGTGTGCTTTAAACTTATTTTAGGCACCTTCACCAATCTTACACTTTTTTTAGTGCAACAAAGCAGATGTTAAATAAAAACTAAAATTGATGGAAACACCTAGCATGCCAGGCAGCAGCCGTGAAGAGCGAAATCCACTCATCCAGATTGGTGAAATCAATTAACTGGAGATAACCTTTCAACAGAAGTGAAACACCAATACTTGGAAAAGATCTTCACGCAAGCACAAGAAGTCCCTTAATAGTTTATTTCATGAAACTGACTGACACTATTCTTAGATTAGCATTGTTCAATCATGAACTAATTGAAGGGAGAAGTTTCTGTCAAAAAGTAAATATCACGATTAGGATAAAGAAGTGACAATGATAATTTCCCTGCAATAACCATAGTATCATTTAAACAAAAATAGCAAAGCTGACATTCAAATTGTAGTCATTTTGTCAAAATTGCCATTGCATTTGTCTGCTATTTTTGGTGTGTAACCAACTGTGGCATTGCAGCAGTTATAGTTGGAGTCAGTTGCACTAAGAAGGCTGTTGAGAGAATTGGAGGTGGGGGATGGGAGGGTATTGGGATTTCTTAACCTTTTAATATTACCAGCTTGGGGATAATCACAACTTCTCCCCATAATCTCTGATTTCTGCAGCAGTAATACTAGTTTGTTCTCACTTGGTTGCCCTGGGGACTGAACATACTGCTGTGTAATGTGCGCGTACCATATCAAAATTTCAGATAAGAAAGACTATATTTTCCAGGATTGTATAAAAGCAACTACAATTATGCTTGTTACCATTTACAAGCTCGATTATTGTATTTACTTCTGAAATAAAACATCTGCTCACAAGCTTTAGAACAAAGAACGGTAAAGCACACGAGCCCACAATGTCTATGTCAAACAAGATGCCAAGACCAACTCTTGCACATAATCTATATCCCTCCATTCCCTGCATATCTATATGCCTATCCAAAAGTCTCTTAAATGCCAGTGTATCTGCCGGAACCTCTACCTCAGGCACTCTCCACCTTCTGCATTAAAAAAAAAACTTGCTCATTTGTGACTTGTCATTTGTGACAATAAAGTATTCAATTCCTAATTTTATACACGTTTATCAGGGCTCCCCGCAACAAATGGTGTGTCAGAGAAAACAACCCAAGTCTTTGTCATCAGATTATTGAGAGAGCAGAATTTCATGTTTCACACTGTTATCTAACCTACCAATGATGGATCCATATCTGAAGTTCTAAATTATCTGAAAGGTCTGCAAAAGATACATATGTAGACCCAATACTGAATCCATGGAGAGCATCTGTGGATCACGTAGAAATTAATGAGCATATTTTCATGTTGGAACAAATATCCACAGAAGCAGATTTGTTTTTTTTGTCAGGCTTTCAGTTTAAGAAAATGTTTTCAGCATTTATTTACTGCTAGAAGGCCCTGGTGTAAGGGGAACATGTAGCTGTTCTTGAAACAGCTAAATGGGATTTCATAGTACTTTCTAAAGTTCATCCACTTGTCACTTTTTTGCTTTGATTGCGTGATGCAATGTGAATTAACTGTAGTGCACATCCGCCACATTGTGCCCTGAGCAAAAACCAAACTGCTGGTGGAAGTCAGCAGATCAAGTAGCATTTGTGGAGGGAAATGGACAGACAACATTTTGGGTCGGGCTCTTCCTCAGATTAGTTCCTCCAGCAAATGAGAGGTGATCTTATAGTGGTGTTTAAGATGATGAGGGAAATAGATAGGGTAAATGGACAGAGTCTTTTACATAGAATACGGGTATCAGGAATCAGAGGACATAGGTTTGTGAGAGCGGAAAGATTTAATCGGAACCTAAGGGGCAACTTTTTCTACACAGAGGGTGGTGGGTATGTAGAACGAGCAGCCAGGAGAGGGAGTTGGGGCAAGTACTATAAAGGCGTTTGGGCAGGCACTGGGATAGGAAAGGTTTTGAAGGATATGGGCCAAACACGGGTAGTTGGGACTAATGTAGATGGTTAACATGCACAAGTTGGGCCGAAGGGCCTGTTTCTTTGTTGCATGACTATGATTGTTTTTTTGCTTGAGATTCCTGACTCTGCAGTCTCTAGCATCTCCATATTGTATCCTGATGCTGGGCCTCAACCCAAAACATTGACATATAATTTACCCCCACAGATGCTGCTGAACCTCCTAACTTCCACCAGCAGGTTGTTTGTTGCCCAATTCATACTTCTAAAATGCAGGTTTAGGCACTTTGCAGCAATAGCAGCACTCCTTATGACTGACCAACTGGAGATGCTATTCAGTTGGAAAAACTATTGTTGATAATTTTTGACAATATCGTGCTTGGATTTGCAATCATCACAAGGTGATGAACTACATTAATACAATATTGATACAAGCTACATGATGAATATTTAACACTTTAAGTTCAGATGTCAGTGTTATATTGTTGCTGTTATTGGCATTACTTCGTCAGTGAGGGACAGTGGAATCCACTCATTTGTGGAGCAATTTGCCTTGCGACTATTAAGACGGATATTAGTCTTTCAACAATGATTTGGGTATGCATGGCGTTAGAAACTAAACTTGAGTTACTATTTCTCATCATGACTTTTGACCATATTAGTTTAGTTTGGAGATACAGCACGCAAATAGGCCCTTCAGCCCACTGAGACCGCGCCAACCGGCGATCACCTCGTACACTAGCACTATCTTACACACTAGGCATAATGTACAATGTTACCATAGCCAATTAGCCTACAAACCTGTATGCCTTTGGAGTGTGGGAGAAACCGGAACACCCAGAGAAAACCCATGCGGTCATGGGGAGAATGTGCAACCTCCCTATAGACAGCACCCATAGTTAGGATTAAACCCAGGCCTCTGGCGCTGTAAGGCAGCAATTCTACTAATGCGCACCGTGCCGCCATATATTTGGGGAGGAAGCATTGTACGCTCATTTTTCCTGCTGTGGCCTTAGAAAGATTCCGGTTCATTTCAAAAGTCTCCATTCCTTGCATGAAGATATCTTTTAAGTGCATATTGAATTAGTCCTTTGAGTTGCCTCCATCTTCCATTCTACCTGGATGGCAAAGGGTGCATGGTGTCTGCTGTTTGAGTTGTGCAGCGATGGTTGGCATTCACCTTGACCTTCGCGTTGGTGAACTTGCTGCTAGATGTCAAAAATGCAACACTAGCAACTTTGGAGGAAGCTTTTTGCCTTTTTATATGACATGCATATTTTGTCCTTGTCACTACTCTACACAAGGGCACAGTGCTCACAGGCTGTGTATGCAAACAGCTTAGTTTTGTTTGTTAGTTTTGTATTGCTTATGGCATTCTGGAGGTTTGCTGAGATTGAACGGTCTCTCTGACTATTTAACTGTACATCCAGTCTTGGGTTGAAACTCACTGCGGATTCCGGAAAGTCAAACTTGAGAGGTATATTTTTAATGCTGTCATGTGAACACTATCCTGACTATGGCACCAGGAGGTCAGGGCAAACATCTTGTGAGCATGGAAAAGGTTATTCATGAATATTTATAATGGATAAGAACCAGGGGATCATTAACAAACGGCAGGTTGCTCAGTAGGGAGGATTATCCTGACAAAATGCTTGCAATGCAGAATTGTCATAACTGACATCCTGTTTTGCTGGAGAGCTAAGCGCAAGACCTCTTGGCAGCAATCAAGTGACTGCGATAATTTCCTCCTCTCCCAAGCCAGGACATATATCAGTATCTAGTTGAGTTTATAGTTTAGAGATTCAGCACGGAAACATGCCCTTTGTCCACACCGACCAGCGATCCCTATACACTAACACTATCCTACTCACTAGGGACAATTTACAATTTACAGAAGCCAAATTAACCTACAGACCTGTAAGTCTTTGGAGTGTGGGAGGAATCCGGAGCACCTGGGGAAAACCCATGCGGACACGGGGAGAATGTACAAACTCTCTACAAAAAGCACCCATAGTCAGGATCGAACCCAGATCTCTGGGGCTATAAGGTAGTAACTCTACCGCTGTGCCACTGTGCCTCTTGGACTGACCATTGCTTAATACTCCCTGTTATCTGTATCAGCTTGACCTCAAACCAGTGGCAGCCGCAACCTTGTTGCCACATGAAAATCAATGATGAACGTCTCACGAACAATGTAAAGAAAGCTCCTTAGCAAGTGGCTTAACAACAATCTGACCATTCCCATCCAACTGGAACTGCAGACTGTCCACAACATCTCAGGCACCTCAAGGCCCCACACGATGAGCACATTTGAGGAGCTCAGATTCTGTACCAGAAAACAAAAGAACTGATTTTTTGTGAATAAGGAAATCCAGGAATAAAGTAAGATGTTTTTAATTCGGAAATGCCATCAAGCCTCGAGGGAAGAAACAACTCTATAGCCACCTGAAGGCTGAGGTCAAACCCATAAACCTAAAACAGATGGTAGATGGAAAGAGCATTAGATATGTAGCAACTCACTGACAGCCATGACGTGCTGATTCTTCAGTGCTGTCATGGCAATCTGCAGCTGAAACAACCAAGGCCCATTCAACTGTAAACCAGGTACTAAGGTGAATTAATCAAGGGCAAAGAAGCAACCAAGACTACTGGAAAGAATACTTCGAAGAACTCTTCAACTGTGAATTTGACTTTGTTATGAATGCCATTGACTCCATCCCACATCAAATTAAATGATTCATCCTCGCTGCCAATCCTGAAAGACAAGTCATCATAACAAGAAGGGCTCAGACACAGATGTGTCCCTGCTGGAAACATATCAATTAGGAATAGGCCATTCAGTTCTTTGATTGTATTCCACCATTTAACATGATCATCCTCTTAGTCATGACTGTGGTGGTAAGGGCTTCATAGAGCAAAATGGAAATAGTTCCTCATCAAAATATTTCCTTCAGACATGAGCAAAGATAAGCATATATGGATGCACCGGCTAAACTGTTTAAAAGTTTCAAGATTCTTGCTTTCCATTTGTTAAGGTGGTAAACAGTTAGACTGGATAGAGCTTTAAAGAAGGAACTGCAGATGCTGGAGAATCGAGAGTACACAAAAGGCTGGAGAAACTCAGCGGGTGCAGCAGCATCTAAGGAGCGAAGGAGATAGGCGACGTTTCGGGTCGAGACCCTTCTTCAGACTGGTCAGGGATCAGGGAAACGAGAGATATAGACGGTGATGTGGAGAGATAAGGAACAATGAGTGAAAGATATGCAAAAAAGTATCGGTGATAAAGGGAACTGGATAGAGCCATTGAGTCAAAGAGTCATACAGCTTGCAAAAGGCCCTTTGGCCCAATTTTCCCACACCGGCCAGCTATACTAGTCCCACCTGCCCGTGTGGTCATATCCCTTCAGCTGACTGTTAATTTGCTACTCAATTTCGAAGAAGCTTTACTTTTAAAAGAGAGTTATGAGAAGTTCAGGGCCAGCATATTCTGGAAAGCGTGAAAGACAAAGTTGGCAGAATATAGTGATATATATAGAGACCGTATGTTGGAGAGAACGCAAAAAAGAAATTGGGAAGGCAAAATGGCACCATGAAATATCCTTGAGAAGTATGATCAAATTAGATCCCAACATGTAGAAACAAGGAACTGTAGATGCTGGTTTACCATGGAATTACACAAAATGCTTGAATAATTCAGACAGGCAGGCAGGCAGCACCCCTGGAGAATAGGATAGGTAACATTTCAGGTCAGAACCCTTGGGATTAAAAAGTCCCAAGAAATCTACAAGTACATCATCAGCAAGAGCATAGCCAGGTAAACAGTGGACCTCATTAGGACCAAAAGGGTAATTGATGTGTGGAGCCAGCTGATGTTGGCAAGATTGTATATGACTATTTCTCATCTGTATCCAGCAAGGGCAAGAACATGAAAGATAGTGAGTTCAGACAGGGGTAAGTGCATAATCTGGAACAGGTCAGCATTAAGAAGGTAGGGTAAGATGTTTTAGGGTTGATAAATCCCCAGGGTGGGATGAGATGTATACCAGGTTGCTGTGGGAAGCAAGGGATTGAATAGCTGTGTGAGGTGAAGTGCCAGAAGGCTGGATGTTAGTGCTAACATTATTCGTTTGTTCAAGAAGGGCAACGGGGATAAACTGTAACCACAAGCCTCAAGAGCCTTCTGTCACTAAGAGGCAAATTATGGGAAGAAATCCAAAGTGATGGCATTTATGTATATTTGGAAAGGCAGGGCTGATCTGGGATATTCAGAATGGCTTTGTGTGGAGCAAACCTATTTCAGTAATTTAATTTAGCTTTTTGTAGAGTAAAATCAAAAAGTTGTTGAAGGGCGATAGATGTCCATCTGTACTTAAGGCATTTAACGAGGTCCTACATGTTAGCTGTTCTAGAGAATTGAGGCACATGGCATCCAAGGCAAGCTGGCTAATTAGATCAAAAATTGGTTTGGTGATAGGAGGCAGAGGATACTTTCTGACTGGAAGTCCGTGATAGGTGTTGTTTTGCTGGGATTGGTGATGGGAGTCTCATTGCTTTTGATGTATATCAATGGCTTGGATATGAATGTAAGAGGTGCAATTAGGAAGTTTGCTGATGGTACCAAAGATGGTGGTCTTCTGGATATAAGGGAGGTTGTCCAAGGCTATGGTAGGATATATAGATCAGAAAGGTTGGGTGGTCTGGGTGGGAGTGTCAGCAAATTGAATTTAATCCTGACAAGTGCGAGGTGATGCATTTTGGGAAGTCACATAGGGGTAGAACATACACAATAAATGGTAGGCCACGAAGGTATGTTGATGAACTGGGGGACTCGGGGTTCAAGTCCATTGTCCCCTGAAAGTGGCAACATAGGTACATATGGTGGTGAGTAAGGCATATGTCATACTTGCGTTTAAAGGTTGGAGCATAAAATAAAATTGGACCATTATTTACAAAAGCCTGGATTGATTGTACTTGAGTATTGTGCGCCATTCCGGTCACTACACTGCGAGAAGGATGTGGTTGCACTGGAGCGGGTACAGAGGAGATTCAGACCGATGTTGACTGGATTGTGACACTTCCATTAGGGGGAGAGATTAGAAAGATTATTATTTCCCTGGAGTGAAGGATGCTGAGGGGTGACCTGATCAGATATAAGGGTGATCGTTGGTCAGCGTCGACTTGGTGGGCCAATGGGCCTGTTTCCATGTTGTATCTCCAAACTAAATTGATGGAGTCATATAAATAAAAAGTGGAATAGATGGGGTAGATAGCCAGATGGTTTTCTCATGGTAACAATATCAAAATCAAGAGAGCACAGGTTTAAATTGAAAGGAACGGGTTTTAAAGAGATTTGATAGGAGAATTGCTTTAAGAACATAGAACACCATGGGACATCACCGCGATAAGGCCCTTTAGCTCATAATACCTTACAAAATATGATGTCAAATTAAACTGTTCTCCTCTGCCTGCACATGATACATATCCTGGCATATTTTCTGTGTACTTATGTGCCTATGAAATAACCTGTCATGTACCATTATTGTATCTACTTCCACCACAAGCCCTGGCAGCACATTCTGGGAACCTATGTAAAAAAAAACCCGCCGTGTCCATCTCCTTTAAACTTCCCCCATCCCTCCCCTTAAAGTTTACTCCCTACTCATTGACATTTCCACCCTACTGGAGAAAAAGGTTTTGACTGCTTAAGACCCTGTCCCACTTACGTGTCCTTGGCACGCAAATTACGCGACCTCGTCATCGCGTTGAGGCGCGCGGCATCGTGTGGCCGCGCAGGGCCGGTCCCACTGAGAGGGGTACGGAGTTGTGCGCGGTATCGCGCGGCACGCCATAATTTCGTAGCGAACGGAATCTTCGCGCGCCTCCGGCCTGTCGCGTAACTGACGGCCAAAGTGGGACAGGCCCAAGACCCTGGCGCGATGCAATGTCTCACATCCAACAGCAGCAGAAGCAGACAAACGATCGCCGAGCTCGGCCTGGGGCTCACGGCCGTTGCAGTCCGGATCCGCCTCCACTTCTACTCCCAGAATGGGGCCAAGAAAATTGAAGATAGACACAAAATGCAGGAGTAACTCAGCGGGACCGGCAGCATCTCTGGAGAGAAGGAATGGGTGACGTTTCGGGTCAAGACCCTTCTTTCAGACTGAAGAAGAGTCTCGACCTGAAACATCACCCTTTGCTTCTCTCCAGAGATGCTGCCGGTCCCGCTGAGCTACTCCAGCACTTTGTGTCCATCTTCAAATGACGTCACACGCACCAGACGGCTGTGCAGATGCATGAAGTCGCGTGCGACCTTCGCGGGACCGTCGCACCTCAATGCGACCATGAGGCTAGATGCAGGAAGATTGTTCCCGATGTTGGGGAGGTCCAGAACAAGGGGTCACAGTCTAAGGATAAGGGGGAATTCCTTTAGGACCGAGATGAGGAAAACATTTTTTACACAGAGAGTGGTGAGTCTCTGGAATTCTCTGCCACAGAAGGTAGTTGAGCCCAGTTCATTGGCTATATTTAAGAGGGAGTTAGATTAGGTCCTTGTGGCTAAAGGGATCAGGGGGTATGGAGAGAAGGCAGGTACAGGATACTGAGTTGGAAGATCAGCCATGATCATATTGAATGGCGGTGCAGGCTCGAAGGGCCGAATGGCCTACTCCTGCACCTATTTTCTATCTTTCTATATTTCTATGTTTCTAATTAGCGTGCCAAGGACACGTAAGTGGGACAGGGGCTTTACCCTATCTATGCCTCTCACAATTTCTTAACCTGAAGCCAGATCGCTTGAAAGAATTAGAAAAGTAAAATCAGATACTACTTTTAAGAGACATTGAGTCAGTAATTTGAATGGACAAGACAGAGGAGGATCTGGACCTAATGTGGGATAATAAATGTGGAAAGGATAAAAAGGGCAGCATGGATGTGGTGGGATAAAGGGTCTGTTTCTGTGCTATGTGACTCTGACTATAAGCCAGCTATGGCTTAACATTTGAAAGGTGGGTAATCACCTAAGTGATCTTTTTGCGTAAAGCCACTGATAATTGTGATGAGCAAAGCAAGAAATCCAAACTGAAATGTTAATTATGTCACTCGGAGTTAGCTGTTGTTCACACTGCTTAGTTCATAATTACTGCTTGCCATTCTGAATTTGAAAATGTTTTTGTTTAATGGTGGGATTTAATACAAAACATTAATATGCTTGCACTGTGTAATATAATTTCAATATATGTGAAGCCAGTGCAGTATTCGTTGGTGATTACTGTTTTTCACGAGTTTCTTCCTTTTTCAGTTTGCATTATATAATGCAACGTTCTTGGACTTATTACCTACCTGCTTCCAGATTTACCAACCCTGCACTCTGGGTTAGCAAGTAGAAGGGCATCGACAGCATCAATAATAGTCAGGAGCAGGTACACAAAATTACCCTGAGAAGCCACACAAAACATTCTGGATTGTGCAAGCAGAATGAAAATCAGATCCTACAGATGTTGAGGTGAGAAGAGTTATGGATCGTGGAAAGATCTTCTGGAGAGCCAAACTTCCAAGGCCATCGTCGAACCCGCTGCTAGGATCGGAGCAAGGAGTTGCCACTGACATTGCCTGGTGCCTACCTGACATTCCAGCTCAAGAACCCACCCTGGGAGACATGAGCATTGGGAGTACGGGCATGGGGAGGAGAGTTGCTGCAACTTCACCACATCCAGAAGGAGCAAGCAGTTCTTATGCCTGGACAGGCCTGAAAGCTCAGTGGTTTGCCTCTGGTTTAGATCAATTTCTTCCTGACGTAGGCCCAGCACTGAGGGCCAGCAGCAGCAACTCCTTCTCTGAATGGCCACTGGTCAAACAGCCTTATTCCATAATGAAATCTGAATCTGCCATTACTCAGTTACTCCCAATATACTTTAATACCCTCGGGAGTATATGCAGAGTCGCTCACCAACTTCACCATATCCAGAAGGAGCAAGCGGATCCATAGTATAGTCCATAGTATAGTTTAGTTACTTTTATTGCGGCATATGACATCCTGAAGCCGCGGTCTGCGGAGCTTCTAGCAGTGGGTGCGATGTGGACTTTCCATCGCGGAGCCTGGGATCCTTTGCCGGGGATCGCTGGAGAAGAGCTGGAGAAGAGCCCAGAAGAGAACACAGATGCAATTATTAAGAAAGATGCAATTATTAAGAATAACTGACCGGTTGCATCGTGGCTTGGTTCGGCAACTCGAGCGCCCTGGAGAGGAAAAGACTGCAAAAAGTAATAAACACTGCCCAGTCCATCATCGGCTCTGACCTTTCTCCCATCGAGGGGATCTATCACAGTCGCTGCCTCAAAAAGGCTGGCAGCATCATCAAGGACCCACACCACCCTGGCCACACACTCATCTCCCTGCTACCTTCAGGTAGAAGGTACAGGAGCCTGAGGACTGCTACGACCAGGTTCAGGAACAGCTACTTCCCCACAGCCATCAGGCTATTAAACTTGGTTCGGACAAAACACTGAACATTAATACCCCTTTATCTGTTATTTGCACTTTATCAATTTATTCATTCATGTGTGTATTTATGTATATAATGGTATATGGACACACTGATCTGTTTTGTAGTCAATGCCCACTATGTTCTGTTGTGCTAAGCAAAGAAAGAATTTCATTGTCCTGTCAGGGATACATGACAATAAACTCTTTTGACATTTGACTTTGACTTGACCGCTGGCCTGCGACCTATAACATCGTGAAGCCCCGGTCTCTGGTAGGAAACGGCCGATTCGGGACCTCCAAGCCGTGTCCGTCTGTCCCGATGTCGGAGTTTCGAGCATCCTGATGAGAGGGCCTGTACATCAGGCCTTCCGTAGCGGCGACTGTGGAGGGTTCATGGCACCGACCATGGATGAACAAAGGAGGAGGACTGACTGAAAGTTATTGCCTACCACCACAGTGAAGAATGTTGATTCCACTGTGGTAGATGTTCATGTTATATTCTATTGTGTATTGTGCTGTTTTGTTTGTGTGGCTGCATGGTAAGTCAAATTCCACTGTACCGTAATTGGTGCATCTGGCAATAAATGTGAACTTGAACTTATATTGAAGACCTTATTTCTTCAGGATAATTTGTGGTACAGTTTTTTGTTGTGTCAGATATTTTAAACTATATATTAAATATAATAACATTTAAAATGCCGCTTACAAGAATAAATTGTACCACAAACTAATCTGAAAAAAGTAAGATCAATTTTAATAATATAAAAGTTGGGAGCATATTAATAATAACCAGATATGGAAGATCAACATTAATAACAGAGCGAATTGCAGAAAAATGATTGCTCTCTCCCTTTTATCCTGGTTGAGATACTTTTAAGTGTATTTAAATACTAGTGCAGTGATTCCAGTTGCAGCTGGCTGCTTTGTGGGAGGTCTGAGTAGGCTGTGTCATTAGTGCAGGGCTTCAGGAGATTATGCTATTCGGTTGTTACTGATCGGGTTGGAAGTACCATTAATTCAGAAAGCAGCATAAACTGTCAAGCTGTGAACTAATTAGTCAAGGATTTGGCCATTACCATCTTATATTATACGCCCATACCATAGAGTAATTTATAACTTTGCTTTCTGATCAAGATATAAAAGTGAAATATATTTATGCTTGGTTCTTTTCTAACGTCCGGCCTGTCTGTTTAATCTGCATATTCTGTTAGCATAAACAAGTATGATGTGCTGCAAAAGCAAAAAATACTTTATATGATGGCACAGAAGTTTGCCTGAGCTGCCAGAACAAAACATGAGGTAATTTCATGCACAAATGAAACACATCTTTCTTAATTTGAGTGGAAAGATATGCTCAGAAATACAGTAAATAGGGGTATAATGCTCCTGTCCCACTTAGGAAACCTGTTCCCGGAGGTTTTTGTCTCCCGGCAACCACCTTCAACTAGCATCGCAACCGGCTTAGACTAAAAAATTACCGATTTTTAAAACGGAAACCACTTTCGACCATTAGGGAGACTGACAAAAACCTCTGGGAACCGCACGGAAACCTTGGGTGGGGAGCAAAGTCTCCAGAGGTTTCCGTTCAGGTTTCCTAAGTAGGACAGGGGCATTACTCAATTTTATCACAGTTTGGCAGTCGCAAGAACGACAACTACGTTTTGGTAACTTATTTTATGAACAAAACAGCTTCTAAGCTTGCAGGTTCTTACCACTCTATGGTGGTCAGCACTCAACTGCTGCGCGAAAGCGAAACCGCGCGAAAACTTGCAGCCCCTCCCGCGTCATGTGACAGCGGCTTCCGAACGTCGGGTTCGATATCTGCGTGTGCCAGCAGGCGCAGCTACAACAGTAAGGTTAAGAAAGATTAATGGTTGAATAGATGTCTAACCTGCGAGTGATAAAATACTTGCTGCCTTCTTTTTGGTTTAGTGATTTATTAATTTTATTTCCCCCTTTTGATATTGTTACCCCTGTAAACATTCTTCAGCAGATAAAGCATGATGTCAAATCTGAGGTGAACAAAACAGAGTGACTTTTTGATTATTTTGGCCCTCTTATAATACCGACTATCTGTCCTTTGATCAGTTCCTCTTTACAGTAAGATTAGATCCTGCATCATGCAGGTAACAAACCTCATATTTTGCACGTGTTCTTGTTAAAAATGTAAGAAATTTTGAGGGAGAGGGTCCGTTGTCCTGTACCTGACACCCTATTTTCTTTGATTAACATTCAATTTTGTATTATGTTCAGAGCTTAATCCTGAGGAGTTGGTTAATTACTTTCTGCCAGTATTCAAAAATCTGGTGGGCCTTCTGGTCTTTTGAACCGCATTCAAGTGTTTAACCATCTCATTTCAAACTGGTGTATCCCAATTCATTGCATTTCTCTGGTTATATACCCTGCTAGCTCTCAGTTTATTGTATTGAGACTTTCTCTAGCAGTTAACTTGGACCTGAGTGAAGAGAATCCCAACAACCAGTGAACATTTCTTCTCAAGGTTGCTATAATAAACCAAGCTGTCTATCCATCTATAAACATTGCCCTAAGTTACTGTGAACCAGTCTAACTCAAAATAAAAGATTTGACATTTACACTTTGACCTAGAATTTGTGGTCAGTGTTCATGCTGGCTGCTGATTTACAAAAGAAGACCTTACTTTGGTCATCCGACGGCCAGTTTATATGGAAGCAATAGCCAAGAAAGCACAAGAAATGCCTCTACTTCCATAGAAGGCTTAGGACGTTCGGCATATCCTCAACATTTCTCATCAACTACAGATGTGCCGTAGAAAGCACTTTATCGGGATGCATCACAGCATGGTTTGGGAACAGCTCCATCCAAGACCGCAAGAAATTGCAGAGAATTGTAGATGCAGCCCAGACCATCATACAAACCAACATCCCTTCCATGATTCCATTTACACTTCATGTTGTCTTGGCAAGGTCACCAGCACATTCAAGGACGAGCCTCAACCCAGACACTCCTTCTTCTCCCCTCTCACATCAGGCAAGTGTGCAGAAGTGTGAAAACGCCAACTCCAGATTCAGGGCAGTTTCCTGCCAGCTGTTATCAGGCAACTGCACCATCCTATCGCCAGCTAGAGAACGATCCTGACCTCCCATCTACCTTATTGAAGATCTTTGGACTATTTTTAATGGGATTTTACTGGATTATATCTTGCACTAAACATTATTCCCTTTATCCAGTATCTGTACATTGTGGATGGCTTGATTGTAATCAGTATAGTCTTTCCACTGACTGGATAGCACATAACAAAAAAACATTTCACATGACAATAAACTAAACTAACTGAGTGCTAGTTTCAACCTCGGCTGAGAAGCCTGAAATGCATCAGAACCTTTCACTGCTAAATCCTGACATATCTTGGCTGGGGCAATGAAACAAGCTTCTCCCTTGAAAATGCTGAACAAAATGTGATATTCCTTGGCTCAGCAGGTTGTCAAAAGCTGTCAATGTGTCGTGAATATTTCATACATTATGAAACTATTCAAAATGCTCAAACTATTATAATGTTTTAAAATAGTTGAAAACACTTAAAATCATTCAAATATATTTAAATGCTTTAAAAAATCTAGATATATTAATGGAGAAGCAAGGAACTGCAGATTTGTTTACAAAAAAAATAAAGACACAAAGTGCTGGAGTTACTCAGTGGGTCAGGCAGCAGCTCTGGAAAACATGGATAGATGACATTTCGGGTCAGGACCCTTTTTCAGACCCAAAACTTTCTCTAGAGATGCTGCCTGACCCACTGAGCTACTCCAGCACTTTGTGGCTTTTTCAGATATTAATGCCATAATTCTTTGCCACCATTTTGTGCCATTAAAATAAATGGGGCAAATTAGTTGGTTCTTTAATTTCTAGACGCAGCATAATTGCTGAGGAAATGCTGTAATTTCACACATTGCAAAACAGAGCACTATTTGGAAACTGCTGGCAATCAGTTAACAACTAATTCACACACACATCCCAAATACTGGCAATTCCCTGCAATCTATATGTAATACTTTTACAAGGCAGCACCTCTGGAGAGAAGGAATGGGTGACGTTGGGGAAGGGTCTCGACCCGGAAAGTCACCCATTCCTTCTCTCCCGCTGAGTTACTCCAGCTTTTTGTGTCTATCTTTAGCTCATATCTGGTCAGGTATTCTGAGATTCCACTGCATTACAGAACCTCAGAGGCATTTTTCAGTCAAAAGAGGTTTGCATCTATAGCTAGATGACTACATTTTATTTCGGAGTCACGTGAGTGATTCTGTGAAGAAGCCCAGCCAGTCCGTATAGAAGGAAAGTTCGTTATTTATTTACCAGGGTTTTTTTCGAGTAGGAGCCTCTCTTCACAGAGGTTTTCCTGCCAGATTCACAGCCCAATGAGTGAGCCGGCTATGGACTGAGGGGAAACCCCGGTCTGACCGCGGAAGCGGATAACCGGCAAAAGATCGGGTTTTAAGATAAGCAGCCGCTGACAAGGCAGTCAGCGGCTTCCAGCCTGCGGGGATACTGTGGAGTGGCAAGGAAGTAATGCCGGAGTCGCTGACAGTACGGTCAGTGGCTCACAGACGTTGGTCCCCAGGCAGGGAGTAAAATTGGGGGAGAAAGGACTCGTTCAGCCCTATGGGACTCGGGTGAGTCGGGTTTTTCTCTAATAATAAAGTTTGCATGTATGCTATAGTGTTTTTAAGTCAAAAGTCTAAAGAGTTATTGTCATGTGTCCCTGTCAGGACAATGAAATTCTTTCTTTGCTTAGCACAAGTTGCTGTGAAGGGTATAAATTGCTTTAACCCTTCACAGGTGAAGCTCTACGCTGAAAAATTGAATTAGTGAGCCTACACTGGAATAGCGCGGGCCTATGGGGACAGGCCGTGCCAGCAGCGCCTGCAAGGGCTGCTTCATGTATGAAAGCGCCAACCTACGGGAGAGCCGCGCCAGCAGAGCCTGGGACAGGGCTGTTTCATGTCAAAAAGCGCTGGCCTCTACGAGAGGCGGCGCTGGCAACGCCTGGGACAGGGTTGCTCAAGGTAACACATAAGTCTGCTAGGCCCACGGAGTTGGGGGAAGATTCCCCACCGGGGCTGGATAGCAAAATAATAGACCCACAGAGTCGGGGGATGATTCCTCACCGGGGCTGGATAGTACGTTGAACGACTATCCCAAATGCAGCAACTATTGCATACAGTGCTACAGCAGGGCACACACCAGCAGGAGGAGTGTCAGCGCCACCCTAAACAAAAAGGCGCCAGCAGCACCTGGTAGAGAACTGTTTGATAGCATCCTCATGGATGAGGAGGCGCGATCCATGGGTCATCTTAGCTCTGACCCCGACTCTGATGGTAAGGTTGAGCCAGATGTTCCATCTCTGCAGGCCGCACCGGCAGCGCCAGTTGACAGAGCTGCTTCAGGTCTCCCTGAAGCAGCTCTGGAGGCGGAGACCAAGACTGGTCAGTATCCTGCTGACGCCGAGTCTCAGGGTATGGCCGTGGGGCAAACCCCAAGGGATGAAGGGCACGTGTCAGAGGTACCTTTTCCTGACAACAAAGTTGCCGTCCCAGCAGAATGTTCTACTCGGGTACAGGCCAATGGGGTCATATCAGCGTAGGTATCCTGCGGCCTGCGGCAGCGCCTGTTTAGGGCTGCCTACGAATCGCCCTCTCTGAGGAGGGGAGTATGAAAGGTCAAGATATAACTGAGTCCAGGCTCTAAAGAAGTCGATGGAACATACTGGAGCACATATGTGCAGCAGTGGACAGCGTCAACAGGGGGATGTGTGAGTCAGCCGCCGAATCTGTTATTCAGGTAGGCCTATTCAACAGGAGAGAAAACCTGGCAGATGAATCAATTAAGGCCAATGGCGGGCAAAGGTTCATCATTTCAGAACGCACCCCTCATCGGCAGTAGGCGGTTCACTGGAGCTGGGGGCAGCATGACAGCTGGGCAGAAATTCCATGCACCTTACCAACCCTACTCAACAAAGTGGGTCTGGCACTTCCGAAACATGGGTAAGTGCAGCACTCGGAAGTTGTAATATTTACACTTGTTTGTACAACACACAAAGGATAAAAACATCTGCTTAGAGGCACAGTACTAACATTCCAAGCAAGTTTGGATTATGGCCAGGGTTGTCTTTGAAGATAAGGTTTGGAAATCGGGCCAGCATTCTCATGCAAAGCACCCATGGAATAAGGCAGGAGTTGCCTGTTTATTATGAAAAATGGAGAGTGTCGCATATGAACTTTCCGAATATGAAAACTTATTTTCCTGACTAACAACAGATTCATAAGGGTCACAAAGATCCATTCTATGCAGTTCCCATTACAGAGGCTAGCAAAGACAATATAACTGCACTAATAACAGTAAAACATTGCGGAAGGGATAAACTGTTTGTTGGTCTGAAGAAGGGTCTCGACCCGAAACGTCGCCTATCTCCTTCGCTCCTTAGATGCTGCTGCACCTGCTGAGTTTCTCCAGCCTTTTGTGTAACCCCCTAACTGTTTGTTGGTCATTGGGGTTTATCTTTAACTATTAATTAGCCTATGACTCCACCCAGTGGCAAGAGATTGGAGTTAATAGCAACCTGTTATAAAACTGACTTCTATTTCATCAAGAGTAATTGGCAATATAGTAGCTGTGTTTCAGCTGTGCAAATCAAGGAACTGATATCGTGCAAAGTAACGACCGCTCAAAGGACATGTAGACCATTGTTAACAACCTTATGCTATTATCAGCTGAAGCTACCTCAGTCACAATGATGAACAAACAGTATTCAGCATTGCTCCAGCAGTTTGGTTGGTCTAATTCAGTTATTACTAACTGATACTAAGGGCTCTAAGGTGAGAAGTCCGAATACCATCTCTAGTTGGATGTAGTGGAGATTTGCATGAGTTACCAATTCTTCGGTTGTTGGTATCAACTAAATATATACACTAGATGCACCCTATGGGTAAGGGGCTATTGAGCAAATATACATAATCTACATGATCAACTTCAAGTTGTTACGCTACGGTGGTGGCATATGTTAGTCACATGGCAATCGAGTAAAAGTATCCTGTGATAATTTACCTAATCTCCTTTGCCACTGGTGTATCATCCAGTTCAGATCGATGACAACACAGAATAGGTATTGGATCTCAAAGTTTTATGAAAGTATGGTTCAATGCTACATCGAATATCGACATGTTAGTTTCATGTTTATTCACTGATTGCAAAAATATGTGGCACAACAGTGCGGAGGAATACATTCTTGCTACAAAAAGGAGGAATGTTCTTTTATGTCTTCCTCCATTTTGCCTCATTAGTTGGGTCTTAAAACAGTCAGCAAGGCCTCGCTTTAGGTTTCGTACTGTCGGACTGGCCAAGCAGCCATGTTGCCTGCTTTCGTCAGGCATAATAATACAACGGTATACGGTTATTCTAAAAAACGAAAACTTTGCTGGTTCAAACTGTGGTTCAGGAAACCGGCCTCTGCATAATAAAACAATTATTGACTTACACATTCTGAATGGATTGACTTACGGCTCAGGTTGTCACATCAAGCCATGGATGTGCTCACTACAGAGTGCAGGCATAGCACCCAAAAAAGTAGTACATTCCTATTAAGGGGATCGGAAGCGGTTTGTTTAAATGTTAATGTTACATTTAATACGGTACAGATTTCTGACGTCTTCCAGTTCATTCTTAAAAGGTCTTTGACAATAATTCAGTTATCGAGCCACTACAGCTGCAACAAATGGACACCACTCTGTCGGGTTCAACCCCGGATAGCAAGTTGTAAAAGAGATCTTGACACAAGTTCTCCCACTACAAGAGTATGCAGTTTGGATATTGAAAATATGTTAACATTACTTCACCTTGGGGGTTCCAGCTACATCCTTAGTCATGACACTAATATCAGCACAACGAGGGCAAAACATTGCAAACGCTGTGGCTAGATAGGATGGAATTGGCTGCAGGTGCCATTACATTTTACATTTCTGATCTACACAAGCAGAGCAGACCAGGTGTGGCAGGATTTAAGATCATTTTTCGGATACCCCACGGACTCACGTCTATGTGGGAGGGCAGGCTTGCTATATTATATCAAGGCCACCAGAATCCTAAGAAGTGTGGAATCAGCATTGTTTATTAAGCGATAAACAATGATTTTTTTAAATTTGGTCACCTTCCTACTCTGCCTAGAGGCAACATAAATTGAAAATATTCTTATCTTTCGAGATACGCACTAATTAATTTAAATAGTCAGATCTGTGCATCTTTTGTTGCTGCAGGCAGAGATAATCTGTTTCCCAAATAAACAAATTCTGGGACATGGTGTGGCTAGTTCAGCCAGTGTGCAGTGCTGAACTATTATCTACCACTCTGATGTCCATCGGACTATCCTTGACCGGATTATGGTGGCTTTATCTTGCCTAAACGCGATTCCCTTATCATGCATCTATACACTGTAAATTATTATAATCGTGTATTGTCTTTCTGCTGACTGGTTAGCATGCAACAAAAAGCTTTTCACTGTACCTCGGTACACGTGACAATAAACTAAACTAAACTGAGTTGTACGGTACAGTAGTCATTTTGGGAATAGAGGGATGATCAGCATGATGTTAGTTTGCTGGTAAGAACCTCCATAAAATTTAATTTGTATCTCTTTATAAAGGATGGCCATTTTGGACGTTGGGTCTATGCCAGCGCTTGAAGCTCCTTTTCCCACTTCTCATTGAATTAATGCTCTCACTTACTTCCCCTGTACCCATTCTCTCTAGTGCATGCCCATTTCATCCCCTCCTTTGCTATTCACCCAGCTTTCGATAGAACTGTTTTTAAGTTATCAATTAACCTCTCACCCAGCCCATTCTCAGGTTTCTGGAAGGAAACAGAAGACCCAGAGGATAGTCTTGCCGATTCTGCACTGCAGCACCAGAGGTCAGGATGGAACCTGGGTCATGGGGTGTGAGACAGCTGCATTACCCACAGCTCTTAACAGTGATGTACTTGGCAGAAAATACATAGACCTGTGTTATCTGGAGTTATAATTATTTTTGAAACCCTGAGTCTTTTGAGCTTGGCTCATGGGATGGTGCTTATTAGAACATACCTAAAAATGCATTTAACAAACATTTAATATCATAATTTAGCGACTGACAGAATACCAATTTAAATCTGGGGAATTTTTGAGATTATGAAAGTATTTGGGGCGCAACATGTTGGAGTATGTATTCTGCCCCAATACTCCGCGATCATCTGTGTCACCAGAATATTATGTCAGTACCCCGGCACAGTTGTACTCCATCTTCATCCGTCTCTGGGAAGGCCGTAGATCATGTGGTGCAACCTGGTCCACACTGGATGCAGCATAGTGGACAGAAAAGGGGTCCGTTGTTTTCCATAGATTGGCAATAAAAAAACTCAAAATGTACAAAAAAAGACTGATATTGATGTTATGTTGCAGAAGTAAGGATGCATTCCGAAGATTAAAGTTGAAATTGATTGGAAGCTGAGCATAGCCTGTGAGTGTTAAATGCTGATAGTAAATATTGAAATGGGAAGATGAACTTCAATCCTTGTGCAAGGCGGACAAAAACAATCAATTATAGTTCAAATGGAATGTCCTTTCTGATAGATTAAACTGGCTTTTAGGCAAGATTTCCTCAGACAGTGTATTTGAACTGTCAAAGCCTTAATTGAAGTAAATCTGATGAAGGTCTACATATAGCAATGTTCCCTATGCACAGGGAATGAAAAAGGGCAAAAGTTATTTAATTTGTTAGTTTACTGTAACTGTGGTGAAATTCGCCTTGTTCATAATGTACTTGTATATTAAAGGTCAGAGAGTCATAGAGTGATACAGCATGAAAACAGGCCCTTTGGCCCAACTTGCCCATACCTGCCAATATGGCCCAGCTACACTAGGCCCACCTGCCCGCATTTGGTCCATATCCCTCCAAACCAAAAGATCCTACAGCAAGCAAGATAGCCCACTCGACTAAAAAGACTTAGTACGGTCATGGGCAGATTCATGAGTAATCTTCGGCCCCATTTCCATAACAGGCTTCCGTTTCCGCACTCCTATCCAAAGATCTTTGCACCTATCTTTGCTTTGGCCATGGCGTCCACATCTACTTGTGTTGCACACTGCTCCGCTGTAAATTGCTTCAATCGCCAATGTAGGTGACCCGACTTGTCTTTCTTCAGGTTCCTCATTAAGGAGGAAAGGTAAGAAAACATTTATTACTTTCTGTGGCATATTGAAAATTTTATTTAGCCTGTTCAAGCTCTCACTGTAGGTTAGATCATAGAGCTCAGATAGTCAAGTCCTTGTGGCAACATCTTCTTAAAATTCTTCTCCTCAAGAGCATTTTCATTCTGCCTCTTTCGTCCTCTCTGTTATTTAATTCAGAATAAGAACATATTGACTCTGTTTTGTACTGAAAATGTTATTAAGCCTGCCCGAACTCTCACTATAGCTCAGAACTTAGAGCGGTGCTCCCCTTTGTCTCAGTTACAGTCGAGTCCTCATGGCAACATACTTGTAAAAATATATATATTTTTTTAAACTTTAAAAAACAAGAACATTTAAAAAAAACATTAAAAAAGAAAATTAACAGAATTATAATTTATTGACATTAATCATTAACAAAAAATAGCAGAATTATGAATTAACAGAATTATGAATAATGGGCCTAATACTATATCACACACACAAACTGTTGCCCCGCAACGTTGATTGCACTGCGAGAGGGATTTACAAAGTTGATTCGGGTTGGGTTTATTGAAATGGCCAACGAAAAGGCTGATGTTCCGCTCCGTAGCGTACTACACGTCAGCCCATTGTTTTTTGCAGAAGTGCACCGTCTTGCTTGCTATAGGGTCTTTGGTCCTGCCCATGTACCTGTATAACTGTTTCTCAAATGTTGGATTAGTCCCTGCCTCAACCAAGAGCCGAACTCGCTGTCAAAACATGGAGGGGACCGGGGGACAGGGGACACACAATGTTTTGGCAATCGGGCGCGCATGCGCACACTCATCTGCCTGTCTCGCCGGGTTAACTAAAGCCCTGACTGGACTGATGGGACACCAGCGCTGCTTCTCCGCGCTGGCCATATTTTCCGCAAGCCCAGGCAGGTTAACCAGGCAGAGTTGAGCTGGGTTTTGCGCTGCTTGTCTGCGCTAGCCTGGGCCTGGGGGCGCCGCGCCCGTCTGGCTCCCGACCTCTCTGGCCACCCGTGGGGGGGGGGGCACTCGGGTGGGGACGGGACAGCGCCGGAGATCCGGCCGGGATCGATCCTGGCTGTGGATGAGGCGCAGGTCTGTGCCGCGTCTCCCTCCTCCAATCACCGCACTCTATCACATCCCCCCCCCCCACTCCTCTCTCCTCCCTCCTCCCTCCTTCAATCATCGCGCTGAATCATCATGTCCCACCCCCATTACCTGCTGACCGACGTCTCTCTCGTCCAATCGCCGCCCTCGATCAGCAGTCCCACCTCCACTGTCTTGCGGAAAGCGGAGATTTTAAAATCCGGATGACAAAAACTTGGGGGGGGATGTCCCCCACCTCCCAAAACATGGGGGGGGGACGTGTCCCCTCTGCCCCCTCCCCGTGTTTTCCGCCCCTGGCCCTCAACTATCTCCTCTGGTAGTTTATTCCATATGCCCACCACCCTTTGTGTGAAAAAGTTACCCCTCAGATTCCTATTAAATTGTTTTCCCTTCAGCTTAAACCTATGTCCTCTGGCCCTCGATTCATTTACTCTGGGCAAGAAACTGCATTTACCCGATCTATTCCTGTCATGATCTCATACACCTCTATAAGATCACCCCTCATCCTCCTGCACTCCAAGGAATAGAGTCCCAGCCTATTCAACCTCTCCCTATAGCTTGGACCTTCTAGTCCTGGCAACATCCTCGTAAAGGTATATTTCAGTTTTTTTTTTTATCATTGTCAATATTCTTCAGAACCAGGAAAACAAACCAATTTACAGTCAAGGGCTTGCTGCAACCTGAACCATGTATATTGTCCTCACAGGTGACCACACATCAGAATTTCAAGGCCTGTGTGAAAGATGCAGGGCACACACGTTTCTAGTGCAAGTAATACTAGATCGCCTCTTGCTCTAAAAAATGTTTTTTTTTAAATCTTAACACTTCAGTCAGTTACGGTCGAGTAAAAATTGCGGTCAAAAGAGTAAACTTTTTCAGTAAGCATTGAGTAAGCAAGAGCCAGAAAATAATAGGTTCCAAACCTCACCAGTACTGTAAGCCTTTCTGTTGTGCACTTGCTCATTGGTATGTATCTGGTTTCCTGCCAGCAATGCTCACTAGCACATATGTTGTGCAAGAACTTAATTGTTCTAAATCTTTTGCCTGCAAGTTGACAGGCCATTGGCAAAGACTGGTATTAATTGTTTTTGTGCTTTTGTTGGAATCACTGGCCTTTTTTTAATTTTTGACTTGTAAGATCTTATTTTGTTCTTGGGCCACTTTGTTCTCTGGAGTTGAGCTCTTTTAGGCATTAGATAAGGAAGAGAGGACTCCTATGGCACAATTCTGTTAGTTGTACATTACCAATGGTAGATACATGGATTACGTATCATATTTTCGACAATAGACAATAGACAATAGTAGGCCATTCGGCCCTTCGAGCCAGCAGCACCATTCAATGTGATCATCGCTGATCATCCACAACCCGTACCCTGTTCCTACCTTCTCCCCATATCCCCTGACTCCACTATCTATAAGAGCCCTACCTATCCAAATTTAAATAAGACTTCAGCTGTAAGTAACGTTTAAAAGCCTTCTTGCTGAATGAAGAGCAGCTAATGGATTGAGGACATTTTTATTTACAGGGACCTGGCCTGTTTCAACATCTTTTTTCCCTGGATTGAGATCTTATTTACACAATAGCACATTGCCCAGGATGGTCTGCTTGCCCTGCATGAGGTTGGCATTGTGTTCAGTGGAATCATTAACTGTTTATAATATGTCGCAAGAGTCGCTACTCTTGGATTGCGTTTGTGATCACCATTGACAGTAGTGTCATGTGTCTGTAAATCTAACATAGAACCAGAACTAATGCACAATTCAATTCATAAAGTTATTATAGTCTGGCTGGTATTGATTTATGTGTAGGAAGGAACTGCATATGCTGATTTACATCGATGATAGACTCAAAATTGACTCACAGGTAGTAACGGAACAGGCAGCATATCTGGATAGAAGGAATGGGTGATGATCTTTGATTTTTGAAAGATCAGGCAAATCATTCCGTCTTAACAAAAAGTCCAGATACCAAGGGTTCTACTTAATGACCAGCACTTAAGAAAGAAACTTAGAAACAGAAGTTTCTCACCATCCCCACCTCTAGTCTGAGATATACCAGTTAGGTTAAGTTCATTGTCATTGAATGTCAAATTCTCCAGCTCGTTGACGTTGGGGTGAGGGCAATGTGGCACACTGCGGACTTCCACCCTTTCATCTTTCCGCAGCTACATTTATTTCTGTCACAGCTTTGAGTCCAGCTGTGCCTCATTTCTTGACTAGGAGGAGGAGGGGCATGGTACAGCCGTGAAGCTGAGTACCAGTTGCCAAAATCCTTTATCTTGGCTGCCTGAAATCATGGCTGGGGATCTGTGCAAACCGCGAAACAAGATTGCAGCCGAAGTGCATATTTCAGGAGCCCTGCACACTCCCAATATTCCAGTGGCTATCTGTGCCAGCTGCTGGTTGCAGATGATCAAAACTGAATTGCTTGGCTAAAATCCCAATGTGACGACAATGCAGTAAATTGACTTTTTAATTTTTTAACAGCTTTTATTTGCTGTTAATGTACACGTTTAACATGTCAGAAAGGTGTTAATTTTCAATGGAATTAATCAGATGCATTAACATTGATTTATTTGACATCAGAATTATTTAAATGCTAATGTGTGAATGAGTGTGAAATGGGATCAAAGTAAACTAAAGAATATCAGGAATTGCCTGAGAAGTATTTTGACTGCAAAAATGGAGTGGAACATTTCTCTCAGTTGTACTAAACATACAATGTAGGAGCAGTTGATCTGCAGTGAAAGTGAAATAGAACAGTGAGATACAATATTTGACTCAAAATTAATTATTTAAATAAATAACTCACCATTTAATGAGGCTTTGAGTGGTGCAGATAGCACTGGCATTCACAAAGCATGTTTAACATGGTAAAACATCCAAATGTTTCTAGAGAAGACTTACCAACCAAAATTTGATATGTGACCTAAAAAGAAACGAGACGGCAGGAAATGCCAGGATTAGGATCAAGATAATGAAAGCTCAGCTACCAATAATGGGATGTGCTGGACCATGGAATATGAAGGCGCGTTGTCTTATCGTGATTGTTCTACTTTGATTATTGAGTTTTGTTTTGCCACTGCATCAGTGTCCTTTTGGCAATGTTCTGGGCAGTAACATTTTTGGCATGAAAAGCTCCCTGGTGCTGGGAAATAAAGGTGTTCCTCCTTTTCTCTAATGTAGAATCAAGGCCCCTCATTCAGGCCATGCCCTCCTCTTGTTGCTACCAATGGGTAGGAGGTAGAGAAGCTTGAAGTTCTGCATCAATGGACTCCTCTTGCACTAATATGACGTTTTCTAATTGTGTACATTTTTGCACCAATGTCTTATTTTTTGTGCATTCATTTTCTTTTCACCATCTTGTAAAATGTATGTAGAATTTATGCTTTTGTTGGTTGAGTCGATGTGTCTGTGTTACTGCTGCATCGAGATTTGAATTCTACCTGTATTTCATCGTACTTTTGCACATGACAATAAACCCAACTTGACTTGAACCTTGGGTTCAGCTCTTTCCCTTTTCAGCCTTTTCTTTTATAACTGGGTAGAAGTTTTAACACCCAAAATGTATATTTCCTTTACAAAATACCGGTGACCATTAACTAGTGTCCTGGCTTCCTGACATAGGCACTTCCAGCCTTCTGATGGGAATGGGAGCAGCGAATACTGCAACCGATCATTGTAAATTAGCAAGTTGCTGGTGCATCTGGCAGGAATGTCCTGGCTTCCAACCACTTTGATGCTACTGTTCTTTAATGGCAGTCACTCAAACAGAGCTCTAGGAAGCATTGGCATCTGCACCATGGAAAACCTTAGATTTTGCCAAATATGAATGTAGCTTTATGGCGTATAAGTGTTTCCATACCAATTTGCGGGTAGTATATTTTCAATTGTGATTATGGTGACTGGCCAAATTTAACCAAACTTAATCCCGCAGTCTTTAAATGGAAACCTTAAGGCTGCAAAAATAATTGTAAGGATAATCACCCAACTTGGTACTTTTTATATGAAGTCTCATCTTTATAGAGGCAATTAATGTTCAGAGCGCATGTCCATATTTTTAATATGTTTTATCAGTGAGTGACCCATGAGCACACTTGAAAAATAACCTAGATTCTTCTGTCAAGGAAAAACTTAATGATGTTTTGAAAATGTCTTCAATGGTAAATGTAATGACAATTTCTAACTTTTCCAGTGCCTTCTTTTCCGTTGCCATTACTACACATGTAAGTAGGAGTGATCTTATGTTGACCAAAAAGAACAGATCTTCCAGTTGTTATTTCCAGTTTAATTGGTTCTTTATTGAAGTAGTTGTACAAACAAAGAGATGAACATACCAGGTTCTCCTTATTCTCATACAAGTTATAGCTTTCTGTTCTCCCCTATCTGGTGAGAACTGTCTACTCTCCATCTCTTGTGCCTGGTCTGAATCACTGTCTGTCCCCCAAACCCCTATGTTACGCCCCTCTATGCCTTAAATGACTGCCCACAAGTGTCCAAAATAATACTGCTAGAAATATCTAGACAAAATAATATCATTTGCCAACAGTAGGTAGCCTAAACATAAATGGGTCTTACAATAAGTATGCCACTTGTCTGAGGACAAGGATTCTGAGAAAATACTTGCATAACTTATTTTCTTCCTTCACTCTCTTCGTAGTGGGAACTTACTAATTATTGATTACTGATTTCTATAAGTTGTAATTTTAGAACTGCTCAATGGTGGTTCTTAATGTCCTTTCATTAATATCTTGGTAGTTTCAGTTGCGAACCAAATTCTAAAATTTCATATTCAATAAACTAATGCTGTAGAGGTGCTGCCTTCAGCGCCAAGATATGGGTTCAGTCTTGGTTATCAGTGCTGTCCGTGCAGAATTTGTACCACATGGGTTTTCAGTAGGTGCTCTGGTTTCCACCTATATTTCAAAGAAGTGCTGGTTCGTAGGTTAATTAGCTTCTGTAAATTGTCCCTAGTGTGTCGGATGCAAAAGTGGGATAACATAGAACTAGTGAACAGGGTGATTGGTGATTGGCATTCTCAGTGGGCCAAAAAGGCCTGTATCCACACTGTATCTCTATAATTAAAAATTAAAACCTAAAATACTGAAATAAAGAGCCAATGAATGGTACAAAATGTTATCCAACATGAGTTATGATACTTGACGCTCAACACACTTTGCAGAAAATCATTTTATTTCTGTCCTATGGCTGAGAATCTCTCACTTTTCTGCTGGACTGTCTTCTTTATTTGTTAGTTTGGTTAGTATTCATCAGATAACTTTTAAAAGTTTGTTTGTATTTGATAGCTCTTATCTGCCCATTTATATACATTATGATTCAGTACCCATAAAATCAGGAAACCTGGTTCATAAATCAGAATTGATTTACTTTGATCATACTGTTTTAGATAAATCATTTGAAATAAATGTGTTAAAAGGACGTTGCCGGCACTGAGGGTTAATTATAAAGAGAGACTGGATAGGCTGAGACTGTTTTCCTTAGAATATAGGAAGCTTAGGGTTGACCTTATTGAGATTTATAAAATCATAAGGGATATAGATAAGGTGAATGAATGGTCACAGTCTTTTCCCATGGTAGGGGTGTAAAATGAGAGGGCATGGATTTAAGATATGAGGGTAAAGACTTAAATGAGACCCAAAGAGTAGCTTTTTCACACAGAGGGTGGTGAGTATGTGGAAGGAGCGGCCCGAAGAAGTGGTCAAGCAGGCAATAGTAGTGGAAGATCTTTGAGTAAGGCAATAGACAATGGAGCATTGTGGTTTGGAGTAGGGGGATAGAAGACTAATAATTTGAAGGATGCAAGGTTGTGGGATGCAGGCCTGATTGTGAGAGACATACTGGTTTGTTTTCTGTTCTTAATTCATATATTAGTATATATTTATATGAAGGGTTAATGAGAAGGGCAGTATGCCATGGAGGATAAAGGGATAGGGCATTGTGGGATGAAGCACCAAAGGATGTGACGATCATCGATGGGATAATGTGGGATGAAGGATTCGGGGGTGTGGCCCTTTGTGTTGGAGGATTGAGTAAAAAGCCAATGGAACACAGATGAACAGGAATGTAGGCTTGAAGGATTGGGTTTTGCAGAGAACAAGGATCAGTGAGTTGTGTGACAAGGGATGGGAATTGGGAGATGAAGAATCAATGGAGTCAAGAGTGTTTAATTATCATACAAACTGAAATGGAACAATGAAGTTCTTACTTGCAATAGCACAACTGGTTTGTAAACACAGAACATAATGGATAACATAACAAAGAAAAATGTCAGTGAATACTAAACTCAATATAGTGCAAAATATAATAAATCCCAAAGTCCCTAGTGCAACCATGACAGGTTGGAGTTTGTCGTGTTTAATAGCCTGATGGTTGTTGTGAAGAAGCAGTTTCCAAACCTGGGCGTCGCAGTTTTTGGACTCCTATACCTTCTTCCCGATGGTAGAAGTGAACCATGGCCAGGATGGCATGGATCTTGATGATACTGGCCATCTTTCTGAGGCTGTGCCTCCTATAGATCCCTTCAATGATTGGGAGGTCAGGACCTGTGATGGACCGGGCTCTGTAGAAGCTCAAGAAAGTATTAATCGATAGAAGAGCTTTATGGCAGTGATGGGGTGAAGTAAGGTCATGGGAACCAACGCAACAAAAATACTTAACAAAGATCACACTGTGAATTCACAAACACATTGGACTTCACGGTAGCCAACAAGGCAAGGTCACCGTTAACTAAGGATGAGCAACCGTAAATCCTCCAGTTGGGGCCTTTTTACATGTGAATCATGGATCATTATTATACAAATAAATAAATGTGAGTGTTTGCAGTTTGACATCATTGTCCATGCCTGGCGATTTCCACTCACTACGTATATGAGTCATGTGCACTGAGGTTGAAGCTTTGAAATGGCGTGGTTAGCTGATCAGTTTTAGGTCAGATTTATTTGCGGATTCCACAAATTCGTTTTGCCACTTAATAGAATTTCTAGCACAGCTCGTGTGCTTTCATGTTATAGGGCTTTTAAAATATGAGTTCTAATGAGCAGCAGGGATCTATTTTTCCCTTCCCAGTATGTTATTTGCAGTCGTGGTCCAGTACTCTGCCTTTTTTATCGTGACGTGTAATATTGTGGTTTGACTGACTAGCACTTTAAAAACAAAATAATTGAAAACATCTTTTGCTGTAAATTTAGGAAGGTTGGTACTAAAAATACGGGGCATCATTATGAAAACATATTCTACATTGTGATTTATGGGATGTTTATACGAATGCATGGGCTCTTTACACTACTGCGTCCATTACGACAGCAGAATTTGGCATCCTTTCTCTTGTTTCCCAGTCCTGTTCCTTTTGAGATTGCAGCCTGTCCAGCCTCACTTTATATTTTCAGATGTGATATTGTTTGCCAAATAACATCACTGAGACAGGGACCAACTGTTGCTTTTTTTGCTACCCATCATACAGTGAAAACGGAAAATCTTCACAGGACCACTACTCTTTCCATGTATGTGCAGATGAATTTTGGTTTCTCTCCATTTCCCCCCCCATACTTTCAAATCCTTCGTAGCATGTGATGTGGTTGAAAGCTGCTGCTTCATTTGAACCATATGTTTCATTTGGCATAACATCAGTCTTCACTCGTTTAGTTTATGGAGTTTGTCTTCTATCCAAAACAAAATTAAACAAAATAGTTTGGAGTTTTATAGCTGTTTGATTACAATTGTTTTACGACTGAATGTTGGATGCATAGGATTTTTTAGGTGCAGTTTTGTGTAATTCTGTGCATTTGTAGTTAGTTCTTTAATGTAAATACCATATTAAAGAACTATGATACGTCAAATGTAATGCAAGAATTTGGAATAATTGTGGCAAGGAAGCGTCTGCTGAACATATGTGCTAGTAACATGATCTTAGCCCCGAGTTATACCATAGGGAGTGGAAAATATGATTATTGTGTGTGGTTTGTACACCGCTTAGTACAAGGAGTATCAGACGTTGAAGGGGGGTCCCACAGTCTTTAACCAGATATTGCAATGCAATTTGTTATGGCCATTCAAATGGACACAATAGCTGCCTCAAGGACTGTCCACAATTCCACTGAAATATTTAAAAATGGAAGTGACATAATTTAGGCTGTGATCCAAGGAGAATCTCATTACATTTGGTTATTGGCCGACTCTGGTAATCATATCATCATGGTAAATAACATAGCACAATAACAATTCTTCCTCGTCAGCATTGTCCTTACCAAAAAACAACTTGGTATCAATAGCTTTGGTACTTCAGTATTAATATTACATGAAGAAAGATATTCCTAAAAATCGGATTCTACCAGTGTTGACATGTTAAGCAGGTTCAAGCTGGGCTAATCATTGCCTTGCTAAGGGGGTAAATTGAACAGTGCCCAAGCCCCAGGGTTGTCCAGCCCTCTGTTGGTCACTGATGGTTGGGATCAGTAGGATTGATGGAAGTCAGGGAGTGAGGTTTGTAGTTGGCAGTTTGGGAATCAGGGTGTGTTGATGGTGCTTTGTGGATGAGGATAATAATCCGGGGCAGTTGGTGATTTATGATCAGGATGCTGTCAGTAGTCTTGAGGAAGGTGTCAGGAGATGAAGGGTGGTGTGCTCAGCTGTCTCGGATCAACATGGCAGTGGTTTGGAGGAAGGCACGCAGATTTTAAAAACAAAAACATTCGAAGTGAAAACAGTGGCTTGGAATTAGAACAGTGATTGAAACGTTAGAGCAGCCTGCCAACACTGCCAGTAGATCAAAGTAAAGTCGTGCCATGGAGCTTGTCTTGATGTTGGACTGCCATTGAAGACCACAGAGCGTTCTCATCTTACTTGTTTTGCTTGCTTCTGGTGAAAAATAATAGCAGGAAACAAGATTGTTAAAGATAAAGGAATTTTGTGAAATAATCCAACCTAAATAATAAGAAAGGCATTGCTCCAAAATGGATAAAATATGGATAATCCTTTCAAAAGTCCTCTTCAATTTTATAGATACTGTAACTCTGGACAAATGGTGCCGTGGAAGAGGGGGACCTACAAATTGGCAATTTAACATAGAATTTAACATCATTCATCAGACCTGGACAATGTCCTTCTTTATTATCCCTTGAGAAAATGAATTATTTCCAAGGGAAGCAGGATTGCACAATATTTAGGCATGTTGATTTACTGTTCACCGAGGCAAGAAACAAGGTTATAACTACCAGTAAGACATCCTTTATTGAAAGCAGTCAAAACTCAACTGCTGGTAGTGGCTGGTACATCAAAAGTTATATCACATGATACGCGCATTGCATTCCCTTCAGAAACAAAGCATATGCAAACCATTATCTACATATATAACTTTCAACTATACATAAATGTACTAATTGCTATGGTATTCTTGACCATGAATTCTAGAAGACAAACTTAACATACTTAACATCTCCACATTTTACGTTTCCAATGTTGAACATTTCCATAAATCACTTCTCCAAATAACCCGAGCATAACTATTTTCACAAACCATACTGTAATTATTACAGCATGACCCCGTGATTATATTATAAAAAAACAACTGCAACACTAAACTTAACACACGTAATCACTAAATGCAATAAACCTATTTTATTAACTTTTCATGGCTCTTCAGCTTTCTGTATTTTACATCTTGATTTTAAACACTGACCCTTTTCTCTTTCTTGCTATTCCCTGTGTAGAGTTTGTTGGGTTACTGTAGGCCTTCCAGGACTGATGGGCATTGCAGAGACAGGCATAGATCCTGGATATCCAGGATCCCCACTTTTTAAAAAGGGAGAGAGAGAGAAAACGGAGAATTACAGACCAGTTAGTCTAACATTGGTAGAGGGTAAAATGCTAGAGTCAGTTATTAAAGATGGGATAGCAGCACATTTGGAAAGTGGTGAAACCATTGGACAAAGTCAGCATGGATTTATGAAAGGTAAATCATGTCTGACGAATCTTACAGAATTTTTCGAGGATGTAACTAGTAGAGTGGATAAGGGAGAACCTTTGGATGTGTTATATCTGGACTTTCAGAAGGCTTTCGACAAGGTCCCACATAAGAGATTAGGAGACAAACTTAAAGCACACGGTTTTGGGGTTCAGTATTGATGTGGATAGAGAACTGGCTGGCAGACAGGAAGCAAAGAGTACGAGTAAATGGGTCATTTTCAGAATGGCAGGCAGTGACAAGTGGGGTACCGCAAGGCTCAGTGCTGGGACCCCAGCTATTTACAATATATATTAATGATCTGGATGAGGGAATTGAATGCAACATCTCCAAGTTTGCGGATGACTCAAAGCTGGGGGGCAGTGTTAGCTGTGAGGAGCATGCGAGGAGGCTGCAAGGTGACTTGGATAGGTTGGGTGAGCGGGCAAATGCATGGCAGATACAGTATAATATGGATAAATGTGAGGTTATACACTTTGGTGGCAAAAACAGGAGGGTAGACTATTATCTGAATGGTGGCCGATTAGGAAAAGGGGAGATGCAATGAGACCTGGGTGTCATGGTACACCAGTCATTGAAAGTAGGCATGCAGGTGCAGCAGGCTGTGAAGAAAGCAAATGGTATGTTGGTATTCATAGCAAATGTATTTGAGTACAAGAGCAGGGAGGTTCTACTGCAGTTGTACAGGGTCTTGGTGAGGCCACAACTGGAGTATTGCGTACAGCTTTGGTCCCCTAATCTGAGGAAAGATATTCTTGCCATAGAGGGAGTACAGAGAAGGTTCACCAGACTGATTCCTGGGATGGCAGGACTTCCATATGAAGAAAGACTGGATAGACTCGGCTTGTACTCGCTGGAATTTAGAAGATTGAGGGGGGATCTTATAGAGACTTACAAAATTCTTAAGGGGTTGAACAGGCTAGATGCAGGAAAATTGTTCCTGATGTTGGGGAATTCCAGAACAAGGGGTCACAGTTTAAGGATAAGGGGGAAGTCTTTTAGGACTGAGATGAGAAAATCATTTTTCACACAGAGAATGGTGAATCTGTGGAATTCTCTGCCACAGAAGGTGGTTGAGGTCACTTCATTGGCTATATTTAAGAGGGTTAGATGTGGCCCTTGTGGCTAAAGGGATCAGGGAGTATGGAGAGAAGGCAGGTACAGGATACTGAGTTGGATGATCAGCCATGATCATATTGAATGGCGGTGCAGGCTCAAGGGCCGAATGGCCTACTCCTGCACCTATTTTCTATGTTTCTATGTTTCTATCAGAATGATGACATTTTAATTTAACTCTTTTGTCGATTTTTTAAAATTAAAACAACCCCAACAAAAACACATAAACAAAATGGAGGTTTGTGGCTAAAGGACAAAAGCTAAAATGCAATCTTCAGAATGCTAGAATCAAAGTATAATTCATGCTACCTCACAACATCTAGGTCAATATAAACTCATTTCAGCCCTTTCAGTAACACCATAAATGTTAGGAGCTTTGTAGTCATTAAATAGCTTTCCCAAGACTCATACAATGTAATCATTGCAACCAACCTAATTGAAAGGACCAAACAATAGCATTTTGGATGAATTTCTTACTTTTCATCTGTTTGTGATTTGCTGCAATGTCACAGCTTTCTCCCTGACATCCCAATGAACTGGTTGCAATGTACTGTCCATACAGAGTGTGAGATCTTCATTCAAGCCGCTTGCTGTTAAGGATTTTGAGTGCTTTAATTACTCTGGGAATGCTGCACTGTGTAGAGATAATTTAGTGATGTCGGATGGAAACAGGGCATTGGGCCCAACAAGTGCACGCCAACCATCGATGATGACCAGTTCACACTAGTTCTACAGTATGTTATCTCACTTTGTCATCCACTTCCTACTCACTTGGGGAGACCTACAGAGGTGAATTAGCCTACAAACCCGCACTGCTTTGGGATGTGGGAGGAAACCAGAGCACCCGGAGCAAACCCAACGCAGTCACAGGGAGAATGTGCAAACTCAACAAAGACAGCACCTGAGGTAGGGATTGCGCTCAGGTCCCAGGAGCTGTGAGGTAGTAGCTCCACTGGCTGTGCCACTGTACCACCCTAGTGGTTCATATGCCGCTGCTCAAAAATAACCAAACAAGCTGTTGAAAATGGGCTACCCTCCACTGGGCCATATCACTATGATCTACCTTTGGCTGATGATGCTTGCTCCTCAGATTTGCCTTTCCATCTGCCTCTGCATTGGGCAACCTCTGCAATAATTAACAATCATTGCAACACACCATTTGTTTTGCACGTTGCTCCACAGTAAAAACAAACATGTGTGCAGCTCTTGCTGGTGGATGCCTGAGCAAGCAATACTACATATCCATGGCTTTCAAAATTCATCATTCATGTTACCGACTTGCAGTACAGCACCACCTGTGAGAATAATAAAATTTCCGATCTAATTTCACTGCTGTGCTTGGTATTCAAACTTTTTCAACCTTTTTGGCACACAGCTATTGCCTGCATTAGCTCATTTGTGGCTTGCTTCTGATCAGGAAGGTTTAATATTTAGTTAGACACAAAAAGCTGGAATAACTCAGCAGGTCAGGCAATTAGTTAGCCTACCATTTTGTTCACCCATCACACCCTCATCTAACTTTATCTGCAGTGATGCCATTGAATTGCTGTACATGCCTGAGCACTACGCATGGCCTTATGGAGGGAGCTGCCTATTTTCTCCATACTCTTGTCTGAATTATATTTTGTTTTGTTTTCTCAGGGAAGGGAACATTAATCATTGACCACTCCCTCACTATGACCCTTCTCTTTGTGCTGCGCAGGGTAGCTCTGTTCTGGCCGTTTGACCTTTCTTAGTTCGTTTGAAGGTACCTGACAGTGGTCGATTTGGATGGGGCAAGTGCATCCCAAAGCATGAGTGGGTTCTGGATCTCCTCAGTACCCTCTGTTACAGGAGTCCCTTAATCCAATCAGTGCAGTCAATAGCCAGTGTTGGTGGTGCACTCTTATGGCCCCTTCCCATGATAAATAAGTGGATCCATTTGTCTCCACTCTCAACACACATTTTATCTCCTCTACAGCTTGTAGAATCTGTCCTCCAAATATGCTATGATATTTTATATCATAGATCACAAGGGGAGAGAGTTGAATCATCCATCCTGCCCTTAAGTGAAACCTTGGAGAATGCATTTGCTGTAGTACAAGCAAATTACTTCCAGCCTAAAAATGAAACAGCCCAATGTTACTGGACATATGTATGAAGTTGGAGCAGGGACAACCCTTTGATTTATTTTTAACAAATCTAAGAGTTTCTCCCAGCTGCTTTAATCTGGTCTTGCTGTGCATGGATAGCATATGATTTGTTAGTTTTAACTGCACCTTGAAGGTTGAATGCAAGCAATCACTTTCTGTGCATCTCACTGATTAAAAACTCACACAACAGGGAAACTAGAAGTGCAGGATGGAGATGACCAATAAAAGGGAAAGGTTCTCTATAATCATAAACCCATCAAAGAATTGCCCAAACTAAGGGGAGACAGAACAAACGTACATTAGACTGATACCAGACGTAACAGAAGGCAAGGGCGACTCAATTCACACCAGATGCCAGATCATATGAAGTAATGATGGAAGAAAGCATGGCACATCAAAGGCAATGCGCACCATTGTAGAAAGACCACAAAGGAGGCTTGCTTGAGAGAAACAGAGATACACATTATTAACCCTGCAGATAGCGAGCAACCTGGCAACAGGCCTAGGAAAATTACAATCAACTATTGGTCTCTCAGTTAATGTCTTTGTTAAGTAAGTAAGTAAGTTTATTGGCCAAGTATTCACGTACAAGGAATTTGCCTTGGTGCTCCGCCCACAAGTAACAACATGACATACAGTGACAGTTACGAATGACTCAGAAAACACTAAACATTAATAATAATAAAACATTAATGATAAAACACCATTGATCAAGCATGTGAACCAACAAAATACCAGATCAAAGGGAGGCTACAGATTTTTGGCTGTTGAGTAGAGCAACTACACGTGGATAAACACAGTTTTTATGTCTGGAGTGCAGCTTTGATAGTCCGGAGTCGCCTTCCAGAGGGAAGTGATTCAAAGAGTTGTTAGTCTAAAATACTGGCTGCTTTCCACTATCTTGGAGAGAGAGAAATACAGAGACAGTTTATTTTACAGAGACAAACTGCTTCTTTACTAAATATTGTGTGTGCACAGTCAATCAAATTTATTTTGTCATCCATATTTCTGAATTGCTATTGGAGTCTTTGTTTTTTTATCAACTTACCAAAAATGTCAGTTGATAATGATACCGTGCATTTGGAACTTGAAGAAACAGGCCAAGTGACTGTGACTTAAGATTGAACTGTAAGATTGAAAAATTGTGAAATAACAACGGAAAGACAGGATTAAGAATAAATCAGTGTGGTGAATTCAATGTTGTTGAGGTCAGAAAGGATAATAAATAGAAGGATTAACAGAGAAAAGAAAAGACAAAATGAAAACTTTTAAGAAAGGAATATGTTAAAGTTCCTGTCTGAAGAGTCAGAAGAAGTGTCCCGACTCGAAATGTCACCAATCCTTTTTCTCCAGAGATGCTGCTTGACCCGTTAAGTTACTCGAGCACTTTGTGTCTATCTTTGGTGTAAACCAGCATCTGCAGTTCTTTGTTTCTACATGTTAAAATTATTGTTCTTCTAAAGTTACTAACAATTAATACTAGAACTACTAGGACTTTGCATTACAGTAATTAACTTCTCATGAGAGTATAACAGATGAACAATATTTAACAAGTATCTCACAAAAGATACTTACACTTAAAAACCATTTAGTGATGAATAGAGTTTGCACCCACAGAAACCTCACACCATTCAGTGTATGGTAGATAACAAAGTTACATTTCTGGCGCATGGCAGAATAGTGGAACACAGAAATCAACGTTTAGCTATTTTCATTTAGTTGCCATTTGTTTTGCATCTGAAGCTACTCACCTTATTGTTATTTTGATAGTAAAATGATTTGTACTTGACATCCATTATGTTTCAAGGCAAAGAGATTATTGGATGGAATATCAAGAAAGCTTCTTGTTTGTTCTAGATTTGGATACAATCTCATCATGATACCAGTGAACAAGAGATCTCCATTGTGCATCCCAATGCAGGCTGCATTTAGGGCCTTTGTAAAATTTACTGGTATGAACCCCGAGCCAGCCTATAGATAGGTCCTGGAGATGATAGATAGGCCAGCAAGTGGCTGCGCAGGGTGAGTGAGTTGAAGGCAATTATCAATTGACAGTAATGTATTTGATACCTATTTTGCCAAGTGAAGCTGGGGACCAGGTATTCTGCATATTTTACGATGTTGTAGTACAGAATATGGCAACCCATTTGCAGTATTGGTAATACCACATTTAACATTAATCGTATGTTAAAACTGCAGACATGCACAGATATCTATACAGAACTAAAACTCTGATCTTGTGCTCTTCCGGTTTGTGTGGTTTTTCTATTTGCTCAAAAACGGTACGCGATAGCGCTACGACATTTTTGCCACCTTACTCACCATTCCCCTGTTGTTCCGATCGATGGTATATTTTAAAAGTTGTTAAGGTTTAAAGATCTTAAAAACCCTGCATGCGCAGATTGGTCTCCTCTCCTGTCAGTCAACGCCGCGGACGGGACGGCGACGCCTCACTCACAAACTCTTCTCTCCCCTCCACACAGTAATTTTTCTACCGTCTCCCCCACCACCGGCGGCGACCGCGAGGGGTTCAGTGGAGGCCCTGGTCCCGTCTTTCTCTTCCTCACTCACCCCTCACCCCACCTGCCCTCTGCGGCAATGGCGGACCCTTCTACCCGTCCCAACGGGTGAATGGCTGCGACCGTCCATCTCCTCTGCAATAGCTCACCCTCACGGCCCTCTCAGAGGAGATCTTCTCCACCAGTTCGTCGAAACACGTGCTGCCCACTGTGATGAACACCAACTCCATCCCTCCCCCTGTGGCCCGGTGGCGGCAGCGAGCAGGCAGGCAGGTAGGTAGGCGGGTGGGCAGGGCGGGGACGGGCCGAGCGGAAACAGCGGGCAGGCGGGCAAGGCGGGGACTGGTCGAGCAGCAGTAGCAGGGGAGTCTGAGTAACACACACACATGATGCAAACTGGTCCAATCGTGACCTGTGGAGGAAGGATGTTGCTTTTTATGGAGGGTGGGAGGGAGTGTCTGAGGGTAGGGGAAAGGAGAGGGATGGAGAGGTGAGGGAAAGATTGGGGAAGGGGAGGAGGAGAGGGGAAAGACCCTGGGGAGGTGAGGATGGAGAGTGGGGGGATTGAGGGAGAGGAACGGGTAGGGAGGGAGAGGGAGGAAAGTAGGGGAGGTGAGGAGGGAGAGTGGGGAGGAGGGGAATAGAGGGAGAGGAGGGGGGATGGGGGAGGTAGGGAGTGGGGAATAAAGGGAGAGGAGGGCAGTGGGGGAGGTCAGGTGGGATAATGGGGAGGATAGGGGGAGGTGAGGAATGGGGGATAGAGGGACAGGAGGGGGGTGGGGAGAGGAGTTGTGGGAGGAGGGAGTGACTGAGGGTAGGGGAAAGGAGAGGGAGGGAGAGGTGAGGGAGGGTTGGGGAGGGGAGGAGGAGAGGGGAAAGAAGAGGGAGTGTGAAGGGGAGGGGGAGGGAGTGCTGGGGATAAGGGGAAATGAGCCGCGCCTGCGCAGTTGGGGGCTATGAGTGAGTGGTGGAATATTGCGTTGGGAGAACGGGTTGCATTGGGGGAACGGGTGAGTGGTGGAATAGTGCATTGGGTCTAGTAATTAATATTAATACAGATCAGAACACCGCAATAATCTTCAAGACTGTCATTCAAGGCTGTTATATTTTCATTGCACGTATATATATATATATATATATATATATATATATATATATATATATGGATCAATGATTTCTTAATTGTCATTTGTTGCAGGCATATTGCTTCCATACAGCTCAGCAAGACTATCCCCGTATATAAGCACAATCATCCTGGTTAGTACAGAATGTTTGTTATGTTAGTTAGTACAGTATAGTCATAATAAATTATCAGGGGCTAGTAATAGTGGTTGCAATTTAATTTAAATTCATTTGAATCAAATGAAATATGCTTGAAATGGAACTTGGTTAAGATAAAACATTGCACTCCCATTTAGTGTATCTTGTAAAATTTCTGGACCAGTGTTTATCACATCTCAACAGTGTTTAAAAATTAATAGCTCTTGGAAAATCACTATAAAAATTGTAATTTCTTTCAATTATTATTTTTATTAATCACAATGTAATTTATTTATTATTGGTTATAACTGCAGCTTTTGCCATGAAAAATTCACATTCCATTGATTTTTCTGTGGAAGTTTATTGTCAGAATGAGTCCAATTAAATTTTAGCTTCTACGGTGAAACAAGATGAATTTGTTAGAATGTGGTCCCCAATTGGTAACTAAAGAACTGAAAACAGATGAAATGAAAAGGAATTAAACTTCTTCTATCAATTTGAATCTATGGCCTTGACCATAGGTCTCCTCAACAATATCTTTGATGCCTTTGAGTGGTCAAATCTTTCCATCAACTTTTCCATGCTTTACGGGATGGCATCTATAATGAAATATGTGGTTTTGCTTTTATGTTACTTTCAATATCAGTCAAAAGAAAGGCAGCTGTATTATTCCCGATAAAGTAGTTAACTTAAGCTATTCAAAAGTGACAGAAATCCTGTGGGCATATCTGTGTAAGAATACTTGGCAGGGGTAGTAGATTGGGGTGAGCATTTTCCTGACAATTAAGAGGGTGTAACCTCTGGTCCTATCACTTCAGGCTGGAATGATTCGGACAGACAAGGATGAATTCTTTATTGAACCACTGGAAAGAAACAAAGTGGAGGAAGAAGGAGAAAATGGAAGAGTTCACGTGGTGTATCGGAGCTCAGATACCAAAAAAACACTTCCTCCGTCAATCAGCGATGTCCATTTAAAAGGTCAGTAAATGTAAGATTCATTTTCTGAAAGACTCATATGATTATAAGATCATAAGTGATAGGAGCAGAATTAGGCCGTTTGGCCCATCAGGTCTACTCCACCATTTAATCATGGCTGATCTATCTCTCCTAACCCCACTCTCCCCATAACCTCTGACACTTATACTAATCAAGAATCTGTCTATCTTTGCCTTAAATATATCCGCTGACTTGGCCTCCACAGCCTTCTGTGGCAAATAATTCCACAGATTCACCATCCTCTGATAAATTTATCCTCATCTCCTTCCAAAAAGAACATCTGAGGCTATGACCTCAGACTCTCCCACTAGCGGAAACATCCTCTCCACATCCACTCTAACCAAGCCTTTCACTATTCTGTATGTTTCAATGAGGTCCCTCCTCATTCTTCTAAACTCCAGAGAGTACAGGCCCAGTGCCGACAAACTCTCATCATGTGTTAACCTACTCATTCCTGGGATCATTCGTGTAAACCTTCCCTGGACCCTCTCCAGAGCCAGCAAATCTTTCCTCAGATTTGGTGCCCAAAATTGCTCACAATATTCCAACTGCACCCTAACCAACGCCTTGTAGAGCCTCAGCACTACATCCCTGTTTTTGTATCCAAGCCCTCTAGAAATAATGCTTTATTCCTACTATAAAAATGCATGACTCCACACTTTGCTACACTATACTCCATCTGCCACTTGTCTGCCCACTCTCCCAACCTGTCCAAGTCCTTCTGCAGAGTCCCTGCATTCTCTACACTACCTGCCCCTCCACCTATTTTTGTTTCATCCGCAAACTTGGCCACAAAGCCAATCCGCTCATGCAAATAATTAATATACCTCAGAACCGAGCCCTGCGGAACTCCGCTAGTCACTGGCAGCCAACCAGAAAAAGCCCCCTTTATTGCCACTCTTTGCCTTTTTAGTGAATCGTTCCCTTTGAAAAGATTGGAATGAAACCAGAGTTTAAAATATCTGAGCGGCTGCACCATTTAATATCTGTTAATGGCCAAACTAGTAGTGAAAGAAGGTTTTCCAATGTCATTGGTACCTTCAAGTTGAAAGATAAAAAGAAGTTGTGCTTCAATGCACATTTTTTTAAGCGATTTACAGCAATGAATTAAAAGAAAAAGTTATTCTTGTTGGAAATGTTGGAAAGCCATATTGTGTGTTGGATGTTCCCACAAAAAATGTCATATTTGACCTATGTAATTTGACCAATGGAATGTTTATTCGCGATGTTAATTGAATGATAAATATTGACCGACAGCATCCCTGTTTTTCTTTGAAATGCTTCCTTTAAATCTTTTACCATAGCAATTCTATTTTAAGTTTTAAAGGGGTTCTATTTAAAGGATGATTTTTCTTTACCAAGACTTAGCTGAATTGGTTTTCCAGTGCTGACCTGGGACTCGCTCAGGCAAGTGCTCACTGTTATTATGAAAGCCAACCTGCATAAATGGTCGACAGAAGGGACAGACTATGTATATGCAATTGAATTTTATTGAAGTGGCATGTAGGCGTGTATTTGAAGCCACTGTGCGTTCTCAGACTTATTTCTACTAGTGCATCAGAAGTGTGGAGGGCCCAGAGCAAAGGTTACAGATTTTGCATAATTCATATGAAGCATCAATATTGTTTCATTTTTCATTTCAATGGGATCTTGTGTAGAGCATGAAACGATGACATTAGCTAAACCAGTTTGTGGGCATCTAAGTTTCTGATCATTGCATCCATCAAAATGTAGGTAACTGAAACATTTTGCTGTTGGATATTTCTGTAAAAAAAAAAGCACAAGATTAGAATATTCAAGGTAAGTAGCATCAATATGGCTTGTGGATTTATTTCAGTGACATGTATAAGTGTACTTCTAGCTTACTGAACAGATGTAGCTTTTACAGATCATGCATTAATTATTTGACTATATTCTATAAAGCTTAAACTTTATTTTTGAAATAGTCCTTTGTTTAAACACTTTTTTTCATTTAAAGTCAATTGTATCATTCCACCAATTTAAATGAAAAGTAACATGAAACTGTTGGTAACCTTTTACTATTTGAGTGATGGTCAAAATAGTCCAAACATTTGTGGGAAGGTTTAGGTAGGTTTGGGTTTATTATTGTCACATATACCAAGGTATAGTTAAAAGCTTTGTTTTATGTGCTCTCTATCTGATCAAATCAGATATTATTATATATGAATACAATCTAACCAAACTCAAATACAACAAGTGAAGAGAGTGATGCAGTGTGCAGAATATAGTTCTCTACATTGAGCGTAACTGTTCCAAAGAAAAATAACAACGTCTTTGAAAGGTAGGTGACGACTGTAGCTCATAGATGTTCAGAAGTCCAATGACAGAGCAGAAGAAGCAGTTCCTGAGTCTGGTGTTAAGTGCTTTCAAACTTGTTTATCACCTGCCCGACAGGAGTCGGGCGAAGAAATGACCGAGAGAGGAACATTTTAATTATGTTGGCTGCTTTTCTGGGACAGCGTGAAGTGTAGATTGGTGGGGAGTCTGGTGGGAAGAAAATGGTGGGAGGTCTGGTCTGGTCTGTGTGATGGACTAGGTTTATTGTGGTGTTGGGCAGAGCTGTTCCAAAATCAAGCTATCATGCAACCCGACAGTATGCTTTCATCTGTAGAAAATGGTAAGAGTCGTTGGATACATTCTGAATGTCCTCATTCCTGAGAAAGTTGAGGCATTGGTGTGCCTTCTTGGTTGTCGTTTCAGTGTGGTTGGTCCATGAAAGATCATGGGCAAAATTGTGGCAAGGAACTTGAAGCTGTCAACCTTTTCCACTTCAGCACCATTGATTTTGATTGGGGCATGTATTCCACGAGGCTTTCTGAAGTCAATAACTAGCTCCTTCCCCTTGCTGACATTGGGGGAGAGGTTGCTGTCCGGATATCTTATTACTATGCGCTCTATCTCTTTGTACTCCATTTCATCATTGTTCGTGATCTGGTCCACCACAATGGTGTAATCTGCAAACCTGTAGATGGTTTAGAGCAGAGTTTGGCTGTAAATTAGTGAGTACATAGGGACTATAGTAGTGGACTAAGTACGCATCTTTGCAGGGCACCAGTGTTGCGGATTGTTGTGGAGGATGTGTTGTTGCCTTTCCTCACTTATTGTGATCTATGGGTCATAAAGTCAAGGAAGAAGTGCAAATGATTACAATTTTTACATTTGATTAAAGAAAATTGCTTATATACTATTTTGCTCTGTAATGACAGAAACTACGGACCAACCAAACTGTAGTCACTGTTATGTTTTGACGTGTCAACTAATTGGAACACAATTACATTGTATATTACATTGTACATATATTTCAAGAGCAATGAAATATATACACTCTTAATAGCTCAACCATTTAATTATCTCCCCCAGTGCATTAACCCCAAAATCTAGAGTGAATTTATTTATATATTAGGAGCACCCACTCAACAGATCTGAGGATGCACTTAGCGTCACACAGCACAAAAATAGGCACTCGGGGCCCAACTATTCTGCACCAACCTTTCATATACATTTACACTCTTTTCTTATTTATACTGCTCACATTCCCATCAATTGCCATTAGATTTCACCATTCATATAGACATTGAGGGCAATTAACCTAACATACTGCACATCTTTTGGGATGTGGCAGGAAATTGGAACGCCCAGGGGAGACACCCTCCCCCTCCGTCCTAAAGAGAGATCATGCAAAATTTACACAGGCAGCACCGGGGGTCACAATTGAACCCAGATTGCTGGAGCTTCCCCCAAAACTTGGGAAGTATTTCTGTGCGTTCTCTCAGTGATGGACCTCTGTTGGACATGATGTTGTGAAGCCAGTACAACAGATCCCTGCAAATGCAGTTCCCGATGACTGTAGCGACTTGGATTTTTAGATACATCTAGGAATCCTCAAAATGAAGGTACAGTATGGTGGGGAATCATGAAAGAACCAAAATACAATTTGTGGCAGTTTGAATCGAATAATCAGGTACATCAGCAAAGGACAAGGGCTTCGGGATATCTGCGCAACATTGTTTTGGATAGCTGATGTTTGTGGTTTGCTAGATGGTGTGAGCAGAGGTGGAGAAGGGTTTGGGTGTTGGTGTAGGAGGAACAGGATGACTGGAGAGTATTGAAGAATTTGTTCAAAAGACTACAATGGTAGCAAAGGTTTCAGTAGTCTAGAGGTTGAGGAAGGTTATGAATGGATGACTTTACTAAGGTGAACGTGCACCCGACATTGCGAGGAAGCAGATATGAAGTTATAAACTCAGTTTATAATCTAGCAAAAAAGGTGGTTGGTGATGGCTATATTAAATGTGGTAAGTGTGGTAAGAAATCAAATGCTATCTTTGTCCCTTTAAAGGATCCTTCCCATTGAGGAGAGAATTGTGATTGAACATTGAAACCTGGCAGAACTTGATGTCACATACATGATTATACCTTTAAAACTCCATTGAAAGCTGTGATCTCTAGGCTGAGGGGGCAAAGTGAGAATCCATATTTTCAAAACTTCCAATTTCTTAAATAGAGCATTTGTAGAGATATATCCCTTGAATTTATCATGACCATAACACTAAACATGCAGGAAACATAAAATAATAAAAAAAGAATTACCAGAAGCACAGAGGAAGTTAGTAAACATTTAAAGATTAATCAGAAAAAAAACACATATCAAAGATTAAAAGTGGTCCAGTATTCAGAAAACCAAACTTTAAAATAATACCTACTGAGACTACCTTTTTGATTTCAGATTTTATTGAATTACCTAAATTCCCCACTCCTCCAGGTTGGATTTGAATAGATATGATTTCAGTTCATTACTTCAGCCATCTGTATTACTGGAGCAGAAACATTTTAGGCATTTAATGCATGCCTGCAGTTCAGTGAGAGTTACATACTTTTAAATATAATTTTAAGAGCCACATGTTGTTCTTGGTCAAATTTCACTTGATCTTGGGTTGTGTGAACTATCTTTTCAAAGCAATTGTTTAAATTAAGATTGATTTCATGAAGAAAAATCTGTACACATTTGCATGATAGAAATGTATTTATACTTATGGTTAGCAAAAACGGACAAAGTTTAAGGTTCAAAATTCCTCTGCAGTTGAGTGAACTGCAGCCAAAACTCCTAAATATTTGCAGTGATAACAATGTAGTAACTTGAGGCTCTTTTTGGAGACTGAATCTGCACTGGCACAGCTCTGAAGGGACATTCAATTGCAAGTCGTTGTGAAGTGAGACCAACCACATGTCTGACAGAATAACATGAATTCACTGAAAATAACGTTCTGTCACCATAGTAACCAGGCATGTTTTGAATTTCTCAATAACGTGGAGTGAACTGAAACAGAATACTTCTTCTCTGAAGATGCAAGGCTGACCAATAGTTAAAATACCCAACTGCTCTCGGCCACCTACCCAGATTCTGCAAAGGACATTTAATTCCCCCCTGTAATATTGTGGCCTGTTGGTATGATGATGTTTTATTATGGCCAACGAAAACATATTTTTATTGAGTGGTTAAAGGGAAATAGTTTATTCTCGCACTACATATAACCCATCCAGCACTAGATCAAATATGGAAGTGTTTACCTTTTGATACTTGTTCTTTGGAAACTTTCATATATAGTTCAGGAGTCACAATGGGGAATTGCAGCAATTAGTTTGCATAGGAAGGAACTGCAGATGCTGGTTTAAACCGACGATAGATACAAATAGCTGGAGTAACTGAGCGGGTCAGACAGCATCTCTGGAGAAACGGAATAAGTGACGTTACGGGTCAAGACCCTTCTTCAGATTCAAGAGTTTATTCGTTTTCTCCAGAGATGCTGTCTGAGCCGTTGAATCACTCCAGCTTTTTGTGTCTAATTCGTTGGCATACATCTCTTTAGATAATGCAATAAAATCTGTCTCACAATCGTGTTTTAAAGAGGTCACTGAGAAGATTGATGAGGGGAGGGTAGTAGATGTTGACCACATGAATGTTCGCATGGCCTTTGACAAAGTCCTGCCTGGTAGACTAGTCAAGAGGGTTAGAGTGCATGGAATCCATGGCGGGGTGGGGGGGGGGGGGGGGGGGGGGGTCAAGAGTCAAGAGTGGTTTATTGTCATATGTCCTAGATAGGAAATTCTTTGGCTGTAGGGAAGAAGCTGTTCCTGAACTTGTTAGTTTTCAGGCTCCTGTACCTTCTTCCCGATGGCAATAGTGAAATGAGTGCGTGGCCAGGTTGATGTGGGTCTTTGATGATGTTGGCTGGGGGAAGGAGGCGGGGGGGGGGGGGGGGGGCAGGGGTGTGTGGCACTCGGCAGCTTGAGAGCCCGTTGTGATTGGTGCACTGAGAACGGCATTGTGACATCATCTTTGGAATCTGCTGGAAAAAGGCGGACTGTGAGAAGCTGCGGTTACCGTTGGCAACGTCCCATTGTGATGTCATTTGTAAGGAGGTCCATTGTGATTGGACATTTGTGAGTGGCATTGTGACATCATCTTTGGAACCTGCTGGAAAAAGGCTGTCCGTGAGAAGCAGTTTTTGGCTTTTTTTTTAACTTTAATCGGGAATAACTTGTGAAATATAGGACGAAATGTTAAGTGAACATGAGTACGGCGTGGACAGGAAAAATGTGAGTTGGAATATGTAAAAATTTAAGCGCTGCGCGTTGCGTTTTGAGGAAGATTCACGCACACAAGATGAGACTTTTACAGGTAGATATAAGATTTGAAGGGAGAATGTTTGATGTTGAGATACTTACACTAGTAGAAGAATCTCAAATTATGGACAGGGTTACAAAATAAGAGGGCTATTTTTAAAAACGCGTGGATATGAATTTCTTCCCTCAGAGTTCGAGGACTCCTTGGAATTCACTACTTCAGATGGTTTTGGAGACAAGATCAAGATAAGTATTTAAAGGTGAGGTAGATACATCTTGAAAGATTAGGGAATTGAGAGCAATCAGGAACTATTGCAAAGGAGGATTAGAGGCCTGGAGCAGATCGTTCAAGATCATCTTGAATGTTGGGACAGGCTTGAAGGGGCAATTCTTTCTCATTTTCCTGTGTTTTTCTTATTATCTAAGCTTAGGCACCTTTAGATTCCACTCCAGGTTGCACCTCAACCTGACTTGGAAATATGTGTCACCAACATTTTATCATTGCTGGACCTAAATCCTGAAACAGTCTCCCCAACAGCATTGTAGGTGTACCATAGGAAGTACAGGAACTCATTTCTATTAAAGAGTACAGGAACATTTCATTTTGAGAATAATTAAGGAATGGGCAATGAACTTTGTCAGTGAATCCATATCCTGATAAATGAATAATATTCGCTCTCTGCCAGAGGAATTGTCATTGTATAATGATATTTCGTCAAATGCATAAAAGACAACAATGTGAGGGCTAATGTGGAAACTTTCTTCCACTCCCCTTTGACGCAGGGAGATAAAGAAGGAATCTCGCCTCCCATCCTCACTGGAATGCAGGAAATCAATGAAGCAGGAAAATGTTTGGAGCAACGAGATTTGCTCAATAATCTGGCCACTGCTTGTCTGCCTGTCATCCAGTCTCAGTTGGAATTTCAGGTCTCTGAGTTAGGAGATGAGACAAAAAATATTCATTATTTTAAATAAGATGAAGAAATAAGTGGTGTAAAATGTACTAATGTGAAAAGCTGAATAAAACGATCTAGGTTAAAAAAACAATGGAAAGTTAATTGTAGAGATCAACCAAGAGAGAGGCAAAAATCTTGTCAGCCATTTTAAAATTGGCTGACAATATCCTTAAGCGAATGAAGAATGTGCAAATTAATCATTTTGGCTCAAGATTTTTAACAAGTGAGTAACATCATTGCAAAAATTAAAAACTTTTAATCTGAATCGTGATCTATATGCAAAGAGAAAGCTGAGCCTCTTCAGTTAAATAAGCAATGAGAATATGGATTGCATCTCTATAAATAAGAATGTAAAAGGGTAAATACACAATAAATACTATTCTTATATTAGGAGCAGTGCAGCTTGGCTGTGAAATACACAGCTTATTGAAGTTTCAAGATTGATTCTTCAGCATGTTTTCACAATAAAGGGTTAACTGTGTCGAAAGACACTTGTGAAGTCAGGGCATTCTTCAATGGTACAGTGCTTTAAAGATTACAAAGACATGTTATTGGGTTAATGAGGTTTGTAAAGTAAATATGAATAAGTAACATGGTAACAAGCTACTGCCATTTTCAAATACTCCCAAAGGGATTATAGGAGAGGTTTGAATACTTTCTGAATGGAGTAAGTAGCTAGAATGTGGAAATCATTGCTGCAAACCACTGCTGGCACAGAGGGGATCATTTTCCATTTTGACACCTGGGAGGTAATGTGCTGAGCTTGCCATAAAAGGAATTTCAACCTATTGCAATAATGGAGATGAAAATCAGATGAATTCTGCTATGAATTGGTGATCTTAAAGCCCTGTCCCACTGTACAAGTTCATTCAAAGAGTTCTCCCGAGTTTGCCCTGATTCGAACTCGGAGATTTACGGTAATGGCCGCTTGTCGGTACTCGGGGCTCTCGTGGACATTTTTCAAAAGGTTGAAAAATCTTCACGAGTCTTCCCGAGCTTACCTGCCATTAGCTAGTCTTCCCGAGTACCTGCCGTTACGAGCCGCTAAGAGACGTCCCCGAGCTCCGACCCACTACGTTCATTCTCCCTGCTTAAGGGCCAGTCCCACTGTATGAGGTAATTCAAGTGCTCTCCTGAGTTTAAATAAAAATCAAACTCGTGGTGAGCACGTAGAACGTACGTAGCGGGTACGTCGGACCTCGGGACGTCTCTTAGCGGCTCGTAAATAACGCTAACGGCAGGTACTTGGGAAAACGCGGTAAACTTGTGAAGACTCGTGAAGATTTTACACGTATTGAAAAATGTCCACGAGAGCCCCGAGTACCTACGAGCGGCTATTACCCTAATTCACCGAGTTTGAATCAGGAGAAACTTGGGAGAACTCTTGAATTACCTCGTACAGTGGGACAGGCCCTTTATCACGAGTTTGATTATTTTTTAAACTCGGGAGAACTCTTGAATGAACTCGCATCGTGGGACAGGGCCATTAGCAGTGATCTTATCGAGGTGTACAGGTTCATGAGAGGAATAGATAGGGCAAATGTACAGAGCCTTTTAACTGAAGAAGGGGAATCAAGTACCAGAGGACATAGGTGAGGGGGGGGAAAGATTTCAGAAGACAACTTTTTACACAAAGTGTGGTGGGTATATGGATGAGCTGCTGGAGGAGGTAGTTGAGGCAGGTACTTTCATGCCTCTATGTTTCAGAGCAGTGACCATATCTTCCAATGAAAGTTAACACTGTTTCTCTCAATCAATCAATCAAGTTTTATTCGTCACTTGCACATAAAGTAAAGCAAAATGAATTTGCTGCAGGGGTACAATAAAAAAAGAACACACAATACATAATAAAAATTTAACACAATCATCCACCACAACATTCATCACTGAGGTGGAAGGCACAAAATTTGGCCAGTCCTCCTCCATTTTCCCCCTGTGGTCGGGACCTCAACTTTCCGCAGTCGCCACTGCGGGTGTCCAGATATACAGGTATGTCCTGAATCGGTGCCTCCCCAACGGAGACCGCGACTTCAAGTTGGTGTAGGCCGCAGGCCGGTGGTCGAAGATTTAAAGTCCCCGCCGCGCCGCAGCACAAAACACCGCAGACCGCAAAGCCGGTGGTCAGAGTTCCTCTCCAGGGATCCCCGTCGAGGGATCCCGCTCCGGATGGTAAGGTCGGAGCTCTTCTCCTCCGGGGTCCCCAACGAGGGAGCCCAGGCTCCGGACCCCGCGCCAGCTGGAGCTCCGCAGACCGCAGCATCAGGCTGCCGTGGGCCAGCGAACGGAACACTCCCCTCCGGCGACCCCCAGCGATGGCTCGCCCGCTCAGCGACAAAAGTCCACGCTGCGCCCAGCTGCTGAAGCCCCAAGCGCTTCTCCGGGAAAGGCTGCACTGATCCTTGTGTTAGGCCACGGGGGAGGCGACATGGATAAAGTCTCCTCTCCGTGGAGGAGGCGACCAAAAGGGTTTCCCCCTTATACCCCCACACCATCCCCCACACAAGACACATAGAGAAACATTAAAAACATGCATTAAGACACACTAAAAAAACAAAAAAGTGGAAAAAACAAACACGCTGCTGACAGGGCTGCCAGCTTGCAGCGCCCCCACTACACAGATGTGTTATCCAAATCCATTGAATATCCCCAGAATTTTCTGCATTAATTTGTACTTACCAAAATCTGCAGTATTTTGTACGTCTTTCAATCAGAAAAATACTAGAATGGTTGATATGGAAATATGAACTCCCACTGTAGTAGGAGGTTCTCTTTAATGGCTGCGGTTAAAACATTTTTTGGTGTGGGAAGGGGGAGGATTATTCTACATCTGGTTGTTCTATGTTTGACCTGGAATCTGACAGCGCTTAATATGGACATTTGGTATCTGCCACTTTGCTATCATCCATTATTTGAACAGGCAAAACCGAAATTATGCAGATCATTTAAATAAAGTAATCTGCATTCAGCATTATCTTATTAGTGCTTGTAGATGAGCTGATATTTAAAAATAAGTCCTCTCCTTTCTTGGGCCTCAGCAATATTTCTGCAGGTTCCATTTAAAGACATGGATTAGTGATTCAATAGCTCTGTCCTTTTCCAGATACTTTGAATTGAGAGCCAGAGGATATAGCTTTCAGGTGCGGAGGGAAAGATTTCATTGGAACCTGAAAGGTAATTTTTTTCATACAAAGGGTAGCCGGTGAATGAATGAGCTGGTTGAAGCAGTTATTGCTATTACTAGAAATATTTGGACAGGTAAATGGACAGGGAAGGTTTAGAGGGATATGGGCCACACACAGGCAGGTGGGACTAGTATAGATGGGACATGTTGGTCGGTGTAGGCAAGTTGAGCCAAAGGGCCTGTTATGACTTACAGCAGGCTATTAATTTATTTATATTTTAATATGAATTTTACTTGCAGTAACACATTCAAAGTGATTGATAACCTTTATTCTAATTTTGATATATTAATACAACGTGGTCCAAATGAAATGAAAAGCGTTATGAAATTATTTAGTTGGAATAAATACTTTTTCTATGACCGAGTCTTTAAGGTCATTCTCAATTTACTCATTGCTATGTAGGTTCTAAGCATGCGTAATGCATTGACAGTCAATTCAGTACTCCTATTAGGTTACTCCTACGGAGGCGGGTGAGCGGCCATGAAAACATCAGGCAATTGCTGTACTCATGTGTCCAGACTTCTTCCAGTGGGGTTTAGCACTGGAGGTTGCTGTGATTGGAAAGCCATTTTGGCATAGCACCATCTACAGGGCATCTGGCACCTTGGAAAACGAGAAAAATAATGGTACAATGCCATAACTAATGAAAAATGATTAATGAATGTGCGGTTCAAACCGAGAAGTGAACAATAAAACGTTTCATCCATTTTTAGAGAAGTGCAAAATATAAAGAGAGGAAAATTGGATTCAGAGAGAAAAAGGAAAAAAAGGATAGGTCTTGAAACACAAAAGGTATTAATTATTTTTAAAATGTCAATATGGACTAAAATCTGAAAGAACGAGACTCTTTGCTGTTATCTGTAGGCTTCCACGTGGCTCAGTATTTGGGTGCTTGCTTTTTGTAATATATATAAATGGTTTAGACTTGTGTGGGGAACAATAAAGAGAAGTTTGCAGATGCACCAACAACTGTCCATTTGGTTGATGTTAAGAAGAAAGCTAAAGATAGTCTGTCAGTTGGGCAGAAAACAAAATGAAATTTAATCCTGGGAAACCGTGATGACTGTCATATGTTGATAGAATGGAGCGACTGGGTTTGTATACTCTGGAATTTAGAAGAATGACAGGGGATCCTATTGAAATAGATAGGATTATTAAGGGTTTGGACACACTAGAGGCAGGAAACATCTTCCCGATGTTGGGGGAGTCCAGAACCAGGGGCCACAGTTTTAACAATAAGGGATAAGCCATTTAGAACGAAGGTGAGGACAAACTTTTTCACACAGAGGGTTGTGAAACTGTGGATTTCTCTGCCTCAGAAGGCAGTGGAGGCCAATTCTCTGGATGCTTTCAAGAGATAGTTTGATAGAGCTCTTAAAGATAGTGGAGTCAGGGGACTCCTTTACTCCTTTGGATTAACCTTGATTCTCTAATTTTAGTATATTTTTCCCCATTTCCTCACTGCACATCACTATTTCTTTCCCATTCCCTCCTGATTCCATTCTCCTACCACAATGGCTGGCAGAAGTTTTCATACCCCTTGAACTTTTCCACATTTTGTCACGTTACAACCACAAACGTAAATGTATTTTATTGGGATTTTATGTGATAGACCAACACAAAGTGGTGCATAATTGTGAAGTGGAAGGAAAATGATAAATGGTTTTCAATTTTTTTTACAAATAAAAAACTGAAAAGTGTGGCATGCAAAAGTATTCAGCCCCCTTTACTCTGATACCCCTAAATAAAATCCAGTGCAACCAATTGCCTTCAGAAATCCTTGTGGATTGCCTTGTGTGCAATCTAATCTCAGTATAAATACAGCTATTCTTTGAAGGCCTCAGAGGTTTGTTAGAGAACATTAGTGAACAAACAGCATCATGAAGCCCAAGGAACACACCAGACAGATAAGGGATAAAGTTGTGGAGAAGTTTAAAGCAGGGTTAGGTTATAAAAAAATATCCCATGCTTTGAACATCTCACGGAGCACTGTTCAATCCATCATCCGAAAAAGGAACGAGTATGGCAGAACTGCAAACCTCCCAAGACATGGCCGTCCACCTAAACTGACAGGCCGGGCAAGGAGAGCATTGATCAGAGAAGCAGCATGGTAACTCTGGAGGAGCTGCAGAGATCCACAGCTCAGGTGGGAGAATCTGTCCACAGGACAACTATTAGTCGTGCACTCTACAAATCGGGCCTTTATGGAAGAGTGGCAAGAAGAAAGCCATTGTTGAAACAAAGCCATAAGAAGTCCCGTTTTCAGTTTGCCACAAGCCATGTGGGGGACACAGCAAACATGTGGAGGAAGGTGCTCTGGCCTGATGAGACCAAAATTGAAGTATTTGGCCTAAATGCAAAACGCTATGTGTGGCGGAAAACTAAAGGGCCTGTCCTACCAGCATCCGACTCCATGCGGTGAGCGCGAACAAAGTAGAAGCGGGGGCCGTGCGGAGGTCGGGTGATCCCTGTACAGGGCCGTTCCCAACAGCATGCGCCTGCATGCGAAGAGCGCAACCAAACCGGCAGCAGGGGCCGCGCGGAGGTCGGGTGAGTGGCGCAACGCGGCGCAAAGTGAGGCGAACTTGGAGCGAAGTCTTAAATGTAAGTTCGCCAGGACAGAGAGGGACACACAGAGCGGGGCACAGAGGCAAACACAGAGAGGGTCACGGAGGCAGCTACAGAGAGGGTCACGGAGGCACGACGTCGAGGCGGTGTGTAATTTGTCGAGGCGACTGCGAGCCGACAAGCCGTTGCCGCGCGGAATTTTTGAACATGGTCAGTTTTTCAGAGCCCCGCGCGATGTCGGGACGAACTCCGCACAATTCCGCATGGCTCCGGCGATTGAAGTGTGACTGGCCCCGCGACGCTGGATGGCTCAAGCGACCACGTTAGGTCGCGCTCATCGCATGGAGTTGCATGCTGCTGGGACAGGCCCTTAACACTGCACATCACCCTGAACACACCATCCCCACTGTGAAACATGGTGGTGGCAGCATCATGCTGTGGGGATGCTTTTCTTCAGCAGGGACAGGGAAGCTGGTCAGAGTTGATGGGAAGATGGATGGAGCCAAATACAGGGCAATCTTGGAAGAAAACCTGTTAGAGTCTGCAAAAGATGAGACTGGGGCGGAGGTTCACCTTCCAGCAGGACAACGACCTTAAACATACAGCCAGAGCTACAATGGAATAGTTTAGATCAAAGCATATTCATGTGTTAGAATGGCCCGGTCAAAGTCCAGACCTAAATCCAATTGAGAATCTCTGGCAAGACTTGAAAATTGCTGTTCACAGACACTCTCCATCCAATCTGACTGAGCTTGAGCTATTTTGCAAAGAAGAATGGGCAAAACTTTCAGTCTCTAGATGTGCAAAGCTGGTAGAGACATACCCCAAAAGACTTGCAGCTGTAATTGCAGCGAAAGGTGGTTCTACAAAGTATTGACTCGGGGGCAGAATACTTTTGCACGCCACACTTTTCAGTTTTTTGATTTGTAATAAAATTTGGAAACCATGTATTATTTTCCATCCACTTCACAATTATGCACACTTTGTGTTGGTCTATCAGATAAAATCCCAATAAAATACATTTACATTTGTGGTTGTAACGTGACAAAATGTGGAAAAGTTCAAGGGGTATGAAAACGTTTGCAAGCCACTGTACCTACACACTTTTCCCAATGGATTCTCTCCCCCAATCTGGTACCATCTGCTTCTCATGTATGCATGGTTCCATTGTCACCTTCCTTATTTATTGGATTGCAACACTTGCAGCCTTTGTATCACTGCTCATCATCCTCTGATCTCTGTCTTCAACAATGCCCTCCTGTCTCCCCCCTTGGCTCAGTTTGCTGCCTTTTTGCTTTTTCAACCCATCACCCACCTGCCTCTGTCTTCCAACTCCATCCCTCTCTATCCCACGTGGTTCTGTATGCCCATCACTCTTCACCCCACCTGTCCCACCCTTCCCATCTCTTTATACCGGCTACCATTCCTCTCTACTCTCAGTCCCGATGCAGGGTCTCCACCTGAAACATCAACACTTCCTTTCCCTCCACAGAAGCTGCCCCACCTACTGAGTTTCTCCAGCAGTTGTTTTTTTCCTCCAGAATCTTGCATCTGCAGTATCTTGTGTCTCGATGTTGAGTCATACAGCAGAGAAACAGGCCCTTCAGCCCAACTCATCCATGCTAACCAAGATGCCCCATCAAAGCTGGTCCCATTTACCCATGTTTGGCCCATATCCCTCTAAACCTTTCATGTCCATGCACCTGTCCAAGTGTCTTTTAAATACTGTTTAGTATTGCTACAGTCTGCTGGATTTTACTGCTGAGTTCTGCACCTCACAATTCCAGCATATTCTTTGTTTTTTTATTCTCTCTCTGACTGAACTCAGTCATTGATTAACAAGTTAGCATTTGAAATAATTGTGTCATCTCGTCATTGTGTCTCCTCCATTGTTCTCTCCGCACTTCCCTGTCTTTGCAACTTAGAACATTGCTGTTCTCTCACTTTTACAATTTTGTTAAGGGTTTTGACCTGAAGCATCAACTTTGTTTCTCTTTCTACAGATGTTTCTTGACCTGCTGAGCATTTCCACTATTTTCTCCCATTAGATCCACTTCCCGATCTGATACAATCTGCCCATCTCTCCCTGGAATGGTTGCAATTATCAGCTTCCTTGCTTATCATATTCCAGCACTTCTCGCCTTTGTGTCCCTGTTTGTGTCTATTTCAATTTTCTAGCATCTGCACCTTAGCTATGAAATCCAGATTATCACAGCCTAAGAATATCGACACTCTTCACAATTCAAACATTCTGATTTAAATACTAATTTACCTCCTTTCTATTTATAAACTAAAACACTATTTTGCAATACAAACCAAGATATGGGTTTTAGAAAATTAAATTGCTTTTGTCCATTTTGGATGTTCAAAGCCACAATTATATTACAACTGATTTTATAATCTATGCTTAGTTGGGTGTATGAAGCTGATGAATGTAACTTTGAATGGAATAAATATTCTGTAGACTCCAGTGAAAGCTGAGTTTTAATTATTAATACACCAGGCTCTATAGCATTTCTCCAATGTATTTAGTTAAAATCCATCAAATTTGCCAGGGTAACAAGAGTGGTAGTGGGAGGGAGAAATTCCAGACAATATCGATTTAGTGCGCATAATCCAACTGACTGTTACCTGTTGCTGTTTACTGTCAAAGGTGTGTGTTATAACTTTAAAAGAACTTTCACCCTTTGATCTTTTCCTTCCTTATTTTCACACATTGTTCATCTCAACCTATTTGAAATGCAATTGGTGTGTATAAAGACAGGCCTGCTGCAGTCTGGTGCCTTGCCAATTCTGTTTGAAATAAACCGTGTCAGTTTTTTTGCAGAGGAACTATTCAATAAAAAAAATAGCAGTTTTCACCAAAAGCAATCAATACATGTTGAATGTATATTCTCCCCAATTAATTACAGCATTTCAAGTGTGACTACACTTCAGAATTATTTGGCTCCATAAGGCACAATACAAATGGAAGTCATTTATTTTCCCATGGCATTTACTTTCTAGTAGAATAATACAAGCATTTGTATATAAATTATCACTTTATATAAGCATTTGTATGTATATTATATACATAATTACTAATATTCCACCAGTTATATTTACATTTATATTGATTAATTATGAATACAATTTTATTTTTACTGTCTAGTTTAGTTTAGTGATGTAGCATGGAAACAGGCCCTTCAGGCCACCGAGTTCATGCCGACCATCAATCGCCTATTCATGCTGGTTCTATGTTGTCCCACTTTCACATCTGTTACACACTGGGGGCTATTTTCAATTCAATTCAATCTTTAATTGTCATTGTGCAGTGTACAGTACAGAGACAACGAAATGCAGTTAGCACCTCCCCAGAAGAGCGAACTTAGAATAATGAACAGTAAAATATATGTACAAACAGTATCAGTAGAGCAATTATACTGGGGGAAGGAGTGTCCGGGGGGGGGGGGGGGGGGGGGTTGACTGGCAATCACCGAGATGCAGAGTTAAGTGTTGTAACAGCCGCAGGGAAGAAGCAAGGAGGAGGGTAAACAGTCTGTGGCTGGGGTGACAATGCTGAGAGCCCTTTAGAGGCCAATTAGCTTGCAAACCAGCATGCCATTGGGATGTGAGAAGAAAACGGGGCACCCAGAGGAAGTCCACGTGATCACAGGTTAAATATGTAAACCACACAGGCAGCACCCGAGGTCCAAATCAAACCCGGATCTCTGTGAGGTAGTACATAGAAACATAGAAAATAGGTGCAGGAGTAGGCCATTCGGTCCTTCGAGCCTGCACTGCCATTCAATATGATCATGGCTGATCATCCAACTCAGTATCCTGTACCTACCTTCTCTCCATACCCCCTGATCCCTTTAGCCACAAGGGCCACATCTAACTCCCTCTTAAATATAGCCAATGAACTGGGCTCAACTACCTTCTGTGGCAGAGAATTCCAGAGACTCACCACTCTCTGTGTGAAAAATGTTTTCCTCATCTCAAATGAATTCCTAAATGAATTCCCCCTTATCCTTAGACTGTGACCCCTTGTTCTGGACCTCCCCATCATCGGGAACAATCTTCCTGCATCTAGCCTATCCAACCCCTTAAGAATTTTGTAAGTTTCTATAAGATCCCCCCTCAGTCTTCTAAATTCTAGCGAGTACAAGCCAAGTCAATCCAGTCTTTCCTCATATGGAAGTCCTGACATCCCAGGAATCAGTCTGGTGAACCTTCTCTGTACCCCCTCTATGGCAAGAATGTATTTTCTCAGATTTGGAGACCAAAACTGTATGCAATACTCCAGGTACCACACTTTCATATTCACATATGGGATGTGCATGTTGCTGGCAGTGTTGGCATTCTTTACACATCCCAAATTGTTATTGCTTGGAGGAACCAGTAGAAAGTCAACTACATTGGTGAGTCTGGAGAAATTTATAAACCATATTAGATTTCCCTCCCTGAAGGACATTTGTAAATCAAAGATTTTTACAACAGTCTGTTGGTTTGTGGTTACCATCATTGACACTTGCACACAAACTTATTTATTTGCTTAAATTAAATTCCCCAGCTGTCTTCATATGATTCAAATTTGGGTCATTGGCTCAATGGTGGAATGGTGTCTGCTAGCCTAGTTAGTTAACCACCCTGCTCACAAACTCTGCTGCAAGAATTCAAAACCAAACAAATGCTTTGAAAATGCATTTAATGAATAAGCAAACAATCGATTCATTGCTGATATATACTGTTGGCCTTGACTCAATGATAACACTGTTATAAATTGAAAGGTTATAATTTCTACCCCCGCTCTGGAGACTCAAATGCCCATTCTACCCTAGCACATCGGTGCTATATTGTGGAAGAATTGCAGAATTAGAGGTGCCAATGGTTTGGTTTAAGATTTTATCTGATCTTCCTTATCAGGCACATGTGATGGACACAAAGGGAACCTTTGAGGATGACTGTGGAGTTGACCTTCTGTCCTGCGCATTTAATCTCTCAACAAACATTATCTAAATAAAAGGATTTGTGTGTAGCGTTTGTACTTAACTACTATACATCCCATATCACAGGGGTGATAAGACTTAAAAATAACTCATTAACTGTTGAACCATTTTGCAGCAGCCCAAGACCAGTAAGTACATAGTACAACAAGAAAACTACAAAATGAAACAGGCCATTTGACCTCATCAGCCAGTCCATGTCAGTGCATATGCTCTAACTACATCAATAATTCCATTCACATTATCCTGTTCCCCTATCCCTTCAGCATTTTTTCTTCATTTTCCTACCCCATATAATCCCGAATGTCAACATAGTTGTTGCTGCTGCAATAATTTTTCTGGAAGGAAATTCCACAGTATTTCATGATTTTCAAAATTTATGGAATTTGGACAAATTTGTTTTCAACATAATATTTATTGTCAAAAAAGTAGTAATAGAGTCAATCGCATGAAAACAGGCCCTCCATGTAGCAATGTTCCAAAATTTTTAGATTAGAAAAATCAAGTCTGCAATTTATCCCATCAGATAAAGCATAAAAATAAGTTTAATTTGACACCTAATTCATTTTCATATCTTCAGTATTAAAAAAAGTTATGGCCATTTTCATACTTGGAAATTAGCAACTTGTTTCCTATTGCTTTTCTATTGACTTGACGCAAAAGCTGTGATCAAGGATAGTCAAAAGCCCATAACTTTCTTAAAAATTAAGAGAACTGAAAGAAATTTTCAGTTATTATAGATTGAAGCATTCTGAAAAAAATATGAAACAATCTTACTTGGATGACCTGAAATTAAAACATATAATTAGTTAGTTACCCAATTGTAGCTAATTACAAAATTCAATTACTAAATCTAAACATCTATCCATTTCTTTTTTTTTTTAAAGCCTAAGTGTCCAAATAATATTCACACAATAATTCACAATATAACATGATTTTTAAATCTAATTGTCATTAATTTATAGGTCAAATTGAAGGAATTTTGTGTTTAATGCCTGTAAATTAATGGGCATTTTAATCAGCTTGCGAGTGGGATTTTCTGGAACGCAATGGATTGGAACGTTGCGGTTGCGGTGAATTGCTTGGAGAAACCAGTAGAAAGTTGCGGTTGCGAACTCCATATCTGCAGGAAAAATTCTGCCGATTCGTATGGGGAATAAATCACCGTTTCGCAACGTTAAAGTTTGATTAAGGCCATCTAAAAAAGCAAGTTTATATGAAAAAATAAACAGCTTTCACTTACCTGTCCCCTACGTAAAATCAGTCCCCGTTGTCGGCGTTCACGGCATTAGGAGCTAATTTTTATTTTACTGCAGTGATGAAATAGTCGGGCGATTTAAAAACATTTAACTTACCGGCAGTCGGAACGAATCTTTAGAAAAATCTCGCACTCCGAGAAAATAAAGCTCCGGATGACAAGGGAAAACCGCATTTTAATAGGTTCTTGATTAGTAAGGGTGTCAAACCCTTAGTAAGGGTGCAGGAGAATGGCATAATTCTGCTCCGATGTCTTATGATCTTATTGTGATCCTCAGTACATCCATCTCCACTTCCAGTTCCTTCATGAGGTCTGACACAAAAAGCGAGTAAATCAGCAGGTCAGACAGCATCCTTTTTCAGTGTAAAGCAGCAGCTGTAGCTGGACACACCTCCCACAGGTATAGTCCTCCCACATCTTGCAAGAGGTGCATACCATTGCCCTAACTGCCATTTTCACTACATTAAAACTAAAGAGATTAATGAAAAAAAACTTGCTTATCTTACCTTTTACTCCTTGGCACGCTAATTACGTGACCTCATGGTCGCGTTGAGCCACGACGGTCCCGCGAAGGTCGCGCGCGATTTCATGCGCCCGCACACCTGTCTGGAGCGCGTGACGTCATTTGAAGATTGGCACAAAATGCTGGAGTAACTCAGCGGGACCGGCAGCATCTCTGGAGAGAAGGAAAGGATAATGTTTCGGGTCGAGTCTCTTCTTCAGTCTGAAAGAAGCATTGGGTATTCCAGCATTGTGTGTCTATCTTCAATTTTCTTGGCCCCGCTCTGGGAGTAGAAGTGGGGGCAGATCCGGACCGCAACAGCCGTGAGCCCCAGGCCGAGCTCGGCAATCACTTGCCTGCTTCTGCTGCTGTTCGCGAATTGCCGGTTCCAAAGATAGATCCGAAAAGATTTTGTTTGTTACAAGAATTTCGGAGCCCCGCGCAATGTCACGCACAACTACATACCCCTCAGTGCTTCTCGGTGGGACCGGCCTCGCGTGGCCATACAATGCCTGTGCGCCTCAACCGCGGCGACGAGGTCGCGTATTTTGCGTGCCAAGGACACATAAGTGGGACAGGCCCTTTACATTGCCAACGGTGACTACCATACAATTTGCCATTAAATTGAGCATTTAATGGCAAATTAAAAGTCTCAAGTTATAAATATTGAAAACTTAATAAATTATTTAGAAAATATGTAGCCATTGTAAAAGACACCCACAGATTAAATAATAGTCAAGAGTGTGAAAACAGGCCTTGCAGCCCAACTTCCCCACAGCGACCAATATGCCCCATCTACACTTGTCCCATCTGCCTGCATTTGGCCCATATCCCTCTAAATTTATCCTATCCATTAACCTGTTTCAATGTTTCTCAAAATGTTGTGATAGTACTTGCCTCCGGCAGCGTGTTCCATACACCTACCGCCCTTTGTGTAAAAAAGTTGCCCCTCAGGTTCCTTTCCTCCCTCACCTTAAACCTATGTCCTCTGGTTCTCCATTTCCCTACTTTGTTGCAAAGGTTTCATGCGTTTACCCTATCTAATTCTCTCATGATTTTGTACACCTCTACAAGATCACCCCTCATCTTCCTATATAATCAATTTCTGTTAAATTCCTGAATAAATAAATATGGATTCAACATGGATTTGTGCCTGGAAGGTCATGTTTGACAAACCTTCTTGAATTTTTTGAAGCGGTAACTAGGGAAATTGATGAGGGTAAAGCAGTGGATGTTGTCTATATGGATTTCAGTAAGGCCTTTGACAAGGTTCCCCATGGAAGGTTGGTTCAGAAGGTTCAATCTTTGGGTGTTAATGGCGGAGTAGCAAGATGGATTCAACAGTGGCTGAATGGGAGATGTCAGAGAGTAATGGTGGATGGCTGTTTGTCAGGTTGGAAGCCGGTGACCAGTGGGGTGCCTCAGGGATCTGTGTTGGGTCCACTGTTGTTTGTCATGTACATCAATGATCTGGATGATGGGGTGGAAAATTGGATAAGTAAGTATGCAGATGATACTAAGATAGGTGGTATTGTGGATAATGAAGTAGATTTTCAAAGTCTACAGAGAGATTTGGGCCATTTGGAAAAGTGGGCTGAAAGATGGCAGATGGAGTTTAATGCTGATAAGTGTGAAGTGCTACATCTTGGCAGGACAAATCAAAATAGGACGTACATGGTAAATGGTAGGGAATTGAGGAATGCTGTGGAACAGAGGGATCTAGGAATAACTGTGCATAGTTCCCTGAAGGTGGAATCGCATGTAGATAGGGTGGTAAAGAAAGCCTTTGGTGTGCTGGCCTTTATAAATCAGAGCATTGAATATAGGAGATGGGAAGTAATGTTAAAATTGTACAAGGCATTGGTTAAGACCAATTCTGGAGTATGGTGTACAATTTTGGTCGCCTAGTTATAGGAAGGATGTCAACAAAATAGAGAGAGTACAGAGGAGATTTACTAGAATGTTGCCAGGGTTCCAGCAACTATGTTACAGAGAAAGGTTGAACAAGTTAGGTCTTTATTCTTTGGAGCGCAGAAGGTTAAGGGGGGACTTGATTGAGGTCTTTAAAATGATGAAAGGGATAGACAGAGTTGACGTGGATAAGCTTTTCCCATTGAGGGTAGGGAAGATTTCAAACAAGAGGGCATGACATGAGAATTAAGGGACAGAAGTTTAGGGGTAACGTGAGGGGGAACTTCTTTACTCAGAGGGTGGTGGCTGTGTGGAATGAGCTTCCAGCAGAGGTGGTGGAGGCAGGATCGATTTTAACATTTAAAAGTAAAGTGGATAGGTATATGGACGTGAAGGGAATGGAGGGGTATGGTCTGAGTGCAGGTAGATGGGACTAGGGGAAAACAAATGGTCGGCACGGACTGGAAGGGCCGAGAGGGCCTGTCTCCGTGCTGCAATTGTTATATGGTTATATGGTTATATATGAAAATCATGCAAAAAAATCTGATACCCTTTGTATTTCTGGTCTAACATCCTGGAAGATTATGTGGTAAAATTACTTGTGAAGTATATCATTCAAGACACCACTTCTTCCAATGCTCACCCTCTGAAAGAAGAAAACAGCAGTTTATCTTAAGGATGGAATTCAAATTGTGTCTCACTATTTCATTGTATTTCTAAAGGGGAAAAAAAAGCAAAATCTTTAAAAATTAATGTTAAAAAATCCTCATGAAGGAAATGAACTTAAATATTAGAAATTAACTGCATGCTTTATTTCTTACCAAGCATCTAGAGTTTACAGAATATTCAGCAAAGATCAAATAGCTATTCAGCCTCCTTTGTTATGGTTAAGATTTTGGCAATAGATATAATTGTGTTAGTGCACATTTTGACCTGAATCTGTGTTATATACAAACAGTGCAACATGCATTTTAGATCCCAAACAGTTTGTCAGCCAAAAGACTTGCACAATCAAATGAGCCATGCATGATCCAAGATTCTATCTGATTCTATCAAAAATGACTGAGTATTGGAAAATTGCAAATTGGCTTTGCTACTAGGTTTCTGTAAATATATTTGTAAGTGAAGGATTGCTGGAAGCTGCTATCTTGATTTCACCTCTCCCAGCAGCTTTGTTCATTGTTTTATTTCTGCCTTCTGCACCTGCAAGTCAGCATTTCCAGCAAATTTAGACATCTCTGAACTCAATCATTTCACCAATGGCAGCCATGTCCTCTGCTGCCAAATCACTAAACATTGAAAATTCCCTTTTTAAACCTGTCCTATTTTTTAACCCCTTGTTTTACCATTAAGGCTCTCCTTATAACTTGGCTCTTTCACTAAGCTTTTGGCCAACTGCCCTAATAACTGCCCAATCCGAAGAAGGGTCTCAATCCGAAACATCATTCCTTCTCTCCATAGATGCTGCCTGTCCCGCAGAGTTACTCCAGCTTTTTGTGTCGATCTTTGCCCTAATAACTCTTTGCATGGTTCCATGCCATTTGTTTGATAATGTTTCTATAAGTAGTTCCAGTATAAAATATTATATTAATACAGTTATTCTTCCAAAATAAAGTTTTACGGCTAAAAATGGCTTGACTATTAGGTGAATATTATCAAAAATATTTGTGAATTTATATATGATATTGAATCATGTATTATGGAAGTTATCATATCAAGATTTTCCTGGCAACTTTCCTTTCTGATTTTACATGACTAAACATCTTGGGGCAGATGTGACTACCATGCATCCATTGCCCACAGCCATCACACTCCTGAACTGTGTGGGAAGGAACTGCAGATACTGGTTTACACCAAAGATAGACACAAAATGCTGGAGTAACTCAGCAGGTTAGTCAGCATCTCTGGAGAAAAAGAATAGGTGATGTTTAATTTAAACCCTTGTTCACACTCCTGAACTTGTCTGATAAAGAGGACTATCTCTATAGTCTGATGAAAGGTCCTGACCCAAGGTATCACCTATCCATGTTTTCAAGGAATGCTGCCTTTCCCTCTGAGTTACTCCAGCACTTTGTCTCCTTCTCTGTAAACCAGCATCTGCAGTTCCTTTTTCTACAGAGGACTATTTTGCTGGCTTGAAGTATCCCAGACTTCAATACCACATGTTGTTAGCTGGAGCAATGCTTTCAATAGCACAGCCAAAAACGACCATTCGTAAAAGTTGCAAAGGTTTTAAATATCCCTCAGTATCTCTGACATTGAGAAAATTTAAAAACTATTAAAATAAAAGAATCTTCAATAAATCAAATACTAGTAAAATTGAAATAGATAAATTTAGTTAAAGCATCCAAAACACATAATTAATTGAGACGTTACTGCTCCTCATGCTGTTGTGCACTCAATGAGGACAATCAATTCACTCCAATCAATTCTACCTCCAATGCTCCAAAGAAAAAAGTCACATCCTACACAACCTGTCCCTGTAGCTCATACCTGCAAACCAGGTAATGGCGTGAATAATCTTTTCTGTACCCTTTCCAACCTAATGCTTGGTGACCAGAACTACACACAATATTCCAAGTGTGTTCTCACCAATATCATGTGCAGCAAGATCGGAATGTCCCAATTTTTATAATCAATGCCTTTCCCGATGAAAACAAGCGTGCCAAATGCATTCTTCACCACCCTTCCCGTCAAAACTGCCATTTTCACAGAGTGATGCACCTGCACTCCCAGATCTTTCTGTTTGATAACATTCTTCGGGGCTCTACCCGTTACTGTATAAGCCCGACACTGATTTGACATACCAAAGTGCAACATCTCACGCTTGTCAGAGTTAAATTACAATTGCCCTCCTTCCCAACTGACCCAGATCTGTTGCAAAGTAGATATTGTTCCACACTGTGACTATACCACCAATTTATACCACCAGACTATACCGCCTAGTTATCATGTCAATATTAATGCTTAAGCAAACTTATTAATTGATCAATATTTACAGTGCTTTCATAACGCCTATATTACTTCCATGTCATTCTAGATAGTGGTGTATTTACTGTAACTCATAATGACAAAAAAAAGTGGAGAAGATGAGGAACATGAGAAATAGAATCACGCATTTTGAGAAGTCAAATGAAGAGGAAAATATGCAGTAAATGGCAGGATACTTAAACACATTGATGTACAGAAGGATTTTGAGGTGCTAGCCATCACTCACTGGCCAATCTTCGGCAGGATTGGGCGCTGTTAGTCACAGTCACGAAGAAGACGGATGTGCTGTGTCTGTCGTGCCGGCATGTTTGAGGGCGTAGTTCCGCAGCTGTAGGACATGGACCACATGTAGCTACAATATATCTGGATTCTAGCATGCAGTGAGCCGTACCTCCTCGCAAGATCCCTGCTGGAAACGTCTCGGTGTGAGACGGCGAAAACGGTTGGTCAAGAACCCAATCTGGGGAAGCCAAGCAAAAGCTTTTGGCTCTGAGCATGGAACGTTCGAGGTTCTGCACATATCCAGAGCAGCAAGCGCCCATGGCAGATCTCTGGAATGGCATATCGGGTTACTAACAACCCCCGTTTATGCTGGCCGCAGGCATTTCTGTGAACGGTGTGCTGCACCATACCTTTAACATCCAAGGATGACCCCAGCAGTTCGCTTGGCGTTCAGCCGATCAGAGTGGTGATTTTCCAGCCTTGTGATGCATGCTTCACTGCTTAAGACAGTTCATGTGGTTCCTTGCTATGAATTGGGAACTGTCGTTCATTCCTTTTTAAGACCAAAGGCCTGACGGGGGGGGGGGGGGAGTCCTTTGAACCTGGGCATTTGTGCACTACCGAACAAGACACGTGGACGGGCCGTGTAACCCCCCCCCCCCCCCCCCCGGAAAAGGGTGTTAATCGCGTGATGACCTAATAGGTCTGAGATTATCACTATTAAAGAGGCATAAATAGGGTCGACAGTGTATCTTTCCCAGATGCAAATGTCAAATACTAGACAACATGCTACAGACATGCTGGAACAAGGAGCCTTGTACTGTTCTGGCACGTGTAGTCTCTTGTGGCTCCAGCCTAACTCTTATTATAAAATATTGCCCCCGATATCTCTCTGTATTTAGCCTGTCAAGCCTTGTGAAAATGCTGAGTGTTTCAATGAGATCTCCTTTCATTTATTTTAACTCTAGAGCACACAGTTCCATTCTACTCAATCATTCCTGACTGGCTCAAAGGGCCGAATGGCCTACGCCTGCACATCTTGTCTATTGTCTATTGTCCACAGATGGCAATCTCACCATGCCTAGAATTAGTCAAGTCACACTACACCTTCTCTGTGGCAAGTGTATTCTCTTTTAAATATGGAGGTCAAAACTGTACACAGTACTCCAGTTGCGGTCTTACAGAGATTCTATTCAGTTGCAGTAACACTTCATCAGTCCTGCATTCAAATCCTCTCATAATAAAGGCTAAAAGACCATTTGCCCTCTTATTCACTAGTCTCTCAGAGTGGTTTCCGTGTAATTGCTTCGTTATGAATATATATCTGGTGTAAATGGAATACAATAAAAGCTGTTACAAGTGAACCCCTCAAATACCATACATTTCCAATAAACAGATGCTCACTGATAGTGCAAAATAGCCTCTTTAGAAGCTGTGCCTTGAAAGCAAATGTGCTGGTAAAACATGAAGTTAGAGAGCTATAAATGTGCAACTGAAAACATCAAAGAGACAGAATACAAATGGAAAAAGTACCCCAGAACAGTAATTAAGTTAAAAGCCCAAGGAGTAGAAAACTAAACTGAAATAGCACCTGACTGGCAGGGCTGAAAAAAAAGCTCCAGGTAAATATGGAAAATAAGGAATGCTGCAGAAAATACCGTTGGCTCTGGAATAGCCATTTACTATTCATCCAGTCCCTATTTTGTTGAATAAAGTATATATGCGAATGCTGATGACAAATGTAACTCTCTTTTGTATCCTTGTTTTAACAGAATAGTTTTGTTTGAAAGAGAAGGACAAATTGAGGAAAGACTGCCAGGGATTACTATGATTTAGAGATTGAAAATGAGGTCCTGAAGGCATTTGTCTTGCCCATCGTCTATGATGTATTTACCACTGTGACGTTGGTGTGCATTGTCACAGTTAAGGCTATGTCCCAGGAGCATGTTTACATTGTAGTTAGGTTTAGGGGTGGAGTGAGGAGCAAATAGGTTTAGGTTTATTATGGTCACATGCACCTGGACACAGTGAAAAACTTTTGTTTGCGTGCCATCCATTCAAATCAGATGAATACAATCAAGCCAAACGTAAGTACAACAGGAAGAAATATGGCAATGGTAATTCTGTAATGAGGAAAGTCACCAACCTCTGAAGTCGTGCATGAGAATCCCAAAGTGTATGTTGCTGTTGTGTGTCATGGTGAGAGATATCTTGTAGTAGAGAGGAGTTCAGCAAAAGAGTGCGGAAATCTGGTGAGCATTGTCCATTTTGGAACAAACAATATAGAAAGAAAAGAGAAAAAACTATTTTTTAAAAAGAAAAGAAAATAATAAAGTAACAAACTCAAGGCAGCTTAAAGTCCTGGTTAAAATTGATTGCATCTCACAATTTGAAAGATTCCAAGCAACTGATGGCAGAAATACTTAAGCATACTTAATAATACATTAGAAGTCATATTAGGAGAGAATTTCAAGGTATATTTAAAAATGGAAATTAAACATATCATGGAAGCAATTGGGCAGCTCGGTAAATGGAAAAGGTAATGGGAAAATATTAAGACAGCAAAAAATAAAATAATGTCTAAAGAGAATATCAGAGTTTTGGAAAGGTTTTATCTGACCAGCCTCATTGATGAAACAAGGATAATAATGTAGATGTAATATTTGACTGGAATTCACAACGGTATTTGAAAACCTGCTGCATTATAGAAAGATAAGACGACGAAAGATCAGCAGAATGATAGCTAGCTGGCATGGAATAGGGGAAAGGAGAGTAACTTAGTGTGGCTGAGTGTGCAAAATGCGATCTATCTAGGATTATTGGTGTTTATAATGTCAACAACTTTTGAATCTAACATACAGTTTTTAAACATGTGCATATATTGCAAGTTGGGAAGGAACATCAATACTGTAGAGGACTACAACATTTTACAACCTGCATATGTAGAATGGATATATGGTTGGGATGTTTCATTCCCTAGTAGTACCTGTAATGAAGGCAAGCAAATGTCCAGAATCAGTACAATCATGACTTTAAATGTGTGCAACTAGAATATAATTTATTTTCCTGTGAAATGATGCATGAAACATGCAAACTGCAACCATTACGCTTTTTATCTCAGGTACTGTCTGAAGAATCACCTCTGCACCATTGCCTTATTCTGACATTTCAATTTTTAATGCCCTGTCACCATCAATGCCTATTCTCTACCTTTTCAACACCTGCAAGTTCACACAATTTTCAGCAACAGACCTATAATTTTAATCTGCTGTGTCAGTCTTTCTTGTCTTTATGAATTTTGCTCTGCCTAAACATTTGAAAATGAGAGTGTTTCAGAAATCGTAGATTGCCATGATAGCCACAATTTGCCAATTTTTACTTCAGTGTCTTCTTACATATTTAATTTAGTTTTGTATATTCCATTTTTCTTCTTTACGTGCAGATGCAGAATAAAAATAAAACAGTGTTACTGATATCAGTGAAAATGTAGTAAAAACAGGAATGAAGAGAGCCAGACAGTCCCATCTGCTCTTTTTAATTAATGCAAAGAAAAACAGAGTAGCATCTCTTTAGCAGAAGGGGGTTGGTAAATAGTTAGAATTACTGGATAATGGAGATGAATCAAATAGGCTCAGATTCATTCCAACAAGTCTGTCCTCCGATCCTTGCTGCAGACATATGTGTGAATGTTGGAACAAAATGTTGTCACCAAAACTAATTTGACAATGACTTTTAAGGGAGTAAGATCGAGTTGCAAAAGCAAATTACAATTTGTTCTTTTTAAAGAAGATAACTTGTAATATTATTTAAAAAACTATTAGGCCAAAAAGTAAATGGCTGTAAGAAAATGCAGTAGTCAAATTGCAGGATTGGATTATTTGGCAAACATGAAACATACCACGTAAGCAAATTGTTCTATACCAATTTACTTCCGGGCTAAAGGTTAAAAAAAAGTGGCCTCTGGACTGGCAGGCCAAGAGGAAAAAATGATTTTGTGCCTCAGAGCAAGATCTTTAATGAGATCAGCATGGGATTTTCTTCAAATACTTTTACAACGTAATTTAATTTTATAAAACTAGAATGAGAAAATTGATTGAATTATATCTAAATATCAAATAACAGTTAAATATTTTCAGCAGTCTAAATATTGTTCAGTAATGATTGAAGAAGAAAATATACAATGAATTGTGCTGCTGAGCGCATGATTTAATTTAAATAACTTGATTTTTTTTCTGTTCAAGAAACAATTTCTGTTCAAGAAGGTTGATTGAAAAATTCTGTTTTTTGTCAATAAGTTAACACACTCAAAGTATACATTTACCCAAGGGATATTTTAATGAAATGAATGAAGAGGGAAGTTTCCAGATTTTACAGACAGTTGGGTTTGAAGCTCAGCTTTGCATCGTGTTCATTTTCTGTGAAGTATATTCAACTGGAAAAGTCAATACAATGTGCACTTTAACCAAGTTATATGGGAGGATGGGGTATAGCAGAGAGAAAACAATAGCAAACCAGTTTTAAGGAAATGGCCATATTTTCAATCCCTTGTCAAGTTCTAGAATTGCAAAGTCACTAAGTCACAGTTAGAACCCAAGAAAAAGAAGCAGAAATATGCTATTCAGCTCCTTGTACCAACTCTACTTTTCAATAAAATCATGGCCTCCAGCATCACTTTTCACAAAACTGGAAATTAGGGTTAATTCCATATCCCTTGATTCCCTTTACCTAAACACAAGCTTCCAGTTTGTAGTTTACTTTCAATCCTTGAAAGACGTGTCCTTTTCAGCCTTGTAGGCCAGGAATGGAGAGACTGAACCAAGTAGTTTGCTGTAGAATGGAATCGAGGGTTTTCACATCGATGTCAGAAGTATTTTGTACTTGGAATCTGCAAAACAAATGCCTTTCACCAACCTGGCCCCACTGTGCAACGCCATCTTCCGACATAGAAAAGATAGAGACAATACATTTATCTTGCGGCCATCTCTTGGCGAAGGCAGGCGTGGCAGCGATAGAATGTTTGAAATTCAAGACCTCAAACCCGACATAAAGCACATGGTCTAAGAGGGAGTTGTTGTTTCTGCCTTCATGCATGCTTCTGATACTTGCAGCAAACAATTCAAAATGCAGGAGAAATGCCATAAATGCGTGTCTCTTGAAACACTCTATTAATCCATTGGCAGAGTAAGTGGATTAACTTTATAATCTACTCCAAAATCAACATCCGAGCTTTGAGGTCCAAATTACACAGTTACACTCGATCAACTCTGAGCATTAGGCCACACAGGTTTCCATAGCCCGTGGGATGAATTCTACAGTTTTACCACTCTCTGTCAAGGTGTGAATTAACCTTAGCACCTTCTCCCAGATCGGCATTTTAGTTTTGAGGGCCAAAGTACGCTATTATACTCATTCAACTCTGATGGATAGGCCACACAGGTTTCCAGAACCCACATTGAATTCTACAATTTTGCCACACTAGGTGACAATAGACAATAGACAATAGACAATAGGTGCAGGAGTAGGCCATTCAGCACCACCATTCAATGTGATCATGGCTGATCATCCCCAATCAGTACCCTGTTCCTGCCTTCAGCCCATATCCCCTGACTCCGCTATTTTTAAGAGCCCTATCTAGCTCTCTCTTGAAAGCATCCAGAAAACCTGCCTCCACCGCGCTCTGAGGCAGAGAATTCCACAGACTGCTTCTCACTTCAGTCTTGAACGATTGCTTGCTTATTTTGAGATTGTGACTCGTAGCTGTCAACATCCTAGCCAGGGGAATATCAACCCCTCATCTATCCTGTTAAACCCTATACAACTTTTGTAACATTCAATTCTTCTAAACTCAGAATATCGACTTATTCTATCCTTCTACCACAACCCCCCGCTGCCACTCCTCACCTCACATGAACCTTCACTACTCCCTCTATTGCAGGTACATATTTTTGTAAATCAGTTGATCAGATCTGAATGTATAGGAAGGAACTGCAGAAGCTGGTTTACACCGAAAATAGACACAAAATGCTGGAGTAACTCAGCGGGACAGGCAATATCTCTGGAGAGAAAGAATGGGTGATGTTTTGGTCAAATCCTTTTTTCAGACCGTCTGGAGAAGGGTCTCGACCTGAAACATCACCCATTCCTTCTCTCCCGAGATTACCCTCCTGAGTTATTCCAGCAGTATTTGTCTATGATCAGATCTGAATGCAGTATTCCTTATGTGGTCTCATCAGGGCTTTCTTCTTCTTTCGTGTGGCGTGCACAGCCTAAAGTTGTAGGACAACTTGTCTATTTGATCTTCTGTGTGTGCACGTCGAGTTGATTGCATTAGTCGAAACAGGGCGGACCACGTGAAGGTTGCAATCTTCCACCCCATCAGGGCTTTGAAGTAAGACATCCATACTATTGAAACAAGGTAGCACTTTTGTACTATTATCCTCTTGCAAGAAATGCCAATTTATCATTTGCCTGCTACACCTGCATATTAAGTGGCAGTAATTCATATACAAGGACACCCAGTCCATCTGAACACCAAACCCTTTCAATCTCCCGCCATTCAGTAAAAACTCCACATTCCTATTTTTGCACTAAAGTGGACAATTTCACATTGTTCTACTTTATATTCCATCAGCTATATCTTATCCATTATCCCATCACTATCCACTATAGACTATCATCCATGGCTCCCTTTTTTGAACACTCCTCCAAGTGGGATTATGTTTTACATGAGAATTATATTTATATATGGGAACCATTGGGTCCCAGCATCACACGGGAGGGCTGGTCCCCCAAAGCAATATTCCATCTCTGCACCAATTCCAATATTGGTGGTGAGAGGGGGGGGGGGGGCTTTCTGGAGCGCTAGTATGGCTGTTGTGGACTGAAGGGACTGGTTTCCAGAGAGCTAGTATGGACATTGTGGGCTGAATGGAATCTTGGGCTGGCAGCTCAGTCACTCAAGCCTGTTGTGCTGGCAGCTCACTCACTCACGGTTGGTGGGCTGGCAGTTGACTCACGGCTATTCCTTGAAATTCCATTTCAAGCAGGGTGTAAGGTCACCAAATTCAAGTGCAGTTTCTTACCACTTTAAGCAGGGTACAAGGCCACCAAATTCAAGTGCAGTTTCATACCATTTCAAGCAGGATGCAAGGCCACTAAAGACAGCAAGACATGACCTCTCCCTCCTCCATCTTGCAGAGACTGAGCCAGGCCCACACTTCTGGGTTTTATAGTCCCTCCCCCCCTCCTACCAGAAGGGGCATGGCCTTCATGGAGAGGAGAGAGAATCTCAACATTTTTTAAACACTAATAACTCTTTTATTTTTCACCGATGGGAAAAATCCTCAGTACCTGATGAGCAGAGGGGGATTCTGAGTAAGATGGCCAAAAATCACAGGCATACGTGGTAGCGTTTTTTCTAAAATCAATATAAAGCGCAAACAGGAAGTGGTCAAGATTAGACTTTTAATTTGTAGAAGGCAACTTTAATTAGGCAAGGCAACTTTAATTAGGCAAGGCAACTTTAATTAGGCAACACAGCTTTACCATTTCCAAACCAAAGGCAACACCGCTTTAGCATTTCCAAACCAAAGGCAACACAGCTTTAGCATTTCCAAACTAAAGGCAACACAGCTTTAGTATTTCCAAACCAAAGGCAATACAGCTTTAGCATTTTCCAAACCAAAGATTGACACTAAATATTTTTCTTCCATTTCCTTATCCCCCCCAATATAAATTTTCTTGTGTTAGTCTGTAAGGAACCCAGAGTAATGTGTGCCAGTCTTTCCTTTGCATGTCTGCAGAAACTCATCGAATCTGCATGATTCTTTTGAATCTATTCTTGTATTTTTCTTTTTGTGCTTTCTCTTTCTTTTTCCCTTGCCATTGTACTCCTTTGCTGAATTCTGTAATTTTATTGTTTTTTGGCATGTTACAAGCATTTTCTGTTGATCTGATATTTTCTTTGGCCCCAATACTGCTGCAGAATTTGTCCATGCCTTGCCTGTCAATGAGTTGCTGAATCGTCAGTGATTTTTCTACCCATCCTCTGTGCTTTAAGTTTAGGGCTTTCTGCTGGACTTTAGCTTTCGGGTACCAGTAGAATTGTTTTTCTTTCCACTATTTTTACCTGGTGACCATTCCAATCCAGGAAAACTTTGCGTTTGATCAGCTCCTGGATCTCTGGTCAAACTTTGCATTTGATCAGCTCCTGGATCTCTGGTATTTGTGGTAGAGAAACCAATAGTTTCTTTGTGGTTGCTGCTTGTGGAGGACGTTAGGGCTGTGAATGCATTGTGGATATGTTGCACCTTCTGCTGAGGCGCTATCTAAGAAAAGCTATTTTTGCAGGGTCCTTGAGAGCCTCAGCATTGATTTTTGTGCAGCAAAGTTTCTGTCGTCAGTTGTGAATTTGGTGCCAGATCATTGCTAATAGAGTGGATTAGGTGATGATCAGTCAAATAATTGTCAGATCCTGTCTTCATCCCTCTTCCAAAATGAGAGATGCTGCCGTTCCAAATCAGGGAGTTAGGCTCCAAATCTATGCATATATGATGCTCACCATATTGGAACCAAGTTGGCCAAAATACATGGGCCAAAATATCCAATCTAAATTTCTATTGTTTCCGAACCAAACTGTCCACCACCAAAGATTCTACAATTTCATAACATTGGTACAGGCAAATCAGCACTATTGGTGAACCAATCCTGATTAAAAAATGACAAACATTTCCATCTCAGCATGCCATGAGAAGTCTTGGAGCTTCTTAAAGAAAGGTTTAGAACTGAGCTGAAGAATCTATAAAAGGAGTCATTGTTACAGGGGCACAAACAAAATGAACCCAAGGAACAATATGGTCAGCTATTTCCACCAGAGCTTCTATGCATTACTGTCCACCGAATTTCCAAGTCAACAATGCAATGTTCAGCAGTAAGAACTTTACTGGACGCTGATGTACTCAAACTTCATCCTACTCCCTCCAAAACAATTTACCCATGAAAATTGAACACAAGTACTAATTATATCAAGTGATCATTTGGCCTGACAGTCCATGCTGTCTTACAGGGAGCAACCCCTTCAGTCCCACTTCCCTTTTTCATTTTCACCTCTATACCTGCACCTTATTCTCTCTCACAGGTGCCCATCAATTCCCCTTTGATTTTTTTTTGCCAATAAGCTAAATAACATAAGGCATTAACCTATCAGCACTTTGGGATGTGGGAGGAAACAAGAGTCGTGGGAGTGATTTGAGTATTAGAAAAAGGAGTGATTGTGGGGAAACATTGTGGGTAACTTGCAGGGACTGTTGATTTATACATTGAACGGTGGATATATACATCATTACATAGTTATAAACCACTTTCAGGGAACTATGTGCTCCAAGGTACAAGTGCATATTTCCTTGAAAGTGATTTAGGTTTAGGTTTATTATTATCGCTTGTATCAAGGTACAATGAAAAGCTTTGTTTTGCATGCTATCCAAACTAATCTAATATACCATACACATATACAATCAGTTCAGCCTCAAGTACAATAGATGGGAAGATATAGAATACAGAATAGAGATCTCAGCATTCTGTTGCATTGTTGCACATCAGTTCCATAGACAAAGTCCAACATCCTCAATGGGATAGAGGTGAATTGAATAGTATCCTAGCTTATGGTAGGATCATTCAGAGGCAAAGGAACAAAGGAGTCATTCTATAGGGATAGATTTCATTTGAATCGTTCTGGATCCATTGTCAAAGTAAATCAAATAACTATTTCACGAACTACTTATCAGCCTATCCCATCAAGCATCACCATAATCTTCTATGGTCTTCAAGTTCCTCAGTGATCTAATCAGTCATCTCAGATCCAACAAATTAAAGTGGAAGCAAGACATCTTTGATCTCAAGATACTGTTAACAGAGTAGGAAGATGGTATTAATAATCCCAGGAGGTGGATGGAAACCTGAGATGGAAGGAGAGGGTTGGGAATGTGGGTTGAACTTGGTCTGGGGCAGTCAGACAAAACTAGCGATATTTGGGAAATAGAGTGAAATGATACACTTCTTATTTGTGCTGTGCTTTGCCCTCTTTACTAATGTAAATCCTTATCCCTTAGCATTTCATCCTACAGAACAATAACATGACCCCTTTCCAAACATTTGGGGATGCACAGCATTGTTTTGAATGGGCAGAAAGTGTGATCAGGACTTCATAGCTGCAAAAAAAAAGATCAAAGAGATATCTAAGAGAAAATCATTTTAATGCTCAGCAATTCTTTATTTTCATAATTTGACAAATTGCATTCACATAAGGGATAGAATTCACAGAGCCTTACTGCAGGCATTTCAGTTCACGAGGTTTCATGGTTTTGCAATCTGCCTTCTGGCAAGAACTTTCACTTTTAGTCAGCGAGGAACTTTATTCTTAGATAACAAAATAGTTTGCGGTGTTTACATCCCACGTCGATGCTAATTCGGCTAGTAAAATGCAGGTGAGCACCTTTTGTCTCCTGTATCATTAATGCCAAGACGGTTTTTGAAATATGAACAGCAACAATGTCAGGATTCTCCAAATTCTCTAGGGTTGCTGACTACGGCTCAAACCATAAAACAGCTGAAATAATAACATGCAACTAACTTTAAAAGTCGGAATCAGTTTTCTAGTAATGTATACTAAGTTTCATCATTTAAACCACTGTCTCAATCACACACACCTCCAATCACAGACCCTTGTTATTCTACATCTTTATTGCTATTGAATTATATACTAGCAATGTCCCTTAATTGCCTGTCACCAGATCCTAAACAGAACCAGTCTTATAACTTGCTTCTACCAAAAAAAGCAGTTTCGGATCTGCAAATCCAGATGCAAATAGCTCTCCTGACTCTTCAAAGTCTTCTCGCTGCATCTAAGATAGATCAGTACTGCAATGAAGCATTCTTCACTTGGCTGGATCGGTGTAGGTTTTACAACACTCACAAAGCTCTGTTTCCAGAATCCCATGTGCATGGGAACCCCTCCAGCTACCAGTTGCACGCCATCCTGTCTTGGAAATATATTGTTATTCATCAACCCAAAATGCTAGAACTTGCTATGTAACAAAAATTGGGGATAGATTTATCACACTACAACCGTTCAAGAAAGAAACACGGCTTGGCAAGAACAATTAGCAAAGGGTACTGAATTCCACCCTTTATTTTAGGATTTAGGGATACCGTATGGAAACAGGCTCTTTGGTATACCGAGTCCATGTCGATCATTGATCACCTGTTCGCACTAGTTCCATGTTAACCCAGTTTCTCATCCACTAGAGGCTAGAGGCAATTTAAAGTGACCCATTAACATATGAACCCGCATGTCTTCGGGATGTGGGAGGAAACCTGAACACCTGGTGGAAACTCATGCGGTCACAGGGAGAACCTGCAAACTCCACACAGACAGCACTCGAGGTCAGGATCAAACGTGGGTCTCCGGTGCTCTGAGGCAGCAACTCTACCAGCTGTGCTACAGTGCTGTCCTACAAGTGACATACACATATGTGAATGAATAAACAATGAAATAATTCTCTTTTCTATTTTGCATAAACATTGCCCTAATCAAATAGCTTTCTGGATACTTTATATAAATCATAAATCATGCATAATGGAAACATACTGTGTTTTTGACATCTGGCGGCTGTTCCACTAGGGTAAATCAAGTGGCTCGGAGTAAAACATTGGCAGGAGATCTATTTTGTTGGAACTGCATGGACTGTGCTCCACACCATGGTTTTTAAGGGAGGGTGGAGATGTCCAGAAATATTTCCTGTTGCAAATCACTACCATGTGCATTGGGCCTATTCTGCTAAGCAGCAATAAGTTCCCTGAACCTCAATGAAACAATATACTAATGTTAAGACAAAGATTATTGTTCAAATGTAGAAACAAGAAACTGCAGATGCTGGTTTACAGGAAAGAACACACAGCCACAAACATTTTTCAAATATTTTATTTTCTGCTTTGTTTGTTTTCTTCTAACCCAAACCCACACTCCACATCCACCATGTGACAACTGGGCACTAACTTATTCACCAGAAGGAATCTTCCATATATAGTATTTACAATCAGAGAGATTAGGCTGCATAAGAAGGGATTTGTTCTCATATTTTTATACAGTAAATGAACCCTTGTATCTGCAGACAGAGGTGAACATGTATCACTTTGGCAAATGATTTGTGCACTTGTGAAATATAAGCAACTGCACATGCTGGTTTCTCAAAAAAAAAGACACAAATTGCTGGAATAACTCGGTGGGTCATGTAGCATCTCTGGAGAAAATGGACAGGTGACGTTTTGGGTTGGGATTTGCACATATGGAACCTTTTTTTCACAATGCAAGTTGGGATACCACAACCAACCACCACATATAAGAACAAATAGTTGAAATGTTATTTGGTTTTTCAAAAAGATCCTCATCACAGGACACAAAATCGTATATGAATAACTAGTCCGGGACTGTCCAGATACTGACAAATATATTCGCTAGTTCTGACTTGCCTATGAGAATATGATTATGAAGGACAGTTTACTAAAGTTTGGAATACCACGATGTCAGTTGCAGAGTTAAGTCACCCAGCCCTTTGAGAACTTACTGACTCCTAAGTTATGGGAAATGACTTCCGGTACTTTAATTTTTGTTTTGCAAGAAAGTCAATAAAATATTGAGTTTGCCCATATATTTTCAATGTATTCATCACCTGGATTTTGTTTCAGTTCTCCAGACAGTCTGAAGTACATTAAGTCTGAAGCATTGGAGATTGAATCCCATTTAATAAATCTGGATATTAACTTTTCATTCATTGTACAGTAGTTAAAGACTAATTCTTGAGCTACCAAGTGTTTTGGGGAAAATAGTATGAAGCAGTTTCCAAGATTTTGGTATTCCTGTTGAATTACCCAAGTGAAACACAGCCGTGTGAGAATGGTTACTTAGGCTTCCTTCCACTGGTTAAACGTTGCATATGACATGGTATGAGATTAATTTTAATATGAGATATGACTTTATGTAGGAGAGATTATAGAAAAATTATGCATCTGATGCTGTGTATAAATGATTGCTTTGTTCCACTATAGATGTGGGTTCATATGGGCAATCTTTTCAAGAATATATTCTATAAACTGCAAAAGCTGTTTTGTAACATATATAATAGCTTTGTTTTCCTAAAGAGATAAAAGTAACAGAAATGTAGTTAAAAGTCAAAAGGAAAATTGTTCCAAGATTGAAATCTATTTTACAAAGTGTGCTTGCAATGTAGAAACTGTGTTGTATTTGCCGGGTCGTCTGATGTTAAATTGTAAAGTGATCCAACATGTGATATATGAAATGAGTTCACTTATCCAGGGAAAGGCCATTGCATCACCTCCTACAGTGTATTTTGAGCAAGATTACTTTTGTGGCTATTTTCCCTTGTATTTTTGCCAGCTGCAAAAAATTTAAATATTTACTTAATAATTGGGAGATTTTTTGCAGGGTGGCAAAACTGTTCTTATGATGTGTAATAGAACACACATTACATGTGCTGGTTCCATGATAAAAACTAATCAGCAGTTAAAAGCACACAATAATTTGATATATTTTCAGTATTTTAAATGGCTGTAATGGCCTGAAAATTAGTTTGATGTACGTTACAAGAAACTATTAACATCCTAGAAAGTAAGAATAATGTTTCGAACTGTACTTGCATCCACTGAGAAAGTGTTATTGCTCCAAATCTATTATTGGAAGTGCATCAGACTCCATTAAGCATTCATAAATGGGATTTCCATCACAACTCTGATGCAGTAATTCACCCAGTCTGAGTCAAGAGTGAGTCACAGCGTTGAGGTGCCACTGCGCTGATCGTTATCGAGGAAGAAGTGTTGTTACTACTTTGTACCGATTGTGTTCTGTTGATGAGGAAGTGGAGGATCTAATTGTAAAGGGATGAACAGAGACCCAGTTACCTGAGCTTGGAAGTAACAATGAAGAGTTTCTTGGCCACTCTTTCATTTGCTTCACTGGGATAGATGCGAGTGATTCAGGCGCTGGTGTATGATGGCAATGATATTATAGTTTTCGGTCAGCTTCTATTGATTTGTACAAGTATTAATTCGATCTCAAAGTAAATATTCATTTTCAGGATGTGACTTTGAAATAATTGATTGTTTTTGATACTCTGAGACTTGATTATTAGATCCATGATATATTGTTAAGGCTTTAGAAGCATTTGTTAATTTTGCAAGAATAATTATTGAAACATCCACCAAATGAGTCAGCATGCAATGTAGTTCAAATGATTTTATTTTATATTTATCTTCTCACGGAAACTTTATGTTCGATATTCAAATATTACGGAGTTAAATGCCACTATTGTACCTGCCTCAATCACTGCTCTGTGTAAAAAACTTTCCCCACACATCTCCTGTGAACTTTGCCCCTCTTACCTTAAAGCTATGCCCCCAATATTTTTGATGGAATTAATAATTAGTCAAACACATTTTCAATACAAGAAGATAAACTCATAAGCAAAATTGGCAAGTGTTTTCAGCTGCTTCTAAACAGATCTTACATCTAATTGGAAACGTCTTTCTTTCTTTGAGCAGCTTCTCAAGGTCATGGAAGACAAATGGGGCAGGCGGTGTTTAATGGGGCAGGTAGTTTGGAGAGTTTAGAAAACTCATTTGGATATGTTATCATCACTAAAAAAGAGCAAACTTTGGTCTCAAGCACTCTGGGGGTATAAGATCCATTTAAGCATCAATTCTCAAAGGACTGCAACACAACATTGAAAAGGAAGTTACCATGCCAGTTGAAAAGCAGATGTTGGATTGTTCCCAATGGCATCGCAGAAACACATGAGCAAGTTAGAAAGCTCCAAACTTTTCCCCAGACAAAAGATCGGACAAATAGACCATTAAATGCTTTGTTATTTAATCAGTGCCAGAAATGAATTGAATTCCTACCAAAGAATTGCAGTCAGCCCAATTATGTTAAAATTATTCCTGTGTGTTCCAACCATATCCAAAAATAGGACTAAATTGCCGAGTTTGGACATATTGATTAAGCAGTATTATCTGATTTCTAAAGCTCGGAAATGTTTCCATTCGGAAAGAAATACAACCAGTCTGCGGGCTGGCTATATATTGGAAATTGAAATAGGTCTTCTTCTTTGGCCACCTTTCATGGTCATACATTACTTATTTCCACTCCAGTTGTGTGGGTTCTGAGATGGCTCATCAAGTTAATACGGAGCCTTCAGATGCTGCCACAACTAGTGCAGTCGCAGCTTACTGGGGCAGGAAGGTGGTAGGGTGGCATTTTCTTTCTACCATTTACAGTGTGCTTCCACATGCACCCAATGAAGAGACCCGAGGTTCCCAGTGCCATCCTGAACATTTCTTCTCAAAACTGGAATTTTCACTAATCATTGAGGATGTTAATCTTTTTCACGGAGGCTGAGAACATGCTTGAAACATTTCTTATGTCTTCCTGGTATTCGTATATCATAATGGCGCATGGAGTGGAGTGCCACAACTGAGAGTCTGGTGTTGGGTAGACCATCGGGGCAGTCTATATAAAATGAGACCCTCAAAGGTAGAAAGGAACCATGATGTTGGTGATACTTATCCCGTAAATGGATTTGGAGGATTTTGCAGAGACAACATTGGTGATACATCGTCAGCATTTGTCCATGTTGCAGAAAGATTACAAGAGATATTGGGACAAAGATGTAGCCTTCAATGACCAAAGCTTGCGTTAAGATAAGGTTGAGATACAAGGAACTGTAGATGCTGGAATCTTGAGCAAAACACAAAATGCTAGAGGAACTCAATGCAATGGGTCAGGCAGCATCCCGGGACTGACAACGTTTCGGGTCTTTAGTTGGAGCTCAGTCTTCAGGTGCCTTTTGCAAGGAGATACAAGAAACTGCAGATGCTAAAATCTTAAAAGTAAACAAACTGCTGGAGGAACACAGCAGGTCAGACAGCATATGTGGGAGTAAATGGACAGAGGATGTTTTGTGTCAGAACCCTTTTTCAGACTGATGGAGTAGAGGGGAGATATCTGGTAGGTAGAAGTGAGGGAAAGAGTGGGTGTTGCCGAGATGTCATCTGTCCACATCCTTCCAGAGATGATGCCTGACCCCCTGAATTCCTCCATCAGTTTGTTTTTTTACTAAGGTCCTTTCGAACTATTTATTTTCCTTGAGGAGCATTGGTGCCTGTAATTAATGGTTAATTAGATTATCCTTTCCCACTGCCTCCTCCTTAGCACCCACTCTTCACTCACCTTCCCCTGGATTCCTCCCTGTTTTCCAAAGTCCCATCCTACTGTACTCCTCCTGTTCCCCTCCCAGCATTACTCCCCACCTTCCTGTTATACCTTAACATATCACATCTTTCTTCTTCACTCCATACATGATAGACAAATGGTTAACATATTGTTAAATATGCAACATGTGGAAGAAATTCTTGGCAAGAGAATAAAATAAGAGCATAATCCAGCAAAACATCTGTTCTGTTTTTTCCTAATTTATCCCCTTTGTTGTTCCATCCTGTTGATGTCTGGTGCTTAAATCTGAGATCAGCGATAAATCCTGAGATCAGCTTTGGTTCGGGTGTATATCGTAATATTTTATCGGGGAGCCAAATTATTTCCCTGGGATTTGCAGAGCTAACCTCAGTAAATACTCTGGAGATAGTCGAATAACCTTTTCCTCAGATGCGAATCAGAAAGTCCCAGGTAATAGTAATAGCAAACTCCAAAATAATGCTCCCACAGCGGCAGACTGCAATAGTTTAGTTTAATTGAGTTTAGTTTATTGCCGCGTGTACCGAGGTACAGTGAATAGCTTTTGTTGCGTGCTATCCAGTCAGCGAAAAGACAATGCATGATTACAATCGAGCCATTCATAGCATACAGATGCATGATAAGGGAATAATGTGTTTAGTGCAAGATAAAGTCAGTAAAGCCCGATCAAAGATAGTCCGAGGGACTCCAATGAGGTAGATATTAGTTCAGGACTGCTCTCTAGTTGTGGTAGAATTGTTCAGTTGCCTGATAACAGCTGGGAAGAAACTGTTCCTGAATCTGGAGGGATGTGTTTTCACAATTCTATACCTTTTGCCCATGGGAGAGGGAAGAAGAGGGCGTGGCCAGAATGTGACTTGTCCTTGATTATACTGCTGGCCTTGCCGAGGCAGCGTGAGGTATAAATTAACTTAATGGAAGGGAGGTTGGTTTGAGTGATGGCCTGGGTTTCATCCCTATAGAGGAATGATTTACATTTTTGCATCCTTCATCCTTGCCTCTAGCCCTACCTGTGTCAAGGACTCTTCTGAAGGCCATTTGCAGTGATTGAATCAGTCTGATGAAAGTTCTGACCCAAATTGTCATCTGTCCATTTCCCTTCACAGATGCTGTGTGACCTGCTGAGTTCCTACAGCACGTTTGTTTCTGTTCAAGATTCAAACGTCTGATGTCAATAGCAGTCAAAATGTCTAGGAAGGAACTGCAGATGCTGGACTAATCAGAATCAGAATCAGAATCACACTTTATTCGCGAAGTATGTTTTGCAACATACGAGGAATTTCATTGGCCAGGCCAGTCATACAATTAAAAGCAGCAAATCACTCAAAAACATATTTTAATATGAACATCCACCACAGTGACTCCTACACATTCCTCACTGTGATAGAAGGGGAAATAAAGTTCAAGTCCTTCCTTATGCTCTTCCTCGTTCAGTGGCCTTGAGCCCTCTGTTGACGGGATGGTCTTAACTCCCGTAGCCGGCGGCGTTCGGGCCCTCCATATCGAGGCGTTCAGCTCCTGCATCAGGGGAATGTCAGCTCCCCCTTGGCGGACGATCGAACCTCGTGTCGGGGCTGGTCGAGCCTTCCGCGGCATTGGAGCTCCCAACTAGCCTCTCCCGACACTGCGAGCTTTTGATGGTAAGTCCACGGTGGTCGCGGTGTGAGCAATCCCAGGCAAGGGATCCGCTCCGATGTTAAGTCCGCGCCCCGCGGTGGGGCTCACGACAGTCCGAGGAGGCTTCCAGCTCCAGCGATGGTAGGCCGCAGAGCCCGGAGAATGTGATCCGAAAATTGATCACATCACCGGAAAAGTAGGAACTTGAAAAAAAGTTTCCCCCGATCCCCTCCCCCCTCCCCCCACATAAAACAAACCGAAGAACATTAAAACCAACTTTTAACAAATTAAAAAATAACAAATAGAAAGAAAAAACGACCAGACTGCTGGCAGGGCAGCCATTTCCCCGGCGCCCCTGGTAGTTTTGAATGACACAAAAGGTTGGAGTAACTCAGTGGGTCAGCATCTCTAGGGAAAAGGAATAGGTGATGCTTTGGGTTCTAAACCCTTCTTCAGACTCAATAGCAGTGATTGTTATTTCTTGAGTTTAAAAGCTAGGCAGCATCTTCCACTGACATAGACATAAGCTACAAAGCTTTGTGTAGGAAAGAACTGCAGATGCTGGTTTAAATCGAAGGTAGACACAAAATGCTGGAGTAACTCAGCGGGTCAGGCAGCATCTCTGGAGAGAAGGAATGGGTGACATTTCGCGTCGAGACCCTTCTTCAGCCTGAGGAAGCTTTGGTCCAGCCAGTCCTTACTGCCATTTCTCTTCTAACTGAGCAAATTACGATAATTATATTTAAGCACCCCTTTTCTTTCCTCTTTCACTTCTTTTTTCAACAGCCAATCATGAATGCTGACATTATTTCTGCCCCAGCCAGAAACTCAGGACAATAATTTCATGGCATATAATCCTCTGTGTAAAGATGCTTTATCTGTTCCTGTTCCAGACAAATTAATTGTTCATCTCTTGTCATTATTTTTTCAGCTGTTGGAAATAGTTGCTCAGTCCACCCTTTCATTATTTTGAACATTTTCGTTACATTGTCCCTAATATTTTGTTCTCTTGGTAAAAAAATTGAATTCTATGCAATCGAATATCTAAAACCGCACAATCAGTATATGAAATCAAAAATATCATGTATAGATTGCTAAATTATCAGCTTTCCTTACGATGCACTTATGTACAAAGTAGGCAGAATGGAGGGTTGATTTATTACTCATGTTTCCTCCATCCCTGCCTCTATTCCCAACTGATAGAAGACAGATGATTGTGATGGCAGGACAATATTCAGGCTGGCGGTCCGTGACCAAGCGAGTTCTGCAGGTATCTGTGGTGGGACTTCTGTTGTCCGTGATGTATATAAATGACTTAGTTAGAAATGTAGATGCGTCAATTAGCAAATTTTCAGATTGCATCAGGGCATTGAGTGCAAGAGTTAAAAGTCACGCTGCAGCTTTATCAGACTTTGGTTAGGCCGCATTCGGAGTGTTGAATGCAGTTTTGGTCAACCGTTACAGGAAGGATGTGGAAGCTTTGGAGAGGGTGAAGAGGAGGCTAACCAGAATGGTGCCTGGATTAGGGGGTATTAGCTACAGGGAGAGGTTGGACAGACGGTTTGTTTTCCCTGAAACGACAGAGGTTGAGGGAATATCTGATAGGTATATAAAATTAGGATATTTCATCATATATTGAAATATGACATTAATATTTCAATAATAATGAATAGGGTGATCAGTTAAAGCCATTTCCTGGGATAGAAATATCATACTAGAGGGCATAGGTTTAAGGTGAAACGAGCAAAGTTTAAAGGACATGTGTGGGGCAATTTTCCAATGCAGAAGGCGGTGAATGCCTGGAACATGCTGCCAGGGGTGGTCGTGGAGGAAGACACAATAGTGGCATTTAAGAGACTTCTGGATAGGCACATGGATATGCTGTGAGTGGAGGGATTTGGATTATGTGCAGGCTTGTAAAAGTCGGACTTGGCCTCATGTTAGGCACGGACATTGTACATAAGTAAGTAATTTTGATTTATATAGCACTTTTAAATCAAATCACGTTGAAGCCAAAGTGCTTTACAGAGAAGAAATCAGATTACCATACATCCATATAAAATAAAAAAAATAAGACACAACACACTATAGAATTTAACATGAACGTCCCCCCACAGCAGAATCAACACTTTCGACTCTGAGGGAAGGCACTAAAAAGTCCAATCCTCCACCTCTTAGTTCACCCGAGGTCGGGGCCTATTTGAGGCCTCCGCAGTCGCCGCAACGGCGGTCCGATGTCATGACTCTTCAGCGGCATTGGAATATCTGGAACGGCCACTTCCTCCCCGGAGACCGCTGCTTCCAAAGTCCACAGGCCGCGCTGGTCGGAGCCCAGCGAGCGATCCCAGGCCCCGCGGTGTTTGAAATCAGTGCTGCCCGTGGCTGGATGCCCGCAGCCACAGCTCCGCGATGTGCAATTGTGGGCTGAAAGGTCTGTTTCCATGTTTCCAGCTTTCTATCCCACCCCCTTGCAGTCAGTCTGAGGAAGGGTACTAACCAGAAAGGTCACCAATTCGTGTTCTCCAGAGATGCTGCCTGACCCGCTGAATTACTCCAGAATTTTGTGTCTTTCTTTGGATGTTCAATGGCATCAGTGCCAGGAGCTTCTGTTTTTAATTGTCACATCTGCACAGCAGAAATTGCTGCCAATGTCACCTGCTGAAAACGGCAACAATTAGTGTGCTCGCCATTATTTGAACTTCAAATTTCTGACGATGGGCATCTCTGGGGTTTACATTTTACCTTTTGAAAATTGCTGGTCAGAAAGATAGACCCAGGCAAAATAGACTATTTGTCCAGTACCTATATGCTTCTTGATATTGCGCTCCATCCTTCAGTATGATTCTTTCGCTAAATTTTGCATGATTGTCTTTGATAACAGTGACATTTTAACTTGAAGTAACATTTAGAATTAAACTTCACTCATTAGTTCATCTTTCACATTCCTCCCAGATCTTTATATTGGTCTCTATCGAAAGTAGAGTAGTGCACTTTTAAAATTTTTATTTCTAGCTTTGTTACCAACAAGGGAACAAAGAATCTCCAGCACTGAATAATGCTGAAGTTTATCCGCACATCGTACTTCTCTTGAGCACATTCTGATCCATTGAAGTAAAGCAAGAGGCTGTGCAGAGATGAATAATGAATGATTGCAGTTGCGCTTCTGGGACCAGCAAGCAGGGAGTCACCAGGCTTGGCCGCCATCTTGCAGCTTATCACCATTTGCTATTGATACTCTCACTTTCATTTAGTGTTGATCATCCAAGTTGAATTCTCACCCTGCAATAGTGTGTTCTGTCCTTTCTCTGCACCATTTCCAAGGAGATGATATGTCTCTTGTGACTTGGTATCCAGAAATAAATGTTAAATCCAAGGTGAAATCTGATCAGAGCAACATACAGCTTCAGCTTTGGATTACTAGGCTGATTTTCTGAGCGTATGGATCATCACCATCACCCTTAGGCAATGTATTTTTGGAAGTTAGGCATTAAAATGGAAATGAGTGACAATATACTTCAGCATCTTCTTTACTGAGTTAATTACTGCCTTGGATTGAATTACTATTATTGGTGTTGAGTTACGAACACACCCAGATTATTTTCATATACACAGCACCCATTCTCGCATGTCTTGTTCAGCCAACTTACACACTACAGGGTCTTTCAAGATATTTTAGCTAAATTAGCTACTTTCCCACCCACCCTCCTTAAATTCAGTTTTGTGTTTCAAAGTATTTAACATGGCTTCTATATCCAGATATAGTACTCTTCGGTACATCTCCCCTGCCAGTTATAAATCCTCTGATAAGTACGCACTCCTTCTTTCCGCCAGTCTGCAATATATAACCATTTTCCCTGGTACTTTAAACTTGACCAATTACCTTTAATGACTGACTATTCCTAGTGACAATTGTGAGGATTTTTCTTTTTGAAGAGTAAACATTATTGGAGGCAAAACCTGCAGTCAATTTGTCCATAGTAAAGATGGCCTAGTCTAAAGAGCCGTAGCCCAGACACACAAAGGAAAACAAAAACAAAGGTCACAATCCCAAAACGCTGACTGTTTCTCTTTCTGCAGGTGCTGCCTGGTCTGAGATTTTGCAGCATTTTCTATTTAACTTTGAGCTTAGACACACAATTTAGACTTTCTTTTAGGAAGGAGTTGAGAAGAAATGTATTTAGTCAGAGGGTAGTGAATCTGTGTATTTCTTTGCCACAGAAGGCTGGAGAGGCCTTTTTAAGGTGGATATTTTAAAGGCAGAGATAGATAGATGTTTGATTAGTACAGGTGTCAGAGGCTATGGGGAGAAGGCAGGAGAATGGGGTTAGGAGGGAGCGATAGATCAGCCATGATTGAATGGCAGAGTAGACTTGATGGACTGAATGGCCTAATTCTACTCCTGTCCCTTATGACCTTATGACCTTCTGACAATTGCAGAGAGCCATCGCTAGGATTTGGAAAGCAGAAGCCATATGTTCCTATGTAAATGCTAACAGCTTGGCTCCAGTTTGCTGTCCTCCAAACCAAGCCCTCCAAAGCAGCATCTGATGAACTGAAGACAGGTTTTGTGGCCATTTTTTCTACAGAACGTCCCCCTGATCTTTGCGGACGGAATGCAGTTTTTTAATTAAGTTCTACGTTTACAATTTGTCAGTGGTATCTAAACATACCACCCAGCAATGGTGTACAGCCAGTGACAGACACAAAAACCCGGAGTAACTGTGGGTCAGGCAACATCTCTGGAGAAAAGGAATTGGTGACGTTTCGGGTCGAGACCCTTCTTCAGACTGTATAGCCAGTGAGTGGTGCACACGTAAGTCTTGACTGGCAGCATGAATATTGTCAACATACATTTGCAATTTCCCCACATGATCCATCAGTGAACATAGAGCGACATAGAACAGCACAGGAACAGGCTCTTTGGCCCACAATGTCCATTTGGAACATTATGCCAGGTTGAACTAATCTCTGCTTACACTTGATCCAACTAAGTGCTACATCTACGGCTTGACAAATGGGATTTAGAATTAACAACTCTCTAATTAATAGTTGAAATTAGAGATGCTACAAAAGCACGAAAACTGATTAAAGCAATTGAAGCAACAAAGCCTTTTATCTAGATTATTGTTTTTTGTTTGATATATTTTGTCATCTAATGATATATTAAATGGTAGCGTAAAAATGTGCCCTCAGTCACATGGTGTATGTGGCTTTGTAACCTGCATTCTGTAAATGAACAATGATCTGTTTTATTGGTGGCAGAGTAAGCTAATCTAAATAGTGAGGGAGTATAACAGTGAGAGGAAATAACTCTGTTGTCCATGTAACTGATTAGCTCAAGTTATGTTACAGAGAATTATAGAACAGATTGTCAGCAGAGAGTTAAAATAATAAAATCTCTGTGTTAGAAGTGCCTCCACCAACCCTTAAAATGGACATAAATGGTTTGTGATGGAGTCCAATCTGATTATTGGACTTTTACAATTACACCAACTAACTATTGAGTTTTTAAGAGTTTAAGAAGAACTGCAGATGCTGGAAAATCGAATGTAGACAAAAGTGCTGGAGAAACTCAGAGGGTGCAGCAGGACCTATGGAGCGAAAGAAATAGTCAACATTTTGGGCCGAAACCCTTCTTCAGACTGATGTGGGGGGGGGGGGGGGGGTGGGGAGAAGAAAGGAAAAAGGAGGAGAAACAGCCCGAGGGCTGAGGGAGAGCTCCTTCTCCATCAGTCTGAAGAAGGGTTTCGGCCCGAAACGTTGCCTATTTCCTTCGCTCCATAGATGCTGCTGCACCCACTGAGTTTCTCCAGCATTTTTGTCTGCCTACCTGTTTAGTTTGTAGTTTAATAAATATAGTGCAACAGATAGTTTGTACCTGACTAATTGAGCCTGGCTTTATCTCTTTTAATTTTCTGGAGAAAGAAATGTCACATTGTGAATGCTGATGATCGTGATGTCTTACAATACCTAACACAACTTTGGGAATCCTTAACAAAGTTGCTTGTAAGCAATCTAAATGTGAGTGCACTGAAGCACCAAGTAACATTCCCTGAAATTATTTCTAGTCATGCATTACATGTTTTTATCAATATCAGGCAATTATGGAATGCTGAAGTATGTCTCTACTGATCTTTGGTACTAGTTTTCAGATTGAGGTGAGGAGAAACCTGACATTGGTCCTAATAAATCCTGAGCATTGGGTTACCCCTTGCTGTTATTGTACAAATGAAAGGATCATATTGTTCGTTTCACATGCCTAATCTCGCTACAAATGGCAGAGCCTAATCAATACAACCTATATTTCAGGGAAATGCTTTGTGTTTTGTAATTAATCACAGGGAAACTCACTGGGGAGATGCTTGTTGATGAATTGTCATGAATGCTACAAATTATAAATCATGGTACTCAGAAAATGTACTTAACTAATGACACTTAAGCTAATGGAAACTCGGTAATATAAACAGTTTCTCCTTCCTTCAGAGTATTGTACCATAACAAAAGCAGCTGTTTGGTATTAGGAAGTAATAGAGAAATGCGAGAGTTATGCAGGCTGGTATTATGTTGGAATAGGTTTAGAAGTGGATAAGATCTGTAGCATGATTGGATGGCAATTTTACTGGTAATTTGCCCTTTTCTAGACCTCAGATCAAGTCTCAGGTTTATTGTCACTGGAATATTCCACTGTTGAGAAGGTGGAAATTAGAAGGAGACACGGGGCAGTGAAAGGGCTGAAGATAAATGGTCCCACAGAATTTACGCTTCCTACCGAGGCCAAAGGGCAGCTTTTTTCTTTAGAAAAGCAATCAATTTCTCCGGGGTCATTTATTGTTGCTGTTTTCTTTCTTTGAATCTCGGATTAGGACCAAGACTAGTTTTAGCAGATGTGCCTTTCAGAGTTGTGCTGGTTAGAAATCTCAGAGAAGCCTAGAAATACCTCCCAAACACAGCAACCAAAGTTATCCTTCGATATGCCGGGCATTGGCAGAAGATGTTTTGATCCAAGATAGTTGTGGGGCTGGAAATAGAGCAGATTTAAGGGCGTGTCCCACTTAGGCGACTTTTTAGGCGAGTGCAGGAGACTCTGTGCTCACCACATGATCGCCACATGGTCGCCACATGTTCGCTGGTGGTGTCTGGTCGCAATGGAGAGAATCGATAATCCTGTAGTCATAGGTGCAGTTGTAGTGGGGTCGCCGTGTAGTTTAGTCGGGGTAGTCGTAGGTAGTTTTAGTTAATCGCCTTTGTTGACCGGACATTTTCATTGGCTCATTGGGGGAAAAAAACGTAAGCACGAGTTTTCAGAACCAAGGATAACCGACCGGAAATGTTAAATGCCCACCAAACTTCACAGCTGTGTATCTCTGGCTTATTAAAAGTTGTCTGGCTTCTTAAAAGTGTCTCCACTCCTTCTCTCCCATTCTCCCCCCCTTCTCCCCCCTTCTCCCTTCCCACCCCCCCCCCCCCCTTTTAAAAGGACTTACTGTACACTGTGCTAGCCATCTTAACCTTCCTGTTCATCGCGGTGTGTGTCTGTATCACCTTGGTTCTGCACCGTGTGAATTTCAGACAGTGCTCCCCCCGCTTTCCCTGGCACCCGCCTTTGCGATGAGTTTGTGTGTGTGTTCCACTCTGATAGTCGCCATTCCAGTTCCCGGTTTTTCAGGAGAGTGCCACGAACTTGACAGTCGCCGGCAGTCCGCTGAAAAATCGCCTAAGTAGGACAAGCCCTTTAGGATCAGCTCTAAATTATGTGCCACTAACAATTTTATGCATTTATTTCGTCATAAATTCTAGAAGCAGAATTCGGCCCATCAATCCAACCCGCCATTCAATCATGACTGATTTATCTTTCCCCCTCAACCCCATTCTCTTGCCTTCGCCCCATTACCCCTGACACTGTTCCTAATCAAAATAACCATATTTATATCTATTATTATTTTGGAACCAACCATTTTCCTACGCCAAGGATTTTGCACCATCAAAAGTGCTCCTGAATCAATATATATAACCATATAACCATATAACAATTACAGCACGGAAACAGGCCCTCTCGGCCCTTCCAGTCCGTGCCGACCATTTGTTTTCCCCTAGTCCCATCTACCTGCTCCATTCCCTCCATACCCTCCATTCCCTTCATGTCCATATACCTATCCACTTTACTTTTAAATGTTAAAATCGATCCTGCCTCCACCACTTCTGCTGGAAGCTCATTCCACACAGCCACCACCCTCTGAGTAAAGAAGTTCCCCCTCATTACCCGAAACCTCTGTCCCTTAATTTCTCATGTCATGCCTCTTGTTTGAATCTTCCCTACCCTCAATGGGAAAAAAACGTATCCACGTTAACTCTGTCTATCCCTTTCATCATTTTAAAGACCTCAATCAAGTCCCCTTTAACCTTCTGCGCTCCAAAGAATAAAGACCTAACTTTGTTCAACCTTCTCTGTAACATAGTTGATGGAACCCTGGCAACATTCTAGTAAATCTCCTCTGTACTCTCTCTATTTTGTTGACATCCTTCCTATAATAGGCGACCAAATTGTACACATACTCCAGAATTGGTTTACCAATGCCTTGTACATTTTAACATTACTTCCCTACTCCTATATTCAATGCTTCTTGATTTATAAAGGCCAGCACACCAAAGGCTTTCTTTACCACCCTATCTACATGCGATTCCATCTTCAGGGAACTATGCACAGTTATTCCTAGATCCTCTGTTTCCAACAGCATTCCTCAATCCCTACATTTACCATGTAGTCCTATTTTGATTTGTCCTGCCAAGATGTAGCACTTCACACTTAACAGCATTAAACTCCATCTGCCATCTTTCAGCCCACTTTTCCAATGGCCCAAATCTCTCTGTAGACTTTGAAAATCTACTTCATTATCCACAACACCACCTATCTTAGTATCATCTGCAACTTACTTATCCAATTTTTCACCCATCATCCAGATCATTGATGTACATGACAAACAACAGTGGACCCAACACAGATCCCCGAGGCACCCACTGGTCACCGGCTTCCAACCTGACAAACAGCCATCCAACATTACTCTCTGACATCTCCCATTCAGCCACTGTTGAATCCATCTTGCTACTGCGCCATTAACACCCAAAGATTGAACCTTCTTAACCAACCTTCCATGGGGAACCTTGTCAAAGGCCTTACTGAAATCCATATAGACAACATCCACTGCTTTACCCTCATCAATTTCCCTAGTTACCGCTTCAAAAATATCTTGATTCACTTAATAATTTTGGTAGATGTGGGGATAATTAAAAGTAATCAAGTAATTAAAAACAGTGTACCAGCAGTATGTGTTAATTTAACATAAATATACATTATCCATTATGATCCTTTCACTAGATCATTTACATTTGCGAAGTTGATGTCAAATCAAATCATCAAAATATTGAAGCTGAAAAATGGCTGTTTTATTTCAGCATTAATTTTTAGTGATAAATATTTGGGCTACAAAATAAAAAAAGATGACAGCAAATTGTTAAATAACACAGCTGAAGTCTCCATTTTCGAACCTTTTCACTTGAATAGTGTGAGGTTTCTTTACAGCAATTTAATTTATTTCCCACGTGGTGCGTAGTACTGCATGAGCTGTTCAGAGTGAGGGATGCTGGTGGTGGAAGTAGGAGGTGATAATTTAGGTAGAAGTTCTTTTTAATTTCATGCCTCCTAGCTTCATTGATGAGCTTGAGGAGGTGACATAGCTGATTGATGAGTGTACTACAGTGGATGTTGTCTGCATGGATTTTAGTCAGGTATCTAACGAGGTTCCTCATCGCAGGCTGATCCAGAAGTTTGAAATGCAAGAGAGCAGGTATTGGTGGAAAGGTATCATTCTGCGTGGAGGTCCGTGACCAATGGTGTTCCGCATGGACTCTGTTGTTAATAAGCAACCTGGATGTAAATGTAAGGGGTTGGTTAGTAAGTTTGCAGATGACACCAGAATTGGTGGAGTTGTAGACAGTGAGGAATGCTGTCAAAGGATACGGTAGAATATGGGCAAAGAAATGACAGATGGAGTTTAATCCGACCAATTGTGAGATGGTGGCACTTTGGGATGTTGAATGGATACAGTTAATGGATAGATCCTTAACAGGATTGATGATTGATGTACAGCTAGATCTTGGGCTCCAAATCCATAGCTCCCTGAAAGATTGCATAGAGTTGTAAAGAAGGCCTGTTTGTCTTCATCAATCTGCAGAATCTTGTGGCTTCATGGAGTATGTCAGGAAGTCACGTTGCAGTTTGGTTGGGACACATGTGGAGTATTGTGTGCAGTTCTAGAAGCCCCTGTACAGGAAGGATGTGAAGCATTTGAAGAGGGTGCAGAAGAGGTTTACCACAATACTGCGTGGATTAGAGGGTAAATAGGAAGCTGACTGAACTTTATTGCCTTCCCTCACAGTGGGAAACGTTGATTCAGCTGTGGGGATGTTTATGTTAAATCCTATTGTGTATTTGTTACTTAGATTATTGTATGGCTGTATGGTAACTCAAATCTCACTGTACCAATTGGTGCATGTGACAATAAATGTAACTTAAACTTGAACTTGAACTTATTTATAGCTAATACCCTCTAATACCCATCCATCCAATGGGAGGATGGATGAACTAGAATTATTTTATCTGGAGTGTCGAACACTGAGGAGAGACCTGATAGAAGTACTGTATATAAAATTATGTGAAGCATAGATAAGGTTGACAGAACTTTTTTCCTAGGGTGGAAATGTAAAAGGCTGGAGGGCATACATTTAAGGTGAGGGAGGGAAAGTTTAAAGGAGATGCCCGGCAAGGCAAATTTTTTTCACAGAGAGTGTTGGGTGCCTGGATTGCGCTGTCAGGATTGGTAGTGGAAGCAGATATGAGAGTAGCGTTTAAGAGACTTTTAGATGGGCACATTGATGGGAAGAATGAGATATGGAGAGGAGACTGGTTTAATTTAGCACCTTGTTTGGTATTGAAATTGTACAGTACAATGTTGTGCGTTCTCATCACTGTTAGGCTGTGGGCCAAGCATCAAAAATGTGTCTAGAAATCGGTTTTCATGACCCAGATCACAGAACTACATTAAATTTTCCACAGATTTAGATGAAATATAATGGAGAAGGATGTCATAACTCGTCACTGCCAAATGTTGCACATTAAATAATTAAACTAATTAGAAAATGAGATCGGGAAAGTAAGCGCCATCTAGTGGCCAATGCCCATATTATACCACGGGCAGCCTATTTCCGTGTTGCAATTCATTTAAACTATATATTATTATACATATATATATTTGACTTGTAACTATGACTTGTAAATATGACTGTAATCATATATAATTAAGTATAATTATATTATATAAAAATAATATGATGAATATAATTGTGAGGTTTTTTAATGACACTGTCGCAGGGGTCATGCTCCTGAACCAGCCTAATTAATGGGTGAGGGCAGTTCTTGTGGGTTCCTCCCTTTACTGAACCCCACTGACTGCCAGTGTGCAGAGTGAGGGTCACGGCCATAGTGGGACTTGGGCAGTTGCAGGCTGGGGGACAGTCCTGCAAGGCATCTTCCAATCGCTTTCATAGGAAATGTAATGAGACTGCAGCAGAGGTTCCGGGTTTTAAGGGCTCATGAACCTGCCTAATTAAAGGGTCAGGACAGATCCTCTGGGTTCCCCCATTTACTGAACCCCACTGACTGCCACAGTCGGGAGAGTGGGGGTAACAGCCACAGAGGGACTGGGGCAGGGCCAGGCTGGGTGACAGACCTGTAAGAGACCTGTCTTATTTCTGATGTAAAACAACCCCCCCCCCCTGTCACATCCTGACCAAGAATCGAATACTCTGATGTTTACTCGATGAGTATTCATTTTAAGCTACAATGAGCCTATATTTATGTTAGAGACCCCCCCGATCGTGCCTTTGCAAATGAGGGCTATTACCTTTAACCTAAAATGACCCTAAAAGTGTTGCATTGTTTGAGTATCTAGTTTGTGTGTGTGTCTATGTGTACCTGTCAAACGTATATCTGTGTGTGGATGTAAGTCTGTATGTATGTGTGGATGGATGTATGTGTGGATGTATGTGTGTGCATGGATGTGTACATGTATGTCTGCATGCGGATGGATGTGTGTGTGCGTATGTATGTGTGCATGTATGTGTGTGTATGCATGGAAATGTGCATACGGATGGGTGTGTGTGTGGATGGACTGTCGCACTGTCATTCACCAGCACGCCATTATCATAAGTAATTCACTCATTGTTTAAATAATTTGCCCAAATAAACAGTGAAATGATCGACACTAAAATAAAACTTTATATAATCATTTATTTTCCCAATTTATTTGTTTACATTACATCTGATCTTCATCTGAATATTCTTCATCAGATTCCAAGTCTTTTGATAAGTTTTGATAAGTCCATTGATAAGTTAGTTCAAGTTCAATACAACTGGAGGGCCAGGCAGAGGCTACAAAAAAAACCATCTCATAGTCATTAAGTCTGCATGGACTTCAATTCCTAAAATTCCAACCTCTTCTTAATGTTAATGAGAATAACATTGTTACTACCAAAGATAAATTAGTTCAAGTTCAAGTTCACATACACCAATTCATTTCTACATAAACATCAGCCATTTCTGACCATTTCTCACTCCAGTGGCAGCCTATAAAGTGCAATGAATATTCGTCCGTTTTTCTCCTGTAGTCGGGGCCTGGAAACGGCTATAGAGGACGGCACTATGTACAGCCTCCCCCCTTCCCCCCCCCCCCCCCCCCCCCCCCGCGGAGATGATCCAAACAACGGAGTTCGCGAATCGGCCGCTTCTTAATTGAGACCGTGGCTTCACTATGTTAAGTACTACTAGGCCCCGCGATCGGATCACTTTTACTCGGTAAGTTACCGCAGGCAGCTCCGAGATTAGATGTTAAAGACTTATTAGACTACAACAAGCTGGCATTAGTGACCTTGTTATTGATACACATAGTTTAGGCCCTCAACTTCATGAGTGAATGAGTGAGTGAATGAGTGAGTGAATGAGTGAGTGAATGAATGAGTGAATGAATGAGTGAATGTACAGCCTCCAAATCTCATTTTTCACGTTATAAAGGGTGCAATTAAATTAATTAAAGTCCATACAGATTAATTTTCATAAATTCAGACTTTAGAGCTTACCTTCCAGTTGATTCACAAAGTTTGACTGGTTTCACAACTTTGTGTTTCAGCATCTCAGCAGCGACTTTGCTTTCAAGACTTTCTTCCATTTCTACCACTTAGCTGCACATCTTCAGACTTCTTAATGCTTTTCTCACTAAATTCAATTACCCTGAAGCAAGTTTCCGCGACATGTATTCCACAGAACTACAAAGAACCTTCATCGGAATCTCCAGTAAAACAGGCATAAGTAGAAACACTCCCAGCCATGATATGTGCTCCTGCCTAGCTAGCCTGAAACAAAGCGCGTGATTGGCCAACTAGCATACAACTCAATGTTAAACGTGCTTTGATTGGACTAAAAATACCCAAACATTTTCTGTTTTTTTCTCTAATTTAGTAAAAATGTGCAAGTCTTGTTCTTGACGAGTTTCAGGGATGATTTATATAATATTTTTACACAATATGTGAAAAATTTCACGTAGTTCTGTGACTTGGGTCACAAAACATTAGAATAAAGCTCCTCGGCCCACAGCCTATGTTAGACTGAGATCATGTTCTCCTAGGAATGCCCTGGTATTGATGCCCTAAGGATGTACAAGGAATTTCATCATCATGTCAATGCCTGATGAGGAAATTGCATCGGGGTCACAAGCAGGGCATGGCCTGGAGTGCCCAGCTGAACATCACAACTGGCATGATTCAACTTGGATACGGTAACCATTTACTCTGAGTTAAGTTGATTTTCATTTGCACAGAAAGATTACATTTCAGGCAAACATTCTATGTGAACAGTTGCTACATATATAATGTCACACTATTATTTCTACATGAGTGTTACATTCCCACATATAGTGAGAAGCAATGAATATCTTTCCATTCAGTTTAACTAATAGGAGGAACATACAGCAATCTCACTCAGTTCCAAACTACACACTGGTCTAATGGAAAATCTAGATTCACTACAAAAACAATTTTCCTTTGAAAGTACAACAGCCAAACTACAGGATTTGCAGTATTTTAATATGCTGCATTTTATATTCAAGGTGCTCATAACAAATATCTTACTGTAAAAAAAAATACTTTTTTCTGAGCTTTTTTAAGTTGGGGAGCTCTCATGTTCGATCCTTAGATCAGAGTGAACCCACTCTTCATTCAACTAAACATCCAACTATTAGTTCATCAACCTTAAAAGCCCTAACAGATTGATTCAGAAGTGAAACCGAGTTTCATCACATATGCTCAGTTGATTTGTTCATTATGAAATGTTTAAGGTATTTGATTTCAAATCTGATGTGAATAAATTTCCCATGTTGTGGCATTGCTCAGCCCTCTCGAGATTAATGAAAGGGAGGATTTGCCTCAACATTTTACATCTGTAAACATTCCTTAAGTTTGACATCATTACTATTTAAAATGTGTTACTTAAAATATATCAACATAATTCACCAATGTTTCAAACAGCCCAGCCCTTATGGAAAACCACATTTTAAATCATTCTGGAAATAAGCGTGTTATGACTTATGACATGAATTATGAATTCAATAATTTAATATGCTTTGATAGATTTCTTTGTTGAGTGATTTCTTTTAACTTCACTTCTCTTAAAAATGGATAAGCTAGCACGATGAGCTTTCTCTGCTAATGGCTACAATAAGATTAATCAGTTTTCCTCTTGCCACTGCAGAATATCAATCATTCATTCAATATTCCTTTCTTTTTAAGGTCAGTGGGGCTAAGGTGAACTGCAGCTTGATAAGCCCAATCATGCTCCTCTGGAGGACAGGACTCAACACAATGTACACATACAATTATGAGATGCACCAATCAAACATTATGCCTTTAACCCAATAGATGCCTTTCTGCTTTCTGACATCAACAATGCTTCTGACTTAAGAAGATTGACTAACTTATGATTAAATACATCTACAGAGATTAAAGCTTTAAATCAGTTGTGCAGCTATGAAGCATTAAAGTTTGCATGAGATATCCTGTCACAGTTGAATTAGTTTTCAATTTTACCCAATGCCTTTCCCAGGACATTTTTTTGAAGGAGATTGCTATGAGCCCACCATAGATTTTATCATGGGTAGACACAAAATGCTGGAGTAACTCAGCGGGTGAGGCAGCATCTCTGGAGAGAAGGATTGGGCGACGTTTTACCTTCGATTTAAACCAGCATCTGCAGTTCTTTCTTACACATAGATTTTATCATGTGGCATTGAACATTTATGAACTCATGCATAATTTATTTTTATTTCTATATATGGCAAACCCTACATTGGGACTTAGAATGCTAACATTGTCAAGGGAATATATGTCCTTTTATCTCCCTCCTGTCTCCTGGTCTTTGTGTCTCTTCAAAACTTCAATTCAGCATTCCCTTACCTGTTGATCACTGAGTTTTGTGTATAGTTTCTTTATTAATTGATGCATTCATGCTCTGCATAGAATCAGGCAAGGTCATGAATATGGAGACACAAGGAAATGCAGATGCAAGATTACAGAGAATAGACACAATATGCTGTAGTAATTCAGAGGGTCAGGTAGCATCTCTAGAGAACATGGTGACATGTTCTAGGTGACATTTCAGGTTGTGACCTTCAGACTGATTGTGATGGGGGTGTGGGAGAGGAAGCTGGCAGAGAGGAGGGGTGCAGGACAAAGCCTGACAAGTGATGGGTGGATGCAGGTGAGGGGGATTTTAGTAGGTTTTTGATAATCAATATGATTATTTCAACTGGTGATGTTTGCAACTAGTGAAGATAATATTTTAACCATTGCAACTGCAAGTTATGAGATGGAGGCCTGATGAATATGTCTCCAGTTGCTTTTAGCAGGATTATTTTGCGTAACCTTTCTCTTGTGGCAGAAACCCAGAGGAAAAAAAAAAACACAGACAATCAAATAAATGTTTTTATCCTGCTGAATTGTAAAGAAAACATGGTGCTTTGTGCAAAATATTGAAAGCTGCTACCTTGGGAATAGGATATGAGATGGTTGTAAATCCAAAGTTAACGAAGATTCTTTAATCAAGAAATCTTTGTGCATCATGATAGTTATGCAAGCTGATCAGTGTGCAGCACACCAGGGGGTGTTTCTTTCATGGGCCTGCTGTGGCTAATTGTATTAGGTGTAAAATCTAAGTGCAACTGAATGTTTGTTGCATGTTTATTCCTAACAGAGATCTGCTATCTGGGCCCGGGATAATGGAGAGTGTAGAGAGTACCCAGGCACGATCAGTGCTTGGAACCAGCTTGGTGAAGAAATTATCAATCAGTTGGGAGTGAAGGAAGATGGAGGGAGGGTGGTGCAGGTTTGATCATTGATCAAGATCAGGAACATGAATTTGGGATTGTTAATCAGCATCAAGGTTAGAGAGTAAGAATGTAGATCATGTAAGGGACATGGATTCTTCTTATCAAGCCCACACACAAGATTAGAAGTTGTTCAGCCACAGCTGAAACACACTTCTTGGCATTTGCATACAATGGTGTCTGTCTTGCCAGATCTTGTGCACAGTGATGGAAAGATTGGTGGAAACAGGGCCGCGACGTGAACGCTCTTTCCTTGACCCCTGGGATGTGGAATGATGGATTAGGTAAGAAGTCTGAAGGAGTGGATCATGTCAGCTGGGGTGGATGAGGGAATCGCTGGAACCAAAACATAATTAATCAGTTAAAGGGTTTGGCGGAGGATCATTGATTATTGCGAGCATTCGTAATAAGGTGGACGAGTTGAATGTGCAGATAGTTATTAATGAATATGATATAATTGGGATCACGGAGACATGGCTCCATGGTGACCAAGGCTGGGAGCTGAACATCCAAGGATATTCAATATTCAGGAGGGAAAGACAGAAAGGAAAAGGAGGTGGAGTAGCGTTGCTGGTTAGAGAGGAGATTAAAGCAATAGAAAGGAAGGACATTAGCTTGGAGGATGTGGAATCGATATGGGTAGAGCTGCGAAACACTAAGGGGCAGAAAACGCTAGTGGGATTTGTGTACAGGCCACCTAACAGTAGTAGTGGAGTTGGGGATGGCATCAAACATGAAATTAGAAAAGCGTGATGAGCAAAGGTTTTTAAAACAGTTATAAGGGTGACTTCAATTACATATAGATTGGGTGAATCAAATGGGCAGGGGTGCTGAGGAAGAGGATTTCTTGGAATGTATGCGGGATAGTTTTCTAAACCAACATGTAGATGAACCAACGAGCAGGCTATTCTAGACTGGGTACTGAGTAATGAGGAAGGGTTAGTTAGCAGTCTTGTTGTGGTGGCCCTTGGGCAAGAGTGACCATAATATGGTTGAGTTATTCATTAGGATGGAGAGTGACATTGTTAATTCAGAAACGAGGGTTCTGAACTGTAATGAACAAAGTTACATTTCTCTAAAGAAATGTAACTTTGAGGGTATGAGACGTGAATTGGCCAAGATAGACTGGCAAGTGATTCTTAAAGGGTTGATGGTGGATATGCAATGGAAGGCATTTAAAGACTGCATGGATGAACTACAACAATTGTTCATCCCAGTTTGGCAAAAGAATAAATCATGGAAGGTAGTGCATAGGATAACAAGGGAAATCAGGGATAGTATCAAAAACTAAATATGAAGCATACAAATAGCGAGAAAATGCAGCCTACCTGAGGACTGGAGAAAATTCAGAGTCCAGCAGAGGAGGACAAGTGCTTAAGTTAGGAACGGTAAAATAGATTATTAAAGAAAACTGGCAGGGAACATAAAAACGGACTGCAAAAGTTTTTATAGATATGTGAAGAGAGAAATTAGTTAAAACAAATGTAGGTCCCTTGCAGTCAGAAACTGGTGAATTGATCATGGGGGTAACAAGGACATGGCAGACCAATTGAATAACTACTTTGGTTCTGTCTTCACTAAGAAAGACATAAATAATCTGCCGGAAATAGCAGGGGACCGGGGGTCAAAAGAGATGGAGAAACTGAGTGAAATCCAGGTTAGCCGGGAAGTGGTGTTAGGTAAATTGAATGGATTAAAGGCCGATATATCCCCAGGGCCAGATAGGCTGCATCCCAGAGTACTTAAGGAAATAGCCCCAGAAATAGTAGATGCATTAGTGATAATTTTTCAAAACTCTTTAGATTCTGGAGTAGTTCCTGAGGATTGGAGGATAGCTAATGTAACCCCACTTTTTAAAAAGGGAGGGAGAGAGGAAATGGGGAATTACAGACCCATTAGTCTAACATCGGTAGTGGGGAAAATGCTAGAGTCAGTTATTAAAGATGGGATAGCAGCACATTTGGAAAGTGGTGAAATCATTGGACAAAGTCAGCATGGATTTATGAAAGGTAAATCATGGATAGGTTGGGTGAGTAGGCAAATGCATGGCAGATGCAGTATAATGTGGATAAATGTGAGGTTATGTACTTTGGTGGCAAAAACAGGAGGGTAAAATAGTCTTGAGAACGGTGGTCGCCGCCGATTAGGAAAAGGGGTGTGCAAACGAGAGAGCAGGGAGGTTCTACTGCGTTGTACAGAGTCTTGGTGAGGGCCAACTGGAATGTGGCATAAGTTTTGGTGTTTGATCTGAGGAAAAGACAGTTTGCCATAGAGGGAGTAAGAGAATGTTTCACCAGATGATACCTGGGATGGGCAGGACTTCCTTAAAGAAAAAGATGGTTAATCGGTTGTTCGCTGGAATTTCGGAGATTGAGGGGGGATTTTTATAGAGACTTTAAAAAATTCTTTGGGTTGGGAGGCTAATGAGGAAGATTGTTCCGATGTTGGGATCTCCAGAACAAAGGGGTCACAGTGTGTAGTTGTATATGGGGGAGTCTTTTAGGACCGAATCGAGAAGATCATTTTTACTCAGTCAGAAGTGGTGAGTCTGTGGAATTTCTCTGCACTGAAGGTAGTTGAGGCCAGGTTCATTGGCTATATTTAAGAGGGAGAAGTTAGATGTGGCCTTGTGGCTAAAGGGATCAGGGGTATGGGAGAAGGCAGGTACAGGATATAAATGGATGATAGCTGATCAATTGAAAAATGCGGTGCAGGCACAAGGGGTAGATGGTACATCTCTGCACCTATTATCTCTGATTCTATGATTGATTATGTGGGTCTGGATGGGAATCATCAATCAGATGTTAGGGCTAGAAGGTAGTAGGGGGCTAGGGGTCAGTCGCAAGGAGGGATGCATGGGTGATGGAGAGAATTTATTTTTGAGGAATTGGGATTATTGTTTTAAACCGGGGATGGGTGGGATCTAGATAGTGGGATACTGGAGGGTTAGGCCCAACAGGGAATTTCATGGTGATCTATATCTATGGATTGGAAGGGGGATGAGGATAAGATTTTATTTGTGTGGGAAACCTCCTAGTCTAGCAACACAAAGATCTTGTTGTTAGCGGAAGTTTCCTTGATGGGTGCTCCAGTATCATTGTGGTTTCATTATCATGTGTCCTAAACACTGCCTTTGATGATATTTTTTATTAGTTGTAAATACATATTAATAGAAAATACTTCTTACATACTTCTTAATATTATTATATTAACATTTAAGACTTTATATTTCTATACATTTTTTTTAATAAGTAAGAAAAGATAGAGAAAAAAATATAGAGATAAAAATCGAAAAATAAGGATGAATGGAGTATTAAAAAAGTTATCCATTCGTTGGGATTATTTCCATGATTTGTTATAAATTTTCATCTATTCCATTATTAAGGTGTCAGTCAGGCTCTCGCACCGAGCCATTTTGACCCTTTAGATATTCAAAGTATGGAGACCATATTCCTCTGAAAGACTACTGTCCATTAGGACGAGCCTCAATCTTTTTCCAGATGGAGTGTCTCCTACCTTTCTGTATTTCCACATTTTGATGTGGGGGATTGTAGGAACCTTTCCAGAATTTTAATATTTATTTTTTTCCAATGATTAAACTATAATCAATAAAATTCTTTGATTCGTTGTTATTAAATGTTTTTTTTTTCTTTTTCCGTTTCCAGTATTACTGTTATTATTAACTTTGAGTCAGGAAGTAGGTTCATATTAACAACATACGAAATTATCCATAAATATTTCTTCCAAAATTTTTGTGATTTTTGCACAAGTTGTTAATATGAGAGTGTGTCAAATTAGCTTCTAAGTGCTGACATTTATCACATATGGCAGATACATTTGAAAAAATGTCATGTGGTTTGGATTTTGAGTAATGTAGTCTATGTAATATTTTAAATTGTATAAGAGAGTGTCTAGCATTTAACGAACAGTGGTGTATGTGTTGTAAACTTTCATCCCATACTTCTGGTCTAATAATTTGACCTAATTCGTTTTCCCATGATTGTCTATATATTTCTGTTAATGGGACATCATTTTCCAATAGGAAATTATAAATGTATGATACACTGTAAATGGCTCGATTGCAATCATGTTTTGTCTTTCTGCTTACTGGATAGCAAGCAACAACAACTTTTCACTGTACCTGGATACTCGTGACAATAAACTAAACTGAACTGAACTGAACTGGTAGAATTTGCACTGCAGTGCACCAGGAATAATGCCATTTGCTGTGTTTCTTTCAATTTGCATTCGGATTCTCTAAATTGAATCTGTGCCTCTCAGGTGTTTAGAGAGTCCGAGGTTCTTGGGAATAGGGGATTTGAAATGTGAAGCAAGAAAGTCCCTTCAAACCCCTTTCCGTGACAAGAGGGAAGGTCACTTGCTCTAATACCTTATGTAGTTTGACAATGCCCCTTGAAGTGCTTTGGGATGTTTTATCCAATTAAAGGTGCACTGTAAATGCAATTTGGTGCTGAAATTGACCCGTTTTAACGCAAGAAGCATTTGTATCATGCATCTTGTGCTGAGACTGTTGAGTCCACAAACACTCCTCTGCCTGAGTTGGAGCTGTGTGTTGTGAGTGATGTTGGCCTGATCACTGTTTATGACCATGGGAAATGGAACATAATTGAGGCATAAACCACACCTGTCCACGGATCCATCTTTACTTTATATATAGTGTCACAACAGGAGCAAAGGAATCTTAGATGCTCCAAAAAAGAAAGCCATCTGAAAATATAAGCTGAAAGTAGTTAAGAATCCACGTATTGTGAAGTAATGCTGATTTGTAATTGTGGCCTCTGACCAAAATTGACATTCAGAGGTGAATGATGGACAACGTTATTTCAGCAACACAATTTCGTAAAGTGTATCAGGCAGTGAATTTTTACCCATGTTACAGGAAATCATCAATCTATTTAATGTTTCTCACATCACTTTTATGAAAATAACGCAGTGAGCTGACATGTGAGAGATTATTCTTTGTGATTTCAAATTATAGAGTACTGAATAAATATGACTACATTTTAACTATTTACACCATATTCTAGTTTAACCATGGAAATTGCTCATAATTCAGAACTGATAAAATGTTGTGCCGTTGTTTTGTTGGAATTATGTAGTGTTTATATTGCTTTAGCTAAAGTTTCATTTGGTTTAGAGATACAACGCGGAAACAGGCCCTTCGGCCCACCAAGTCCGCACCGACTAGCGATTCCCCGCACATTAGCACTATCCTACATTAGACACATATATATGTGTGCGTACACATGTGTGTGTGCGTTATATATATATATATATATATATATATATATATATTATATATATTACATCACATATATATATATATATATATACATACATATATATGTGTGTGTGTGTTTAATTGTCATAAGGTATACTGAATAATGGTATACTCAAAATTCTTACCGTTAATAAAGGAAATGTGATTTACATATATATATCTGTGTGTGTTATCTTTGTGTATTGTGTATTGTGTTTACAGGCCTGTTATGCTGCTACAAATAAGAATTTTCAGTAGACCATTGTGTACCTTATGACAATTAAACACTTTTGACTCGATATTTCAAAGTACTGTGATTCCCTGAAGGGCACAGAATGGTGCAAAATATATGAGACGGTTTTATTTCATTATCTCCAATCTAATTTGCTTCCCTTCTATTGATACAAGCTTTGTGCTTGGAGCAAGTGAGAATGGATTGACTGTGTTCCTTGTTCATGTTGATACATTTTGCCAGAATAATCAAGGAGAGGCAATATAGACTAAATTACAGTTCCAAAGGTGCATAGGAACAGAAGGGTGTGGGTGCAAATTACATAAATCTTTGAAAGTGGCAGGACATGTTGAGAGAATGGTTAATAAAGGAAATAGGATTCTGGGCTTCTTAAATGGAAACATAGAATACAAAAGCAGGAAGATTATTTTGAAGGTTTATTACAATGACTCCAGGAATGAGTAATTTTCTCCACAAGTTTAGAGTGGAGAAACTAAAGTTATTTTCTGGTAAAGGTTTTGGGTCAGGCCAAGACGCAGTTGAGTCAGTAGTCAGAATGTTAGCCTCGCAGCACAGGAGACCTTGGTTTGATCCTGAACTCGGATTCTGCCAGTGTGGAGTTTGCATGTTCTCCCTGTGGCCGTGTCGGTTTCCTCCGGTGTTCCGGTTTCCTCCCATCTCCCGCCTGCACGAGTTTGTAGGTTAATTTTGTTTGTAAATCGCCTAAGAGTGTAGGGATTGGATGAAAAAATGGGATAGCATAGAACCAGTGCGAACGGGTGATCGTTGGTCAGCATGGACTCGGTGGGCTAAAGGGCCTGTATCTCCAAAATAAAAGCTAAAATTAAAACTCTGTGAGGTGGGCTCAGGAAAAATCCAAACAGAAAGACATCCACTTCTCAACTTCAGCCTCCTTCACTTCAATCATATCATATCATATCATATAACCATATAACCATATAACCATATAACAATTACAGCACGGAAACAGGCCCTCTCGGCCTTCCAGTCCGTGCTGACCATTTGTTTTCCCCTAGTCCCATCTACTTGCACTCAGACCATACCCCTCCATTCCCTTCACGTCCATATACCTATCCACTTTACTCTTAAATGTTAAAATCGATCCTGCCTCCACCACTTCTGCTGGAAGCTCATTCCACACAGCCACCACCCTCTGAGTAAAGAAGTTCCCCCTCATGTTACCCCGAAAACTTCTGTCCCTTAATTCTATGTCATGCCCTCTTGTTTGAATCTTCCCTACCCTCAATGGGAAAAAACGTATCCACGTTAACTCTGTCTATCCCTTTCATCATTTTAAAGACCTCAATCAAGTCCCCCCTTAACCTTCTGCGCTCCAAAGAATAAAGACCTAACTTGTTCAACCTTTCTCTGTAACATAAGTTGCTGGAACCCTGGCAACATTCTAGTAAATCTCCTCTGTACTCTCTTTTATTTTGTTGACATCCTTCCTATAACTAGGCGACCAAAAATTGTACACCATACTCCAGAATTGGTCTTACCAATGCCTTGTACAATTTTAACATTACTTCCCCTACTCCTATATTCAATGCTCTGATTTATAAAGGCCAGCACACCAAAGGCTTTCTTTACCACCCTATCTACATGTGATTCCACCTTCAGGGAACTATGCACAGTTATTCCTAGATCCCTCTGTTCCACAGCATTCCTCATTTCCCTACCATTTACCATGTACGTCCTATTTTGATTTGTTCCTGCCAAGATGTAGCACTTCACCTTTAACAGCATTAAACTCCATCTGCCATCTTTCAGCCCACTTTTCCAAATGACCCAAATCTCTCTGTAGACTTTGAAAATCTACTTCATTATCCAACAACACACCTATATTAGTATCATCTGCATACTTACTTATCCAATTTTCCACCCCATCATCCAGATCATTGATGTACATGACAAACAAACAGTGGACCCAACACAGATCCCTGAGGCACCCCACTGGTCACCGGCTTCCAAACTGACAAACAGCCATCCACCATTACTCTCTGACATCTCCCATTCAGCCACTGTTGAATCCATCTTGCTACTCCACCATTAACACCCAAAGATTGAACCTTCTTAACCAACCTTCCATGGGGAACCTTGTCAAAGGCCTTACTGAAATCCATATAGACAACATCCACTGCTTTACCCTCATCAATTTCCCTACATTTGAAATATTTCTGTCATAGCTCCTGCTATTTCTTCACTAACTTCCCTCAATGTCCTAGGGAATATCCTGTCAGACCTGGAGACTTATCCACTTTTATATTTTTCAAAAGTGTCAGTACTTCCCCCTCTTTGAATCTCATAGTTTCCATAGCTACTCTACTTTTTCCCCTTAACTCACAGAGTTCAATATCCTTCTCCTTGGTGAATACCGAAGAAAAGAAATTGTTCAATATCTCCCCCATCTCTTTTGGCTCTGCAGATAGCTGTCCATTCTGGTTCTCTAATGGTCCAATTCTATCCCTCGTTATCCTTTTGCTATTAATATAGCTGTAGAAACCCTTTGGGTTTACTTTCACCTTTCTTGCCAAAGCAACCTCATATCTTCTTTTAGCCTTCCTAATTTCTTTCTTAAGATTCGTTTTACATTCTTTACACCTCATTTACTCCATGCCTCCTATAATTATTGTAGATATCTCTCTTTTTTCGAAACAAGTATCCAATTTCCCTTGAAAACCATGGCTCTTTCCAATTTTTACTATTTCCTTTCAACCTAACAGGGACATAAAGATTCTGTACTCTTACAATTTCCCCTTTAAATGTACTCCATTTCTCTTCTACATCCTTCCCATGAAACAAAGTGTCCCAATTCACTCCTTTAAAATCCTTACGCATCCTCAAAGTTAGCCTTTCTCCAATCAAAAATCTCCACCCTAGGTCCAGTTCTGACTCTCTCCATAATTATATTGAAACTAATGGTATTGTGATCACTGGTCCCAAAGTGCTCACCAACGCATACTCCGTCACCTGACCTGCCTCATTTCCTAACAGGAGGTCCAGCACTGCCCCGATCTCTGGTCGATACCTCTATGTACTGCTGCAAAAAAACTATCCTGCTATTTTACAAACTCCAAACCATCAGCCCATTTACAGAATGTGTTTTCCCAGTCTATTTTTGGTGAAAATTGAAATCTCCCACAATCACTACCTTGTGCTTACTACTAATATCTGCTATCTCCTTACATACTTGCTCTTCCAATTCTCGCTCCCCATTTGGTGGTCTATAATACACCCCTAAAAGTGTTGCTACACCGTTCCACTTCTCAGTTCCACCCAAATAGCCTCCTAGACGAGCCCTCTAATCTATCCTGCCAAAGCACTGCTGTAATATTCTTCTCTGACAAGCAATGCAACACCTCCCCCTCTGACCCTCCAATTCTATCACACCTGAAGCAAACGAAATCCTGGAATATTTTAGTTTCCAATCACAGCCCTCCTGCAACCATGTTTTAAAACTGATTGCCACAACAATCATATTTCCAGGTGTGTCAATCCAGGTTCTAAGTTCATCCACCTTACTTACAATGCTCCTAGCATTAAAATATACACATTTTAGAAACCCACCATCCTTATTCTCTGTCTATCTTTTTCATTCTTTCTCGCCTACATTTTGGATCCGAGTGCTTCCCTTCTCTGCCTCTTGCCCCACACACCTGACCCCTAGCCCCCTCTACCCGAGTCCCTCCCCCCAGCCTTTCTAGTTTAAAGTCTCCCCAGTAGCCTTTGCAAATCTCCCTGCCAGGATATTGGTCCCCCTCGGGTTCAAGTGCAACCCGTCCTTTGTGTACAGATCATGCCTTCCCCAAAAGAGGTCCCAGTGATCAAGGAACTTGAATCCCTGCCCACTGCACCAGTCCCTCAGCCACGCATTTATCCTCCACCTCATTTCATTCCTACTCTCACTGTCACGCGGCACAGGCAGTAATCCTGAAATCCTGAAGGCAGTTACCCTTTTGGTCCTTCTCCTTAACTTTCCCCCAACTCCCTAAATTCTCCCTTCAGGACCTCGTCACTTTTTCTGCCTATGTCATTGGTGCCTATGTGTACCACAACATCAGGCTCCTCTCCCTCCCTTATCAGAATCTTTTGGACACGTTCTGACACATGCGAGACCCTGGCACCAGGGAGGCAAACTACCATCCGGGTATCCCGACTGCGTCCACAGAATCGCCCATCCGACCCCCTAACTATAGAGTCCCCTATTACAATTGCCCTCCTCTTTTTGCTACCCTTCTGAGCATCAGGGCCGGTCTCTGTGCCGGAGGCCCGGCCGCTGTTGCTGCCCCCATCTAGCTGTCCCCTCCAATCGTTACTCAAACCCGAGTACCTATTTTCCAGGTGTACGGTCACAGGGGTACTCTCTAGCCCCTGCCTCTGCCCCTTGCCCACTTCCTAACTGTGACCCACTTGTCTGCCTCCTGTGGTTGGGAGTGACTACCTCCCCTGTAGCTCCTCTCTATGACCTCCTCACTCTCCCTTACCAGACGGAGGTCATCGAGCTGCTGCTCCAGGTTCCTAACACAGTCCTTTAGGAGCCCCATCTCAACACACCTGTCGCAGGATGTGGATGTCTGGAGGGCTATCAGATTCCCTGACCTCCCACATCTGACATCCAGAACAGTACACTGCCCTGGCATTCATACTCCCCCCTTACACAGGATACAATATCAACACAATACAAAGTGTACACAACAAACTGCTGGAATCTGACTGCCAATCAGCTGCTTTCCCTAGTCCACTTCCCACCAATCAGCGGCTTCCTCCTCAAAAAAAAACCCACTTCTCCAAATGGAATGTTATGGATTTGGGTAAGCCTCTGAAAAAACCCCGCGCTTAAGCCCCGGGTGTGATTTTACTCCTCCGCCCCTCCTCCTCTTCCAACGGCTCCTGTGGGCCCTGAAAAAAACAATTTTTAAACCTTACCGGTTGGGTGTCGCACCTCCCCCTCCTCCTCTTCCAACGGCTCCTGTGGGCCTCTGAAAAAACAAGCCCCGCGCTTGATTTTAAACCTTACCGGTCGGGGTGTCGCTCCTCCCCCTCCTCTCTTCCAACGGCTCCTGTGGGCCTCTGAAAAAACAAGCCCTGCGCTTGATTTTAAACCTTACCGGTCGGGTGTTCGCTCCTCCCCCCTCCTCTTCTTCCAACGGCTCCTGTGGGCCTCTGAAAAAACAAGCCCGCGCTTGATTTTAAACCTTACCGGTCGGGTTGTCGCTCCTCCCCCTCCTCTTCTTCCAACGGCTCCTGTGGGCCTCTGAAAAAACAAGCCCCGCGCTTGATTTTAAACCTTACCCGGTCGGGTGTCGCTCCTCCCCCCTCCTCCTCTTCCAACGGCTCCTGTGGGCCTCTGAAAAAACAAGCCCCGCGCTTGATTTTAAACCTTACCGGTTGGGTGTCGCTCCTCCCCCTCCTCCTCTTCTTCCAACGGCTCCTGTGGACCTCTGAAAAAACAAGCCCCGTGCTTGATTTTAAACCTTACCGGTCGGGTGTCGCTCCTCCCCCTCCTCCTCTTCTTCCAACGGCTCCTGTGGGCCTCTGAAAAAACAAGCCCCGCGCTTGATTTTAAACCTTACCGGTCAGGTGTCGCTCCTCCCCCTCCTCCTCTTCTTCCAACGGCTCCTGTGGGCCTCTTAAAAAACAAGCCCGGCGCTTGATTTTAAACCTTACCGGTCGGGTGTCGCTCCTCCCCCTCCTCCTCTTCTTCCAACGGCTCCTAGTATAATGTGTGTGTGTGTGTGTGTGTGTGCGCACGTGTGTACGTGTGTACGTGTGTGCGTGTGTGACATTTCGCCTTTGAAGCACATCATATCATATACTTATTAAAACTGTGTGTGTGTGTGTGCGCGCGTGTGTACGTGTGTACGTGTGTGTGTGTGTGTGACATTTCGCCTTTGAAACACATCTCCTCGAAAACCAGATGCCAAAACGGGGATATGTTTACATATTTCGGTAGAGAGTTGCCTTATGATTTCAAAATTCCACTCATCTGTAAATTTGGGTAATTATTTCCCAACGTTTTTTACTACAATTGTTCATGTATCTGACTTTTTTTTCAAATATAAAGGCTGCCTAGCTGTATGACATCACAATGCCTTTGCTTATGGCGCAGCCGCCCCCGCCCCCCCACCTGACTTTACAATCTGACATCTTTTTTAAATCAGCTGCATGACGTTACAGTGCCCCCCCCCTCCCCCTTGGATTAAAGCAGCTGAAAAGCTCACAGTCCACTCGCATTTTTGTTTCGCGGCTGTGGCATGCAACATACACCTCAGCCAACTCGCCAGCCACCCGCCACCTCCACAGCGAGGAAGATGTCGCACCCCACCTGCATATGTAGTGTGAGGTCTCAGCCCCCGCTCGGAGGGGGAACCATTTTTTTTTAACTTCGTGAACGTTGAATTTTTTAAGTTTTTTTTTAAATCATTCCTGTGTCTCACCTAACTCTAATAACTCTTAAAGGTAACATTTCACTTCAAATACAGAGCTTTTTAAAAAAAATTGCTCTGTCTGCCTTCCCAGAGAAGGGACCCGCTGTGTGTGTGTGTGTGGGGGAGGGGTGTGGTTAGTGTGAGTGTGACGACGTAGTGTGAGAGCTGCCGACAACATCGACGCATGTTAGCATTTCGAGAACATTCTTCGAATCCTTCACCAACAGTCATTCTGACTTTGTTTGTGAAGAACAAGGTCCTGAATTCCATAATTCTGGCTTGCTTTTGAATAAGTTTCTCCTTGCGAGTGAATTCATGCCCCTCCCCCGCCCCCTCCCTCCCGCTGCTAGCCGCATGCGCTGGCAGTCACGTCGCTCGCAAGACCTTTGAAAAAAACCATGCTGTCTTCTTGCTCGCGCTGCCAGGAGCGAGGGAGCGAGTGATTATTGCGTTCGAGAACCAGCCGTCACCTCTGACGATGCGCCCATCCAACCCCTCCACTTCTCTCCCTGTCCCTCTCCCCTGCTCCCTCTCTGCCCCTTCACACTCCCTCTCGCCCCCTCTCTCTCCCCTCCCTCTCTCTCCCCTCCCTCTCTCTGTGTCCCTCTCTGTGCCTCTGTGTCCCTCTCTGTGCCTGTGTCCCTCCCTGCCTCTGTGTCCACCTCTGTGCCTTCTCTGTCCCTCTCCCTGCCTCTGTGTCCCTCTCTATGCCTCCGTGTCCCTCTCTATGCCTCCGTGTCCCTCTATCTGCCTCTGTGTCCCTCTCTGTGTCCCTCTCTGTGTCCCTCTCTCCCCACTACCCTCCTGCGCACCTGTGTCTGTGTGTGTGTATTTTCGCTTTTGATTTACATCTCCTCGAAAACCCGACGCGGAAACGTTGAAATGTTTACATATACCGGTAGAGATTTACCTAATGATTTCAAAACTCCCCTCATCTGTAAATTTGATTCATTATTTCCCCTGTTTTTTACTAAAATTGTTCACCAATCTGACTTTTTTTTCACATCTAACTGCTGGCCAGCTGATGACGTGACAATGCCTTTGCTCGTGAACCACCCGGCTTGCAGCCCAGCCCCCCCCCCCCAACTCTGGATTAAAACAGCTGACAAGATACGTTAATCTCCCTCCCCCCCCCCGACTTTACAATCTGACATCTTTTTAAAATTCAACGAGCTTGATGACGTTACAATGGCTCCACCCCCCCCCCCCGGCTCTGCATTAAAGCTCCTGCAAGTTACGTTAACCCCCCCCCCCCCCCCGACTCACAGTCATTTTGTCGCCTCCCGCTGTGCTGTCAACTAGCACTCGCCTGGTTGTCTACAGCGCAACGCCCAGCCACGCCGACAGCCCAGCAGCTCAACACAAAGTATGCTCATGCCTCCGCTCTCGCAGTGCCCAGCCCCGCCCACAGCCTAACCGCTATAAAAGACGTGCGCTCGCGCTTTGGCTCGTGTTCTAGAACATTGCGGCGGCGGCCGTTATCATCGTGCGGGCATGGGGCAGCGCGATGGGAAAGTGGCCCTGGCGGCCATTACTCCCTCTGGGAGAGGCAGTCTATGGAGACATGCGATTCCTCCGTTGATCGCATGGACACGGGGAATCGTGACGCCTTTTTCTCGCTGGTGATCCCAATCCCACCTGGCCATTACGGGGACGTCCTCCTCTCCGTCTCCTCCTCCCAATCGTCTGTCACGCTTTTGAGTGCGCTTACCCTCGCGCAAGCCACCATCGGCCGGCCCTCCGCTGTTTTTCACCATCCTCAGAGGGTGGAGTGGGGGATGGAGAGGTGGGAGGAGAGGGGGGGATGGAGAGGGGGGGGATGGAGAGGGGGGGATGGAGAGGGGGAGGAGAGGGCCCTTCTTCTCTGCCCCTCCCTCTCTGCCCCCTCTTCCTCTCTACCCTTCCCCCTCCCTCTCTAGGGAATCCCCCACTCCACCTTTTTCCCCTTCCTCTCTCTCTCCCCCATTCTCTCCCTCCCTCTTCCCCTCTGCCCTCCCTCCACCCCACCCCTCTCCCCTCCCCCCTCACCGCTCCCCTCCTCCCTCCCACTCCTCCACCTCCCTACCTCCACTCTGCCCCCCTCCCCCCTCCCCCCCCCTCCCCCTTCCCCTCCTCTCTCTCCCCCTCACACCCTCTGTCTCCCCCACTCCCCTCCCCCACCCCCTCTCCCCTCCCCCCTCCTCCACTCCCCTCCCCCTCTCCTCTCCCCTCTCCCTCCCCTCCCCCATTTCCTTTATTAACCGTTTTCTTAACTGAACTTGTTAGACTGGAGAAAAAGCTGGAGTAACTCAGCATCTCTGTAGAAATGGGATAGGTGACGTTTCGGGTCAAGACCCTTCTTCAGACTAAGAGTCAGGAAAGATAAATGGGAGATATAGACGGTGATGTAGAAAGAGATAGAACAAATGAATGAAAGATGGGCAAAAAGTAGTGATGTTACCATAAAACCATCATTGGAAACACTTGGACTATCTTTGATTGGACTTTAATGGCTTTATCTTGCACTAAACGTTTTTCATGTTATTCCCTTTATTATGTATCTGTACACAGTGAATGGTTCAATTGTCATCATGTATTTTCTTTCCGCTGATTGGTTAGCATGTAACAAAAGCTTTTCACTTTTCACCTCAGTAAACGTGACAATAAACTAAACCAAACTAAAAAACGAATAAAAAGTAACCATTGTTATCTGGTGCAATTAGCAATGACTCTATCAAGAAGTACTTACTTTGGTATTGCCCTTCTACATGGCCTAATGAAGCAAATTCTCTCTGACAGACCCGAATCTGAGTGGACTACGTGATCTGGAGGCCTTATACGAAGGCATTGAGCAGCAGAAGAACAGAACCAGGAGAGTGCGAAGACATGACAGAGATGATGATTACAATATAGAAGTTCTTCTTGGGGTTGATGACAACGTGGTACAATTCCATGGGAAAGAGCATGTGCAGGAGTATCTCCTGACCCTAATGAACATAGTAAGTGGTAGTTTTTGTTACTTTCTTACGTGTGCATTTATTAGCAACACCTCAGTGGTTGCAGGAATCAGGAATAACAAAGGTAAATGGTTACTTTTTTCATGTAGGAGATTCCCTTCGAGATAGTCATTGCCGATACCTATTGTGCAGGAGTATTACTTGTTACTTATCTGGAATGAGATATGGCACTGGGACCACTTGGCTCCACATCTCATCACAGCCATGATCCAAACCTGAACCTGAATTTCAGAAGTGAAATGAGAATGACTGCCCTTGACATTAAGGCAAAATTGAACTGTATATGGCATCAAGGAACCCTGGTAAATCTGAAGTTAGTGGGCTTCAGAAAAAAACTAAACTGGATGAGTAGCTCATACAAGGGAATACAGGTATGATCGTTGGAGACAAGTCATCCCACCCAAAGGCTGCAATAGCTTTTCAGGGCAGTGTCCCGGCTCAACCAACATCAATAACCTTTCTTCATCAAAAGGCGAGAGCAAGAATGTTTGATAAGATTGCATTGTGTCTTATTCAATCCACAAATGAACGAGCCCATGTCTTCATGCAGTAATACCAAAAAAATCCCAGGCAGTGATGATCTCAAACACTAGAGAATCGAACCCTTGCACTACATTCAGCTCCGGATCACCTCAGCATTAAAAACATCTATTTCAGGATGCTATTCGTTGACTACAAATAGGCCTTCAACACCATAATACCAATTACACTCAGCCCTGAACTTCTGGACTTTATGTTTGGGACCTCCATTTGCAACTGGCTTCTGGACTTTGACTGGGGACCCTTCTTCGGACTGAAGATGCTCAAAATGCCAGCATCCACAATGCTTTGTGCCTTTGGCTTCTGGACTGTCTATCCAGCAGACCTCAGTCGGTTAGAATTTTTCATATCATTTTCTCTTCCTTTACCCACAACACGTACTCCTGAGAATTGTGCGTTCAGTCCCCTGTTCTACTCTCTGTACACTCGTGGCCACGTGGCCAAGTAAACTCGATCTTTGTTCGGTGTGGTACTGCCGTTGTTGGTCGAATCACCAACAATGAGACCGAGTACAGGACATAGATCAGGACCTTGTGGCATGGTGTTGGAACCACAATGTAGCCCTCGACATCGGCAAAATGAAAGAGTTAATGCCCACTTGGACGTCATTTGTGCGTCCGTTGTGAAACCCAAAATCCTGGGGTGCGACCACGCGTCACTGCCTACCTCACCACGCACCATGCGTGCGTAATGCACGCCACGCATGCGTCGTGACGCATGAATGATGTCGCGTAATTGACGCGCAAATGACACCCAAGTGGGACAGGCCCTTTAGTTATTGATGGAAGAAAAGTGGGGGCGGGGAGTGCTGTGAACACAACCTGGCCTCACAACAGCTGCCGGAGAGATAGTCGACAGCTTCAAGTTGAAATGAGATTTTGGAGACACAAGGAGTTGGTTTACAAAGAAGTCAGAATGCTGGAGCAACTCAACGGGTCAGGCAGCATCTCTGCAGGACACGGATCATCACAAGGAACTACAGATGCTGGTTTCCAAAAAATGACGCAAAGTGCTGGAGTAACTCAGCGGGCCAGGCGGTATGCCAGTACTTTGTGTCTTCAAATGAGATTTTGTTATGTATGTGGTCATCCTGCAGTACCTGATGAGCCAGTGTGTAGTCTCCATTGTTTTAGTTTAGTTTAGTTTATACTGAGGTACAATGAAAACCTTTTGAGTTGCATGCTGCACAATCTCACAAATGTACACAATAGAATAAGAGTGGCAAGGACCTGCGAACAGGGCTTGAGAACAGGAGGAACAAGATGGGTACCACGTAATCTCTCTGCTCAGTATCCACGGTCTTGTCTTTCAGCTGAGCAGAGGCAGGCAGGCATTAGCCACAGAGACTTCCCAGAAGGGATGATTTTCATCTGATTTCATGAGAGACGATGCAGACTGAAAAATGAAATTCCCCAATGCAAAGCAAGTGAGCCTCTTCACACAGCAATCCTTAACTTTATCATAGTATATATAGCACACTAATGATCAGCACTGAGAACACAGATAATACATAAAACCCTCAAACATCCAGCTGTGCAGATCCACTGACAGTGAATGTAACATGTAAATTAATGAATCCTAGCTCCTATTAGTCTTTGCTACAATACTTCTGTGTTTCCTGATACACTCAATTAAATGACTTCAGGGTACCACATAAAAAGCATTATCTCCACTCGACGGGTGTAAACAGTGCTTTTCAGATTACTTTCACAAATGATGCGAGGTAATGTAACTTATTTATAGATTGATCAATTGAACAAAAGGACATTGTGTGGGAATTGATATTCCTGGAAGAGACTACTGTAGCAATCTTGTGCCTGGCTGTTATGGTGGACCAGACAGCCCTCTTGCATTTCTGAAAGTTTAGTTTAGTTTAGTTTATCATCATGTGTACCGAGGTACAGTGAAAACCATAGGACCTTTTGCCTGAAATGTATTTGAATATTAAGTAGACCTTGCTCTACTGCAAAGGTCATTGATCCGAGGCATGAACTTGGTATCTCTCATGGTAGCTGTTGCCTAGACTGCTGAATATTTTCAGCTGTTTCTAGTTATATTTCATTGATCAAGACTTTGGGAAATTGTGGAAGCACCTCCATATTCTCAATAACCTTTGTCCCCACCATGGTAACAAGGTGTAAGAGCTGGTACCCTTTTCCAAATGTTGAACAATAAACCATTGGGAGATGTGCTAAACTTGGTGATGGCCCATCAGGAATTCATCAAGCCCCGCTTTAGTGCTTGTTTCTCGGTGAAGTCACCCTAATACCATTTTAATAGTAAGATTAAACGAGAACTTACCAAGTTTGAAGGTTGATCTGTATTTTACGAGGAGTCGCGGTGAGGGATTTCGTGAAGACCCCGCCAGCACGCATGCGCGGCATCCTTCAAAGCAGCGGTGTGGAATCACAGAACCAAACCATGACTAAAAAATAGTAAGATGAAAACGTAGAACTACCTGGTTGACCTTATGATAGAGGGTGGGAGCGGTGGGCACGAAATCCCTCACCGCGACTCCTCGTAAAATACAGATCAACCTTCAAACTTGGTAAGTTCTCGTTTAATCTTACTATTTTACTTCGGAGTCACGTGAGTGACTTCGTGAAGATTTCAAAGCTCTGTGATTTCACACCCTGGACAACGTCCATGCTTATCACACTGCCGCCAGTCTGATGGAGGAAGGCTGTTAATGGAGTTCAGTCGAAACTGGCTGAAAAATCAACACAATTTATTAATCAAATAAACAACAAACCCCTAAATCGGGGCCAGACATTTACTGAGCGGTACCCAGGATAGCTTCTGCGAATGTCGCAGGGGCGGCCAGAGGCTTGTTATAGAACCGTTGAAAGGTTTTTCCCACTGGCCCAGCCCGCGGTGGCGAGAATGTGGTCCATGGGCACCTCCATGGCTCTCGCCGCTGATATGGATGCAGCCCTGGTGGAATGAGACTTATAAATGTTAGTAGCAACTCCTGCTGCATCCAGCACCACCCTGAGCCACCTGGCGATCGTCTGTGTGGTCACCCGATGATGCGGAGGTTTATGACTGATGAGGAGCCCCTGTTCCTTCATCCTGATAACTCCAGTAACTCAGATGTAGTGGTGGAGATGGGTAACTATGCAGAGAGTGGCATCTACAGGGTACGCCCGAAATTCCAACTGCAGCCCATGCGCCCCTGGCCTGTGCTGTTTTAATAATTCTTTGACAAAGAAATTTATTTGACCAGGGGTGGCCACCATGCTGTCCAGTCGCAGTTTCTGTAACGTCTGGGCTCGTTGGGCTGTAGTCAGTGCCATAAGCATCACCATCTTGAGGGTGAGCTGTTTCAATGGTAGCTCATCTATTGGAGCCCAGCTCCTCAGTAGGGTCAGCACGATCCCCACATCCCACGTTACTGTATATCTGGGTCGTGGAGGGTTGGTGTTGAACACTCCCCTCATTAGTTTAGACACCAGGTGGTTGGAGCCGACACCTATATCCAGGTATGAGGACAGCGCACTCCTGGCGCTGTTGATGGCACTGTAGCTGAGGCTAGCATCGAAATGGAGGCCTGCTAGAAACTCCAACACATCAGGTATTGTTGCCGAGTTGGAAGACTTGTTGGTCCGGGTACAGAATGCCTCCCACTTTCTGATTTGGGTGAGGTATTGTTTCCGAGTTGATTCTCGGCATGATGCGGCGATAAGGTCTATGGCTCTTAACAAGATACCTGCCCGGATGAGTGGTCTTTCAGAACCTGCAGGCCAACAAGTTTAAATGACCATGGCAAGGATGACTGACCCCCCCCCGCCCGTAATGGAGTGAGTAATCAATTTGGGATGTTTCCCAATCGCCATCCATAGTTGTTTTAAAATTTCTACAACCATCGGGTACCATGGTTGTGTAGGCCAGTCGGGAATGATCAATATGCCAGTTGCAGAGTCTAGTTTAATTTTCTGCAATACCCGACTGGTGAGGCAGAATGGGGGAAATGCGTAGCAAACCATTTCCCCCAATGGATAAAAACGCATCCATTGCTATTGCCCCAAGGTCTGGTTCCCACAACACACGTTGGTATTCGATGGTTCAGCCTGGACGCAAATAGGTCAATATCTGGTGTCCCAAAATGAGCTATAATATCTCCAAAATTTGGGGGTTCAACATCCACTCAATGTTGTCATTGAAGACACGTGACCTGGTGTCCGCCACTGAATTAAGCTTCCCAGGCAAATAGGTCGCAGTAATCCAAATATTTCTTTCAATGCACCAGTGCCAAATTGTATTAGCCAATTCATCGCAAACTAGCGACCTGATACTACCCATATGATTGATGTAAGCCACACTGTAGCATTATCTATTCGAAAGCGGACATGTAATCCCGTGAATTAGTACAGTAAGCCCGCAGTCCATGAAATGCCCCCAACATTTCTATATAGTTTATCCCATGTGACTCCAGGAATGTAGACTCATCAGAGTTCCATCTGCCACCACAACTGGACATCGCACCAGTTGCTCCCCAGCCTGGTGCGCTTGCGTCAGTTAGTAGCACAACATCAGGGTTGCTCACTATAATAGGTCAATGACATTCTTTAATATTATCTACCCACCATTGTAGCTCATTTCTAGCTTCCGGTGGTAACCGAATTGGCCGATCAAAGCGGCCTGCATTTGTTTTTTTAATGCTGTGATTTTTGATCTTTGTAAATTTCGGTAGTGTAGCGGTCCGAACCGCGCAGCTGGGAATGTAGTTACCAATTTAGAGTTACCAATACCAATAACTTTTGCTGTTTGCCGAATGGTCGGTACCCTGGCGCAAGCAAGATTGTGGCACTCTTCTATTATAGCAGTAGCTTTATTAGTTGGGATGATAAACTTCATTAAATTGGTGTCTAGGGTGAACACCAAATAATTCATAACCCGTACCGGGTGCAGTTTTGATTTGTCTGGATGGATTACAACCCCAGCTTCTCAAGCAGAGCCTTGGTTGCAGCAACTCCTTGAATTGCCAATTGGAGGGTCAGCCCCACTATAAGGATTTCATCCAATATGCCATCACTATAATCTTGTTGTCGGAGAAGAGCCAATACAGGTAAATACCAATTTGGTAAACAGCCTAGAGCTGTGATGATTCCATTAGGCAATGCACCCTCCCAGACAACTTCAGAATTCCCTGTGAGCCTCAGCGATGGGCACCGTATAGCATGCTTCTTTCAAATTGATGCATGCCATAAAGTACCCTGGGTAAAGCATCTGCCTAGCTGTTCCAAAAGTATCCATTTTGAAATGGGTATATTGTACAAAAGTGTTCAACTCAGTTAAATCTATTATAATCCGACATCCCCCTTCTTTTTTACTGCTGGTGAACATATTAGACTCAAACTCAATAGGTCCATGCTTGGTTATGCCAATTACCCCTTTTTCTGCTCGCCGTATAATTTCAGCATGCCCTGCCTCCACCTCTTTTTGGGATAGAGTAAATTCCTACGAGGCGAATGCTGGGTAGGGGAATTTATACCTCCAACAAATTATATACCCTTGAACACTTTGTAAAATAAACTCATCTGTGGTGACAGTTTTCCCCATATGTCCAAGGCAGCCCGCAATCGCCCACCTATTCGTGCAGGAGGGATACTACGGCGTGAGAGGAGCCAGACCCCCTTACCTCCATAGTTAATGGCGGTTCCGTACATGCGGTGCTTCGGGTGGACGTTATGGAGGTTGACGGGCCGGCGGCCGCATTTTCCATGCAGGCCGCTGTTGGCCTTGCCCTAAAAGGTCGTTGTGTTTGTTGAGATGGAGGTAGGTAGGATCTTTGTGCCCTATCCGGCAGCCTTGGTTCACAGGTTGTATTAGGCCGGTGATATGGGTGAACTCTGGCCGATGGAGTTTCATGAGGCCTGCTGTTTTGGCCTCCTTTGTCCAGTCCCTTCACCTGTTTGGACAGGTCTCCAAACAACTGATGCGGCGGTGGAGCGGTAATGGTCGGCACAACCCCGCGAATTTGGGTTTGAGTGTGGGCTATATGGAGCTCTTACGCAGGCAGTTTATCTCATACTGGGCGTTGCATAGGAGTGCCAGTGCATCTTGCTGTTTACTGGACACATTATCCCCTACCAGGGTCCTAGCAAACGCCGTTATGCCCGTGGAGAACCTTTCTCCAAGATATTATTGAGAACCTGACTCCGGAGTTGGTGTGTAATTAGGCAATCAATAGTGCCCGCCAATTCGTGGTGCAGGGGTTCACCTGTCTGGGTGGAAACGGCAAACTTCACTCACCACATCCAGCATATCCTCCTCATGATCTGGCTCAGCGGTCACTGGCTGTCCCGGGTCGTCTTCAAACACAGCAGCTGGGCAATCATTAATGCTTCTGGCTGGAGACGATGAGGTGCTGAGTGGTGTCCTTGCACGGCTAGTGGATGCCCGCGAGTCCCGCTCTCCTCGTTCCCGGTCCCGCTGGAGGCATTGCACCACTAAGAGCTCCAACCGCTCTATGCGACCGTCCCTGCTATACGCAGCGGACAAGCCGACTTCCCCAGGCCCTGCGAACTCACTGGGGCTTCCACCATCGGACCACACCTCCATAAGGTGCTGTCTAGAGTCCAATGGCAGGTCGTCGTGACCTACAGCCCAAGTAGGATCATACGACTCCCGCACGGACTCTCCGCTAGTCTGTCTGCTCCGAGACTGTGGCGGCCCACCTGTTTGATAAGAAGGCAGGTGAGTTGAATCGGCGCCGGCCCCCGGAACCTGGCTCCCCGGAGTCCGTGCAGGCTTACCTCCACTCTTGCCCATCTTTTAGCGTGGAGGCGCATGGTCGGCCGCTCCCAGAGCTGAGCTGACCGACCGCTTCCTGCTGCCACCTCCACCCTTGACCGCAGCCTGACGGGGTGTGTTGTCGGCGGTATCTGCTCCAGCAGGCCTACTCGACGCAGCAGTGATGTTGCCAGGCTGCACTACGGCAGATTCCCTGGCTGTGGTACGTATGTGTACATTGCAGGGCTCCCCTGTCGTGCGGCTGTCCCCCGGCCCAGCCCCCTCGGGTCTTCTGGAGCTCGGGGAGAGGTTGCCTGTGAAGAACAAGACCCCTTGCCACGTACCTGTATCCCCCCTTCTTCTCTTGGGGGACGGGGGCTCGGAGTCTGAATCCGTTGCATCCAGCTCCGGAGCGGTAACCCATTCGGTTGAGTCGGCCCCTGAATCAGCGGGAGCACCCGACTTCCGCATTCCTGCCCCCACCATGCGTTGAAGCTGCCGGCGTTCCTTGCAGCTCCGGGGACAAGGGCCGTTGGCTGGCCGCAGCTCAGCTCCTCGACAGCGTCGTCCTCCGGCCCTTGTCCATGCTGTGAAGAAAAAGGTAATACTTACCTGCCGGTCTTGTGAAGGAGCCGGAGGAGAGAGCGCACTCCCCCCCCAGCCTGCCGGTGCGAGTGCGCGCGACGATATGCCGCGCATGCGTGCTGGCGGGGTCTTTATTTGGGATTATAAAAATCACAGAATAAGTAAAAAACATTTATGTAAATCCAAGATAAATGGAGGATTAGCGTTACCTGATTTTTTATATTATTTTTGGGCGGTTCAGATTAAGAATATGAATTTTTGGCTGGTAAAAATGGACCAGGAACCAGCTTGGTTAAAGATGGAAATGGAAGACTGTTTACCATTTGATGTAAGTTCGATTCTTCTTGTTCCAAGTGAAGTACAAAAAAAAACGTACGGGGATAACCCTATAATTTATAGCAACATACGTACTTGGAAACAAATAATTAAGACTTTACATCTGGATAATATGTCACTCTAATTTACCAATTATGAATAATCCTTTATTTAAACCTATATTGGATAAGGGGTTTAGACACTGGAAAAATTTAGTAATTATAAGGATAGAACACCTTTACAGGAAAGGAAAATTTCTATCCTTTCAAGAATTAAAAGATATCTATGGATTACACCCAAATAACTTATTCAGGTATTTACAAATTAGAGATTATATCAAGTCAAACATGCAAGACTATAAGAATAGAGAGCCAGGATTATTGGATGAGTGGCTTAACAAGCACCCAAATACAGAAAAACTAATAGCGTGCAAATATAATACTCTTTTGGATAGGGAAGTCCCAACAACAGAATCATACCGACAGATATGGGAAAATGAAATAGGTCTATCTATAACGAAAGACACTTGGGAAGAAAGTTTACAACATATACACCGATGCTCATTAAATGCCAGACATACTTTGGTACAATTTAAAGTAATACATAGATTACACTACTCAAAAACAAAATAAAATAGAATTTTTCCTAACATTTCTTCAATTTGCGATAAATGTCAGAATTTAGAAGCCTACTTAACGCATAGTTTTGTAACATGCATAAAACTTAATAGTTATTGGGCTGATATTTTTGGAATCATCTCTGAGGTTCTTAAAACTAAATTGGACCCTGATCTAAAGTTAATAATATTAGGAGTCCCTGACTCAAGCTTAATATTAACAGTGAGTCAAAGAAATGTTCTTGATTGCTGTTTGATAATTGGAAAAAAATTAATATTAAAATTCTGGAAGGGAACATTATCCCCTACAATCAAAATGTGGACTGTGGAAATGTCGGAGATGTTGCATGTGGAGAGAATTAGGTTTGTCCTAATGGACAAATATGAACTTTTTGAACAAATATGGTCTCCATTCACTGATTACTTAAAGGGGTAGCTGAGCTCAGCACCGTAACTCAATAAGTACCCTGATGTAGGATTAGATGAAAAAAGTATTGGGATCTGTATACATGTCTCAATAGATATTGTTATATGAAACTGTTCCATTCAATGTAAAGATTCCTTTAGTTAATTTTTAATTATATAATAATTGTTTTTTTTTAATTTTTCTTGTTTATCTTTTCATTTTTACTTTTTATTTTTTATTATATAATCATTATTATTTAATCACAACGTCTTGATTATTTCTTTTTTTTTAAATATATATTCATTATTATTTAATCACAACGTCTTGATTATTGATTTATACTTTAACTTTTTTTTTCACTCCCTTACCTTCCCAAAAAAAAATCAAAAACAGTAGCATATATAAATTATCCCGTAATATCTGTACAACGTTTGTGATAAGTCTGATTTGTATTTGAAGTGCTGTTGTACCTTAGATAACATGCAATGCTTCTAATAAAAATATTAAACAAAAAAAAAAAAGAATTGTTTGAAGGAGTAAAAGGGTTATCAAATGGTAAATCCCACTGAGAGTGTGCATTTCATTTTTTTAGTCTCTTGTGAAGTGCTGCACGAAAGGTTGATGAGCATTGTTGGGCTCTAAGAGATTGACAGTCTTCGGCTGGATTTTCAGAAATGGAATTGTTAAGGTTCTGAGGAATGTTGGTCATGAGTGGAATGCTGGATTGATCAGTTTGGACAACATGAAACAGTGCAGCACAGGAATAGCCCCTTCGGCCAACAATGCCTGTGCCGAACATGATGGCAACTTAATCTTATCTCCACTAATTGCATGTGATCCAAAACCCTCCATTCACTGTATGTCCGAGTGCTTCTTAACCTATTGTCTCTCCTTTGACCACAACTGCTGGCAGCGCTTTCCAGGGACACACTACTCATTATATAAAAAGACTTACCTGACACATCTACATTAAACTTCCCCCTTCTGATCTTAATGCCATGCACATTACTGTTTGACATTTCCACTCTGGGAAAATAGGTTCTGACTGTCATCCCTACCTAGAATTCTCATAATTTAATATACATATTATTTTTTAGCTGTGTATATGTGGAGGGGATGAGGGAAACCATTTAATCTCTTCCCTGTACGGGTCCCCGACTTTTTCCCTGTCGGGTCTCCGGTGTCGTTGGGCCTAACATCGTGGAGCCGGCGCTGGCCTCCAACCGGAACTAACCTGAGGGCTCCAGTCGCGGAGCCTGCGGACTCGCCATCGCGGAGCTGGCCGACTTCGGAGTGGGGAGAGCTGTGGTGGCGCGTGGCTGCAACCCAACTTCGGAGCTTCGGAGGCTCCGGTTGCAGGCCCGGTATACAGGAACATCGGGAGCTCGCAGGTCCTTGGTTGGAGACTGCTTTTCGGAACTCCCGCAATGGCAACTTCTCCTGCAGGAATCGCGGGCTTTAAATGACTCGGAGCGGGGCCTAACATCGCCCGGCGCGGCTTAAAACGCCGCGGGAATTACCATCGCCCACCAGGGGCTTTAACATCGTGAGTCCCAGTCGCCTCGACGCTGCAGTTGGACTGCTGGACCGCGGGAGAAGAACAAAGGGAAGAGATAAGACTTTTGCCTTCCATTACAGTGAGGAGGTGTTGGAGATTCACTGTGATGGTTGGTTGTGTAAATTGTGTTAAGTGTGTGTCTAGTTTTTTTTTGTAATGTCATGACTGTAGGAATGACATTTCATTCAAACCTTGTCTGTTTGAATGGCAATGAAAGGCATTCTATTCTTCTATATTAGGTCTCCCCTCAAACTTCTACACTCCAAAGAAAACATCCCAAGTTTGTCCAACCTCTAGTAGTTGAAATGCTCTAATCTAGACAACCTCTTCTGCACCCGCTCCAAAACCTCCACATCCTTCCTGCAATGGACAACTAGTATTGCACACAATACTTTAAATACAGTTGAAACCAAAGTTTTATAAAACTGCATCATGACTTCTTGACTACTCACTGCCCTGACCAATGTAAGAAAACATATCATATACCTTCTTTTCCACTCTATCTCCTTGTGTTGCCACTTTCAGGAAACTATGGACTTAGACTCCAAGTTCCCTCTGTATACCAATGCTATTAAGGGTCTTGCCATTAACTCTATACTCTCTCCTTATATTCAAATTTGCAAAGTGCAACTACTTCACAATTGCTTGGATTAAACTCCATCTGCCATATTTCTCTCTCTTAATAACCTGGGAGAGATCCCATCAGGCCCCATGGACTTATCCACTTTGACACTTTTCAAGTTGCGAGGTAAAGATATCTGTGGTGATACGAACCTTAACTGAAGAATATAGGTAGCAAACAGAAATATGTTTAAAGTGTGAATGACCTGTTGATATGTTTTAAGATAGACTAATGTGGCCTGTTGCTGTTTGCTAGGGACAATTCCCACCATATGATAGCCATGCAGTGATGTAGGCCCAAGGCTGCAGAACGGGAGAGTGGATGGAGACATGATTCATTGTAGGTTCAGAAAAAATGCCTATGAGTATGGACATCACACTATCTATACCTAATTTGTCTTTAAAATGTGCTGTTTGATGGGCATTTTTAGTTACGAGTCCAATACTTTGGTGAGGCTGAGGTTACATTTAGATCAGGTCAGGTAATGGTGAAAGATTTGCTTCCCAGTGAGCAGTGGGTGAACCAGGCACATTTTAACAACAATCTAATAGTTTCATATAGCTATTACAGGCACAACTATTTTATTCAAGATTTATTGTCTGAATTGAAATTTCCCAGCTGACATGGTTGGAATTGAACTCATGTCCTTTGATCAATAATCCAGGCATCTGACTACTAGACTGGAAATTTAACCATTATGCTATATTTAGAGCAGATGGGTACAGATCTTACTTTTGTGACCTACATGTTTTATGAATCTACAATGCAATGATTACCCTCTTCATTAAGTTCAACAGAGTCAGGATTGACCTCTAGTTAAGCATTTACAAATTCTCAAGGGATCCCAATTGACATCTAGTCAATTAGATGGCAGAATCATTTCCTTAATCACTTGCTGCGCCCTTACTTAACCAGTTGCTGCTGCAGCATTCTGACTTTTTAAAGGTTATGTTGTATTTCTCGTGCCCCCTGGGTATTTTACAATGGTTTAATGGTAATCTGCTCCAATGTGTTGGCAGGAAATTCTGACCTAAAGGGATCTCTAGACCATCAGTTGGTGCAGTTCATTTTAATTAGCTTAAACCAGAGCAACTTGGCCCCTGGAAACTTGGAATACTGTTCCCTCTTGGAAACTTGGAAGACAGGTCAGCTGTCTACACATTGAATAGCAAGATGGAAAAGAAGTCAGCAAATGCCAAAGCTCACCATTTCATTATATAATCCTTATTTCAGGCCACACCTAGTGAAATTTCAAAAGTTACTGCCTTACAAAATTTGTTTGAAATATTAAATAATTTTAACGCAGGCTTTCTTGCACCTGGATTCAGCAGTTGTCATTCCTCTTCCCGTTTGATGTTAGGCCAATGGTATGTTAATTAGAAATAATTCTGTGAAGCAATCACAATGAAAATATGGACATTAAATATAAATAAATATAAGTGATTTTCATATGCAGTACTTAAAAATCATTATAAAATTAGCTCTGGAACATTTGTGGACTTTGCATATCACATAATTCATAATAAGAATCACTGTTGGAAAATGATACGTTGAATACAGAGGCTGAAGAAAGGTCCCGAACTGAAATGGTGACTGGCCATTCGCTCTACAGATGCTGCCTGACCTGCTGAGTTCCTCCAGCACTGTTTATGTGCTTATAATGATAATTGTAAAGCCTGATGGCCAGTGATGAGTATTGCTTCAAGTTTGTGTTGGTGATAAGATCTTGAGAAGTGGCATCCTACTATACGGGCCTGTTCCACTTAGGTGATTTTTCAGCAGACTGCCGGTGACTGTCAAGTTGCCGGCAGTCGCCTGAAAAATTGGCAACTGAAACGGCGACTGTCAGAGTGGAACACACACACAAACACATCGCTTCCTTCACCAGCCCGTGTGAATTTTTTAGACAGCGCTCCCCCCGCTTGCCCTGTCTAAAAAATTCACATGGTGCAAAGCCAAGGTGATACAGACACACACCATGATGAACAGGAAGGTTGGCTCTGTAATTAAGACGGCTAAAGCACAATGTACAGTAAGTCCTTTAAAAGAGGGGAGGAGAGGGGAGAGAAGGAGTGGAGACACTTTTTAAGAAGCCGGAGATATACAGCTGTAAAACTCGGCGGACATTTAATGTATCCTTGGTTCTGAAAACTACTGCTTACCTTTTTTTCCCAATGAGCTAATGAAATTCACCGGTCAGAACCAGCTACAACCTACGAGAACTTCCGAGAACCATCGATTTCATGGAAACCCATTAAGACCTCCTGGCGACCCACCCACAACTCGAAAATTCTCGCTACTTTCCATGGCGGCTTCATTCTAGTCGCTGCTTATTTTTCAACAAGTTGAAAAATTCACGGCGACCATAATGAGGCCGCAACTAGTTCCCAGATTGCGGGATCTCCTCACGACCAAGGCAACTCCCCGGCAACCACCCGTGATTGTGGTGACTGCATAGTCTCCTGCAGTCGCGTAAAAAGTCGCCTAGGTTGGACAGCCCATTAGTAACTTGAATAAGCATCTTATATCTTTCTCCTGCAGTGCTCTGATACCATTTAAAAGTAAGTTTGAGGTGGCACAGTGGCGCAGCAGTAGAGTTGCTACCTAACCGCGCCAGAGACCCTGGTTCAAACCTGACTATGGGTGTTGTCTATACAGAGTTTGTTGATTCTCCCTGTGACCACATGAGTTTTTTTCTGGGTGCTAAGGTTTCCTCCCACACTCCAAAGACATATAGGTGTGTAGGCAAATTGGCTTGGCATAATTGTAAATTGTCCCTCGTGTGTGTAGGATAGTGTTAGTGTCTAGGCTGATCGCTGGCCGGCGCGGACTCAGTGGGCCGAAGGGCCCATTTCCTTGCTATATTGCAAAGCTTAACTAAATTAAGCTAATCAGCCCTTGCATTTCCAGATTTCTGCCAACGTGGCTGGAAAATTGACCACTAACTGCTTGGCAACTGCTGAGAGTGACTCAGAAAGTTTACCACCCTCTAACCTGGAAAGTGCTTAACTCCATGCCACAGCCTGATCAAAGCTTTTAGTTCACGGTATTGTTGGCTCAGCCTTGTACCTTACCAATGTTTTCATGGCTCAATAAATATAAACCCTTTACATAAGTACGTGATGTAACAAATCGAGCAAAGTAGGGGAAAATACATCTAATTGTTAAATGTACTTATCACGGTGGTGCTGAAGTAATTGCTGTTGACATTAAGCCATATTATCAAACTTACCAAAGCCAACTCTGAATTGTAAATCGCTTATTTTATTAATGATCAGAGATTGCGCAAAGTCATTCTTATTGCTGTTCTCTCCCTTTTGGAGAACACAGAAAACTCAAACAAAATCTGAAGCTGACAAGCATAAGCACATAAAAATTATACAATATTGAAATTACTGATACTTTGTCAATTAGTGAATCACGTTATAAAATTCTGCCTATATACTGGTTGGATGGTTTATATTTCATGGTTTGCACCAGGATAATGCCTGAGGTGACTATTAATTTTCTTTGTCTTCCATCTTCTGTGCCCAGTTTATCATCCTAATGTTCAATTCATAGATGACTCAATTCCATTTGGCATTTCCAGTTTGAAAGCCATTTTTTAAAATCAATTTCTAGATTGGATTGCCTTTTAAGTATGTTTCTAATGTAAACAGTTAATGCAATGTGTATACCTAAATTTCAAGACATTACATGTGCAACGCTAACTGGCTTTTCAAATCTAGTGCAGCCATATAGTTTAGCAAGTCATTTAACTTGATTTCTTTAAATCGTAACATTAACACTAGAGTTCATTGTAGCAAGTTGACAGTTCATTTCCTTTTGGATCCAAGAAAGTCTCAGAAAGAATTGATAAAATATGGCGCATAACTTCAGGTAAGAAATGTCTCTGTTGTATTCTGATAACTGTATCAGAATCTGAAAAACATCCTCTGGGTAGTTTAACCTGTTTGATTAATGTATTTATCAGTTAATATTGCCCCCATCACCAACATTTTGCTTGTTAATGAAGAAGTCTTGGATGTACTGGAAGGGGAGAATTTACCATCAAATGAATTTATAATTTTTTCATGATTGCATTTAAAATGCAGATTTGTACATGGAAACAGATAAAGTACAACAGATAAAGATAGAGAAAACGGGGGGAGGGGCGGGGGGGTGGGGGGGGCAGCGAGGAAGAATAACAGCTTCTGCAGATCCAAGGTGACGGACGCAGTGCACTTTTCATCAAAGCCCTCCTCACAAGTGCTGTCAATAGTGAAAAAAACAGAAAGATTGGCACTGACCTCGAAGAGGGCTGAAAACCTCAGGAGAATTACAGTGAAAGGACATAGAAATGTCAGAAGAATTTACAGTGGCCTTGAATACGAACCCTTATTGAAGACTGGCTTCAAGCTGAAGAAATATTGAATCACAACTATTATTATTGCAACAAAATATAGACAGTTGATTTAAGTGCAATTTTTGAAAAAAGAGATTGCACCTTAAGTGATTCTCAGCTTAGATAAATTCAGGGAATTGTTGGCGTACCAAAGAGTATATATGGAATATAAGTAAAATGGAAGTAAATATGGAATATAAGTAGTAAGTAGGGGGAATGGTGTAAGTAGGCTAAATTTACAAACTGAGAAAAGTCTATGCAATTGATCAGGGCAGTGGTTTGAGCCAAATCCAGTAGGTTGGGCTGTATCTTAATTGCCAAAAAATAGAGGGGTTACGTTAGTATCAGATACTGAAATCCAGAACATCAGTGGGGACAAAGTATGCTTGTAGTCTGACCCGAAGTGTCTCGACCCGAAATGTCACCCATTTCTTCTCTCCAGAGATGCTGCCTGACCCGCTGAGTTGCTCCAGCATTTTGTGTCTATCTTCAGTTGGAGGTTGCAGTAGGTACAGGTCCTTGCTAAGGTAGGAGTTGATATGCATCATAACCAAACTCTCAAAGCACTTCATCAACATGGACGACTTTGGCGACTTTTTAGGCGACTGCAGGAGATTATGCAGTTTCCACATGGTCGCCACATGTTCATGGGTGGTTGCCAAGGAGTCGCCTTCATGGTCGTGAGGAATTCCCGCATTCTGGGAACTAGTCAGCCTCATTATAGTCGCCGCAAATTTTTCAATATGTTGAAAAATTAGCAGCGACTAGAATGAGGCCACCATGGAGAGTAGCGAGAATTCTCGTGCCGTAGGTGGGTCACCAGGAGATGCTAGTGGGTAGCCAGGAGGTCGAAGGTTCTCGTAGGTTCTAGCCAGTGCTGACCGGTGAATTTCATTGGCTCATTGGAAAAAAAATATAAGCAGTAGTTTTTGGAACCAAGGATAACCGACCGGTAATGTTAATGTCTGCTGAGCTTCACAGCCGTGTATCTCTGTCTTCTTAAAAGTTGTCTCCACTCCATCTCCCTCCTTCTCCCCCCTCTTTTCCCTCCCCCCCCCCCCCCCCCCACTCTTTTAAAAGACTTACCGTACACTGTGCTATAGCCGTCTTAATGACAATGCCAACCTTTCTGTTTATCTCGGTGTGTGTCTGTATCACCTTGGGTTTGCACCATGGGAATTTCACTCTGACAGTGCTCCCCACGCTTCAACCTGTCCCCCGCCTGCATAACTGGCTGGTAAAGGAAGCGATGTGTGTGTGTGTGTGTTCCACTCTCATAGTCACCGTTCCAGTTGCCGGTTTTTCAGGCGACTGCCGGCAACTTGACAGTCGCTGGCAGTCGCCTGAAAAATCACAGTGGAACAGGCCCATAATGGTCAGTGGTCATTGAAGCATGTCACCTACTCTTCTTGTTAGATGAGTGGCTTTATGCATTAGTTGTTATCTTTATCTAAGAAGGATTGTTTTCTATAGGCCTTTTAACTCACTTATCATACATCACCTGGCAAGTCAACAATTATTTGCCTATTTGCTTCAGCAGCCCCCAGCCCTGACCACCATCACTGTTCCAACTACCATTGGTGTCCAATTACTGTCACTGCCTACCCTGACTATAATATGATTCCTCCTGAGTACTACAAGATATTTGGTTTATGTCCCTAGAATTTATATTGAAAGGGAAAGTGCATACATTGATTTTAACATCCCAGGTCCTCTGTGACTTTGTGGTGCTAATCCATGGATGAGCCTGGGCATATGCTGTATCCAATGGCATGCAACTCTTGGGATTTTCTATCCCACATTGATGGTTCGCAATGGTCCACACCAAGTGTGCAGAGACAAGTTTTCAGAAAGCAGGCAAGGCCTGCTTCAATGTTACTTGAAGGAGACACGGGAGCCTGCCAATACTGAAATCCTGAGCAAAAAATAAAGTGTTGGAAGAACTCAACAGGTCCGGCAGAATTTGTGGCAGGAAATGAACAGACAATATTTCGGGTCAGGATTTTCTTCACACTGACGATCAGTTTATTTACTTTAGTTTAGAGATACAGCGTGGAAACATGCCCTTTGACCCACCTAGTCTGCGCCTACCAGCGATCCCCGAACACTAGCATTATCCTATTCACTAGGTACAATTTATAATTTTTATCGAAGCCAACTTAACCCACAAACCTGTAGATCTTTGGAGTGTGGGTGGAAACCGGAATGCCCTTGGGAAAACCCATGTGGCCATAGGGAGAACATACAAACTCCATACAGACAGCACCCATAGTCAGGATCACACCGGGGTCTCTGGCGCGGTAATGCAGCAACTCCACCACCATGCTGCTCTGCTGATGATATTTGTTCCAAAGAACGTGAATCTTTCAAAATCTCTACTTCGGCACCATAAATGTAGGGGTGTGTTTGCTTCCTAAAGTTCTTTAGAAGGCTCCCAATCCGGAATGTCGTCTGTCTATTTCCTTTCACGGAGCTGGCTGAACCACTGAGTTCCTCCAGCACTTTGTGTTTTACTTAAAGGAGAATGAGACTGCATGGCAGGAGGTGGAGACCGCTTTGAGAACATTCCCTGGGATAGTCCTCTTCAATTAAGAGAGTTAAACAAAGCATTGTCTCTCTTCAGGTCCCCAGCCACCCATTTACAGAAATTGACCTACTGTCTGGTCCAGAAACCCCCCCTTAAGGGCCTGTCCCACTGTACGAGGTAATTCAAGAGCTCTCCCGAGTTTTAAAATAATCAAACTCGTGGTAAGTACGTAGAATGTAGGTAGCGGCTACGTCGGAGCTCGTGGATGTCCCATAGCGGCTCGTAATGCTAACGGCAGGTACTCGGGAAACGCGGTGAAGTTTTTTCAGCACTGTGAAAAATGTCCACGAGAGCCCCGAGTACCTATGAACGGCTATTACCGTAATTCTCCGAATTCGAAGCAGGGGAAACACGGGAGAACTCTTGAATTACCTCGTACATTGGGACAGGCCCTTTAAATAATGGCTAATCAAGCATATTATAAGACTAAGGAACTTTGTCTAACTAGTGAAGAAAGTTAACTGGAGAAATTACCGAGTCAAAAGCCGAAGAACCCCTTGTCAAGATCTACTCAAGTATAAAAGCATGAATTAAATAGAGCTCTTTATACTATTCAAGTATAAAACTATGTTAGATAGAACTCTTAGGGATAATGGATTTAAGGGATATGGAGAGAAGGCAGGAACGGGTACTGATTGTGGATGATCAGCCACAAATCTCATTGAATGGCAATGCTGGCTCGAAGGGCCGAATGGCCTACTCCTGCACCTATTGTCTACTGTCTGTTGTTTAAACTTAAATCAAATCCTACCCACAAAGAACACCACTCAATTGAATCTGGCCTGATCCTGAGGATTTAATTTATTTTTAATACCTGACCTGTTCCAATATATTTTGTGAGAACCGCAAGGGTCAGGATGAGTGGCTAGATGAGAATTCCCTGGTCCTTCTCGCCCACAACTTCGATTATTAAAAGAGGTGCCAGCAAAAAAAATGAGATGCATTGGCTTTGGTCTTGCAAACGTCCAAAGCATTTTACAGCTAATGAAATATGTACTTCTGAAGCATATTCAGGGTGGCAATGGAATAAATATGGCAGTAAATTAATAATAAATTAATAAATATGGCAGTAAATTAATACATTGTAAATATTCGCAGGCAACAGTAGGATGACTACCAAATAATTTGTCTCCAGATGTGTTGAGGAACATAAATCAGAAACCCTTCCATTGTAATATTTTGCAATGAAAAGTTTGCATCTACAATTGTTGCCTGAGCTACATTGATTGCTAATGTTGCCAAAGGAAATAACCGTATGGTAAAGTTACTTTACAAAGTACAGTGGTAATATGCTTAATATGAAAATGCCCTTGAGTTTAATCACGTTATCTAGATTACTCATTATTTTTCTAATTTTCTTTTGACCTCCTTGGAGCCCTCCATGGCTTGAGGAGATGAGATAACAAGTTGCTTGCCAACACGTTTCCTGGATATTGTATATTCAATATTTTACTCATATGTTTGTATGTACTATATATAAGCCAAAATTCCTATTTTAATTCATCACAGACTTCTTCACAATAACAATTATATATTTTAAGCCCCCACTGTAAATACTGCATCTCGACATCAATCCATCCACAGAACTTTATTGCTTTGGTTTGGCAATGCTTTATCCAAACTAGAGATAAACATATTTTCAAAAGTAGCAGTTGTAATGAGGCATCGGAATCAATGATCCTGACCACTGTAACATATTTTTAAAGTTGATTTATTGTCATAGAGTCAGAGCGATACAGTGTGGAAACAGGCCCTTTGGCCCAACTTGCCCACACCGGCCAACAATGTCCCAGCTACACTAATCCCACTTGGCTGCGCTTGGTCCATATCCCCCCAATCCTCTCCTATCCATGTACCTGTCTAACTGTTTCTTAAACGATGGGATAGTCCCAGCCTCAAGTACCTCCTCTGGCAGCTTGTTCCATACACCCACCATCCTTTGTGTGAAAATGTTACCCCTTGGATTCCTATTAAATCTTTTCTCCTTCACTTTGAACCTATGTCCTCTGGTCCTCAATTCCCCGACTCTGGGCAAAAGACTCTGTGCATCTACCCAATCTATTCCTCTCATGATTTTGTACACCTCAATAAGATCTCACCCCTCATCCACCTGTGCTCCATGGAATAAAGACCCAGCCCACTCAACCTGTCCCTAGAGCTCACACCGTCTAGTCCTGGCAACATCCTTGTAAATCTTTTCTGAACCCTTTCAAGCTTGACAATATCTTTCCTGTAACATGGTGCCCAGAACTGAACACAATATTCTAAATGCGGTCTCACCAACATCTTATACAACTGCAACATGACCTCCCAAAATCTATACTCAATACTCTGATGAAGGCGAAAGTCCAAAAGGCTTTTTGACCACCTTATCCACCTGCGACTCAACCTTCAAGGAACCATGCACCTGTAGTCCTAGATCCCTCTGCTCTACTTCACTACCCAGAGGCCTACCATTTATTGTGTTCGTCCTGCCTTTGTTCGACATCCCAAAATGCAACACCTCACACCTTTGTATTAAATTCCATCAACCATTCCTCCGCCCACCTGGCCAATCGATCCAGATCCTGCTGCAATCTTTCACAACCATCTTCACTATCTGCAAAACCATTCACTTTTGTATCATCAGCAAACTTGCTAATCTAGCTCTGTGTGTTCTCAACCAAATCATTGATGTAGATGACAAACAATAACGTGCCCAGCACTGAACCCTGAGGCACACCACTAGTCACAGGCCTCCATTCTGAGAAGCACACTTCCACCATCACCCTTCCTTCCATGGAGCCAATTTACTATCCATTCAGCTATCTCTCCTTGGATTCCATGCGATCTAACCTTCCAGAGCAGCCGACCATGCGGAACCTTGTCGAATGCCTTACTGAAATCCATGTACAACATCTACAGGTCTGTCCTCATCAACCTTTTTGGTCATGTCTTCAAAAAAATTAATCAGATTTGTGAGAAAAGACATCCCATGTACAAAACTATGCTGACTATCCATCATGTGCCCTTGCCCATCCAAATGCCTGTATAATCTATCCGTCAGAATACTCTCTAGTATCTTTTCAACTCCAGATGTTAAGCTCACCGGCCTATAGTTCCCAGCATTTTTCATGCAACCCTTCATGAAAAGAGGCACACATTTGCCACCTCCAGTCTTTCGGCACCTCTCCTGTATTTAAGGACCACTGGGAAATTTCAACCAGGGCTCCCTCAATTTCCTCTCTAGATTCCCGCAATTTATCCTCGGATATATCTGATCAGGCCCTGGAGATTTGTCTACCTTCATACACAACAGTATCTTCAGTACTTCTTCGTTGGTAACTCTGACTGCTCTCAAGACACTTCAATTAACTGCCGCAAGTTCCTCCGTCCTACTGTCTTTCTCCTCGGTAAATACAGAGGAGAAATACTCATTGAGGACTTTGCCCATCACCTGTCCCTGCACACAGGGGTGACCGCTTTTACTCCTGAGAGGTCCCAATCTCTCTCAAGTTACCCTTTCCCTCCTTATCTATCTCTCTAGGTACTAATAAAAGTCTTGTCTTGTTTGTCTGTCTGTCTGTGAGATCAAGGAACTATGGCAAAACTACACAATAGCGTGAACATTTTTGCAGAATCTTGCTCAGCTTTTTCCCGTGGTCGTTTCGTATCAAGCTTCTTCACATTTGATGTTATGTTTTACAAGAAATTTTACATTTTTAAACTTAAAAACTCAAGATTTTGGATTAAAGGGGGGACCTACGCCAAAACGGCAGACGGTAGCGCAAACATTTTCACATCACCTTACGCACCTTTGTCCCCTGGTCGTTCCTGTCAAGTTTCCTTCCGATTTGATGTTATATTTCACAAGTTATTGATATTTAAATTTTTCAAAAAGCCAAATTCTCAATAATAACTGTTGCTGTGCTATGAGAGGTTTCAGACAGACCAGTGTGTTGGTGGGAAAGGCGAGTTGCAGCAATGACATCACAATGGCATCTCAAAGACCAGAGTGACAAGGGGAGGGGGGAGGCACAGAGACATAGAAAGAGTGAGAGCGAGTGAGCGAGAGAGAGAGAGAGAAAATGAGAATGAGAGAATATTGCCTTGAGGAACGGGTTGCGTGGTAGACCAGGCATCCTGTTGGGAAAACGGGTGAGTGTGGTATATTGCCTTGGGGAACGGGTTGCGTTGGGGAACCAGGCCTCCCGTGGTGGGCTATGGGTGAGTGGTGGATTATTGCGTTGGGGGAATGGGTTATGTTGGGGGAACGGGTGACTGATGGAAACGGGTTGTGTTGTGGAACGAGTTAGTGGTGGATTATTGCGTTGGGGGACGGGACCCAATGAGTCCCACTTGGTCTAGCATATTACTAAACTCTCGTCTTGTTTGTTTCTATCTAACTATCTATGTTTGTTATCCCATGTGATCCTGGACCTACGCCAAAACAGTACATGATAGTGCTAACCTTATTCATCATTGCCCTGCGGTCGTTTGTGTCAAGTTTTTTCACAAGTTATTTACATCTTTAGATTTACAAAATCACAATTTGAGAAAAATGTCTTCCCTGTGCTTACAGCTATAACGTTACAATGGGATTGTAGCCCCGCTCGTAACATTGTTCCTATCCAAGTACACTGAATCCTGCTAGCTCTAGCAGGTGCAAATGCATTTTTCTTAAAGTCACAGTACACTGAATATTTTTTAATGTTTAAAATGAGGGAGGGTGAATATGGCAAAATGAGCAGCCTCTGCGCAGTTGGGGGCTATGGGTGAGTGGTGGAATATTGGGTTGGGGAAATGGGTTGCGTTGGGGGACTGGGCGTCTGGTGGCATATTGCATTGGGAACGGGTTGCATTGGGGGACCAGGCCTCCTGTGGGGGCTATGGGTGAGTGGTCCAATATTGGGTTGGGGGAACAGGATGTGATGGGGGACCAGGCCTCCCGTGTGACAGAGACCCAACGGGTTCCACTTGGTCTAGTGTATTTATAACATCTTTTGGGATTGTACTTAATGTTACCCGCCAAAGCTATCTCCTGGCTCCTTTTTACACTTCTGATCTCCTTTTTCAATTTACTCCTTAGCTCCAGAAATTCCTACAGGGATGCACTTGACCCCAGCTGCCTATACCTGTCCCATGCATCATTCTTGTTTTTGACTAATGCCGTAATTTCCCTCATTAGCCAAGCTTCCTAACTTTTGCCTACTTTGCCCTTCACTCTAAAGGGGACGTACATATCCTGAATTTTGACAGCACACTTTTAAAAACATTCCACTTGGCCGATGTTCCTTTTCCCTCAAATAACCTGCTCCAGTCAACTTGAGCGAGACCTTCTCTCATACCCTCAAAGTTCGTCTATGTTGATTTGAGCATGGAAGGGAAGGATGACAAGACAATGAGTAAACTGCTCATGTACCTAGTTGGTACGCAAAGGAGAGAGCTCTACCAAACGCTAGAGACACGGACGCTGGAGGGCAACGTACAAGAAGTTACGCTAGAGCAGATTCTCTATGCTTTCGAAAAGCATTGTGAAGTCATTAATAGAACTGAAGCTCTTGCCAGCTCATTGTGGTTTCAGGGAGTTGAAGGATTCACTGATACATGATAGAATAATACGCAGGACAAGAGATGACATGCTGCGGGAGAGACCTCTCCGTGAAACCTCACATGACTTAGAAATGTGTGTGAAGGCATGCCGGGCTTCAGTGCTTGCCAAGGCCAGAGTTGATGTCCTGTTAGGTGACCAACTACAAGAGGTTTGTGCAGTGAGACAAGAGGGGAAAAGATACCAGCCAACCATACAGTGCAAATACTGCGGATACAAACATGAGAGGAAGAAGGAGAAATATCCGGCTCATGGCCGGTAGTTTCAAATGCCATAAGAAAGGTAATTTCGAAAACAATGCATGGAAAAGCAAGTGCAACAGAAGAACCAGAAGAAAGAAAAGAAAGGGAAAAAACCTGTGCATGCAGTGGAGGAAGTGGAGAGTTCCAGTGATGAGTATGATGACAGTCAAGAGGATGATGAAATTCACACAATGGAACTGCAACCAGAAGCAGTAAAGCAGAGAGTGTGCACAGTGTGGAGGAGACTCAATTCCCAAAGAAAATCATGATGCTGAAAGGGAAGGAAATAAAATTCCAGGTGGACAGTGGAGCCACATGTAACATCATTCACAAGATGTATGCAAAGGATGTGGATGAAACCAAGCATGTATTGTCGATGTACAACAATATGACAGTGGTGCCTCTTGGGAAAAGCAAGGTGAGACTAGTGAACTCAAAGAATGGAAGGAGATACAAAGTAGAGTTTGTAGTCCTGGAGGAAGACTGCATTCTAATCCTGGGACGCAGGGCAGCCTAGCAGATGGAGTTCATATCAGTGTGTAAAGAGAATATAATGACATTGAATGGCAGTGAAATCCCTCTGAGCAAGGAAAGACTGATGGCTGAGTATGCTGATGTGTTTGAAGGGACAGGTAAATTTGAGGGCAAGTACCATCTGCAGGTAGATGACAGCATAACGTCGGTGATCCATCCGCCACGAAGAGTCCCTGTAGCCTTACGGAGTGAGCTGAAAGAGGAGTTAGGCAGACTAACAGAAACTGAAATAATTACCCCAGTAGAGACCCACACTCCATGGGTATCCAGCCTTGTGTGTATAGAAAAGCCCAAAGGAAAGTTGAGAGTGTGTTTAGACCAGAGGGATCTGAACAAGGGGCTGAAAAGAAGTCATTACCTAATGACGACGATTGAAGATGTCCTCACAGACCTGAATGATGCCAAAGTCTTTAGCATGTTTGACGCCAAGAATGGGTTTTGGCGGTTTTGGCATGTGGAACTGGATGATGAGAGTTCTCAGCTTACAACAGTTAACACAGCATATGGCAGATATAGATGGAGACGCATACCATTTGGTCTGTTCACGCCCCTTGAAGAGTTCCAGTGATAACAGAACCAAGTGCTGGAGGGCCTGGAAGGAGTGAGGTATGTTGCTGACGACATCCTAGTGTTTTGGAAAGGAAAAACTGCACAGGAAGCAGAAAGAGACCATGACAGGAAGGTCAGAGCTCTGATAGAGAGGTGTTGTGACAGAAACCAGAAGCTGAACATAGGGAAGGCAAAGCTGAAGGTGAAGGAAGTCACTTTCATAGGACATAGAGTCTCTGCTGCAGGACTGAAACCAGATCCAGGGAAGGTAGAAGGTAGAAGATGCCTAACCCAACGGATGTCCAAGGCGTTCAGCGATTTATTGGGTTTGTTAACTACTTGGGCAAACTCCTTCCTGGACTAAGCAACCTATGTGAACCGCTACGCAAGCTGACACAGAAGGATGTAATTTGGTGTTGGGCAGAGGTGCATGACAGGGCGGTGATGGAAATAAAGAAGCTAGTAACTGCAGAGCCAGTACTCAGATACTATGATCCATCCAAGACGCTGACATTACAGGCCGATGCGTTAGAAACTGGACTTGGTGTGGCACTGATGCAGGACATTGGTGTGAATGGCTGTTTAAGAAGGGCAAGAGAATGTCTGCACTGGCCCGGAATGTGTGCAGAAATCAAGGACTTCGTACAGCAATGTGAGACATGTCAAGCTCAAGGGAAAGAGCAACCAAAAGAAACACTGCATTCCCATGAAATTCCAGAGAGGCCATGGGCGAAGGTGGATGCAGATTTGTTCCACTTGGATGGAAGGAACTATTTGATCACTGTGAACTACTTCTCAGGATATTGGGAAATAGACTATCTAGAGAAAACACTGGCAGTTAATGTCATCCAAAAAAATCAAAGGCCAGTTCGCAAGATATGGAATACCAGATCAGCTTATCACAGATAATGGGCCACAGTTCACAGCTGAGGAGTTCAAGAGATTTGTCAAGAAGTGGCAGTTTGAACATACGACCGCATCACCCCATTATCCACAGAGTAATGGAAAGGCGGAGAGCAGTGTGAAAGTTGCGAAGTCATTGCTGAGGAAGGCTAAGGCTGCAGGAGTTGAACCTCACCTGAGCATACTAGCTTTTCGCAACATCATCACGCTGATGTTGACCGGGATGACCTGGTGACGTCGCCTGAACCTGAGAAAATCAATCGACCTATGAGCCGACCATCGGTCCCCAGGGAGTCAAACCCTGACAACAAGATCTGGTAGATGCGTTCGAAAGCCACTCTATCTGCAGGATTATGTGCCCTACTAAGGATAGCGCCTATACATGTAGTTGATTATAGATTTAAAAGGCGATTGGGTTATGTTTAAAAAGCTATTGTTATATTGTTCTTTTATAGTTTGATTGCATCGTTTTATTTAGAAGTAGTGGTAATGGCCATTTTAAAACTAAATAAATAAATATACAAACAAACAAATAAATAAATAGATAAATGGAAAGGGGAAAGGAAATGAGGAACGAGACGTGTTGTTCAAAGTTTAGATAATTCCGAGCACTGAATTGTCGCAGATCCAACGAATGAGAATTTGGAAGCTACCACGGAAATGTAATGCCAAATGCATGTTAGAAAATGGACTGTCGGACACATGTGGGACAGTGAAATAAGATGCTATGGAAGAATTTAATTTATTGTGAAACATGTAAAGTGCCTGTACATATGTGTTTTGTAAACAAAAGGGGATGTTATGGGAATAGCGCCATCTGTGTTGCAGTACAGATGATGCAATGCACATGATGCAATACACATGAGGCAGTAGCCAAGATGGATCTTGAATGGCTGAACCCAAGGCTCGAGTGTAAAGCCTCTGTTAATTAGTTGTGAAGCTGTAATGGAGCAGTTTACAGTAAGGAAACACAATATTAAAACACCCCAGTTGAGCATTTTAATGCATGGACTGTCTCCGTCCTGACCAACTCCTTAGCCCACATTCATTTCCCCATCTTCCTGTTCTTACCTTTTCTAGCACGAGGTACTGGAAGCAATCCTGAGATCACCACCCTGCTGGTCCTGCTTTTCAGTCTTCTACCCAATTCCGTAAACTCGTGTTGCAGAACCTTGTGAGATACGCTTTGTGCTCACAATCACTGCTCAAAGACTAAATCTTGGAAGCAAGAGTTCTTTATTCCTCACGACTCTGCAGACCCGGGTGCCTCTCCAAGTTGAGACACACCGAAGCCAAAGAAGTCATCCCCCTTTATACACAGAATTTTACATTCAACCTCCCCTCCGGACCCTTCTCCAATCAGGGTCTGAGGTGCACAATCTGTAGGTACATCCCACCGTACATCCCCTCGCACCTCCCATATCATACATCGCATGTTCAAACATGTTCATGGTAATGAGCAGTTGCTTGACCAGGGGTGTGTTGTAATATTCATTTATTCTATTAAGCATGCTCAGTTGCTCATGACCTACCCTAGTTTTACTCACCTCCTAGTGAACCCTCTCAGTTCTCCTATATCAGTACTAAAGCTAAGCTATAGTGACAAGGGTCCCATCTATCACTCCATTCCACTGATAGGGATCTCTCTACATCACTCCCTTCTACCGCTATACAATGCTATTACTTCTTACTCAAGGACTCAAGGATGGGTCTGGTAACCTTCAGACACAGCTGTGTCAGAACCCTCTCTCCGGCCCCTCTCAGTTCGAATTCTCTTTAAAACTCCTTACTTTAATGGGGTTTAATCACTTTATCCCTCACAACCTCCTTCCTCTTCCTACCTATATCGATCATGCCAACATGCACAACAACCTCCGGCTGCTCCCCCTCACTCTTGAGGATGCCGTGCTGCCACTCTGAGACGTCCTGGACCCTGGCGCCAGGAAGGCAACACACCATCCTGGAGATCTCGCCTGCTGCCGCAGAATCTCCTGTCTGCACCTCTGACTATCGAGCCCCCACCACTATGGCTCTGCCTGACGTCACTCTTCCCCGTTGAGCCTCAGCACCAGGGTTGGAGTCACAGCCTTGACTGCCACTCAATCTTGTTGTGTTGTCCGCTCCGACAGCTCCAAAGTAGTTGTACCTGTTTTCAATAGGTACAGCCACTGGGGACTCCTGCACTCCATCTTCTCTTCCTCTTTGTCACCCTCCTTCGCATCCTTGGTGTGACAACCTCACTGTCGGTCTTGTTCAGCAAACTCTCTTTTTCCTGGATGGTCCTGATGTCATGCAGCTGCTGCTCCAGTTCCATAACACGTTCATTCAGGAGCTGCACCTGGACACAATTTATAGAATTGCAGATGTTTTTAATGCAATTCTATTGCATTTGATTAAACCTCCCCGTGTGAAGTTTAGCTCAGTACAATGTGATTTGAGCAAAATAGTAAATCTTAACATCCTTGTTAAAGTTTGTTTTAATGGGCAATCCGTGACCTTTTCAACTGAGATCTGAATTTTTAAATATTCATTTGAAAAAAGGCCTATTATTTCAGTGCAAAGTTCGGTGCTATGATCATGTCCTTAACGCAATGTAATTTTAATGTGCAGTTCTAAGCTTCCAAGTGGTTTTGCCATTTAATCAAAAAATCTTTAAGCCTGCAGATAATGCACTGTGTTGTAGATGTGACTAGAATATGCAAACAGCTTACAATGCTTGACTCCAGAAGGTTACAGACATGAATTTAGAATTTGTCTGTGAATTCCTGATATTTTTAAAACAATCTCATTTTAAAACGTTTTACACAGATAATTGCTAAAATCATACTTTGTTTCATGGTGATTAATCTGATAATAGGAAGATTCCAAAATTTTTGGAAATATTCAAAAGAAAAACTTCAATTCCATTACCACGCCAAAGTGTCCCAAGAGTTCCATGGAAGAGCTGTCAAATTTAAACTGAGGCCAAGTCACATGAGGAGTTAGGGTAAAAGATGTGCCCGCAGAGGTAGGTTTTAAAGAATGTCTCAAAAGAGGAAAGACAGCAGGAAAGATCGAGAGATTTACAGAGAAGATTTCAGAGCTTCGGAACTTGGTAACTGAAGAGTTGTCTGAATAAAAAGGAACAATTAATTTTGGCATGAACAATAAACCACATTAGAGATACAAGGATATCCTGGAGAGTTTAAATCTGAAGGGGATTATTTGGACGGGGAAGGCAAAACCATGAAAGGATGCTAAAAAATGGATGAGAAATGTAATATTAATATATTGCTTAGCCAGGAATCATTATGGTTCAACAAGCAGAGATAATTGTGAACGGGACCTGGTGTGAAATCGGACAAAGGTGTTGGGGTTTTGGATGCCATCAGGTGTACAGCGAATAAACAATGGAAATGAAGAATTAATGAAGATCAATCAAGAAGTCACCAAGGATTTCAGCTGCAGATGAGCTGGACGATCAGCAATGAGCAATTTTAAGGAGGTGGAAATGGAACGTTTTAGCGATGGTACCAATATGTAGCCCAGAGCTCAAAACAGTTTTGACACCCAAGCTGTCAAATGTGACAGGTAGATTTTATGATATTTCCAACATTCCTCCCTATTGGTATTGCAACTCCAGTCTCTCTCAACCTCATAGAACAGTGGTAGGTTTTTAGTACATTTTCAGTTTGCTAGTACTAGTGAGTCAAAGCCACTTTTTAATACGTTATAGTCATTTCTAGGGTTTGATTAAGACTTTTTAGAATGCCATTAAATTCTGATATAATGGAATTAGTAAATAACAAAATTCTTTGAACGTTTAAGTGATCCTCAAAATATTTGGATAAATTCAGTGTAATAAAGAAAACTTAATGATATTTCTTTTTTTTTAGCTTATTTTGCTGCAAATGGATTTCAATTTAATAACTTTGATTAATGTAGGCATATTATTGTTAGCGAATTGCATAGTTTACATTTTATTAATTTCCTTTGAGAATTATAATGGGACAATGGTAGCGTTGTTACAAAACCTACCATCAGTGGTGCTATAGATCAGCCACTGCCTGTACGTGCGATTCCGGAGGCTTTGGGGGGGGGGGGGGGGGGGATTAAAATGCAAGTTTGTATTGGTTGTCAGAGAGGGATTTCCTCGGGCTGCTAGTTGATGAAGAAAAATCGTCCCGCTTCTGTTCCCATTTTTAAAAAATTTGCTGGACAATTGCGTCGCTGGATTGAAGTTAAATGCAACTTCTAATGCCTTCAACGCCTTCAACATCACGGATCACAATATCAGGATAAAACAAAAGGTATGTCGTTCATTTCACATATTATCTTGCTTTTTGGTGTGACTTCATTTTTTTAAATCTTATGACGTGAAAAATGTTATTTAGGCCCCCATACGAATTGGCCATGTCTTGCCTGCTGATATGGGCTTAAAATTTATGGCAACGGCAACATTCCAATCGATCACATTCCAGAAACATCCACTCTCATGGTAATCAAATTCTTTTTTTTTTGCACAATCATGTCACAAGTACATCTAAATCATCTATATTTTGTGTTATTGTCTATCCATGATCAATATTTTCCATACCAAATATTCACAGTTTTAGTCAGATGTTTTGTGCAAAAAATAATGATTTTGATTATCTTGAGAGTGGATGTTTCTGGATTAATTTATGGAAATTAAACATTAAATTCCTTCCATTTGGCATATAAATTCATGACAAAGTGAGATTTAAAAATCATGTTATATTGTGAATTCTTGTGTGAATGGGATCAGTTTGTTATTTGTTATTTGGATACTTAGGCTTTTTAAAAAAATAGCCTTTTCTTAAGAAATGGATAGATGTTTAGATCTAGTAATTGCATTTAGATTAATTTAATTGATTTGATTAATTTAATTGATATGATGAAACTGATGAATATGATTTTTTTTTGTTGGGTAATTACTATTTGTTTTAGCGTTTAACTTTATCATTGCTACCTTTTTTTCTAAAACTGCAAATAATAACTTGTTTCTGTTAATGCTGTTCAGTGTTTTTTTTTCCTTTACATTATAAACAGATGTCTCCGAAGAAGAAGTGCAAAATTGTCAATCCAAATGCTCATCAAAAGAGACTGATTTAGACAGCATTCGCAGAGATTATCTGAATTTGGACTACTCCAAATGTGATAATCTACAGGACATTCTTAATGGGAAAGTAGTGGGCAGAAAGGCATGTCATGCGTGGTTTGAAGAGCAAAATCTTGTGGAAAAACAAGGTGTACAAAGTTGTTTATTGGTTACAATCTGAGGAGTATGATGATACTACTGATTATGATATGCCAATATACCAGCTAGCAACTGATCTTCTCCATAAAGACTTGTTTTTTTGCTAGAAATTGTAATTTCTTTACCTGTCTGTTACGGACTTACAGCATATAATACAATAATATTAAAGTTCTGATCTTGAGAGTATCACGTTTTTTAATTTTCAAGGCAGTCTCGGTGTTTATTACTATTTCCGTCACAACGGGCAATTTTGTAATTAGCTACAATTAGGTAACTAACTAATTCTATGCTTTAATTTCAGGTCATCCAAGTAAGATGTTTCATATTTGTTTCAGAATGCTTCAATCTATAATAACTGAAAACTTCTTTCAGTTCTCTTAATTTTTAAGAAAGTTATGGGCTTTTGACTGTCCCCAATCACAGCTTTTGTGTTAAGTCAATGGAAAAGCAATAGGGAACAAGATGCTAATTTTCGAGTATGAAAATGACCATAAATGGTTTAATACTGAAGATATGAAAGTGAATTAGGTGTCAAATTAAAGTTATTTTTATGCTTTATCTGATGGGTTAATTACAGGCTTGATTTTTAAAATCTCAAAATGTTGTAACATTCCTAACAATGGTATGATCAACTTTAAATTGCTGTTCAGTTTTGGATCCTGAAGGAATAGTTGAAAAATAAATCTGATCCAAGAATTTATAGTTGTAAACTGCTTTCATATAAACATTTGTGTTGTCTAATACATTCTGTTTTTATTTTCTCACAGGTTAATGAGATTTACCATGATGAGTCTCTGGGAGCTCATGTCAATGTTGTGCTGGTGCGAATAATCATGCTGAGTTATGGAAAGGTAATTGAAAATCTCTTTCTAACTGAGCATTTATGTAGCCTTCAGTAGAGAAGAAATTATCTTTTTTTTTATGGTCCCTATAAATCAGCGAGTTATTTTCATTCTTGGGAGCCAGGAGTCTCTTCACAGTTACCAGTGGGGGGGTTCATGGCATTACAGACGCTCTGAAGGTCATCTTGGTTGGGGGTTGGTGGAACAAGAGTGGTAAATATGTTTAATTGTCTCATGCACCGCAACGGGGCAATGAAATTCTTACTTACTGCTACTTTCCAAGTCAATCTAATAAACAACAAATAAATATACAATAATCAGTCTTCTTCGTGCGTTTGAAGCAGCAGAAGTCCGCAGCAGGGTGATGCCATCCAGTTCGACATCTGTAGGTGCCCACCCTAAAAAGGACGCATGCTCCGGGTTGGCGCCAAGCTGCGGCGCTGCTGCTGTCTCTGTTTGTTGTCGTTCGCCTGACTGAGATCAGTTGACAGGGCTCACCACGGGGAGGTCGACAACACAAACCCCACAATAATCAGTAATACTTTAATAAGAAGAAACCAGGTCATAATAATGCAAAACTGAATGTTTTGTGACTAAGAAGAGCCACCTTTTCATGATCCTTGAGACAATTATTATTACATTCTTGTGGAAATGTTTCTGTTGTTGTTATTGTTTTGGGGCTAGTCAGTCCATCAATTACTGGTGCCTGTCATGATGTGAATGTTGTGAACACCTTTCTAGTTCCTCACTTGGTAATGGCGTAATCTAATGGGCATTGTAACCTGGGTTGGGGGTGTTGCCATAAGGTCTGTATGCCAAAACCCACAAAAATAAAGTGCTTATCTGGTGAATAAATGTTGACTGGAGAACAAGGATAAGTGACATTTTGCGTCGAGACCCTTTTCCACTTTGTGTTCTTTTGGAACATAATGTGCAGTTGTACAATACATTGTTGTGGTCGCACATGCAATATTGTGTACAGTTTTGGTTACCTTGCCATAGCAAAATTATTATTGGAATTACTAAAAATATTATTAAGGTTTTATTACCTTATTGAAGTAGATAGGGTAGATGCACGGTCTTTTACCCAGACTAGGAAATCAAGAACTAGAGGACATAGGTTTAAGGTGAGAGGGGAAAGATTGAATAGGAATCTGAGAGGCAGTTTTTTCACACACAGTGCGGTGTGTGTATGGATTGAACTGCCAGAGAAGGTATCTGAAGCAGAAACTATAACAACATTTAAAAGACATTTGGACAGGTACATGGGTAAAAAGGTTTAGAGGTTTAGAGGGATATGGGCCAAATGCGGGAAGGTTGGACCGGTGTAGATGGGGTACCTTGGTTGGCATAGGCAAGCTGGGGTGAAGGGCTTGTTTCCATGCCCTATGACTATGATTCTTTAGGGGCTGTTCCACTTGGGCGACCCAATCCGCGAGTTAAGAAGAGTGTCTTCGACCTTCAAGCTCGAGGGCACTCACCTGGAAAACCTCGAGCTGGATCGACCATCCTCATTGAAACTGCGAGCTAGATCGACCGACCGCACACACACACAAACACATCGCAAAGGAGGGGGCCAGGGAAAGCGGGGGAGCGCTGTCTGAAATTCACACCCGCGATGAAGTGGAAGGTAAAACGGCTGCATAATAACGGTAAGCCCTTTAGAGAGCGCGGAGGGCGGGGGGGGGGGGGGGGGGGGGGGGGGGGGGGGGGGGAGAAGTGGGAGGAGAAGGGGGGAGAAGGAGTGGAGGCACTTTTAAGAAGTATAATAAAGTTTAGCGGGATTTTAACTACCGGTAGGTTTCCCTTGGTCCTGAAAACTCCAATGAGCCAATCAAAATGCCCGGTCAGCAAAGGAGATTAGCAATGGCCGCCATCGACTGCCTGTAACTAAATAGCGACCACACTCCACTGCACTACGAGTTCAAAAGAACCATGCTGACCAGATTTTACTCAGGGAAAATTTTTCAACATGCTGAAAAATTTTCCACGACCTAGCTGAGCCCACGAGTATTCAGGAACTTCCCTCGAGCACGAAGGAGATTTCCAGCGAACTCATAGGACCTCCAAGGATTGCGTGTCGACCATGCTGTGAGTTTGAAGGTCGAAGACACTTTTCTAAACTCACAGATTAGGTTGCCCAAGTAGGAAAGCCCTTTAAGGTAGAAAGAGTACAAAGAAGATCTACAAGAATGTTGGCGGGAGTCAGGGGCTGAGCTATAGGGAGAGTTTGGGAAAGCTTGGACTTTATTCCTTGGAGTGTAGGAGACTGCGGGGTGACCTTATGGAAGTGTATAAAATAATGAGAGGCATAGTTAAGGTGACTGCACATAGTCTTCTTCCCATGAAAGGGGAATCAGAAACTAGAGGGCATAGGTTTATGGTGAGAAATAATTAAAAGGGAACTGAGAGGTAAATTCTTCACACAGAGGGTGGTGTGTATATGGAGGAAGCTGCCAGAGCAAGTAGTTGGAGCAGATATAACAAAAATATTTAAATGCATTTGAAGAGGTACATATATAGAAAGGTTTAGAGGGGTATGGGCAAATGTGACTAGCTTAGTTAGGCCATCTTGGTCAGCATGGATGAGTTGAACCAGAAGCCTGTTTCCATGCTTTAAGATTCTTGGACTCAAATTTCCTTAGCAATACATATGCCTTGGAGATGAAAATTATGTACAAGAGGAATTCAGGCCCAGAAGACCCCAATCAACTTTACAGAGGCTTGTAGTTTGACCTGGATATAACTGCAATAGCACTCCAATCTGGAAATAACCCATTTTCTTCTGGATGGCACTGAACAAGATCAATAAAAGGTGTTTGAATTTGTAAGCCCATATTCCCTAACTTTATATCAGCTCCCAAAATTAATTCAAAGATTATTGATTGCCATAGAAATGCCTTATTATATATCAATTTCATTGGCATATTTATATTGTCACTAATTTAATTGATATTCTGATATTGGTAAAGCTTTGTAAATGCTTAATTATTGTCAACTTCCCAGTGAATTGTTAGTGAATGTTCCACTGTTTAAATATTGTATTTTTGGTAGAAACCGAAGTCCCTGAAATTCAAGCATGAAGCTGCAAATGTTTTTCAGCGGTTTGCAACTGTAAATTGATCTTCCCTGCAGTGAACACAATATTGACCATTTCCAGTCATTTTACATTTCTCCAGAAATTGAACTTGGATCTTCAAGGTGTGAGTTACCATTGTAACCCTGACGGATTTCAAATCAGCCATGCACAGGATTATGTCATTCCCCCAGTGAACAGTATCTTTGAAGTTTAATGATACAGTTTCGACCATGCTGTCCCTGAAGGTCCAATCATTGAGCATAACAAGGCTCACTTGGAAAGCTGCACTGGATCGTAACACTTCTCAAAGTGAGCCCCATCAAACAGAGGATTCCAATGTCTCTCAACTCCTTAGCAGAGTATCCAAACTTTAATGCTCCTTCCATCACCATCTCATCCTCGCCCCATTTGCAGCGGCATGGTGGCGCAGCGGTAGATTTTCTGCCTTACAGCGCTTGCAGTGCCGGAGACCTGGGTTCGATCCCGACTATATGGAGTTTGTACGTTCTCCCTGTGACTACATGGGTTCACTCCGAGATCTTCGGTTCCCTCCCACACTCTAAAGATGTGCAGTTTTGCAGGTTAATTGGCTTGTTATAAATGTATTTTGTCTCTAGTGTAGGATAGTGTTAATGTGCGGAGATCGCTAGTCGGTGTGGATTTGGTTGGCCAAAGGGCTTGTTTCTGCGCTGTAATAGTAGTAGGCCCCCCTCGGTCATGACTGACCATGGGTGATGGGTCCTAGTTGTTGGCTGCTTGCTCAAAACTTCGACTAGAGTAGCATCGCTTGTGGCAGAAGGGACCAATACGGGAGTGACAGTCTGTCGCAAAGGACACATTTGTGTGTGAGCTCAGTTTCCGCGCTGTATATCTAAACTAAACTGAAAATCTCCACACAATCTTCCATAATTACAGGCACATTTGGAACCCTGGCTTTTTCCCATTAATGACAATGCCTGTTCAGTTGCTGTTGGTGTCAGTAGATAAAATGACCATCGGTGTCTTGCTGGAAGTGCATTCAATTCACACTTTGGCTGCATTTTAATTTCTAGGTTAAGGAATCTTAATTATCCATTAATAAATATAGTTGTGAAGAAAAATGTCAACAATTATTAACAAATAAACACACAATAAAGCTGGAAGGATATGAAAGTTGGAAATTCTTCAGCTCTTTAAATGCTTTATTGCTTAACGGTTAAAAAATGGCTCTGCTGATGGATACCTGTACTAGGCAGTCAAATAAATTAAATGAATTAAATACTAGGCAATCAAAAGCAGTCAAATAAATTAAATGATTCCCCTGCTACTTTCAGAAAATTCCTTTTAGATTGGCTTGAACATTACATCTAATGGAGATCCTGATACTTCCACCTGGTGTGATTTTTGATCTTGGTTCTTTTTCTCCACGATCAGTTTGAAATGAAAATAACATGGTGTTTCTTGGTGCAGCCTTGATATAATTTGATAAAAATCCAAAAGCTTGGTTTTTAGCAGTTTAAAAATTATACTGGCATATGGACGGTTTCCAAATAATTTCCATGAGAGAGATTCAGCAAATCCTCCATCTGGTATTTTGGATCATATCATATTCCGCTTTCAGTCATTCCGAATCTCTTTTTCCAAATGTGATGTAATGCCTGTTGAATGCAGCCACATTTATGGTCTCTGAATTTTTCAAGCCAGACAACTTCTGAGCTCCCACCAGCTTAGCTGGGAAACTTAGGTATCTTTAGGAATGTAATGAGCATCCCATACCATGGCTGGATTTTAGGGGAAACGTGATATTTTAAGTTGACAGAATGATGTTCACAGTTTTGAACCTTGTACTAGCACTGAGCTGAAAGGAGTTTATTCTCCTATTTAGGCAGCACAGTGGCACAGCAGTAGAGCCGCTGCCACACAGCGCCAGACATCCTGGTTTGATCCTGACTACAGGTGCTGTCTGTGCGGTGTTTGTACGTTCTCCCTGTGACCACAAGGGATTTCCCTTTGTGCTTCGGTTTCCTCCCACTTTTCAGGTTTGTAGGTTCTGTAACTTCTGTAAATTGCCCTTAGTGCATAGGATGCGAAAGATGAGATAACAGCGTAGACTCGGTGGGCTGAAGGGCAAGGTTCCATGCTATATCTTTAAACTAAACGGAACTCCCAGAAGAGAAATTCAGGGCTCAGCATTCTCAAATAATTTCAGTAATGAGAAATAAGAGAAATGGATCAAATATAACCATAACTCCATATGCTCATCCCTAAATTCTCCCAATAAATATGTCAAATATACCTCATTTTCAATAAACTACGCCGACTTATTTATTTTCAAGACGTTTCAGTTTGCTGCAACGTATCAAGGCAGTGGTAGTACTTCAACAACGCCTTGGTCCGTGGGCAGAGACTGTGCCAGCAAAGTAATTCCTCAATTTCCTTTCTGGTGCACCAGGAAACGTGTGGGCAGCTGTGTGGATTATACAAAATCCTCCATCCATTCCTTCCAACACTATGCTTGACTCACCAAAGAAAAAGACACTTGTGGAATTTGTTCTATTTTTTGGTAGCTTTAAGGATACATGTCTCGAAATTGGACCAAGGACTGCAATGTGTGTGCTATTTGATCCCATTCCAATGAAACATAAAAGGTGAATGAAAATCTGGGACTTGCAGCATGGATCGCGAAATCTGTGATTTCCGTTCCAGGTCCCCCACCTTGGCCCTGATGCATAACATGTGAGGAACCGCTGGCGTGCAGCGGTGTCCAATGACGAGCAACCCACGTCTGGATCCCACGCCCAGCTTCAATGGCCCACACCATCCACACGCTATTCTTGCAGAAGAGCCTGTATAGTCAGCTTCTACTTGCCTTAAAGGAGACCTTCCTAAGCAGGTCTCAAGCCCCAGCACTGAAAACCTGACCCAGGTGGGTCCTCTTCAAGTTGCTTACTTACCCTGCTCTCCCCCCACAACTCTCATGGTAGGAGACCCCATATCTTCAAACTCTCACTCGTGCCCAACAACCTCCCTCACCTTCTGCCCACACCCACCCCAGCCTGATCTGACAGTACCCCCCGAAAGTCAAATGCTCTCCCACAACCACTAACCCCCACCACTGACTGCCAATGGCAGCTATCTGCCTCAGTCTTCTGACACAGCCATGCTGTACAATTGTGGCACTTTGACTCACCGAACATTACCTTTGACTTGCAGTTACAGCATCCCTTCTATGATTTAAGTGGGGGGCTACCATCGACTCCACAGTCAAAAAGGCACAACAGATGTACTTCCTACAGCAGCTGAGGAAGCACAATCTGCCACAGGCAATGATGGTCCAATTCTATATGGCCATCGTAGAGTCTGTCCTCACCTTCTCCATCATGGTCTGGTTTGGCTCAGCCACCAAGCACGACATCCGGAGGCTGCAGCGAATCATCCCATCAGCTGAGAAGGTTATTGGCTGCAACCTTCTCTCAATTGATGAACTGTACACTGCAAGGGCCAGGAAGTAAGCGGGTAAGATCATCTCTGACCCTGGCCACAAACTCTTTGAATCACTTCCCTCTGGAAGGCGACTCCAGACTGTCAAAGCTGCCACAGCCAGACATAAAAACAGCTTTTTTTCCACGAGTTGTAGCTCTACTCAATAGCCAAAAATCTGGAGTCTCCTTTTGTTCTGGTATTTTGTTTGGTTCACATGTTTGATCAATGGTGTTTTATTATGAATGTTTAGTGTTTTATGTGTCATTCGTAACTGTCACTACATGTCATGTTGTCACTTGTGGCGGAGCATCAAGGCAAATTCGTTGTATGTGAATACTTGGCCAGTAAACTTATTCATTCATTCATTCATTCACCAATCCTAACTCCCATCCACACATCCTGACCTACAATCACTGTACCAACACCCTAATACTATAGATAGTTGGCGGCTTACTGCTGCCTTAGTTCCCTTTCATTTTATCACCCTCCACCACCCTCCCTGTTCCCCACATTTCCTAGGCCCTGCACTTACTTGACTTCCTTTGAAAGCTCTGCATGTGAAGTGCACAAAGGAAAGATCACCTCAATTTTGCATATTTTGCCAAAATTAGGAATATAATCATTGGACCTTCAAAGGGTACCAACAAAGATTTAACAGTAAATTGTTACTATATCACTGTTTGTGTGGGAAAATTCCCTGATATTTTCCCTGTAGAAATGTCCATTCTCTGAAAGCAAAGATCAGGAAGGCATGCAGGCCTCAAACCTTTATTCTCCACTGCCTCACAATGTAGAGTTGAGTTTGTTGTGTCTTTGAAAGATGTGGCCCATTTATTCTAAGCCAACAGGTTAGGAGAGATGTTCCCAATCCTTTAAGTTCATTTTCAGCCTGGAGTGTTCAAACATGAACAAGCCAAGAATCTAAGCAAGAAGCCAAAATAGGTCATAAAGTGTTCAGTTAAAGAATTTGGGCCATCCCACCCATTGCTGGTCTCAAAACTTGCAGACTATTTTTCTACGAATCATTCAATTAGATTCAGGTTGTTTTACATCTATCACTTTGAAGCCTGTACATTCTTGCCTAAAATATATCTATCATTCATTCGAAAATCTGGATTAATCTTGTGCAAAGGGTCAAAAGGGAGATGACTGGTCCCTTAATGTGAGCCTGAGAGCAGGAAAGTGGGAAACCTGTGACTATATTGTCAAGGAGGACAGTAGTGGCATGAGTATATGTCAACCCCTGGGACCTTGGTTCCCATCCCTCATTTTTTCTTAGCAGTGTTTATCTTCTAGCTCTTGTCATCTTAACAATCCAGACTACAGGTTTGGTAATTTACTACCTAGGTCCTAGACCTCTGAACCAGATACTGATAGTGGCAGAGAGTGAGAATGCTGACAGAAGGCATGAGTTATTTCTAGCATCAAACCAAACACTAAAGTAGCTGTTAAAAGTTGCGTATGTTCCATGAGTCCCAAGGTCAGGACTAGGCGGTTGGATATTGACAGCAACACACTGGTGATCAGAAGAGGCATGTCGTTAAGTGTACAAAATGCATAGAAATAGTGTGAAATGTGTATATCTACATCTGAGATTTTATGTTTAGATTTTGTACATAGTTAATGCTTGAGCAGTTTAAGATTATGTTATTTGAAGAGCAGGTGCTTGGTGAGAGCTATTAGAACTGTGTTACAACTACTTCCCTTATCTGTACTCATGTCACGGTGACTAAATAGTTCAGCTGCTTGTCTGTGCTTTAATGCATAATTGCAGTTGACATCCTACCCCCAAGCAGATGTATTTTGTCCTATATTCAAGCATTCCTTCAAACCACCTCACCTCTGTCAACGTACCATTGCCCCTTGGGTGTTCTTAGTGCAAAGCCACTTGTACCATAAGGAGAAACATCGACAAAACTTCCAATGATAAACATTTTCGAAAGAATTAAAACTGTGTTTTTCCGACGTCAATCTGCAAGTGGGGATTTTTTGCCAAGAAAACACTTAAGAGAAATTCAGGCACACACTGTATGTGATTTTCCAATTATTTAAGTTATTGGCTCAAGAGCCAGGGAGAGTATATGCCAAGTTCCTGATACCCACTGCAGGAAGACAGTTCCAGACCAGGAGCCCTGATTTATTCTGATAAATTCTACATTGGGCAGGTAAACTGCCCCAATTATTGCCATCAATTGAAAATGAAAATTGAGCCCACTGGTTTAAGACCTGCGCCAAAATGGGCAAGAAAACAATTTCAGAGATTCCTTTGCCAGTATTCCAAAGCTTAACTTCAGTGCCAAAATGTCTGGAATCCATATGAGAAAGAAAAAGGAGTCAGGCAGACTGGAACACTAATCAGTGACAGATAGAATACCAAGAGTGTTGGAGAGCGGGAGACAAGCTGGAAACATTGTGTGTGGAAACCGTAAAAAATAAATTAACGTTTTTAATCTGTCCAAACTCAATCAAAAGTATTCGATGGAAGTGAAAAGCAAGTTGTTAATAATCGGTTTTGAAAACATTGTGTAATATTACCACATTTCAGTGGTCTCTCATTTTGAAAAATGATAACTGTTCTTGTGGTGAAACCCAGTTGAAATTGCACTTTAAGAAAATCATTATTTTTCAAAGTCTGCTAGCCTGATTGAAGTTGGAAATCCCACTCAAAGTCTGGAGAACGTGTGCAGATGGGCCTATTCCCAGCTGAAGTCTGATACGAGTCACGCAGAATATCACGATCATGCTATCTTTCTAACAAGGCAAGATTTTGGTCCATCGGGAATGCAAGGTACTGTACTCCATTCAGACTGGCAATTATTTTTATTTTATTTGATCAGATACAGTATAGAGTATCACGTTGGTAAATAATTCACCTTTAAGTCATCAGCATTCCAGTTCAAAAGTAGTGCATGGTATGATGAAAAAGGAGCTGAGGGGGAGTAGAGGGTGTGGATGTGAGGTCCATTTGAATTCGAGTCTCAGCCTGATGAGCACAGACCTTACAGTTTATCCACAGGCAATCGGCCAGTCACATCTGTTTGAATTTTGTGCTACTGTCAACAATCAGAGGGAAGAAAACTATGAATATAATGATGTGGATAAGTTGGTTTTGTGGGGGTGGATGTAAGGTGTGAGTGATGATCAGGATGGAGAGTCACCATTATCCTCTTAGTAGAAATGTCATTTGTATTTCCCAGCCGCATTTGAAGTAAGTTATTTTTTTAACAAGAACATCTGTCCAGCGGTGGTCTGACGTTACAAAGCACAAGCTAGCTCGTGTACATCAGGTTTTCCAGAAAGTAAGCAAGTTGCATCGAGAGCAAAAAGAGAATTAAATATGTTGATTCAATATATTCCGCCTAGGATATCTGAGATGATACGTAACCACCATCATCGAATGTTTATAGAAAACTGGTGGGCACTTTGCTGCCTGTTTGATGCTTATAAAATGACAAATTTGCGAAGTCTATTCACAAACACATTGTTAGATATTTTGTAGTAATAATAGACATAAATTATAAGCCTCTGGAAAATAGTCTAACTGGAAAAAATAAATGCATTGTCGCACAGATTTTGCTTATTGTCATATTCTATGCTCGGTAGAGGGAATCCAGTTATTAATTATTGGTGACTTGTCATGCATGCATTTCTAAGCTTACTGATTTTAATCTGTCTGACACAATAAATAGTTATATTTCCTCTGTGTTTATTTTCAGAGTTGGTGTAGCAAATACCATCTTACATGATGTGGAATATTTTACAAATTAAAGCAGAATGAAATAGGAAAGATATTTGGTCAATCTAACCATGACAATATCACTGATAGAGATAATTTAGAAAAAATTGCATTCATATAATCTCACTTAGAGAAAAATGTGGTAATTATCACCAACATGGTTGAAAAGAAACACAATTGTCATTTTTGGTGCTTGTACAATATTTATGGTCTCCTGTCATTACAGGTTATGCCCCAGTTACAGGAATGTGCCATCCAGTGCGAAGTTGCACCCTGAATCATGAGGATGGCTTTTCATCAGCATTTGTAGTTGCTCACGAGACTGGACATGTGTAAGTCTTAATCCGTGCAGTTACAGAGCAAACAAAGAATGCTCATCCAAAGAGCAAGATTAACAATGTTAAGCATTAGAACAGCACTTGCACTAATTTAATAATTTGATACCAGTATACGTCACATATATTTTACAGTACCCAAGTCAATTGGAAAAATACAGAGTGGAATTTTGATCAAAATGGGGTGTATTTCAGATGGCACTTACAGGTGAAAGGAGGGCAGGTGTGTTCCAAAAAGAGGGGGTTGAGTTACATGCTCTGCCTGGAACAGTAGAATGAGGGATCCAAGTTGCATTGAGTGAGACAATTGGAAAATGTCAGAGAAGAATGGCGAGAGCAAATTCCAAAGCTGGAATTGGAAATAAGAAAGGTAGACACAAAATGCTGGAGTAACTCAGCGGGCCAGCCAGCATCTCTGGAGAGAAGGAATGGGTAATGTTTCGGGTCAAGACCCTTCTTCAGATTGGAAATAAGGACATGGATTTGAAATTGTCGCAGAAGCCGGTTGTGATGATGAGCAAATGGAGCTGAATAGTGGAAAGAGCTAAGATTTTAAGATGATAGTGAGTAAGGTTTTATGGAGATTTTTGACAAAAGTAAGTGTAGGGCTGGCAGAATCTACTCACTTTTGGCTGCAAAAGCATGTCCAACGGGTGAAGTTGTACACTATTAATGGCATTAAGACACCGGCTCAACAAAAGACAGACTAAAGCTGTTGAGTATATTGTTCCTGGATGCTTTGGTGATAATTTAATGCTTCAGATGTACACATCTGTTGTAACAGTTTATAAGGTCCCACAATTTGCTTTTGTCCCTAACAGAAAGGGTCATAAGAATGTGTTCTTCTCTGAAATAAAATGAAACCATGTCTGAAGCAGAGGCTTGCTCACCAACCATAGCCAAACCTCTATAAGGGCCTTGATCATTTGTAAAAGTATATTGAAAGACTATTACACAACATTTGCAGAGGTTTCTGTAAATGGAAGCATTTATAGCGAAAGAAGGGGAAGCTCAATTGATGCAGAGGTTCTTAAAGAAACAAAAGATCTGTACTTCTTTAACATTTACATTACATGTTGTGCAATATTGCTGCTATTAACATTTCTGTCATAATTTTAGTTTGTTTTACACCAATATTTGAAGAAACTGATTTGGCAACTAATCTTTTCCTCGCTTTATGCTAAGTATTATTTGTAAATTGTCGTGAACTGCAGTATTTCACTCTTGGTATTCCAAGGCGAATGGGGAATGTTAGGCAGATGGCAGGTGCCTGAGGGTATTTACAGCCAACCTGCAAAGCACTGCGCACAATTGCTTCCACATCCCGTCGGTCAGCAGACTACCGGTGGTGGAGCTTTGCCATCTGCAACTATCACACTCGCAGGCAAACTGTAGCATCGCAGCTATCGTGTTTGCGGCAGATACTGGCTAACATTAGCTAATGTGCCACAGGCATATGGATAGAACTATAGCTTGAACAGTTACATCCCACACTTACTTCTATTCTCCTTCTGAGAAACATCACACTTGATTGGAGGAAATGAGTCACATTTCTGTCGAGCTCTTCACATCAGAAAATACCTTACAGGCAATACATTGATATAAAAGCAGAAAACACAAGGCAGCCTGGCAATAACCAAGGCTGTCATTTAGAGTAGGGAGCCTCTTCTGAGAAGCTGGTTAATTGACATCTGCATTTGTGTCTGGATATGGCAATGTCATCAAGCTTTGATTTGATCCATGGGTTATGGGACCAGTTCAGTTGCAGAATGTGCATCTTATTGCATGCTAAGTCATCTATTGTATACCTGCTAAATGGGGACAGAGTTAATCAATTACTAGAAACAAGGAACTTAATTTGCTGATTTACACAAAAAGACACAAAGTGCTGGAGTATCTCAGCGGGTCAGGCAGCGTCTCTCGAGACTCTTCTTCGTCACCTATCGACGTTTCCAGAGATGCTGCCTGACCCGCCGAGTTACTCTAGCATTTTGTGTCTTTTATTTCCGATCATTTACCAGCTTGAGTATGACTAGCAATCTTTACAAAGTATGCTTGCCATATATGTGACTTGAAAACATTGGGTTAGTTTATGAAACTTGTGAGTGACGGGAGCACAATAAGCCATTCCATTGTAAAATTGTTGCTTAAATTTAAGTCCTGAATATATCTGAGATATAATGGCAGAAATAAAGTGTGGTGACATGATATAGGAAAACAGTCTATGTGAGACTGAATGGCTGACACAGTGTTACATCAACTTTGTATACTTAAATAATTTTGTTCAGAGTTTCACATTGCCAGGTTTTGTACCACAAGATACTGGAATAAAAAAATGTTTTTAGTGGTATGAATTGACATGTATAGTAACAAGTGTACATTCCGTTATTGAAGTCAATGAAACTGAATTGGAGTACAACATGGATATACTCCTAAATTTGCATTTAATACACATAACCAAAAACATATAGCTGTCCCTTCATCTCCATTGTCCGTTGTAAATGGTGTTCAGCACCTGCTACTGGATACAGTAGAATTATTATTCTATCAGGAGGATATTCTAGGTGATAAGCATATCACCAGCCATCAGACAATGAAAGACACAAAGTGCTGGAGCAACTCAGCAGGTCTTGCAGCATTTCTAGACAACATGGATAGGTGACATTTTAGAATCTTCTGAAGCAGGGTCCAGCACTTTGTGTCTCTTTATGTAAGCCAGCATCTGCAGTTCCTGATATCTACATCATGGAAGGAGATGGGACTAAAGAATTACTTCACTTGCACTAAAATCTATTCCATACTTTAATATTAAAACTTTTTTTCATTTGTTCTTCATCTGCCATGTGCTCTCCAAATGCCATATTTTCATCTCTCCAGTCGCTTATTTTTAACTTTAACGTTCTAATATTTAACATTTAAGATCAAATAAAACAAGTTGTCCTACAACTTTAGGCTGTGCACGCCATACGCAAGAAGAAGAAGAAGAACTTTAAAACATTTGTGTTAGGATTCCTCCCCCCACAATTCAGCATTTGCATCAAATCTGAAATATCAAGAAACAACTTCCTGCCATTCTAACCCAGGGGTAGTTTTTAATTCTTTAAATTGCCCTCCCTTATGCATTAACCATGTAATTATCTGTTACCTGCAGCTACAGCCACTGTCAGATGCACTTGCAGGTTTCAAACAAAGTAATGAGAAAAAAATAAAAAAATTAACATTAGTATGAAATACCAAAATATTGAACTAGATAGTCATCAAATGAGGACATTGTATTTATGTAGATTATTATCTGATTTGATTGGATAGCATGTAAAACAAAACTTTTCACTCTACCTCAGTGCACGTGACAATAATAAACCTAAAAGTAAACATTAGTATCCTGACTTGTTGTCTCTCTTCATGCTAAATACATTTGTTTTGTGCTCAAGCACTTAGTGTACAAACATATACGGTTAAAAAGCCAACATTTGTGTTCAAATGTAATATGATGAATGTTTTTCATTTCTTTTCCATCCATTAGTTTGGGCATGGAACATGATGGCCAAGGCAATCATTGTGGAGATGAGATCAAAATGGGAAGCATCATGGCACCTTTGGTTCAAGCTGCATTTCATCGTTTCCATTGGTCACGCTGCAGTCAACAGGAGCTGAACCGATACCTACAGTGAGTGGGAGAGCTAAAAATCAGTTGCATACGTTTAGTTGGTCTATAAGCGAACAATATTGAGCTCAACAGTTAAATGCTGCCCAGTTTTTATTTTACATTCTCACTCAAAAATAAGTATTTTGTATTTCTGTGTTCAAAGATATTACAGATAAATCTGCTTTCCTGTGCACAATAACATTACCCCCCCCAACAGAAAAACAGCTGCAAGTATTCAAATGTCCATTTAGCATTTTTAGTTGTGCTCCCGAAAGGCCCTGTAAAAATAAATAGCCGTTGGCATCTGAGCTTACCCACAGAGGATCAGAGCTACTTATTTATCATATTCCCTCTTGTCTAGTGACTCACTCCCTGGAAACCCGGGGTTAGAAATGGGTTCACACAGCTCTAAAACAGGCAGCACTATGCTGCTGAAAATAGACAGTCTGGCATGTCGCAACTTGTGCACATTTTGTGGCATCTTGCCATTCATTGGGAAATCCAGCTTTTGATTTTTCGATGAGTTCCCTGTTTGCCCTAACGCTCTCTTTTTCCGTCATAAGGTCATAAGGAATAGGAGTAGAATTAGGCCATTCGGCCCATCAAGTCTACTCTGCCATTCAATCATGACTGATCTATCTCTCCCTCCTAACCCCATTTTCCTGCCTTCTCCCCATAACTTCTGACACTGCACTAATCAATAATCTATGTATCTCTGCCTCAAAAATATCTATTGACTTGGCCTCCACAGCCTTCTGTGGCAAAGAATTCCACAGATTCACCACCCTCTGACTAAATAAATTTCTCCTCATCTCCTTCCTAAAAGAACATCCTTTAATTCTGAGGCTATGATGGAAGTCATAATTCTGAGGCTAGGCCCAGGAGCGGTTGCAGTGGGAGGAGCGACCTCCGACCTGTAAGTTTAAAAACTCGTTCGCGGGGCTTGTTTTCACAGAGGCCCAGGAGCGGTTGCAGTGGGAGGAGCGACGTCCGACCTATAAGTTTAAAAACTCGTTCGCGGGGCTTATTTTCACAGAGGCCCAGGAGCGGTTGCAGTGGGAGGAACCTAAATCCGTAGCGTACCATTCGCAGCTCGCAGTTTAAAACAAGTGGGCTTGAGGAAGCCGCTGATTGTGTGGGTGCCTCAAGGATCTGTGTTGGGTCCACTGTCGTTTGTCATGTACATCAATGATCTGGATGATGGGGTGGAAAATTGGATAAGTAAGTATGCAGATGATACTAAGATAGGCGGTATTGTGGATAATGAAGTAGATTTTCAAAGTCTACAGAGAGATTTGGGCCATTTGGAAAAGTGGGCTGAAAGATGGCAGATGGAGTTTAATGCTGATAAGTGTGAAGTGCTACATCTTGGCAGGACAAATCAAAATAGGACGTACATGGTAAATGGTAGGGAATTGAGGAATGTTGTGGAACAGAGAGATCTAGGAATAACAGATTCAGATCTAGGAATAACAGGATCTGTGCATAGTTCCCTGAAGGTGGAATCGCATGTAGATGGGATGGTAAAGAAAGCCTTTGGTGTGCTGGTCTTTATAAAACAGAGCATTGACTATAGGAGCAGGAAGTAATGTTAAAATTGTACAAGGCATTAGTGAGACCAATTTTGGAGTATGGTGTACAATTTTTGTCGCCTAATTATAGGAAGGATGTCAACAAAATACAGAGAGTACAGAGGAGATTTACTAGAATGTTGCCTGGGATCTAGCAACTATGTTACAGAGAAAGGTTGAACAAGTTAGATCTTTATTCTTTGGAGCGCAGAAGGTTAAGGGGGGACTTGATTGAGGTCTTTAAAATGATGAAAGGGATAGACAGAGTTGACGTGGATAAGCTTTTCCCATTAAGGGTAGGGAAGATTCAAACAAGAGGGCATGACATGCGAATTAAGGGACAGAAGTTTAGGGGTAACGTGAGGGGGAACCTCTTTACTCAGACGGTGGTGGCTGTGTGGAATGAGCTTCCAGCAGAAGTGGTGGAGGCAGGATCGATTTTAACATTTAAAAGTAAAGTGGATAGGTATATGGACGGGAAGGGAATGGAGGGGTATGGTCTGAGTGCAGGTAGATGGGACTAGGGGAAAACAAATGGTCGGCATGGACTGGAAGGGCCGAGAGGGCCTGTTTCCGTGCTGTAATTGTTATATGGTTATATGCTTATATGATTGGTGGAGGAGGACTCGAGGGAGCAGCTGATTGGCAGTCAGATCCCTGCTGATTTCTTTCAGCTAAAATCCTTGCTTTGTATTGTATTGTATATTGTATTGTATCCAGGGTAAGGGGGAGGATGAGTGCCAGGGCAGTTTACTGTTCTGGATGTCAGATGTAGGAGGTCATGCAGTCAGATAGCTCTCCAGACGTCCACATCTGCGCCAGGTGCGTCAAGATAGCGCTCCAAATGGACCGTATTTGGTACCTGGAGCAGCAGCTCGATGACCTCCGTCTGGTCAGGGAGAGTGAGGAAGCCATAGAGAGGAGCTACAGACAGGTGGTCACTCCAAAACCACAGGAGGCAGAAAAGTGGGTCACGGTTAGGAGAGGCAAGGGGAAGAAGCAGGGACTAGAGAGTACCCCGGTGGCTGTACACCTTGGCAATAAGTACTCCTGTTTGAGTACTGTTGGGGGGCACAGCCTACCTGGGGGTAGCAACAGTGACCGGGCCTCTGGTACAGAGACCGGCCCTGTTGCTTAGAAGGGTAAGGAAAAGAAGACGAGGGCAGCAGTAATAGGGGAATCTATAGTTAGGGGGTCAGATAGGCGATTCTGTGGACGCACTCAGGAGACCCGGATGGTAGTTTGCCTCCCTGGTGCCAGGGTCTGGGATGTGACTGAACGTGTCCAAGATATCCTGAAATGCGAGGGAGAGGAGCCAGAGGTCATGGTACATATAGGTATCAATGACATAGGTAGAAAAAGAGAGGAGGTCCTGAAAGGAGAATTTAGGGAGTTAGGAGGAGAGTTAAGGAGAAGGACCGCAAAGGTAACAATCTCAGGATTACTGCCTGTGCAACGTGACAGTGAGAGTAGGAATGGAGCGAGGTGGAGGATAAATGCGTGGCTAAAGGACTGGTGCAGAGCACAGAGATTCAAGTTTCTGGATCATTGGGACCTCTTTTGGGGAAGGTGTGACCTGTACAAAAAGGACGGGTTACACTTGAACCCGAGGGGAACCAATATTCTGGCGGGGAGATTTGCAAAGCCTACTGGGGAGACTTTAAACTAGATCAGTTGGGGGGAGGGACTCAAATAGAGAAAGCAAGTAGTCCGTTTGTGAGGCAGGAGGTAGAGAAGAGAAGCAGTCAGACGCAACACGTGGGGGGAAAGAAGAGAAAAATAATAAACGGAGAATAAGATGTTTCTAAGGGGTTTCTTAAATGTGTGAGCAGAGAGACAGAGGGGTGTAAAACGAGGATAGGAGCAATAGGTAGCAAGGTGAAAAGTGGCAGGCAGACAAATCCAGGGCAAAAATCAAAAAGGGCCACCTTTCAACATAATTGTAAAAAGGGCAAGAGTGTTGTAAAAACAAGCCTGAAGGCTTTGTGTCTCAATGCGAGGAGCATTTGTAATAAGGTGGATGAGTTGAATGTGCAGATAGCCATTAATAATTATGATATAGTTGGGATCATGGAGACATGGCTCCAGGGTGACCAAGGCTGGGAGCTGAACATCCAGGGATATTCAATATTCAGGAGGGATAGACAGAGAGGAAAAGGAGGTGGGGTAGCGTTGCTGTTTAGAGAGGAGATGAACGCAATAGAAAGGAAGGACATTAGCTTGGAGGATGTGGAATCGATATGGGTGGAGCTGCGAAACACTAAGGGGCAGAAAACGCTAGTGGATGTTGTGTACAGGCCACCTAACAGTAGTAGTGTTGGGGATGGCATCAAACAGGAAATTAGAAATGCGTGCAATGAAGGTAAAACCGTTATAATGGGTGACTTCAATCTACATATAGATTGGGTGAATCAAATTGGCAGGGGTGCTGAGGAAGAGGATTTCTTGGAATGTATGCGGGATAGATTTCTAAACCAACATGTAGAGGAACCAATGAGAGAGCAGGCTATTCTAGACTGGGTATTGAGTAATGAGGAAGGGTTAGTTAGCAGCCTTGTTGTACGTGGCCCCTTGGGCAAGAGTGACCATAATATGGTTGTGTTCTTCATTAGGATGCAGAGGGACATTGTTAATTCAGAAACACGGGTCCTGAATTTAAAGAAAGGTAACTTTGAAGGTATGAGACGTGAATTGGCCAAGATAGATTGGCAATTGATTCTTGAAGGGTTGACGGTGGATATGCAATGGAAGGCATTTAAAGACTGCATGGATGAACTACAACAATTGTTCATCCCAGTATGGCAAAAGAATAAATCAGGGAAGGTAGCACATCCGTGGATAACAAGGGAAATCAGGGATAGTATCAAAGCAAAAGATGAAGCGTACAAATTAGCCAGAAAATGCAGCCTACCAGGGAACTGGGAGAAATTCAGAGACCAACAGAGGAGGACAAAGGGCTTAATTAGGAAAGGGAAAATGGATTATGAAAGAAAACTGACAGGAAACATAAAAACTGACTGCAAAGGTTTTTATCGATATGTGAAGCTAAAAAGATTAGTTAAAACAAATGTAGGTCCCTTGCAGTCAGAAACAGGTGAATTGATCATGGGGAACAGGAACATGGCAGACCAATTGAATAACTACTTTGGTTCTGTCCTCACTAAGGAAGACATAAATAATTTGCCGGAAATAGCAGGGGATCGCGGGTCAAATGAGATGGAGGAACTGAGTGAAATCCAGGTTAGTCGGAAAGTGGTGTTAGGTAAATGGAATGGATTAAAGGCCGATAAATCCCCAGGGCCAGATTGGCAGCATCCCAGGGTACTTAAGGAAGTAGCCCCAGAAATAGTGGATGCCTTAGTGATAATTTTTCAAAACTCTTTAGATTCTGGAGTAGTTCCTGAGGATTGGAGGGTAGCTAATGTAACCCCACTTTTTAAAAAGAGAGGGAGAGAGAAAACGGGGAATTACAGACCAGTTAGTCTAACATCGGTAGTGGGGAAACTGCTAGTTACTAAAGATGAGATAGCAGCGCATTTGGAAAGTGGTGAAATCATTGGACAAAGTCAGCATGGATTTACGAAAGGTAAATCATGTCTGACGAATCTTATTTAATTTTTTGAGGATGTAAGGAGTGGATAAGGGAGAAGCAGTGGATGTGTTATATCTGGACTTTCAGAAGGCTTTCGACAAGGTCCCACACAAGAGATTAGTATACAAACTTAAAGCACACGGTATTGGCGGTTCAGTATTGATGTGGATAGAGAACTGGCTGGCAGACAGGAAGCATAGAGTTGGAGTGAACGGGTCCTTTCAGGATGGCAGGCAGTGACCAGTGGGGTGCTGCAAAGCTAATTGCTGGGACCCCAGCTATTTACAATATATATTAATGATTTGGACGAGGGAATTAAATGCAACATCTCAAAGTTTGCGGATGACACAAAGCTGGGGGGCAGTGTTAGCTGTGAGGAGGATGCTAGGAGGCTGCAAGATGACTTGGATAGACTGGGTGAGTGGGCAAATGCATGGCAGATGCAGTATAATGTGGATAAATGTGAGGTTATCCACTTTGGTGGCAAAAACTGGAAAGTAGACTATTATTTGAATGGTGACCGATTAGGAAAAGGGGAGATGCAACAAGACCTGGGTGTCATGGTACACCAGTCATTGAAAGTAGGCATGCAGGTGCAACAGGCTGTGAAGAAAGCGAATGGTGTGTTGGCATTCATAGCAAAAGGATTTGAGTACAAGAGCAGGGAGGTTCTACTGCAGTTGTACAGGGTCTTGGTGAGGCCACACCTGGAGTATTGCGTACAGTTTTGGTCTCCTAATCTGAGGAAAGACATTCTTGCCATAGAGGGAGTACAGAGAAGGTTCACCAGACTGATTCCTGGGATGTCAGGACTTCCATATGAAGAAAGACTGGATAGACTTGGCTTGTACTCGCTGGAATTTAGAAGATTGAGGGGGGATCTCATAAAGACTTACAAAATTCTTAAGGGGTTGGACAGGCTAGATGCAGGAAGATTGTTCCCGATGTTGGGGAAGTCCAGGACAAGGGGTCACAGTTTAAGGATAAGGGAGAAGTCTTTTAGGACCAAGATGAGAAAATCGTTTTTCACACAAGAGTGGTGAATCTGTGGAATTCTCTGCCACAGAAGGTAGTTGAGGCCAGTTCGTTGGCCATATTTAAGAGGGTTGGATGTGGCCCTTGTGGCTGAAGGGATCAGGGGGTATGGAGAGAAGGCAGGTACAGGATACTGAGTTGGATGATCAGCCATGATCATATTGAATGGCGGTGCAGGCTCGAAGGACCGAATGGCCGGCTCCTGCACCTATTTTCTATGTTTCTATATTAGTCCTAGACTCTCCCATTAGTGGCAACATCCTCTCCACTCCCACTCTATCCAAATCTTTCACTATTCTGTATGTTTCAATGAGTTCCCCCCTCATTATTCTAAACTCCATAACGTGATAAAATGTCCCCAAATTATCTCAACATAAATGCAATCCATGAAATGTATTTGTTGTGGGATTTTCAGTCCAACAGATATGACCAATTTATTTTCTCAGAGAAATATTAGTTTCTCACAAAATAAATTGCCCAATCTTTCTATCTATACATAACTAAAACTCTGATCTTGTGCTCTTCCGGTTTGCGGGGTTTTATTATTTGTGCAAAAACGGTATGCAAATGGCGCTGCAATTTTTGCAAGGTTATACACAGTTCTCCTGTGCTGCGAGTGCAACAAGTTTAGTAAAAGTTATTGAGGTTTAATAATCTTTAACACCGCGCGAGCGCAGGTTCCTTCAGTCAGCGCCACGCAGATTGGTCTCTTCTCCTGTCATTCAATGCCACGGCCGGGATGGTGACGCCCCTTCCTGTCCCACCGGAGGCGGCCTGTCCCGCCTCACTCACAAACTCCTCTCTCCCCTCCTCACAGTAACTTGTCTGTCTTCTCCCCCACCACCGCCGGCGGCCGCAGGGGGGGGGGGGTTCGGTGGAGGCCCAGTGGAGGTCCTGGTCCCGTCTCTCTCTCCCTCATCACCCACCCCTCTCCCCCGCCCACTCTCTGCGGGAATGGCGGTCCCGTCTACCCGTCCCCCTGGGTCCAACTCCTCCGCTGCTGCCATTGCGGTAACTCACCCTCACGGCCTTCTCGGAGGAGATCTTCTCCACCAGCTCATCAAAACTCGTGGTGCTCACCGTGACGGACACTGACTCCATCCCCCTCCCCCCGCGTGGCCCGGCGGCAGCGAGCAGGCAGGCAGGCAAGCAGGTAGGTGGGCAGGGCGGGGAGAGGCCAAGCGGGAGCAGCGGGCAAGCGGGCAGGGCGGGGATGGGCCGAGCAGCGGCTGAGCCAGAGTGGGCAGAGGGAGGGAGAGTCGGGTTGAAGGGTGCGGAGTTTGAGTAACTCTATTTTAACTGGTCTGATCGTCAAGTCAACGGGAGCTAAACCACAGCTAACAATGAGTGATCTGTGGAGGAAGGAACTGCAGATGCTGCTTTTTATGGACGGACGGAGGGAGGGAGGGATGGAGGGAGGGACTGAGGGCAGGGGAAAGGAGAGGGATGGAGAGGTGAGGGAGGGATTGGGGAGGGGGGAGAGGGGAAAGATCCTGGGGAGGTGAGGAAGGAGAGTGGGGGGATTGAGGGAGAGGAAGGGGTAGGGAGAGAGAAGGGGAAAGTGGGGGAGGAGGGGGAATAGAGAGAGAGAGGAGTGGGGAGGTAGGGAGTGGGGAATAGAGAGGAGGGGAGTGGGGAATAGAGGGAGAGGCGGGCAGCGGGGGAGGTCTGGGGGATAGTGGGGGGGGGAGGTGGGGTGGGTGGGGGTGGATAGGGAGGGGTTAGGAATGGGAGATAGAGGGATAGGAGGGGGTAGGGAGGGGAGAGGAGTTATGCAGGGAGGGAGTGACAGGCTAAGGGAAAGGAGAGGGAGGAAGAGGTAAGGGAGGGATTGGGGAGGGGAGGAGGAGAGGGGAAAGAAAAGGGAGGGTGAAGAGGAGGGGAGGGAGTGCTGGGGGATGAGGGGAAATGAGCCGTGCCTGCGCAGTTGGGGGCTATGCGTGAGTGGTGCAATATTGCGCGGGGCGGACAGGTTGCATTGGGGGAACAGGTGAGTGGTGGAATATTGCATTGGGGGACCAGGCCTCTCGTCTGACAGGAACCCAACGTGTCCCACTTCGTCTAGTATTCCTTAAAATACAAAGTTTCCAATCTCCAGTTCTCAAACTGCAGTCTTTGTCCTCACTGAGACCTCTGACCTTTAGCAACTTTAAATACAAGCTCGCATGTGCATTGATTGTTTTGCCCACATGGATCACTGCCACTCTCAGCAGCCTAGTCATCGGATCATTTTCACGTCTCTGTCACATCTCACGGTTTGGTGTTTACTTCTACATCAGGGAGATCACTAAACTCGATGTTCAAGAAGGGAAAACCTTATCGTCTTTTTCTTTGTGCCCCAGGAGCAGGTAAGGTGGACACAGACATGTGCTTGCATTGCAGTCTTCGACAAAATGTCTCTATCCATAGAATGTGCTCATAGCCCTCCCTGGCAACCTCAATCCAAGATAATATATCTCCAACCTTGTAGGCTTTCCATGTCTCACTTGCACAAAGACCATGCAGTAAGGGAACAAGCACTGCTCTCCACTAGCTCATCCCAATATCTCCTGTCTCTCAGGAGAACTCCCTCAATGCCTCCCATCATTGTCCTGTAGCTAGCAGTGTTGCTTTTGTTGCAATACAACCCATTAACAACAGGTTTCAGTGATGGCATTTGTTATGCAACGGATTGCGAATTAGGGGAACTTGAAAATATCTGAAGGGAATTTTGCACTGATATTAACCATGCCAGTTTCAGTATGTGTTACACAGGGAACCTGACAATATATGTCTTAGAATCTCGTAATTGAAGTTCTCGATCTTCTCGATCCGCAACTTCCACAGAATTAGGATACTGCACAATTCTGTTTCAGTACCAAAAGAGCAATTTTGAGCGCAATCTCCAAACTATCTTCTACCATACAGTATCTGAGCTGGGAAAGGGAGTGATCAGTAGTTATCTTCCTCTTCCTCCTCTGGTTATTGTAACTCCCTTATCAGATGACTGTTCATGTGCATTTGAAGGTGCGAGTGGATAATCAAGGAGAATTGTGAGGACATCCAAGAGGAGCATGTTTGAGCATGATAGACACAAAATGCTGGAGTAACTCAGCGGGGCAGGCAGCATCTCTGGAGAGTAGGAATGGGTGAGTTTTCAGGTCGAGACCCTTCTTCAGGATGTTTGAACCACCTTGATGCAGTAACAGTGAAAGGATTCTGAGATGAGAGAGCAGTAGAATATGAGAAAGCTATGAATATGACCACATGAGCCCTACTCCTGACATTATCATTTCTTATTATGCCCTAATGGGAATAAAGCTCTTGACATAATCAGGACATTGTTCTTTAACTGAACTGTTAAATTTCCTACTTAAAAGTCTGCTCTGGGAACACCTTTAGCCCAAGCTCTTTATTTATTCAAATAATGGCCAAAATATGTAGGTATTCACATGGGTAAGCTAAATCTTGGACAAATAAGTCAGGAACATTCTAATGGGAAAGGTAGCAAGGTGGAGGATTTTGAGGAGAGCCTGAAAGGACTGCAGCCAGCCAGAGGGTCTGTAAAACCAGCCCAGAGGTTGAAGTATGCAAAGATCTTGGTTGATTTTCAGGGAGAACACAGAGGCGCAGCGGTAGAGTTGCCTTACAGTTCCAGAGACCGGGTTCGATCCTGACTATGGATATGGAAGAATTTTGAGTAGCATTTATCCACTGAATCAAATTCATTTAATGCATACAATAGTACACGGCCTCCATTTGTAGACAAGAGGGGTCTATAATCAATAACACACTTCCTGATGCCATCGCATTAAACCGTTTCCATAGCAATTTATGGGGACAGACACTTTTATTGCTGTGAGATCACCCAGTGTGATTATAGTCAAGCAAACTCAGAGGAAAAGGCTTGTCACAGTAAGAACATTGCTATAATCGGAAGTTCACGCTTCTAATGCATCAAATTAAAAAAATCTGAAAAATAAAAATGTTTACGTTACCTTAGAACCATTATGCTGAGGATGAGTTTTTGATTGTAAAGCCATGTAGGGCGGCACGGTGGCACAGGGATAGAGTTGCTGCCTTACAGCGCCAGTTCGATCCTGATTACGGGTGCTGTCTGTAAGGAATTTGTACGTCCTCCACGTGACCTTCGTGAATTGTAAATTGCCCTTGTGTGCGTGTGTAGGATAGCGTTAAGGGCCTGTCCCACTTGTATGCAATTGCATGCGTTTGGCGTGACCAAACGGAAGTGGAGTTCACGCGAAGTTCACGCTAAGTACGCGCGTGACGTCATTTGCGTCATACTTACCAATCAGCTGGGCAGAAGGCGAGCCGACTAAATTTGGGTGTCGCACGGCGTTGGGCGGTGACGTCATCACGCAACACCACGCCGGGCGGTGACATCATTGCGCAACGCCACGCGCTAGGCATATGCCGTCAAGACGCTGCGTACGCTGTTAAGACGCAGCGTACGCTGTCACGACGCTGCATATGACCGCAATGCGCCTGCGTGCCGACAGGCCGTTGGCGCACAAAGATTTCGGACACTGTCAGATTTTCGGGGCCCCGCGCGATGTCGGGGCAGGCTCCGCACAACTCCGCGCTTCTAAGTGGGACCGGCTCCGCGCGGCCATATGGTGCCCGTACGCCTCAAGCGACCACGGGGTCGTGTAATTTGCGAGCCAAGGTCACGTAAGTGGGACAGGCCCTTTAGTGTGCGAGGATCGCCGGTCGACACGGACTCGGTGGACCGAAGGGCCTGTTTCCGCGCTGCATCTCTAAACTAGACTAAACTAAAGGTCCATCAAGCTTGTTCCATTGCAGGACTCCTGACATTTCTCTTGGTTATGGCTAAGAATTCCCAGGGGTCAGAAAAGATCTTCCCAGAAACTGCTCCTCCAAAACTGATTATCTGGCCGAGGTATATAGATCAAAGGCACTGGGTTGTGGGGCAGGCAATGAAAATCCAGGCCGTTTCTGTTGCGATAACATTCATAAAAAGTTATTTTGACATTTTGCATCTTGTTTGCTGGGGCAGTGAATTTGAAAGTACTTCATATAAAGTTACGCTTTTCTTTGCAGTTCCTATGATTGTCTTCGTGACGATCCATTTGAACACGACTGGCCATTGCTTCCACAACTTCCCGGCATTAACTACTCTATGAATGAACAATGCCGCTTTGACTTTGGAGTGGGCTACATGATGTGTACAGCAGTAAGTGTGTTCAGAGTGGTTTCAGACCCACAGACCATTTTAAAACGATACATAAAATACAAAGTTTTGGATTTATACTATATGACAATAGTATTTCGCTAATACTCGCAAACTGATTTATTTCCAAAGTAAATATGATTTACATCGTGAATACAAGTGAAGTAACAGCTGAATTAAATAGAAATGGCTTGGGCTTGATCTTGGCCTATATTAAACATATTTTGGCATCATACCCATTTCCATTAAGCGCTGCAGAGCTGCCTAAACTCAGCAGGCAAGAGTTATTAAAATATGTGAAATGCAGTATTTTCTCTGCGATTGATCATGTTGAATACCAGCTACAGCTCATTCTAGGAAACTTGGCATGCACAGTTTGCTGAGACTGAATATTCAGATGACAGGTTATTGCACAGACCCAGATGTTCAAGTTTTTCATGAGCTGTCAGGTTTAATTAATAGCTTACGTCGGCCAATGTGGAAGGGTGGGTTTTGCTTTACCTTAATACTCAGTGGTCAGACGGCTTCTGTGGGGAATGAACTGTGGCGCAGCGGTAGAGTTGTAGTCTTCAATTGCCAGAGACCCGGGATCAATCCTGACGATGGGTGCCCTCTGTACGGGGTTTGTACGTTCTCCCTGTGACCGTGTGGGTTTTCACAGGGTGCACTGGTTTCCTCCCACAGTCCAAAAACGTAAAGGTTTGGAGGTTAATTGGTTTGTAGGATAATTGTAAATTATCCCGAGCGTTAGATCTCTGGTCGACATCGACTCGGTGGGCCGAAGGGCCTGTTTCTGCACTCTATTTCTACACTAAACTGTTTGTCTAATAGAAACAGGAATTGCAGATGCTAGTTCACCAATGAAAGACACAAAGTGCTGGAGTTATTCAGTGGGTCATGGTAGCATCCCTGGAGAACAGGGATAGGTGATGCTTCCGGTCAGGACTCTTCTGCAGTCAGAATCCAGTCTGAACTCAATCTGCTGCCTGACCTGCTAAGTTACTCATGCATTTTGTGTCTTCCCCAAAGTTTGATTTAGGTTGATAATAAGTGCGATTAAACTCTTAATTACAAAGTTATATACAATAGAAATTCACTATGACTGAAATTCATAGATTTCTGTATTGTCTTTACTGAGTAATCGTGATTCATTTTATTAAACTATTTTTAATGTTTAAACTGAAAATATGCATTGATCAAAAGGATGTACCAAGACATTACAATTACCTGATTTAATTTTTCAAAACTATTCTGCATTGATGTGGCACTTTGCTAGAGGTCTCCTTGGAAAGAAATTTGAAGTTATACCTTTCACTTTTGTGAAATAATAAAATTATTGGTATTAACATTTCAATACCTGAAAAAGAACAGAAACTAGATACATTCACAATGTGTGATTTGAAGAAATGTGAGGCATTTTTCAGAGCCAACAGTGTTTGTTTTAAATTTAGCTGCGATACATATCACTGTAATAATTCTACTGCCAGTTGCCCAAAAATAAAACCTACACACTCTGGAAATTTGTAAATTTCTGGATGAAATTATGTAAATATGCCAAAATTAGCCTGTCTCCTATACTGGTTTCATTTGGAAAATTATGCACAAGAAGAGGTTTAACCACCACACACCACCTCAAACTGCACAACTCTCCTCTCTACCTAATATTCCTCCCAAATAACCAAAGTAAAACCATCAGTGCATTTGAAACTTCACAGGATGCAACCGTTCATGCCAGCAGGGCAGCAAGACATGGGACAACATTCAGAAAACAAAACAAAGTGCTGGAATAACTCAGCGGGTCTGGCAACATCCCTCGGAGGACATGAAGAGGCAATCTTTCGGGCTGGGAACCTTCTTCATCTGAATATAGTGGGGAGGGAGAAGGGAGGGAGCTGGAGGAGAGGTGGGGTAGGACAAAGCCTGGCAAATGGTAGGTGGACACAAAAAGCTTGGGTAACTCAACGGGTCAGTCTGCATCTCTGGAGAAAAGGAATAGGTAACGTTTCGGGTCGAAACCCTTCTTCAGACTCAGATGTTGTCTGACCCGCTTAGTTACGCCAGATTTTTGTGTCTATTTTCAGTGTAAACCAGCATCTGCAGTTCCTTCCTCCACAAGTGATAGGTAGAAACAGGTGAGAAGGTTTGATTGGTAGGTGGTTGGGCAAAGGACAGAGATGAAAAGACATAAAGGCCGTGAGATAAGGCCAGAGGATGGGTTATATATGGAACGGGATGGGGAGTGGGAGGAAGGGAAAAGAGGGGAGGTGGGGTTGTGGAAGAAATGGGTGTGTGGCCAGGTGGGGCACAGGGAAGAGGGAGGGGGGAAGGGGGAGAGGAGTAGGGGGAGAGGTAGAGGGGCAGGGTGAGGGGAAGAGGGGTTTCTTAATTAGTTACCTAAAATTGGAGAATTCCATGTTCATACCATTGGGTTGAAAGTTATCCAAGCAGGATATGAGGGGCTGTTCCTCTAGTTTGCATGTGGTCTCTCTCTGGAAAGAAGGAGGCCGAGGCCAGAAAGGTCAGTATGGAAATGCAGAGGGAAGTTAAAATGGTTAGCTCTCAGACAGAGCGCAAGTGTTCGGCAATAAAAGTCATCTAGTCTCTGCTTGGTCTCGCTGATGTAAACAAGGCCACATTGGGAGCACTGAATGCAGTGGTTTGAGGAGGTGCATGTGAACCTCTGCCTTACCTGCAAACCCGCACATCTTTAAAATGTGGGAATAAATTGGAGCACCCAGATAAAACACACATGATCATGGAGAATGTGGAGACCACACATGCACACACACAAGGTCATGATCAAGTCCAGGTCTTTGGCGCATTGAGACAGCAATCCTACCTTCTTCAGTACTTCTTCAGCATTTGGTGCACTATTTTCTTTATATGAAACCATATTAGAAGAAATGTCATATTTGAATAAAGTCGTTATATTTTCATGGTTTCAGTTCCGTACCTTTGACCCCTGCAAGCAACTGTGGTGTAACCATCCTGACAATCCATACTTCTGCAAAACTAAAAAAGGACCTCCATTAGATGGAACGATGTGTGCTCTTGGCAAGGTTAGTTAGTTTATATATATATGTAGTAAGAATAAATATTCATGTGGATGGTGGATTTGCTTTTATTTAAAGTTCTTGGAACTTTTCCTGACAATAGCATGCACACTCAAGACCAAATATTGCTGTATTTCATTAAGATTATGAAAAAATATTGAATGCTTGGTTTGGAAAATGTAGCATTGGAATCAATATAAATATTATGTTTCCATAGAGATAACAAGCTTTAGTGAATAGTCATGGCCAATATTCAGATGGTGGTCAAATTCTTGACTACTTTTTTATTTTTTTTTAAATCTATGTTTGGACTTTATGCTCTTTATGCAGATCACATGGCACACATTTACTCTAAAACTGGACATCAGTAATTGCTCTTCATTACATTCAGCACTGACATAATCTAATACAATTGTAATACTAATTTCATTCTACGTTTCCATTTATTTTTCTCTTTTGCTAGCAAGTGGATATTGTTATTATGCACATCGAGAGTGTATATTCATTTAAAGAGCGGGGTACCTCATGCTGGGGGATTGACAATCGCTGAAAGTAGTATCAGTGGTATACTTTGGTGTACTCTCTGAATAACAAGTAAAATGAGATTTTGTGAAATGTTGCTCCCAGAGGGGAAGTTCTGCTAACAGAAGCACATTACAGGAAACTGCAGGCCTGCATTCGATGACTTTTATCCAGAGAAAAGAAGTAATCAAAAAAAACAATAGCGTCATCAGGAACACCAACCTAGTTGTGAATGCGAGCGAACACATGGGATGTGAAATGAGTCTCCATAAGAACTGGTTCCTAAGGTGCCGTTCGGTTCTACTGTCTGAAGTTTTCTTCCTATTAGTAAACCCAAGGAACAACTCATGCTGAGCACCATGTTCAATGCTCTAAAGTGCTTGCTGTCAGTAGCACTGCCACAGAAAACAAAATCAACTGGTTTATGAAGAGTCAATATAAATATTATGTATCAATAGGGATAGCAAGTGTTATCTTTATTGATGTATAACACCATGAATAACATTCAGTGTTCAAATAATTATTAAGCATATATTAGAATAGCAACCTACACAGATTAGAAACAGACTCCCTAACTTAATTATGTCCACTCTGTGCCAAAGCTTTGTCCTTCTTGCACTGGCTGGTTGCATTGGGATACAGTTAATACAGATCATAAATCAAAACTCTGTGTAATCCCAGAGGGTGAGCTCTGCTATACACAATTAGCTAACATAATATAATATTAGATGAAGAATATATGGATGTGAATTGAGGAAGTTAAGAATTATGCATAAATTACATATTTTCCTTTACCTCCCCAGCATTGTTTCAAAGGCCACTGTATTTGGCTAACTCCTGACATACTGCGACATGATGGAAATTGGGGATCATGGAGCAAGTTTGGCTCCTGCTCTCGAACCTGTGGAGTTGGTGTACGATTCCGGACCCGGCAGTGTGATGACCCATTGTAAGTAGGTTTTTGATACAAGTAACTTTTTACATTTTATTACCATTGAGGATGCTTGAGGCAAAATATAATGCAAAGATATAGTGCATATATCATCCATTCTGGAAATGCTGCAAGCAGCATTTTTTGATAAAATCCATAAAATATATGTTATAGAAATGGCTGTATAAGATAGTGAAACATTTGAATTTGTAAGTCACATGTAATTTCCAATGTTATTTCCAGGCAGTTAGAGAATAAAAATACGTACGTATTATCTTCGTGAAATATTGCCAAATGATCTGGTTCTCGGCAAGGATCAAAATCCAACATAATTTTAAAGCCGTCCAAATAATGAATTGATCATGGAGCCTATCTTTCATCAGTGATGTCAAAAACAATAAAAAACTGTTATGAAACAGAATAAAACTGCAAATAAGCTGCACCTGTATACTTCACAAAGATTTCATGGATCTTTTGCAATACGCTATTTAATAAATTAAGGTCCCAGTGACCTGCAGTTCTGCTCAGATTTCATCAGCATTTCAGTTGCAATTTGGCCAACGAGCATATGACATGAAAGAATTTCAACATTCAGAACAAATGAAATGTTTATGTTCTTTTTGCACAACTCAGTTCCCTAAGAATTGGATTGAATGTGTTACCATAAAAAAAAGTCACAACATGGGCCAAAATTGTGACGAAAAGCTGTCAGGATAGTTTGCACCCAGAACAGCGCTAACACAGAACCTGCACAATTCCTTTGTATACTCCCCTCACCATGCCAGCACTGCGCCTTTACTCACTGGAGTTTAGAAGTTTGAGGGGGGACCTCATTGAAATTATCGAATAATGAAAGGCATAGATAGAGTGGATGTGCAAAGAATGTTTCCACTGGTGTGATAGTCCAGGACCATAGCTTCAGAATTAAAGGGTGCTCTTTTAGAAAGGAGGTGAGGAGGAACTTCTTTAGTCAGAGGGTAGTTAATCTGTGGAACTCATTGCCACAAAGGGCTGTGGAGGCCAATGGATATTTTTAAGGCAGAGATAGACAAATTCTTGATTAGAACGGGTGTCAAGGACCAGGGGCGGAAATCCTGGGGAGGGATAGGGGGGACATGTCCCCTTCCCTGCTTTGAGAGGTGGGGGACGATTCTGTAAAGTATGTTCACAGACACCTTTAGGTCTTCACTACTTTATTAATCATACATCATAGAGCCCTAGCAGTACGTGGTCTGTCACAATCTCCAGAGAGAGAGCTAGGGGCGTGTGGGTTACAATTATACTAACTGGTGGGGGAGTGGTTAGCATGGACATCGTCACTATAAATTAAAGGTGTATACACATATCATCTACATCCTTCCTCTACCAAAACAAACAGGGCGACCACGTCTCATGCGCTAGGGTAAATGCAAACAGTAAAGCACGGGAATACAGAATCACACGTAATCGCCGTGACGGACCGGCGGCCTGACCAAGCGACCAGACCTGGTCCGCACCTTGCCATCACCTCCTTCCCCGACGGGAATAAGTGGGGACGACGCCGGGGCACGGTGGGGGCTACGGACAGGAGAACCCCTGGGCGACGAAGGCATCGGGGGGGATGGCGAAGAGAAGGGTGAAGAAGCCGGAGAAAGCGGGATCGCAGCCGGGAGACGGACAGGAGAAGGACGAGGGGGGTGTGACCCCAGAGGAACGGGCAAAGCACTGGGCCATGAAAGTGGCAGCGGGGGGGGGCATACGGAGCCGCCGGGGGAGGGAGAGGCTCGTTCACGAGCCGGAGATGCTGGCGGGATCAGCAGTACACCCTGCCGACGTGGTTGACAAGGTACGAATGAGGGGAACCGGCAGAACTGACGACAACGGCCAGCTTGGAGCAGCCAGAAGTGGACCTCATACAGACGACCTGGCCGGGGAGAAGAGGGCAGAGGACACGGCAGGACCTGTCGTGGGAACAGAAGCGTTCCCACGACAGAAGCGTATACCGTGTTTTTGGGCAATGCGTTTCCGGACCAAGGCAGGTTTAAAGACAGAGGGGGACAGGGACTGTTGAGACACCGGGACCGTGGGCCGCGTGGCTTCTGCCTGTCGTAAACCTGACATCCTAATCTTTGATGCAGACATCACTCATCGTTGGAGTGTGTTCCGACGGGACTTTGAGCATTATGTTACAATCGCCCCCACGGTCAAAGCTTTCCTTCTGCTGAACCTAGCTGGTCCCGAAGCGCTTGAGCGGATCGGAGCCATTCATCTATGGACCGGGCGAGATTATCCAGGTCCCGGTATGTCTGCTTGCTAAATTTACGGTAATGTGTGACCTTCCCACTAACCACATCTTAGAGCGTTTCAAACTGTTCTCCCGACGCCAAAACCCTGGGGAATCTATTGACAATTTTGTGGCCGCGCTGCGTCAACTGGCTCGCCGATGTGACCTGCATGTCCTGACCCCTGAGACTTTGACCCGTGACATCTTGGTCTTTGGTCTACGTGATGATAAGCTGATCAGCATGCCAACGCTGAAGTACTTTGACCTCCAGCGCCCCATCGTTCTCACATGTGATGCATCTAAGTTTGGCCTCGGGGCCGCCTGCCTGCAGATCCATGACGGGGTGCAACTGCCTGTGTCCTACGCATCCTGCACATGAAGACCGCTGAACAACACTATGCCCAGATTGAAAAGGAGCTGCTGGCTGTTGTCTTTGCCTGCTCTAAATTCAAGGACTATATCCTGGGCACCTGCTTCACTGTCGAGACGGACCACCAGCCTCTGGTCACCATCCTCAACAAGCCGATACACGTGGCCCCCTCCCGGCTCCAGCGCATGATGCTCCAGCTACAACGCTTCACTTTCACAGTGGTTTACCGCAAGGGCAAGGACATGTTTGTTGCTGACACGCTGTCTCGGGCGCCTCTCTCATCCATAACCCGACATCCGTACGAGACGTCCGATCTGTCAGTTGAAGTCCCTGGCCAAGCACACGGCGGGTGACGCTTCGCTGCAGCAGCTGGCCGCGATCATCAAGCAGGGCTGGCCAGACCGCCGTTCTTCCCTGCCGGCCGCAGCGGTGCCTTACTTCCTGGTTCGTGACGAGTTGGTGCTGCGTGATGGTGTGATTGTGAAGGGGCACATGGTGGTGGTGCCCACAGCACTACGAAAACAATACTTCAAAACCGCTCATCGTGGCCATCCCGGGCCGGTGACCCTTTCCATCGCTCAGAGCCAGTTCTTCTGGCCTGACATGCCTCGCTACTTCCGGGATAGAGTCTCCGCGTGCCCTACCTGCAACAGCCTCGCTCCGCAGCAACAGCGGCAGCCGCTCCTGCAGCAGCCAGCTGCTAACCTGCCCTGGTCTGCGCTAGCAACCGACATCTTCGAGTGGCACGGAAAGCACTTCCTGGTGCTTGTCGACTTTTACTCCAGCTGGTTTGAAGTTGACCAGCTCCACTCCCTCTCTTCCTCCGCGGTCATCGAGAAGTTGCGCCGCCACTTTGCCACCTTCGGGTCCCCAGCCAGCCTGCAGTCGGACAACGGCAGCCAGTTCACCAGTGCCGAGTTCCGCGCTTTTGCCGACCGATGGAACTTTCGTCATTACACCAGCAGCCTTTCGTCATTATACCCGCAGAGCAAAGGACTGGCCGAGCGCGCGGTCCGCAGTGCTAAAGGATTGTTGGAACGTTGCCTTCATTACTGTATATTTAGGTCTTCATTGCTTTAATAATCATACATCATATAGCCCTAGCTGTACGTGGTCAGTCACGATCACCAGAGAGAGAGCTAGGAGCGTGTGGGTTACAATTATACTAACTGGTGGGGGAGTGGTTAGCATGGACATTGTCACTATAAATTAAAGGTGTATACACATATCATCTACAGATTCCCCCCCCCCCCCATGTTTTGTAATGCGGACTTTATCGGCCCATTCGCGGGGCCTTTCAGCGCCTGGCGCGGCTTAAAATCAAACTGCTGCATCGAGGTGATCGAGGCTCCCAATGTTGAAGCCCCCACGGGCCGATGAAAGACCCCACGAGCGGGTCGATTCAAGCTCCATGATTCGAGGCGGATGAAGCTGCTGTTGCTGGAATTCGGAGTCGGTCATCAACCAAGTCAGCTCCCGATGTTACCGTCCACAGGGCCCACGGCCAAAGCCTCGCATGTGTGCGTTTGTGCGAGCGCGTGCGGCCGCCAAGAAATCGTGTCCTCCACATGTTTTGATAGCGATTTCTGGGGGAGAAGGCAGGAAAATGGGATTAGGGGGCAGTGACCAGCCATGATTGAATGGCAGAATAGACTCGATGAGTCGAATGGCCTAATTCTACTCCTGTGAACTTGCCAGCAAACATACTTATTGGTTATTATGGAGGACACTGAGATCACAGAGGAGATGAGAATGGCTCCACAGTCACCCAAAGTGGCATGAAAACGTTGGTCACAAGGAAGGTCCTGTGTGACTGTGGTTGGGGGTGGGATGTGAGGTGTCTCTTCCCCCTTATTCCACTAGCATTACCTTAAACTAGTTTCCGAACATCTTGTCTGATGAAAGTTACACTGCCGAATACTGAAAGGTCAGCTAGATATATTTGTTAGGTATTCATATCTTTCACACATGCCGTACAATTTAAAATATATTCCCAGGTATTGCAGAAATAAAATATATACGGTCAGAAAATAGAAGCATAGGGGTCGGCACAGTGGCGCAGCGGTAGAGCTGCTGCCTCACAGCGCCAGAGACCCGGGTTAGATCCTGACTACGTGTGCTGTGCGTGCACAGTTTGTACATTCTCCCTGTGACTGCATGCATTTTCTCCAGATTCTGGTTTCCACTCACATTTTCCACCCACACTCCAAAGACGTACAGATTTGTAGATGAATTGGCTTCTGTACATTGCCCCCATTGTGAAGGAAGCGATAGTGGATAACATGGAACTAGTGTGTGGGTGATCGATGGCTGCATGGACTTGATGGGCTGAAGGGCCTGTTTCCATGCTGCATCCATAAGCTAAACTAAACTACTATGATCTTTAAAATACTACAGATGGGGCAGCTCAGAGTGCGATATAGACCAATATTTGTTGATAACGATGGACTCTTACTCAAACTTCAATGCCATTTATAAGTGAAAATGCTGCCTGTAATTTCCTGTCAGACAGAAGGAGACTTAACCAGAATAACCTTGTATCAGAAAATGCAGTTGCTGAGATTCCCTTATTCTGCATGTTTAGTTTCGTTTCGTTTAGAGATACAGCGTGGAAACAGGCCCTTCGGCCCACCGGGTCCGTGCCGACCAGCGAGCCCCGCACATTAACATTATCCTACACGCACTAGGGACAATTTTTACATTTACCAAGCCAATCAACTTACAAACCTGACGCTAGTCACTTGTGTTCATGAAAGCTTCCATGGGCTATTTTCCTAGGAGACGCATGTACTAGCTAGTTTCCCAACCCCACTACTAGTGTTGAAGTCTCAATCTTGCTGGCTGAGTTTTCAAAGTTCCAGCTCTGCACTGCCTCTGGAGTGGAGCCGGAGCATTGGAATTTCCCAGTACTGCTGCCAACGAATCTGCTTTTGGATCTTGCTCCTGGTTAGACCTGTCAGTGTATCTATGAGCCTGATCTCTTCAATAATAATTGTACTGCTGCAAAGAAAAAAAGTAGAAACAAAGAACTGCAGATGCTGGTTTACGGAAAAGGGCACAAAGTGCTGGAGTAACACAGGAAGTCTGGAGAAGGGTCCCGACCCGAAGTGTCACATATCCATGTTCTCCGGAGATGCTGCCTGGCCCACTGAGTTACTCCAGCACTTTGTGCCCTTTAAAATTAAGAATATGATAAGTTATATTAATTGGGGTGGGGCTCGGTATTATATTTTCCTTATTTAAAACAGATCCTAGAGTTTTTAGGTAATTTAATGTTCGTATATAATTCTATATATTTGTAAAAACCTTATTTTTATTTTTAACAATCTTGAAAGGTTTCTGAATGATAATGATATTCAGAAGAACAGCAGAAAACAAAATTGATTGCTTTTGACAAAGAATTGCCGAGGGATTGTTGGGTGGGCCTCAGTCTGACTCACTCACATGACTGTTGCTGAGTTCAAGTTCATGCAATGCTCCTGCAGCCTCGCCACTCAGCCCCACAACTGCCTCGTACTGCAAGATTACTTGGCAGTGGGGATTGCAACCACTGAGTGCAGGCAGTGGGCCTGATGCAGTTAAATGCAGGCAATAAGAATTAAAGTTCGCATTTTGTGCCTGTGAGATATTACACTTCTTGGCAGCTGCTACAATATTGGAGTTGTTGAATCCTTCAGTATGTTTTGACAAATAGAAAATGCAGTTCTCCAAAGTTCAGATTTTATTTTGCAAAACTTTGGTACACAAATCATGCTCTTCTCACTGATGGCAGATTTTACATTCAGTGCAAATGTTGTTAACTGTCTTTCATCTTCTAACATTAGTGATTGACAATTTGAACCACACTAGAATAACCCATTAACAGCATTTTAGGGTGACACGTGGCGCAGCGGTAGAGCTACTGTCTTCCCGCGGCAGAGACCCGGGTTCGATCCCGACTTCGGTTGCTTGTCTGCACGGAGTTTGTGCGTTCTCCCTGTGACCTACATGGGCTTTCCCTGAGATCTTCCTCCCAAACTGCAAAGACGTACAGGTATGTAGGTTAATTGGCTTGGTATAAATGTAAAATTGTCCCTAGTGTGTGAAGGATAGTGTTAGTGTGTGGGGATTGCTGGTGTGCGTTGACTCGGTGGGCGGAAAGGCCTGTTTCCGCGCTGTATCTCTAAACTAAACCATTACTCTGTAACCGTTAACATTCTAAGTAGTGAACTAACTTCTGGAGGAACTTGGCATCATGTTCAGCACAAACTTTGTAGGCCAAAGTGCCCGTTCCTGTGCTGTACTGTTCTATGTTCTATGTTCTATGAACTCAAGTCAGCCGGGCAGCATTTGTGGAGGGAAATGAACAGACGATGTTTCGGGTCAGGACCCTACTTCAGACTGAAATGTTGTCTGCCCATTTCTCTCCACTGATGCTGCCTGATCCACTGAGTTCCTTCAGCACTTTGTTTTTGCTCAAGATTTCAGCATCTGCAGTCTTTTGTATCTGCCTTTTAAGCAATGATTCAAGGGTTTGTTTTCCATGAGAAAATTACTTAAGTATTATTGTAAATGTTGCAGTATGCGTCACATTAGCGATCATTCAATTTGATTGTAATTTGATGAATGAAATAGCTTAGATATTAACATTTCTCCCCCTAGACCCTCTAATGGTGGCCGAGAATGCTCAGGATCAAGCTATGGGTATCAGCTTTGTAACACAGAGGACTGCCCAGAGCATTTTGAAGACTTCAGAGAACGGCAGTGCCGGCAATGGAATGGCAACTTTGAATATAATAACAGCAAGCATGAGTGGTTGCCGTATGAGCACCCTGACCGTAAGGAAGCTAATAGAAGCTTTTTAATGTTATCCAGTGTCTATAGTGTTTCTGGTCAGATTATGTACAATATAACATTTGCTCAGCCAGTATGAAACATAACAAAACATATATATATATACTTGAAAGAACTACAAAGCCCGAAAGGTTGCAGAGAAGATTTACGAGGATGTTACCAGGACTCGAGGGCCTGGGCTATAGGGAGAGCAGGTTGTGCAGGATAGGAGTCTAATCCTTGGAGCACAGGAGGATGAGGGATGATCTTATGGAGGTGCACAAAATCAAGAGAGGAATAGTTTAGGTAGACGCACAGAATCTCTTGCCCAGAGTGGGGGAATTTGAGAATGAGAGGACATAGGTTTAAGGTGAGGGGGAAAATATTTAATAAGAACCTGAGGAATAACTTATTCACACAAAGGGTTGTGGGTGTATGGAACAAGCTGCCAGAGGAGGTAGTTGAGGCAGGTACTATCACAACATGTAAGAAACATTTGGACAGGTACATGGATAGAACGGGGATATGGGCCAAACGCAGGTGGGACTAGTGTAGATGGGACATGTTGGTCGGTGTTGGGCCGAAGGGCCTGTTTCCATTTTGTATGACTGACTCTATCTATAACTTTATGATGTAACATAAAAGAAGATCAGTCCCTTAAGATTTGTAGCAATCTTGATGACATCCTAAAATATTCCTCAGCACTGGCTATCTTAAAATTGCAGGTTCTGGTGCAAGGGACCTAACTAATGTAAGGTCACTGGAGGTGCATAACACTATATTTCAAGTGCCAGCCAGCCACTTGGAAAATCCAGCACCTGTTTGCTATGCCGGGAAGCATTGTTCATCATATGCGTCCTTCGGGAGCTCGGCCAGAATCACATTTCTCAGTTTCTAGAGGGCTAGAGCTTTCTGGATTTCCTGTTAAGGAATTGATGAATATTCTGCACCTTAAAAGACCCCAAAAATATCCAAATATGGTAAGAATCCAGCAACACCTGAGGCAACAAGCCTATTATAACCTAATATGTCAATGTTTGTGAATTGTGCTGGTGCAGAGTGAAATTGAAACTCCACTTTAAATCATAGAAACGTAGAAAATAGGTGCAGGAGTAGGCCATTCGGCCCTTTGAGCCAGCACCACTATTCAACATGATCATGGCAGATCATCCAAAATCAATACCCTGTTCCTGCTTTTCCCCCCATATCCCTTGATTCCATTAACCCTAAGAACTAAATCTAACTCTCTTGAAAACATCCAGTGAATTGACCTCCTCTGCCTTCTGTAGCAGATAATTCCACAGATGCGCAACTCTCTGGGTGAAAATGTTTTTCCTCATCTCAGTCCTAAATGGCCTACCCCTTATTCTTAAACTGTAACCCCTGGTTCCGGACTCCCCGCAACATTGGGAGCATTTTTCCTGCATCTAGCCTGTCCAATCGCTTAAGAATTTTATATGTTTGTATAAGGTCCCCTCTCATCCTTCTAAATTCCAGTAAATATAAGCCCAGTCACAATCTCAATTTAAGATTTAACGGGGTGGACAATGGCTCAGAAATTGCACTTCGCGGTGAAGAAACAGCACTTGCTGATGTTGCATAAAGGGCCTGCCCTACCAGCATCCGACTCCATGCGGTGAGCGCGACCAAACCGGCAGAGGGGGCCGCGCGGTGGTCGGTGATCTCTGTACAGGGCCGTTCCCAACAGCATGCGCCTGGATGCGAAGAGAGCGACCAAACCGGCAGTGGGGGCCGCGCGGAGGTGGGGTGAGTGGCGCAACGCGGCGGGAAGTGAGGCGAACTTGGAGCGATGTCTGAAAGGTAAGTTCGCCAGGACAGAGAGGGACACACAGAGAGGGGCACAGAGGCACTCACAGAGAGGGCCATGGAGCCACACACAGAGAGGGTCACGGAGGCACCTACAGAGAGGGTCACGTAGGCGGTGTGTAATGCGTCGAGGCGACTGCAAGCCGACAAGCTGTTGCCACGCGGAATTTTTGAACATGGTCAGTTTTTTGGAGCCCCGCGCGATGTCGAGACGAACACCGCACAATTCCGCACGGCTCTGGCGATCAAAGTGGGACCGGCCCCGCGACGCCAGACGGCTCAAGCGACCACGTTAGGTCGCGCTCATTGCATGGAGTTGCATGCTGGTGGGACAGGCCCTTTAGGCTCTCCTTTTCTGACCTCTTTTGTTCTCAGGCATCAGATCAGAGGACCTCTGGCTGTGAAGTAATTCAGTCAGCAGAGCAGCCAATTACAGTAAATAATTCTCACGGACAGCAAACCAGGTAGAAAAAGCAGAGTTCTTAATTAACATTTTGAATATTTTACAGAAAAGAATTTGGAGCATACATGTAGATTAGTGCTGAAGTTGAAATATCAAGATAATTCTTATTATAAAAAGATCTATTAAATGCTAAATCCCTTTATTTCAAAGCATTTAAAAACTTACTATGACCCTGCAATAAAAATAAAATACTTTCAGGCCATTTTACCCCAGGATTAGCATGGTGAATCTGTGGAATTTACCACAGACGGCTGTGGAGGCCAAGTCAATGGATATTTTTAAAGCAGAGATTGATGGATTCTTGATTAGTACGCATGTCACGGATATTCTGTCCCCTTTATTGATCATAGAAAGCAGCAAATGGAACAGCCCATGAAACTAGGCATCATCCCATCAGCCTACTCCCCATATAACCGTTGGCATGTTATTATATTATGCTTCTGTGTCTGTTTCATTGGATAATGACGGCAAACACTCAGTTTCGTACATAATTTTTACCGAAAATCCTGGTCTTTCATCAAAGGACTTTCTAGTTGGAAATTAATAACAATAATAGGTGTCAGACAACATACTGTACGTTATGAGGGCCTGCTGCATCTCCTGGTTGCAAACTATTTCAACTCCCCTTCGCATTCCCTTATTATCCTTACTGTCCTGGGCCTCCTCCATTGCCAGACTGAGGCTACATGCAAACTGGAGGAACAGCACCTCATATTCCGCATGCGTAGATCACAACCCAATAGTGTTAACATTGAATTCTCCAGTTTTAGGTAACTTGTCTACAAACATCTTCCCCTTGCCTTTTCCTCTGCCCACCTGGATATGCACCCATTTCTCCCTTTCCTTCTCCCCCCACCCTTATATTCCTTCCTCTGCTAATGCCACTGTTATAATGTTATATAGTGGCATAATGTTTAATGCCACTTCTGTCCTTTTGTACGTGTCTCACACTTGTTCACCGATTTCCCAATCACAGCCCCTCTCACCCATATCTACCTATCACTTGCCAGGCTTTATTCCACCCCGACCTCTCTTCCCGCTTTCTCCCCCCAAAAACATCAGAAGGGTCCCGACCCGAAACTCCATCAATCCATGTTTTCCAGAGATGCAGCCTGTATTATATGAGTATTTTATTGTAAGGGTATTAAAGCGGAAGCCTGACAGGAAATCAGAAAGGCAGATGAGTGATGAATGTTTGGAGTAGGGATTGGATGGAAAGTACAGAAACAGGAAAAATTAGCATTTCCATTTAGGTGACTGGGATGTGAAAGATATGAGAAAAGAGCTCAAGAGAAACAAAATGAAAAGAATTGTAGTCTCTCGTCTAGACTGACACATACCGATGAGGACAGGAATGGAAGGAATGTATTCCATTTGTTAACTGAGAACCTGTCCCTTTCTCCACATATCATGTACCGGATGGAATAAATGTTGTTACCTCAGGTTTGGGTGTCTGATGTAGCACTGATCAGTCCAAAGGTACAAAATATCACTGAATCATCGGCTCACCCATGTTTCCTGCAACTCCATATTAGTGCTGTCTATTTGTTCTTGCTTACAGAGCAGTATCTTAATTTGAAACCCGTTATTTATCTTGAAGAAATTACTCTTCAGATCATTGACTTGGGACCAGATGAAATCACTGCAAGGGTTCATGGAAAAGTACTTCCCATAATCTTAAGCACATTTAGGTTCTGGTAGTCATTTTAAATCCACATGTTTCAGGCAGGGAGCAGCTGGCTTTCTATGTCTGCCTGTGTTTTTTCCCCTCTATCAGACTATAACCTACAGGCCTCGAGAACGCTGCCTTACAGCACAAACCAATTCCTTTTTTTTAATCATTCTTGTGGAAAGTGAAATAGTTAAAATCCTAAAAAAACTTAGAGATAAAGAGTAAAACTGATTGAGAAAAATTTAGGAAGAACACATATAAATCAAAAGGCAATACAAAAAATCTAAATGAAATAAAAGCACAACACACACATCTGCCGTATAAGTGAGTTCACTTCCAAATGAGCTGATCAACTTAAAAGAAAATGACAACTAATGGCAAAGGTATTGTTAGTAAAGGTTGTCAGAAGTCTGAAAATGAGCAGCAAATGCATACTTCACACTGTGCTATTGCAGCAGGGACAGTACAGAGCCCTGCTTTAATCGTCATGGTTTTTATATCCTTCATTGAGGGAATTTAAAAGTTCTGGGTGACCTCTCTGTGAACTCAGCATAGTCAGGCTGGGAAAAAGCAGACGGAATAACCCTATTATGCATCATCAGATATTCAACCCCTCCCAAATTTCTATGCTGCCTCCGCACCCAGATCAGTTCCACTTGAGGCCCGCAGGCACAGAATGAAAAAAAAACCTTAAACGTTTGGATATAATGTTCATTTAGCACCACGTACTTTTATTCACAATTACAGTTTAAAGCAGATTTTAGAACATTCCGTACCTGTGAAAATGATTCACTTTTATACTTCATTCCTTTTGATAATACTTGAGTTAGTGAGCTGCGATGTACTGGAACACATGGCTGTAAACTTAAAAACTCTTAACTCATTGGGAATAATAGTTAGAGAACCATATGGAAGGCTTCTTTTCTAGACAAAGCCCCTGGTGAGTCACCAAAAGTTGGATCCAGTGTAAAAGAGAATTTATATTTGTACTCATTTCTACTTCCTGAAATCACAAGTAATTGAACATCATTTATTGAAAATTGGGATGAAACCTACCATGCCTAAGTGACCATTAACACTCATTTTTAAGTGTTAAGCATTGAACAGTGGACTGAATTTGACGTTGTTTTATGGTATATAGAATAGTACAGCACAGGAACAGGCCCTTTGGCCCACATTGACTTTGCCAAACATAATGCTAAGATAAACTAATCTCATTTGCCTACACCGGTCCATGTCCCTCCATTCCCTGTATATCCATGTGCCTATCTAAAAGTCCCTTAAATGCCACTATCATATCTACCTCCACCACCACCCCTGGCAGCGTGTTCCAGACAACCACCCCGTGTATAAAACATGCCCCACACATCTCAATTAAACCACCCCTTTCACCTTAAAGTTATGCCCGCTTGTCTTTGATATTTCCATCCTGAGAAAAAGGTTCTGGCTGTCTATATCTATGCCTTTCATATTTTTACATACATCTACCAGGTCTCCTCTCAACCTCCAGGGTTCCAGGAAAAAACAATATAAGTCAGTCCAGTTTTCTTTGTAGCTAACACCGTCTAACCCAGGCAGCATTCTGGTAAAATGGTTCTGCACCCTGTTGAATTAAATCAACAAGGAGGGAATTCCTAACAGGATTTATGTTGAAAGTGGAACCATTTTATGAGGAAAGAAATGTGTTTTCAGTAGAGTATGAATGTTATATCTCTGAAATTCTTTTGACCTTGCTGCTCTCTTTCCAACCATTTGGGGAAGAGTTCAGACCTGAAGTATTTCACCTCTTCCTTTCATTGAAAATTCCTGGATTCCAGAGGGCAGTTCCAGTTTAATACAGATGAGGTTCAAGACAGAATTTGCCTAGTACCTTGCGCTGACAATGTACAAGCAATTGCTTGATCGCCTTTACCCTGTTTTGGGTGCATATTGGTGTTTTGAACCTCTGCCTTGGGTTGGTACCAATGGCAATTCTACAGTGTCTGAAGTGTAAATGGAGTAGGGTGTGATGGAGTTAATCCCTCATGCCAGTGGAAGCTGTAGTTCATACTAGGGGCCCATTGCAGAGGTATCTGGACAACTGTGAGACTCATCAACATTAATTGCAGAGCTGGGGGCTACTACCTTTCCCCCCACACCCACTCAATAATTCAACGCTACTTTATTGTCACATGTGCCTAGTTACAGTGACATGCTTTGTTTTGCATACAACCCAGTAAAATCATGTAGCAGACCTCACCTAGGCAGTACACAAGTGTCGCCATGTTTCTGGTGCTAACAAAGTTACGAGAGTTCACCAAACAGTCCTGTCTGCTGCCTGTCGCCGCACGTTGGAACAGGCGGCCCACGGCTGGGCCCTTCCTTCATTCTCGCCGCCCCCACTCCCATGCCGGGTCCCTCCTTTGTTCTCGGCAGGCACCCCCTCCCTTGCGCCGGGTCCACCCAATGTTCTGCCCTCCCCGCAAGGTACCCCCATCATTCTCAGCAGGGTAACAACCCCTCTCCCATTCCACTGTCATCACATATGTAGGCAGGAGAATAAATGATCCCATGCAACATTGAATGTGTCATGCTCGCTATGCTTCTAGTATCTCCACTTTATATCAGAATATCAGTAACTCAAATTTCACTGTACCTTAATTGGTACATGTGACAATAAACTGACCTTGAAACCTTGATACCTTGAATATAGCATGCCTTTCAATTCTGGGTGTGTGCATTACTGGCTCACACACAGGAATCCCACAATTTTCAATGAAGGCAGACAGGGTGAAATGTTCCTGGTTCTTCTCCAAAAGGCACAGCCTTGTAATAAAAGGACGATACCTTTAGCATGGAGATGAAGAAGGAATTTCTTTAGTCTGACGGTGGTGAATATATGGAATTCATTGCCACAGGTGCCAGTGGAGGCCAAGTCATGGGTATTTTTAAATCAAAGATTGCTAAGTTCTTGATTAGTAAGGGTGTCAAAAGTAACGGGGATCAGGCGGGAGAATGGGGTTGCGAGGGAAAAATAGATCAGCCGTGATTGAAAGGCGGAACAAACTCGATGGGCCAAATGGCCTTTTTCTGCTCCTATGGATCTTATGGAAAAGGTATCAATGAAATCACATTCCCTGCCCCACAGAAAGTTCTGAGCCACAACACCCATCCTCCACTGAAAATATAATCAAGTTCAGCCCACTGTTACAATACTGAACACGTCAGTGAGAATTGCCAGAGTTGCTCTTTCAGCCAACATTAAGCCGGCAAACCAAACTGACTGCTGGAGCTTCACTCTCCTGTAGAAAATGGACACAGATATCCTCAGTTGCTCTGGAGCTTCTGGGATGTTTAGCTCAAATGACAACAGGGATTGAACACATCCGAAGGCATGTGAAGATTATAGGTTTATAGAGAAAAAAGTATAATCTGATGTGTTTCCTGTTATTGAACCCTTGCCACCATTAACAATGTGCAGCGGCACTAAGGGTAGGAGGATTCCGAAACAAAAGGGCTGAAGTTAATAACATACAGGAACGCAAGGGATTCAAAATCACTCTCAGACAACATTTATTCTGCCAGCAAAGTTATGCAACGTTGCAAGAAGAACTTAAGCTATTTTCTTTTCTGTCCAGGCAGAGGCAGCTAATCAGGGCCCCCTGAAATGCTGCTGGAAGGTTGCCAACAATCCAGAAATGTGTCTGTGTGGGATTTACTGAGGTCAGAGTGGAAGCTGAGGGACAGGGTGAAGGCCTGCTGTAAAATACTTCCAGCCACAAGGAAGTCCGGGCCTCAGCGGTCTTGACATGATGAATCCGGATGCCCATTAACATCATTTTTATGTGAGCGATTTGACTTGAAGATGAGCAGGATGATCACAGTGCAGAATTAACATAACTGTTGCATCTGGTAGCATGGCAACCTCTTGCTGCTTTCTAAATAACATGATTGCAGTGCGTCGCTGGTGCAAACCATGTTGTTCAGTGACTACTGCTCAGCTCAACTCAATGCCCAAAATTGTCAAGGCCAGTAATAGTTGAAACCAGCAGAGAAGTACATTATTGCAGACGCAAGTGTCAAATTCCAGAACAGACTTCATGCCTGAAAGGCAGACATCTAATACCATTCCTCAGAGGATAGACACAAAATGCTAGAGTAACTCAGCGGGACAGGCAGCATCTCTAGAGATGAGGAATGGGTAATGTTTCAGGTCGAGACCCTTATTTAGACTGAGTCAGGGGGAGGGAGACTGGAAATATGTGGAAGGGTAAGGTGTGAAAACAATAGATCAAAGCAGACGATGATCAAGGAAATGTCGAATGGATCATTAACATTCCTCACTGTGGTTGATGTAGAACTGTTCCCAGGATATTCTGAATGGATGTGGGCTCCAATTTTCCCAGTTCTCCCTCATTGAGCACATTTTCCTCTTCCGCTCTGCACACTCTCAGTCACGCTGCTTTCAAAAGTGATTTCCAACTAATCCATGAATGTCTGGAAGGAACTGCTTTGTGCAAGTACCATGAAGCTAACTTTAGAAAGAATGACAGACACTAAATGCTGGAGTAACTCAGCGAGTCAGGCAGCATCTCTGTAAAAAAGGAATAGGTGACATTTCAGGTTGAAACCCTTCTTCAGACTGAAAGATGGAGGCCAGAACAAAATGGCTGGGAACAGATGACCTCAGGAAGGGTGGAGTCCATAATGGGTCATGGCTGGTTGGGGAAGATGTGTTAACGACAGGGATACAAGGATGTGAATGGTGGAACTAGTAGGACAACTAGGGTGGAAGTGGCAGGGGTGGGGGGTGAGAGAGGGGGGGGGGGGGGGGGGGGAAGGAAATGGAGAAATCAATTTTCATACAGCTGGGCTGCAAGATGTCCAAGTGAAATATGAAGTGATGTTCCTCCAATATGGATGAGGCATCACTCTGGCAGGAAGTGGACCTGAGAATGGGATGAAGAGTTAAAATGTTTGGCAACCAGAAGACCGTGTAGCCCAAGGCGGACTGAGTGTGTGAAATATAGAAATAAATTGGAGCGTAGAATGAATGATACTTGCAGCATTGTACCAATAATCAATCGCCATCAGTCGATAACTGGTTGGAGGTTCCTTGTTGCAGCAACTCTTAAAGAAACTCTTAAGAGTTTATAAGAAAGATAATTATTTGGAACCTTAAACTTCGTAATAGAAAAGTTGGCTTTGAACCAGCATTGCACACATATTGATGTCATAATCATCTATTTGCATTAATGTGCCTAGTAAATCCAATGAGCACACGCTACAAATGAGGGTGCATGTTGCAACCATTTTGGAGCTAAAATGGGGCCCCATAGGATCAAAAGAATGGGATTGGTGGATTTGAATTTTTTGGCCTTCCATCTGTACTATTTTAGCTCTAAATCAAATATTCTGGCAGAAATATTCGATGACTCCAAACCATCGGATTCTTATGAAAAACAGTCCAAATAGGAATTGATTTCTAATCCAACTAAGATGTACTTACAATAACAAAAGATATTTTAAGAATGACACCTGAGGATAAGCTAGATATGAAAATGATAAATATGTTTCCCAACAGCTACCCAGCGGTGTTACCTCACCTGTGAATCAAAAGAAACTCGGGAAATAGTCTACATGAAGAGACTAGTACATGATGGAACTCGTTGTTCCTACACAAATCGCTATGATATTTGTGTTCGAGGTGCTTGTGTGGTGAGTAAACCAAATTTTGCATCAAAGTCGAATGAAGTAATAGCGGTTGGAAGATTATTCTGGGATATTTGTTAAAGCTGCTCTTATCTGGTCCAGGAAAAACTTAAAAACTCCAATTTCTAATATTGTCATTTCACATCTTTTATAAAACTTGTCGAAGATAACTTTTTAAGCAGTTGCATTTATTATTTGAGCATGCTATTAACGCAGACAAAGACCTGATTAAAATTTATCAAGGATTTCTTCTGTATATGCTCTGTGCTACTGCTCACCTAAGCATGAATGCACAATCAGTAGCAGTAAACGATTAATTTCTAAAATCTGACATTTTCCAACGCTAAAGCGATTTTTGCCTTTTGTACAGACTGAAGACAAGGTCATAATCTATTCCAGTTTAATAAGTATTGGAAATTTTTATTTGTACAAACTTTTGGTCTTTAAGAGGTATTCACTCCGCTCAATAATAGATCCATTAGCTTGAAGTCTGAAGGGCATATTTAGCAATTTAGTGGAATTCAAGGAAAGTGCGGGATTGATTAGAGAAGTTAAAGCATTGCAAGTGGAATTTTAACTATCCACCCCCATCACAGTCTGACAGAAATGTGTTGGGAATCCCCCTTCAGTCCATCCAATACCCTCCTTCAGGGTATTGAATGGAGAAAGCAGGAACAGGGTACTGATTCTGGATGATCAGCCATGATCATATTGAGTGGTGATGTTGGCTCAAGGGGCCGAATCGCCTACTCCTGTACCTATTTTCTATGTTTCTGACCTCAAAGAGTATTTTCCCTATGGGAAGGACTGTGTCTGCAGCCACCACTGCTGCACACTCAACCTCTGCATTAATTTCCAAAACTTTTTAAGGTGGAATAGATTACAACTTCCATCTGTGTCAAGGGCAAAAATTCTCTTCAGCTTAGGAAATTGGCAGATAATTTCTTCAGCCTTCAGTAAATTATGTACTGTTACTGATTGTGCATTCAGGCTCTGATTTAACTTGAGGTTGAGATCAATGATTATCACCGATCAGTTGCGTTCAACATTGCACATTCAGTTCCATTAAAACTTAACAGAGGTTAATCCTTGCACACTGTTGAGTGGTGTATACCAAAGACAAGTTCTGTACACATCTCTCTTGTAGGTCTTCTCCCACTTTCCTCTTGTTTTAAACAGTGACACCATTTACCAATTTCCAAGGGAGAAAAGTAAACATCAATTTAATTTGTTTAAGAAGGAACTGCAGATGCTGGAAAATCGAAGGTAGACAAAAATGCTGGAGAAACTCAGCGGGTGAGGCAGCATCTATGGAGCGAAGGAAATAGGCAACATTTCGGGTCGAGACCCTTCTTCAGACTGATGTAAGGGTGGGTGCGGGAAGAAGAAAGGAAGAGGTGGAAACAGTGGGCTGAGTTTAATTTGTGGACAGTGGGCTATCAATTTGATTTGGTCAGGTTAAAGTCTTGCATTCATGGAACGTGGGGGTTAGTAGATTTTCAGTCACCAAAATCCAGCATCCTAGATACATTTAAAATATTATTCTTTATTCACTGGGTCAGAAGAAAACTGACTAACTTGCAACATCCACTCGCAGTCAGGTATATTCAGCATCCTGTCAGACGCGTTGCCATCTGCAAATAATAAAACTGAAGAACTATTTAAATCTAAATAGAAAAATGAGAAAAACCTTGTCATCTCTAATTAAAGATAGAAACAAAATAATTTCAATAACCTTCAAATCCAGGCATAAGTTTACACCTAAGCTATAAAAGATTTTCACATATTGGGTTTGGTCTGTTAAAAGTTACCATGCAGTTTGAGGTATCTTTGCAACCACTGTGTAGTAAGGAACTGCAGATGCTGGTTTAAACCGAAGAGAGACATAGAAAGCTGGAGTAACTCAGCTGGACAGGCAGGATCTCTGGAGAGAAGGAATGGGTGACGTTTAGGGTCGAGACAGCGCAAATTGGAGGAACAGCGCCTCATATTTCGCTTACACCCCAGTGGTATGGACATTGACTTCTCTAACTTCAAATAGCCTTTGCTTTCCCTCTCTCTCCATCCCCTTCCCATTCCAAGTTCTCCCTCACGTCTTACTGTCTCCGTCTACATTATATCTCTGTCCCACTCCCCTGACATCAGTCTGAATCCGAATCGATCCGAACCGTCACCCATTCCTTCTCTCCAGAGATGCTGCCTGTCCTGCTGAGTTACTCCAGCTTTTTGTGTCTATCGTTTGCAACCACAGTAGTGCTTCTCCCCCAGATTCCAGGGGTTTTACATTTAGTCTGAAATGCCAATGGAAACCATTGTGAAGCTGGCTTTGGGCTTCATCTCCTTGCTGGGGTGAGCAGATGACACCTGTCACACCTCACCGGCCAGCTCGCATCTCAACAGAACTCAATGGGTTGCTGGCAGTGGCCCTGATAAATTCCAGGCAAAATGTTGACTGTGGCAATGGTGAAAATTTCAGAGAAAGTTTACGTTGAAAAACTCGCATCATTTGTTGGCGCCCCCGAAGCTGAGTGGGATGATTCCAACATTGCCTCAATCTTTAAAAATGTTATGTACAATAAAACTCTGAAAATGCTGCATTCTTGGAACTTTCAATTTATAAGCAGATTTTCAGGACTATCAGATTAATAATAACCCAACAGATTTTTCATTTAATTATTTTGAATGTAGCATAGTATTATGATACATTTTCCAGTGAACCAATTATGTTTAAAGGGAGCTGAGGAACCTGGGCTCCAGTAATTTGAGAGAGATTGTGGGAACTCTGAACAAACCTAGTCCCCGGTGAGTTGACAAGGAGTGCCGGAACCTGGGCTCAGTCGATAGGAAAATGCACAGAACATAAATTATATATAAATTAAGCATACTGTAAGTTATATAATATAGCGAAAATGAAAAAGACTGCAAAAGCAAGACATTAGTGAAAAAGACGATAAGAAAATAATGGCGGTAGAGTTGCTGCCGTACAGCGCCAGAGACCTGGGTTCGATCCTGACTATGGGTGCTTGTCTGTGGAGTTTATACGTTCTCCCCATGGCCTTCGTGGGTTTTCCCCGGGAGCCCAGGGTTTCTCCCACACTCCAAAGACGTACACATTTGTAGGTTAGTTGGCTTGGTAAAATTGTAATTTGTCCCTAATATGAGGGGAACTCCGGTCGGCGCAAACTTGGTGGGCTGAAGGGCTTGTTTCCATGCTGTATCTCTAAACTAAACTAAACTAAGCTAAGTCCATGGTAGTGCAAGAGGTGATCTGTAGGGTTCTGTGGCTGAGGTAAGACTTGGGATCGACTTTCAAGTTGTTCCTGAACCTGGTGGTGTGCGACTTCAGGCCCTGCACCTCCTGCCCAAAGGTAGCAGCAAAAAGAGGGCATGGCTCAGATGGTAGGGATCCTACAATATATATGCCACCTTCTTATGGCAGATCCTCATGTTGATGCATGTAGATGGTAGGTAGGGCTGCGCCTGTGGAGGACCGTGCTGAGCCCACCATTGCATTGACTTCTGGTGCTGAGTACACCGATGCATATCCATTGAAACTCTCAGTTCCTGTGAAGATTGACAGTTCGCTGTTACTCTCGGCTTACTTGGAATGAAAGGAAGGCTGAAGTGCATTAGTTAAAGAGGACAACAATAGAACTAATTTATTTCCCGATTTTTACTGGTCCAGTTTAACTTCATAAACTTTATCAAGCAAACTAAGTTTGATTGGTATCCAAATCTTTTAACAAGTTTCAATTTAAATTTTCCTTCTTGCAAATCATACAAATTGATCTTGTCTAAGTGACAGATCACAGATCCACACAATCCCACTGAAACTGGGATTTAATGCTGCCACATGTAAATACCAAATCTTTCTTACACTGCTGCGCAAACTCATGCTATCTCTTTCACCACGGGAGATGGAAGGATTATTTAAGATATTGTTGATGTACATTCGACACTTGTAAAATGTTTGTTTTTTTAAATAATCCAATGTCAATTTGGCCAGTTTCACAGGTGAATAAAATACAATAGACATTGTCCATGTTTCCCTTAACAAAGGATAGTTTGTAATATTGGGGAAACGTGAGACAACAGATAATGGAATCGGGGGCAAAAAAGCAAACTGCTAGAGGAACTCAGTGAATCCAGTATCATCCGTGGAGGCAATGAGATGGTTGATGCTTCTGTCTGGATACAAGGTCATGACCTAAAATGCCGACAATCCCTTTGCCCCCACAATACTGCTCAACCTGCTGAGTTAATCCAGTAGTTTGCATTTACACCTGGTTTGTAATATTGGATGACCTTCGATTATGGTATGATTCCACTGAAAGGTGTTGGAATATTAGAATAAGACAACATTGCTAGAGTTTTTTTTTTAAGTACTTAGGTTTTTTAATATACATTTAGGATTTCCATGGCTATAATGAGATGTGTATTGTTGAGTGCATTCCAAAACCAGTAGCTAATTTAAAATTGTGTATATAGAAATTGGAAAAATGTAAAAAAGATTTTGAATTTGCCCTAATCAAAATCTGATCATTGATTCAGATCAAAAAAATATTTAAATAATTTAATAGGATAAAGATTTAGTAATGAAACACAATCCAAGGATAGTCACCTACGCCATCTTTGTAATGTGACAAAATGGCTAATTCCTAGCGGTGTCAGAGGATTTATTTAATGTAGTGTAAAAATAATGGATACTTTTGCGAAACGACAGAGGAGGGTCTTTATATGTATGGGCACATCCCTTTATTAATTTAAAAAAAATCTGAATCTAGTTTATTTTAAATCTTCCTTTAATATTTCCTACCTTTATGAAGAATTTATTAATATAACACAAACGTGCCAGAAAGATTTAAAACAGTGCTATTTTAATGTTTTAGAAAGTGGGCTGTGATAAAATACTGGGTTCCAGTAAACAGGAAGACAAGTGTGGAGTATGTGGTGGAGAAAATTCTCAATGCAAAGTGATCAAGGAAACGTTCTCCAGAGCAGCGAAGAAACAAGGTTAGTGCATATTATCGTTAATTTGCACAAAGAACAAGCACACCATCCCAAATCGCTTTGGATAAAGAAGCAATCACTTGTATTCATCTGTAGACAGGTCACACCTTTTTTTAAAATCAGGAACATCTTGCCTACAGTTCCTCTCTGCTAAGCAGGAGACTGTGATTCCTGAATACAACAGGGACGTTTAAGTCCTCAACCTGTTGAGCATTACGGGGCTGGCAAAGAAGAGGGCCATTCAATCCGCAAGCGAAGCTGCAGAGAAAGCCACAAGGTAGCTTTGGATTAAGAGGGCTGATCCGTGGGCGGTTGCTGCTGGGACGCAAGTCGGGGCTTAATCAATCACGGCTGGGTCGCCTGGGCGAGGGTGTCTGATGTTGTGAGACCCGAAACACCCGATGACCCCAGGTCACATCACTGAGGATGCATCCCAGCGCATCTAGAAGATGTATCTTTCACACTTGGCAATACAAGCAGTTCTAATAAGGGGGCTTAATAGATTGCATATACCCAACCCGTCCAGTTTATTGTTACATGCACAAACATGGTGAGGTATAGGTACAATTAAAATATTGCTTCGGAGCAGCATCACAGGTGCACAGATTCAAACAGCACCCAAATCATAAATTATACATAAATTCTACAAATCAGTAAAAAGAAAGAGACTATGCAAGAAGCAGGACATTAGTGCAAAACATAATTTGAAAACAAGTCCATGGTAGTGCAAAAGGTAGTCCACCCAGTCCCGTTGCCAAGGCTGGATTAGGGTTCAGCAAGTCAGTTCAAGAACGTAATAGTTGTGGGGATGCAACTGTTCCATGAACCTGTTGGTGTGGGACTGCAGGTTTCTTACCTCCTACCCGCTGGTAGCAGTGGGAAGAGAGCATGGCGAGGATACTTGTTGATAGATGCCACCCTTCTTGAGGCATGCCTCATGTGGATGCTCTTGAAGATGGGAAGGGGGGCTGTGCCTGTGATGGATTGGGCTGAATCCACTGCTCTCTGCAGACTTTGTGTTCCTACATGTTGCAATTGCCAGGCAAGGCCATGATGCAACCAGTCAGGATACTTTCTACTGTAACTTTAACAATTAGTCGGTGATTGCAATGACATGCTGAATCTCATTAAGCTTTTCAGAAATAGAGCTGCTGGTACACCTTCTTCATGATTGCATTATTTGTGCAATCTGAGTGTTTTGCATGTATATGGTGGCCAAATTCCCCATGACTGTATTCCATAGATACATTTGCTTTCTCTTAGAAACTATTCCTTGTAGATCCTGAAACAGCTGAGCTATTCCCCCTTGGGAAACTCCGATTAAGTACTGCGTTCGAAAGCAGGAAATTATGGTTAGGTCAGAGGAGAAGCATTATGCTCGGAAAGATTAGAAATTAGTAGTTTTGAAACAATTCTTGGAATTGAAGAATCAATCAATCCAATAAAGAAATGTAATTTCCCACAAATCTACAATATGAAATAGTGTTGAAATAATGATTGGAACCTCGGATTAGTAAGAACTGGTTCAGCGAGTCATCTCCCGAAGTTTGGATCATTTGACCCAGACGAAGCCTGGAATAAATCTGGGAAACTACTGTGTGTTTGGCTGGCACAGTTATGTCAATTAGCCATAGGCATTTTGATCAATGTTATATTTCTACAGTTAAAAAGGCCAAGAAAGCTTGCCTATACCGGGATAATCACTTAAATAATTAAAAACATTTTTCTCAATTATTTATGTTGAACATTGTGAGGATCAACTAGGAAAGAAAAATTGAGGCCCAAAAATCAGATTAGTAATGATTTATTACAGAACAGGCTCACAAGGGTATGCTACTTAACCCTTCTCCCCTCTTTCATCCGTGTGTTGAGTAACAGCATAATAGTGTTGAAAAAGATGAAGAAAGTGGATATTCAGGGCAGTGTTTCCACCATATCTTCGAAGCAAATTATAGACTCTATCACACAGGCCATTCAACCCATTGAGTTCGTCGTGGCTTTTTGTACAAACATCCAATCTTAGTCATCACCTCTTTCCCACCAGCCCTTCAATTTATCCTGCTCCCAGTGCCTATTCAATTCATTTTTTAAACTCCTGATTAACACTGCTCCCATCCCATGTACTTGCAGTAATTTCCAGATCCTAACTGCGATGTGTCCATTCTCAATTCCCCCAGTATCTGTTGGCCATCACTTTGAATCTGTGCCCTTAGTTAAATCAACTGTTAATTTTAACCCTATCTGAACCTCAAATCTACCTAAAATTAGCCAGGGCATTTTGACAATTCCTTACAATTTTATTTCCTGGTATAACACAAATCCACTTAAGTTTGCTCCAGTCTTTATACCCAAGAGTGTTGTCTTTGATTTGCTCTGACAGGTTATCTGAAGATGTTTGAAATACCAGCTGGAGCAAGTCACTTGTCCATTCAAGAACTAAGTGCATCTCCTCATTTTATTGGTAAGTCTTCTCCAAAATGAACCTCAAGTATGAAAGTACAAAGAACTGTTGCGAGAAGTTATCCGGCTCAAAGAGACGATTTGAGTTGACCTCGTTATTTAAACATAATTCTATCTGAATATAATGATTTTTTTGCATAATTACCATCTCTCCCAAATTTAAAAGTGTCAAGAGCAGTTTACATCACCGGTATAGTATAAAAAACTCCATCTTGTTTAATGTGCAGCTGTAACAGCTGAAGGATATCTTCAAAGTGCCTTGTGTTTAATACTTTTAAAGTGTAATGATTTAAAAGCTATTACAGGAGAAATGTAATATGTAACTTAAATGCTGTTCAGATTTTACAATTTCATAATTGGAAGTTAATTTAATTATAACATATACTTACCAGAAATTTAATAATTGTTTATTTTAAGTAATCAAGAACCAAGCCACGGGACTTTTTATTTTGAATGGAGAGAATGATTTTCCTGATTCTAAAACTTTCATTGAAATGGGCACAATTTGGGAGTATTCCAATGATGATGACAAGGAATCTTTACAAACTATTGGACCCCTCCGTGATGGAATAGTAGTGCTGGTAAGATTACGTTCTAGTTACCACACCCAGAGTCACAGTTTACATTTGTGTAGAAGTATTAACATGATGAAACATCCCACACCATTTCACTAGAGGGAACTAAAATATGGACACCAAACAGGAATTGGGAGAAAATCTGGGAAAGGTAGCCAGGGACAAGATTACAGAGATAGATTTTGAGGATACCAGTGAATGTGAAGTAATTGTTCAGTGGTTTACATAGTTTGCTGGAGGCTCGTACACGATTGCTAAATGAAAGGGAGTTGGGAAGTAAGCTGCAACAATGTAAGGCCCCAAAGGTAGTTCATTTCAATTTGCACCTGTTCCTTCTGATCCTCTCCCCCCCTCCCCCCTCCCCTCTCTCTATTTTTTAGCGACAATACCAAAAATACCTTGACTTATAAAATTACAATTCATGAGGACTATTTAGCTATTATGACTAATGAAGTGGTGCTTAATTTATTTGATGATCCAGGCCTTTTGTACTCATGCCTGAAAAATGCTCATGTCCCCCCCCCCCCCCCCCCTTTAACTCACCATCAGAGGTGCTATACATGGCTCCTCCCCATTAAAATACACCAGCTTCTCCAAAGTTCTAGTAAATAGTGAGGACACCTTGTCTTTTCTTGCATGGCCATTCCAGCCTAGAACAAAAACGCACAAAATACACCCATGTCAATGTGTTGCTTACATTGACATGGGTGACATGCCTCTCGTATTAGTTTTGTTAACCACCACAATCTGCCCCAGCCTACCCTCCTGTACTTTCCTGGCTCCGAGACCTTTTTAAACTACTTAATCTTTTCTATCATTTAAAAAATCTTCATTCTGCAATGGCCTAATTCTGCACTTGGCAATGGACAAAACTTTATCATAAGTTGTTTTATTCTTCTGTTTAACTCATGTTGCACTTGTTTTAGTTTATAGCCCCATCTAACCCGTTAAACAAACTCCTCTGCCCATATTAACAGAAATTCCTTTAACCATGTCACATGCTTTCTTTGCTCCCCAGGCTTGGGTCAGGATACTCCCTGGTAATTTTCAGAATCCATGCTCTGTCTACCTCTTGTATTGCTCTTGAATCAATTCCTGGAGGAAACTCCCCAACAAGTTACTTAAAATTACAATCTCCCATCTGCTGACCTGTGGGCTTACCATTTGTTGCAGTATTCCTGCCATTGTTGATCTTCTCAACCAGTCTTTCACCTTTTATCCACAGCAATTTATTTACTCTCTTCCATTTAGCTTGTTCCTCTTGTTTAGCTACTATCATTGGTCCTATAATTATAATTAAAGTGGCATGCCTCCCATCCTGTATAAGCTTCAGCTTATCTGAAAACATTATGCTCAAAGTCTACTCTTTGTTTACATCTTTCCAATTTATACCCCCATTCTTTATCTACATTGTCTCACACTGCAGACACCATTGTTATTATTTTTCAAATTCTAGTCCTTATTTTAGAATCGTTTCAGGATCTCTGAGATATCCTTCAGTTCTTTAAGCATCTCAGAACTCTCGACCTCCTTGAATATCCTATCCTCCTTTGAGCGATGAGAGTCTGCTGTGTCTTTATGTGTGACAAGACTTTGTGCCCCTCCATTTTCAGTCTAAGCTCCTCTATTTCTGGGCCTTTGTTCCTATTTCTTCTTAAAAACTCTTAATTTATTAAACTTTTGGTAGCCATAGGTTGGTGTTCAGGAAGGAGATAAACAAATAGAACTCAAAATTCAAATAGCATTCGAAGAAGGTGGACAACGATATGAAAACAATCCTGTGACACTTATGAACTCCTATTCCTTTATAGATTGTTGCAATGATCTTTGCTCATCAAGGTCAAGCATGTTTCACCCAGCAAAGCTTGGCCCAATGTTCCAAAAATGATTAGTTCAAGATTATTTCACTGAGTTGAAATGTTTTCTCTCTTCATTGTTATTCTTTAATTAACTTGTTGAGATTAAAAAAAAAAAAATCATTTAATGGTTTATTTCAGATTTCAGGCTTCTGCAGTATTTTTATTGTATTTTAATACCAAATCATCTTTGTGCCTTTCTCTACTAAAACTAGATGATGCCTAGCGATAATTCCAAAACTTCCCTGACATATAAATACACAATTCATGAGGACTATTTGGCTACTATGACCAATGAAGTTTTGCAAGAAGACATGGCTACATTTGAATGGGCTTTGAAGAGATGGTCCCAGTGCTCCAAACACTGTGGAGGAGGTAATTTGCTGCTAAATAATGTACAAATATAACAGTGAACCAAAGATTGATTACTGGTAGAGAATACTCATTCATAAATCATTCATAAATAAGTCCATTCCCAACCCGAAACGTCCTGCAGAGATGCTGCCTGACCCGCTGAGTTACTCCCTTACTTTATTTCTTTGTTCAAGATTCCAGCATTGCAGTTCCTTGTGTTTCCATTGTTATACAACTATTTTAGGATCAGGTCTTTACCGGACGCTGATATTATTTACACTCTAGAAATAATGTTCATTTATTTGATGTTGGGAAATGCAGTGACTAACAAAACAATTAAAACAAATGCCTTGTACATTTATATATATTTTTTTCGTTAACAAAAGATTTGTAAAGAATTACAAAGATCAGTTTATAGATTATGTTTTAAAGAATTCTGTAGAATTTGTCGTTCCTCACTTCAAACTAAGTTTGTTCCTAATTAAATAATGAGAAAACAATTTCAGGGCTGGGTTTAATTCAGGAAATTTCAGCAAAGCTGATGTTTGAATGGTTCTGTTTTATTGAGGATGGTGCTCAATGACCTTGTGTTATTTGACTAATGGTAGTTTAACATGGAGGTGCTTAATGACTTCAGTAGCTCTCTGAATAGCACTGCAATTTGAAATTGATTTTTTTAGTAACTCGCTTCATTAACATTAACAAGAGGTAATAACATGATAACATTTAGAATTAGCATATAATTTTAACATTCAAGCTTCACTTTCAAGGGACCCACCATCACCTTTTCAAGGCCAAACCCAAAACAGAACTAAACCTGACTTTGTATTACCTGACTTGTGGAGCAAAAAAATCACAATAAGCTAATAAACTTTAACCATTATTTGCACTAGTAAAATACAGTAACTATTATTTAAACTGACGTAATGTTACACTATGATGAAAAAATTGTGTAATATTTGATCAAGACATATTCAATTTCAAATATTAGTTTTACAGTCATTAAAGATTATATTTACATTGTCAGCTAAATAAGTAGGCACTCAATATTTAATCTAAACAATTAATAGATGGTATGCATTCTAGAAATGTTTGATTGCTGACATTTATTCTGATAGAGGTGATTGATTTTGCTAAGGTTCTCAGTTTACACGATACGGCTGTCGCAGGAAGGCCGATTCCAAGATGATTCACCGAAGTTTCTGTGAAGCAAGAAAAAAACCGAAGCCGATTCGCCGAATGTGCAACTTGCAGGAGTGCTCCCAGCCTGTGTAAGTGGTTTTTCTCGCCTACAATCTATCCTGAAGAAGGGTCTCGACCCGAAATGTCACCCATTCCTTCTCTCCAGAGATGCTGCCTGCCTCGCTGAGTTACTCCAGCATTTTGAGTCTATCTCGATTTAAACCAGCATCCGCAGTTCTTTTCTACACATTTCTCTCCTACATGTGCCCCTCAGTTACATCATTCAGGGGCAGGATATAATTGCCAGTTGTTTCCACCCTCACCTCGGTCCATTTTGCCGTTACGCTGCATTTCTTCTAGAGCCAGGTATTCCAATGGTCTCCTCACCCACTTTGGTCTCATCAAGCCTTCAATGAAACAAACTGGTATGTTTGTTCCCTGGTTAATAGTCCCTTCACCCTCTCATCACACCTCTGCCTTCATTTTCTTGGAGACCCTTAGTAGTTTTGCACATTCTGGCTTGAAGTCTGACAAAAGCAATCAACTACTGCTGACACAGAAAACAAAGCCAAGTCATGGAAGTTTGTGAAAAGTCCTGTTCTGATCCCATTGCCCAACAGATCTGCCCCACCATTCATGACAGCAATGTTAGATCAATGTCTCTCTTCCATGTAGCACGGCTGAGAAATAAATGGATTTTCATAACTTCTGGACATCGTAGAATGACTCACATTCCTTTTGAATAGTTGCGGGTTAATGGTATTAAATCTAAACTAATTTATGAAACTAATTTATCGAATTTATGAATGGCCAATAATATTGTCAATGCCTTCCACTCTGGCCATTCCCTTTTCTCTCTTCTACCTTCTGGGAAAAAAACATGCAGGAGCTTGAAAACCTAGACAACCAATCTTAAGTAAACAATAAACAATAGGTGCAGGAGTAGGCCATTTGGCCCTTCGAGTCAGCACAGTTCTTCCCACTGGTGTCAGACTCCCGCAACAAGCACTTCTTCACACCCATGTCCCGGTGCTGCTGCCATGTACTCTTACACTTAATTCAACCTCATTTAGTTATTCTGTTATTTTACTTTCCTTTTATTTGAACTAGATCAGATTTCACTATGATCTTGCACAATACTGCCGTTTTGCCATTGCATTTATTGTTGTCTCGTAGACGATGTATACTGTTTATGACTTTCATGTGAACAAGGTGTTTCGTTGCACTCTGGTACATATGACAATAAACCAATAATAAAATAAATATAACTAGTGAAGAGGAAAAATCCAGGCAATCTGGTGATTAAGAGCTTGATTAGAGATTGTTATTGCTCAGGCTAAATTCCCAGTTGTTCTGCAAAAATTGGCTTTGTTTTAACATGCTGGGCATAAGAAATAGGAGCACCAGTGGAGCAGTCAGCTCCTTGAGCATGATGTACCATTCAACAAGACGATGGCTGATCTAGTTTAGTCCTCTGCATCACTTTTCCCAAAGTTCTAATGTTCATGGTTCCAATGTCTGTTAACCTACATTTTGAATGCAGTCAATGAATCGAGTACCACAAAGTATCACAGCCCTTTAAGAGAAATCCCTCCTCATCTCTGTCCTAAATCGTGAAAGAGCTAATAGTCAAATCTAATAGTCAAATCTAAAATGGAGTCATTCTTCTACAAAAGCATGATCTAGTAGAGCAAAAGAATGGCTCGGTGCCAAGTCCGAATGACTTTGTAAATTGAATGAACACAAAATGGAGGCAGGTTGTCTTTTCAATAAAGACATTAAGATGACAGCCTGCAGTAATAACATGTGCTTCATTCAAGGCCATAAAGAAGCCATGATTGAAAAGATTGAAAAAATAGCTGACGCTCCAGAGATCAGTAATGTTACTGGATGAGCTTGATTTGGACCCAGCCTTCCTATCTTCTGAAAGGCTGCAGAATCTTTCAGTCATGCATATTCAGACTTGGTAGGAGTATTTTACTGATAAGAAAAATGTATAATTGTGCTAACTCTTCTTTGTTCTGTGAGTGGGAGCCCGAGAAGCACTGAGCAATGTTTGTGCTCATTGTTGATCTATTGCCACTCCCGTCTGACGTATCAATTAAAGATTGCCATGGTTTTACCTTTAAGAGTTTTTGTTGCTATCTGCTTTTAAGAAACGATCTTTGACAATAGGTGATCCCTTATTCTGAAACTATCGACTGTGGTACTCGATACTGACACGATGGAAACTTTCTCTCAGCAATTCCCCAGCAATTATTTCTCAGTGTCTCACATGTTTCAATAGTATCATCTCTCAATCCTCTGAACTGCAGTGAGAATCGGCTCCACTTCACTTTGTATACTAATCCCTCAATTAAGGAATTAACCTAGTGAGCCGTCGCTGTGCTGCCTCCAATGTAGAAACACCCTTCTTTAAGTATGGAGACCAAATAGAAACACAATACTCCAGGTGTGGTCTCAACAGCACTCTGTAAGGTTGCATCAAAAAAACTCTGTAATAAAGGCAATCATCCCATTACCTGCTATACCAATGTGACATCTGTTTATATTTCATGCATTCATTTAATTTCCTTTTTCTCCAATGTTTTGTCGCATCCTATTTAAATATTAATTTGCTTTCTCATTCATTCTTCCAAAAAGAATAACAATTTTCCACATTCTACTCCATCTGCCAACATCTAGCTGACCCACTTAACCATCTTTAATACTTTGCATGGACCATTTACGACACTTCCCTACCATTCCTTGACCTCACCATCTCTATTGCAGGTGATACGCTCCTGACCGACATCCACTACAAACCTACTGACTCCCACAGCTACCTGGACTACTCTTCCTCCCACCCTGCTTCCTGTAAGGACTCCATCCCCTATTCCCAATTCCTCCGTCTACGCCGCATCTGCTCCCAGGATGAGGTGTTCCACACCAGGTCATCACAAATGGCCTCATTCTTCAGAGAACGGGGATTCCCCTCCCCCACTATTGATGAGCTCGCACCAGGGTCTCCTCCATACCCCGCAACACTGCCCTCGCTCCCCAACCAGAGTCCCCCTGGTCCTCACCTTTCACCCCACCAGCCGGCAAATACAACATATATCCTCCGCCAGTTTCGCCATTGTCCAACTAATTCCCCAACCCTCCGCAGCCACTGATTGCAAGAAATCTGTGTCCCTTCCAGGTCCTCCACTCCCCACTGCATCCTGCATGCCAGATGCTCAATCCAAAACTGAGCCATTCATGCCAACACTGTTGTCTGCATCCTTTGGGCTTGATTTTGTCAGTTCCCTCTTCAAGCCAATTCTCATATAGCTTCAATCCACCAGTGCTCTTATCTTGTGCAGTAACCTTTCATACAGCAACTTATCAAATACCTTTTGGGAATCCAACCCTCCTGACACCACTTCCAACCTCCATCTCACTGATTTTCACCCCAATCTTCAATCCCCAGCATCTTTAATGCTTATCTCTCACTGAATATCTTGCAAATGTTCCTTCCTTTCAATTTAGTTCTGCCTTTCCAAATAAAGCACGTCAAGATAAACTGATCACATTGTTGATTGCAAATTTCACCCTATTCGAAATAAGTAGATTTTGATTTGGGTTTTTGGTTCAGAAATGTGAGAATCACTGCAGTGAAATTCTCACTCAGTTTCTATGCAGTTGGAATTTCACTTCGGCAATTTACAACCCAGCGGTATAAAGATTGATTTCTCTCATTTCAATTAACCCTTGCATTCCTTCTGTCTCCATCCCTCCCCCACCCTAATCATCCAACTAGTTTCACTGCTCGCATCCCTTCGTTGTCACCTCCTCCACAGCCAATAATGGATCATACATGGATAGGACAGGTTTGGAGGGATATGGACCAAGCACAGGCAGAAGGGACTAGTGTACCTGGGACATGTTGGCTGGTGTGGGCAAGTTGGGCCGATGTGCCTGTTTCCACACTGTATCACTCTATGACTCTGACTCTATTGTGGGCTCCAGGGTAATGGGTACCAGCTCTGATTTGTTCGGTATCTTTTCATTCCTCTAGTTTCCCTTTCCCCCGACTCTCAATCTGAAGAAGGGTCGTGACCCGTTACATCACATCTATTTTCTCCAGAGATGCCTCCTGACCCGCTACGTTAATCCAGCAATTTGTGTCTATGTTTAGAATTGGCAAAAATTGTGTATGGACTTCACTTCCAGTTGTATTTCCTATAAATCACTGACTCTTCAAAGCAATCTTGTAGTACACTCATCTTGGGGGAACACCATGGCTGTTAGGGTTGTGTTTTATCATTGATTATCATTATGATTTTGAGTTTAGTTTGACTTTAGTTTATTGTCAAGCTTTTGTTGTGTGCTAACCAGTCAGTGGAAAAACAATACATGATTACATTCAAGACATCCATGGTGTACAGATAAATGATAAAGGGAACAACATGAATAATGTTTAGTGCAAGATAAATTCAGTAAAGTCTGATCAAACATAGTCCAAGGGGCTCCAATTAGGTAGTTCAGGACTGCTCTCTAGTTGTGGTAGGATGGTCCAGTTGCCTGATAGCTGGAAAGAAACTATCCCTGAAACTGGAGGGGTGCGTTTCCACACTTCTATACCCTTTGCCCCATGGGAGAGGGGAGAGAGCGAGTGGCCATGGAGTGACACATCATTGATTATGCTGCTGGCCTTGCCGAGGCAGCATGAGGTTTCCACTGAGTCAATGTTAAAGTTTGGCATTATTTTTACAGGAGTTGCAACACCATTGAGTCCCATTTTCATTGATACATTTTCAAAATGCTATTTTCCAAAATGATGTTCAGGGTAACAGGTAGAATTGTTAATTTCACAATACACATTGCTGTTTTTACATGGTTATTTATCTTCTGATTTACAGGTGGATTACAGGGCAATGGGAGGCATGTACCAGACCTTGTGGCAAATCTGGATATTCAATCCGGTCTGTGCGGTGCGTCCAACCACTGCATGATGGCACCAATCATTCAGTGCACAGCAAATATTGCATTGAGCATCGGCCTGAGACTAGAAAACCTTGTAATCGAGAGCTCTGTCCTGCACAGTGGAGAATAGGAGATTGGTCACAGGTATATCGAAACGTTCTGCTTTTTATTTTGCATCAAATTACTCTAGAAAATCAATCAGCAAGTCTGTCTGGGGAAAATGATATCACCTTATTCATCTGCGGTGGTTCAGCGGTAGAGTTGCTGCCTTATAGTGCCAGGGACCTGGGTTCGATCTTGACTACGGCTGCTGTCTGTATGGAATTGGTGCCTTCTCCTGTGGGTTTTCCCCAGGAGCTCCTGTTTCCTCCCACATTCTAAAGACGTACAGGTTTGTAGGCTAATTGGCTTGGTAAAATTGTAAATTGGCTCCAATATGTGTAGGATAGTATTAGTGTGGGGAGATCGCTGGTCGGCGTGAACTTGGTGGGCCCCCAAGGACCTGTTTCTGTGCTGTATCTCCAAACTAAACTAAACTAAACTAATTGAAGCCACCTGCAAGCCATGCAGAATCTGCTACAGATTTACTGGCACAGTGTTGGTGAGAGAACGATGGGCAACAACTTGATGGTCACTGTTCTTGATTCCTAGAACAGCTTCCATTTTAAATCTGGGTTTTTTTTCTTTCGACCAAAGGGAGAATAACAACAATCCAACTTTGCAGGTAACTGCATCCATTGAATCAAGCCATGGACCAATTACAGTGATCATTTTTGTTCCAAGCGCTTTGCATCTATTTTCGCATTTCTGAGCAATAATTTTAATCTGCAAGGAATCCAGATCAAGGTTAATCAAAGTTAAAGTTATAGCCTCAGTGACAGGATCCAGTCTGGTGCTGGCAATGTTCTAAATATGTTGTGCAATCATAATACTTAATTAGAGATGTCTGCTCAACCTCTTTGTGCCCATATACTACTTACACCGAAGCAATCTGCGCGGATTTTACTAACATTTTCTTGTATGGCAGGTGTAATAGCCTCTGTCTTTCCCGTTGACATTCACAATTGTGGAACCTATTGTTTTGTTAGTGCACGGTGACTTGTGGAAATGGGACACAAGAGAGACTGGCCGTGTGCCGAACAAGGGACAATATGATCGGGCAATGCGAAGATGAAAAGCCAGAAACAATACGTGTATGTAGAATGATCCTGTGTCAAAGTAAGTCCTTCCTGTATTCATGTTTATCAAAGACAGACACATAATGCTGGAGTAAAGGGCCTGTCCCACTTACATGTCCTTGGCACGCAAATTACGCGACCTCGCCGTCGCGTTGAATCGCACGGACATCGTATGGCTGCGCGGGGCTTGTCCCACTGAGAAGCGCTGAGGTGTTTGTAGTTGTGCGCGGAGCTCCGAAATTATTGTAGCGAACAAAATCTTCGCGCGCCAACGGCCTGTCGCGTAACTGATGGCCAAAGTGGGACAGGCCCAAGACCCTGGCGCGACGCAACATCTCACCTCCAACAGCAGCAGAAGCAGGCAAACGATCGCCAAACTCGGCCTGGGGCTCAATGCTGCCGGTTCCGCTGAGTTACTCCTGCATTTTGTGTCCATCTTCAAATGACGTCATGCCCTCCAGACGGCTGTGCGGGCACATGAAATCGCGCAGGACTGTCGCGCTTCAACGCGACCACGAGGTCATGCAATTAGCGTGCCAAGGACACTTAAGTGGGACAGGACTCTGGAGAGCAAGAATGGGTGGCGTTTCAGGTCGAGACCTTTCTTCAGACTGAGATTCAGGGAAGAGTTCTGGAAGGGTACAAAGAAAATGTAAAGGTGTGAAAAGGACAGATCAGAGCAAACGATAATTAAGGAAACGTATTATGGTCCATTGTTAGATGAGGAGAAGGTGACAATGAGGCATACGAACAATAGAATTAACCGGGAGGACGGTGAAACTAGCTGAACTATGGTGGGGGATGGATGGAGAGGGAAAGCATGGGTCATATTAAGTTAGAGAAATCAATATTCGTACTACTGAAATTTGTTTATTATCTTCTTGTTTACTTTGTATCAAAATTAAAAATAAGTTATGTTACTGTGTACAAACCAACAGATTATATATGTTATTATGTTGGTTTTGATTTTTATATTTCATTTCTTGCAGAAAACTCCTCACAGCAAACATCACTTACTTCCACCAAAGGAAAATCCATAATCCAATGGCTCTCGCGTCCAGATCCAAAATATCCCATTCGGAATATTTTGACAAGTAAATCGCAATATAACTCTGATCCTGGCATTAAATGCATGCAGTTTCTGACCTGGGCTGTACCCTTCTCTGTGACCTTTTCTCTTCATTAATGCATTTCTCTGATTAGCAACTGTATCCTGGTTCTAATTCTTCTACTGGGTCCTGGTGCATAGCCTGCCTCTTCTCCAGAGCTTGTGCAGCACTAGTGGTGGAGGCCCAAAGGTGAGGACTTCACACATCGATGGAGGAACCCCACAGTACGTTGCAAGTCTCTGAATGGGAGCTGTCTTCAGCTTGCTTACTGTTTTGGTTTGCTTGAAAACAGACTCTAGTGAAACAGTCTCAATTTGACAGAGACGGAGAAATTTATTGTGAATGTGATCGCATCACAATACTGACATCTTCTTGTGCTATTACTTCCTACTTTCGCGATATATTGTACTTTGTGTTAGGATTACTGATGCTAATGTACAGTCTAACCTAAATGAATAGTGGGTATAGTTCTTTTCTTTCTTGCATTCCAAGTTAGGTTTCTACTGCTTTAGATTGTGCTGTTGCATTTCACAGTACTGATGGAAGATTAATGGCTTATACTTTGTTTCTACGTAGCAAGTGAATGGTCTCATTTTCATCCATTGCATGTTTGATTATTTTGCGTGAATGTATGTGTGTATGTTAAATGGTTAATGTGGTCTGCCACACGTTTTATAAAGCTAAACTACCATACAGTACCTCAAAAGTTTATTTTGCTTAGAAAAATGCCTTATCTTATTTCTTTGCTTAAACACAAGCAACAAACGTCATCGCCACATATGGTAGTAGATGTAAACAGTTACCAGTGCTAGGAATATAGAAAATGGCCCACAAAAATCAGTCAAAAAAGTTAATTTTAAATAATTATTTTGGAAAGTACTGTTACTGAAAACACAAGAAAAAACAATGCAGCTATTTAGCTTATGAGGAAAAACGAAAAGCACTTCGACTATGTTGTTGTAATGTGATCACATAACCTGCTTTTGTGAGCCTTTTAGTGGAAATGCTGAGGTGTGATGAGTCATATAAACAAGGAGAACTGACAAGCCACAGTTGCTGCACTGAAAGTGTTACATGTGACTTAATTGGTGTTTGTACAGATATGCTCTACTATTAATTCTGTTACTTTAAAGTTAGAAAGTTTTAAAACACGTTAACCATGTTCAGTGGCCACATACAGTACAATCAGGGTACTCAGTAATGTGCACTATATTCATATGCACTTTGGTTTATCAGGGATAATTTATTGCCAATTAAATATATAAATCATGAGGATGTGCCATTTCAGTTTCATTCATTTTTAGTTTACTTTTGTGAGATTGGTGGCAATGTTTACCAAGGTAACTGTAATCCTGTACATTTAGATGCTTTTTCTTACCAATTGAGATCTGGGGTCTTGTGTTACCTCCAGTTTGTCATTGATTTGTGCAAATAAATGAAAACATGTCAAGAAATAAAACATCGTCTATTTTTCCGTTTTTTTACCCAAACCAACTAGTCACTAGAAAATGCCAATACAGTGTTGCGATTCCAACTTGATCTATCAAACAATCTCATATTCTGATATAAAAAAATATTAACACTGAATCAAGAAGCCCCAGAAATATCACTGTAGAGATTGATTACTGAAAATATTAATGACAGAAAATGTTCAAACACATACATTCTGAAAGTCAAAGGCATTTTTCTAACCAAATAGTAGATATTCTCATGGGAATTTGAGGAAATAGGTAAAAATGTGAAAAAAAAACAGTAGCTTTCACATTGTTCAAACAGAAAAAAATGGATATTAGAATCTAAAAGGAAAGTCATCTCAAAAAAGGTTTAATGCAATGATTTACGACACTAAAAGGCCGCACGTGATGCATGCACTCAGTTTAATTTCTGTGGGTCAGTTACAAGACTAATTTTATAAATTGCATCACAATCTAGAGATTAGCTCAAATATACTAAGAAATATACAAAATCTGAGTGTGCTTTAAACATTACAATGTTGATGAAGAATCTACTTTTCTAATATCTCATCTTATAATAATAAACTAATACTGATACTAATATTAAGATATCTACCTGTTTAAAAAACAAATAAATCAATTGTTTCAACTAAGACAGATTTTGAATGAATTCAGCTACAAAACAAAATTAAACCTATCAAATGATGATTTCATCTTCATTTCAGTTCTAATTTTCTTTTTCATCTTAATATCTTTGCAGAAGCAAATTGTCATGGGGACAAGTCAATTTTCTGCAGTATGGATATACTTTCCCGGTATTGTTCCTTTTCTGGCTACAGCAAGCTCTGTTGCAAGTCCTGCAATTCACTGTCTCAGCTGATTACAAATAAGACCAATAACACAGATACTCTGCAGCATCCTGTTCCAACAACATTACCTGAGACCACAAGGAAGCCAAGGGTTGTCACCTCTCATAAATTAAATGCCACACGGGACAGTGCTGAGAAAAATGCAGTTCGACAGACGCACAAGGGAAAAAATGGTAACAGTAACATACAACGAAATAAAGTTATAATTCCAAGACGTCCTAATATAGTCAGCAACCACAGACTCCAATATCTACTGGACCAGAAAAGAAAGGAAATGCTGAACAATTCCTCGAACAAAGCTGTTTCATCCGTTAAGGACAACCGTTTACCTCAAGCGGAGAATTGAGTATGGATCACTTGCCAATGAAAAACGGAAGGGAAATATTATAAAGTGCCTCACCTGCTCTATGACAAAAACTGGACTGGAAATGAATGGCAGACTTTATTCATCAATACATTTATAATGAAAACACTTCGAATTTTAGTAATCAATCTTGTAGAATGTTCAGCATGGAGCATATGTCTCACAGCTTTGGCAGGCTGCAATCACAGCATACGCACATACCTGTGTGCTCTTTCCATCCTCACAACAACACCTTGTAAACCTCTATAATTAAGACACAAGAGATTGCAGATTTTGGAATCTTGAGCTTGGAGGAACTCAGCGCGTTAGGCAGCATTTGTGGAAAGAAATGGACAGACAATGTTTAAGACTGAAAAAGGGCCCCAATGCAAAATGCTCTGTCCATTGCCCTCCACAGATGCTGCCTGGCCCACTGAGTTCATCCAGCAGTTTGTTTTCTCCACCTCATCTTATAATCTTTTCCCCAAAATCAGTCGTGGATTCCTGGTGCTAATTTCCTCTTTGTAGCTCAGTGTTTCATGATGTGGTATTTAACATATTTGCAGCATTTTTTTGAAATTGCAGTCAATTTTCTCAAATAATGGTGCTGTATATTCACTACATACTGTATTATTGGCATATAAGATGGGTCTTCTCAGGTCTTTGGTACCCACATGGAATATTTTCTCAGATTCTAGTTCAAATTGTGTCTGTGTGATTACATAAGGTAAAAATCACTTGTATTATTAACATTGAAAGCATATTAATATTGAAAACATATGTGCAGAGAATCCTTTTGGTGATGAAAATTCACTTCCTAAATTTCAAAATATATGGTGCTGAATTTTTTATATGTATTTTTCAACCCAAAAAAATTGTAGAACATGAAAATTCTGTTAAAAAAATTATTCAATAATGTTTGTACTTGGATGAAATTACATGATAATTTGTACTACTTTATACAACATTCTAAATATTTGTGTTTGATAGAAAAATATTATTCCAATAAGCTATAAGGGACTAAAGGAATTGCTGTAGCAAATTACAGCACTTAGAAACATAGAACATAAGTGCAGGACTAGGCCATTCGGCTCTTCGAGCCAGCACTGCCATTTAATATGATCATGGCTGATCATCCAAAATCAGTACCCCGTTCCTGCTTTCTCCCCATAGCCCTTGATTCCTTTAGCCCTTAGAGGTATATCTGACTCTCTCTTGAATACATCCAGTGCAGTGGCCTCCACTGCCTTCTGTGGCAGAGAATTCCACAGATTCACAACTCGCTGGGTGAAAACGTTTTTTCTCATCTCAGTCCAAAATGGCCTTCCCCTTATTCTTAAAATGTGACCCCTGGTTCTGGACCCCCCCCCCCCCCCCCCCCCAACATCGGAATCATTTTTCCTACATCTAGCCTGTCCAATCCCTTAAGAATTTTATATGTTTCTATAAGATCCCCTCTCATCCTTCTAAATTTCAGTGAATACAAGCCCAGTCGATACATTAATTCACCTTATGTCAACAAAAAAGATGGTAGATGGAAGGCAAGTCCTCGATGATTATTACAATTAGCAAGTTTCTATGCAATGTCAAAACTTCAGGTTTAAAATAGCCTAGAAACATTGCACGGTTGATTTGCATTTTCAGTCATTCCATTTGAATTCAGAGCTAATAGCCTGCTAACCCCTTCTCACCTTCTAAATGTTTTAAGATAAACTAAACTTCAGCATTTAAAGTATTACTCTTTTCACTATATATTTTGCATCATTTATAAACGGATGTAATATTTCTTATGGCTATACTCAAAGCATCTTTTCTCAAAATGTTAGATCACCTGGTTAGTCGCACTCACCATAAGTTCCAAGTCTCGTTAGATTTCTCCAGGTTAGTTGCATCTTTGTGATGTTTCCGCCACTTCTAAATTGAGGGCAACTGGTTTCAGAACAAAATGATCATTATCAAGAAGTAGCGATTACATATTTTACAGGTGGCTTGTTCTTATGTTAAAGACTATTATTTGAAAAATAACTATGTCACATGGTAGACGTACAAGAATTGTCACCATCTGGATTCTACATGTAATTGCATTCTTACAAAAACAAATGTTGCACCTAAGTCAAAATGGTGAATTTACTAAAAAGGGTGAAGTTAGTCAACATCTAAAAATGATTTGATCTTTACAGCTATTGAGAAATAGTGGAAACATCATCAAAGATTATATGAAACAGATATGATGGTCCTGGGTCTTTAAAAAAATGGGTCTGTATCTCAGGATGAGACCCTACATCTCTACACAAGTTTCCCTTGAAAGATAAATCATTTTTGTCAGACATATACTGATTGCTATATACCTTTACAGCACAATGTACGTGCCAGATGTAGTCTTAAGTGCTTTTCTATAGTTCAAAGCAACATGAATGTCATATTATCCCAGAAAAACAAACTCCTTGCAAATCACTTCCAAAAACAGGTAACATCTAAAAACAACCCAGTTGCTCACTGAAATCCACTGGTTTAATTAAAGGTTGCTTTCAGCTTCATAAAAAGCCAATACAAAATTTTAGGGTTATGTACTTATCGTCACATTCATAATCCTCTTATTCCCAGATTTGACAAAATGAGTACACCGTGTCATTAAATGTTCGTTTGTGTACTCAATGCAGACATTGTACTTTAAAGTGTAAAAGTGATTTATAATTTGTGATCCAATGCTTTGTGCTTCACCGCATATATTCATTTTCTCATTAACTACTGGCCTTAACTGTATGTATGATAACATCACCTGCACCAATTACACTTACAATTACTACAGCAGCTCCACTGAAGAGTCTCTTTTGTACATAATTTGTATATAAGAGTTAGATATTTATTTTTACTATTTATTAAACTTGAACGTTTGTGGCATTTTGTTCCTTTTGTCTCAGAGCCGTAACTGATTTGCTAATGTTCCTTCCCAATATTGCAGTGCCTGTCATTTATTTGGTACTTCATTATAAAAAGCTTCTTGATAATTGGAATTTATTGGGATTGAAGGACGTGCGGCAAGTGGTAAGTTATCTCAAAGCATGCAGGTGAGTACGAGATATGTTTCTTTCAAGGTAATTCATAGCAAAAGGATTTGAGTACAGGAGCAGGGAGGTTCTACTTCAGTTGTACAGGGTCTTGGTGAGACCACACCTGGAGTATTGCGTGCAGTTTTGGTCTCCAAATCTGAGGAAGGACATTATTGCCATAGAGGGAGTGCAGAGAAGGTTCACCAGACTGATTCCTGGGATGTCAGGACTGTCTTATGAAGAAAGACTGGATAGACTCGGTTTATACTCTCTGGAATTTAGGAGATTAAGAGGGGATCTTATAGAAACTTACAAAATTCTTAAGGGGTTGGACAGGCTAGATGCAGGAAGATTGTTCCCGATGTTGGGGAAGTCCAGGACAAGGGGTCACAGCTTAAGGATAAGGGGGAAATCCTTTAAGACCGAGATGAGAAAGACTTTCTTCACACAGAGAGTGGTGAGTCTCTGGAACTCTCTGCCACAGAGGGTAGTTGAGGCCAGTTCATTGGCTATATTTAAGAGTGAGTTGGATGTGGCCCTTGTGGCTAAGGGGATCAGAGGGTATGGAGAGAAGGCAGGTACGGGATACTGAGTTGGATGATCAGCCATGATCATATTGAATGGCGGTGCAGGCTCGAAGGGCTGAATGGCCTACTCCTGCACCTAATTTCTATGTTTCTATGTTTCTTTCAAGGTAAATTTAGCTGGTTCAGTGGAAGAACTGGAATAAATAGCTATTTATCAATTTTCAATTGATAACTGAGGGAGGCATCTAAAATTACAACTTGATATTGATTCGTAATCCTCCTGTGACACTGTGTGGTAACCTGATCGAGCTATTTCTCCTAATTTCAGGGTGAGGACATTGCACATCAATAGAAAGAAGGAATAGGTTGAGTCCATTTGCAATTCCCAGAAAAATAAGTAAAACTGCTGTCTATTGCACTGTCAGGTTTCATGTGCTTGTAGTCAAGCTATAATAGAAGGTTATAATAGCAGGCGCTGTGCCAAGCTCAGTACAGTTTCAGTTCAATTTAGTTTATTGTCATGTGTACCGAGGTACAGTAAAAAGCCTTTGTTGGGGAAAGTGAAAAGCTTTTGCTGGGGATTAATTTGTGGTTTTACTACCAGCGGATGGAGCTCGTCACAGTTGGGAAATTCTGAGACTTCTTATTTCTTCAGGGGCTGTCCCACTTGGGCGACCCAATCCGCGAGTTTGCCCTCGACTCATACTCGCAGCATGGTCGACACAAGGTCATAGGAGGTTTTTGTAACTCTCCTTCACGCTCGAGAGTAGTCGCCGTGTACTCAGCTAGGTCGTGCCGTATTTTTCAACATGTTGAAAGATGCCCGCGAGTAAAAAAAGGTCTCTATGGAAAAATTTGATACTTTTTTTACTCGTAGGTTTAGTCATAGTAGGTCGGCATGTTAGTCGTAGGTAATCGAGGGAATTCAAAGGTAATCAAAGGTAGTCGAAGGTAGTCGTAAATAGTTTTCATAGTCGAAGGAGATCGAAGGACGTCGTCTTCACTCTTTACTATTCGGTGTCCAATTTTCCAGAAGTTAGTCGTAGCTAGTCGAAGCTAGTCTTCAACATAGTCGAAGGAGGTCTTCTACATAGTCGAAGGAGGTCTTCAACATGACATTTTTTCAAACTCTCCTAAACTCGCCAATTAGGTCGCCCAAGTGGGACAGCCCCTTTCCTATTTCCTTCATTGGCTTCTTCCCCGCCCGATTTCTCAGCGTGCTAAGCCTTGTCCATTCCATTCCCAATAGTTTTGCTCTCATCCCTCCTTTCACTCAGGTTCCCCTTGTCCTGAATTTCTACCCAGCATCTTCTCTGAGCATTCTCTGTAATTTCCACCCCATTTGGTAGTATTCCATTACCAGACACATCCCCTCTCCTCGTCTTCCAGTATTCATAGGGACAGTTCTCAATCTGATCTCTCTGCCATCTCTAACAGCACTTCCATGCCACTGCAACTTGAGATGGTTCTCATCACATTACAGAAATCAAACATAGATTGTGTGATAGTGGAACACAGCTATTCAGTCTACAAGGATGATGTTCTGCTTCCAGTTGTCTGTTGCTTTAATTCTTCATCCCATCCAAGCTCTGAATTCTCTATATTTTGCCTTCTCCACTGTTCCAATGAAATCAAACTTATGTTCAAGCAAAAACACATCATCTTACATCCAGGCATCTTCCAGGCCTCAATATAGAATTCAGCGATTTCAGATAACCCATCCTTTGCAGCTAATCAGTTCTGACTCAAAGACACAATCTGTAACATCAATGAATGTATCTGTTGTCTGATCTGCTGAATATGCTCATATTTTATTTCAGATTTTTAGTTACTGAATCTCCCAATTCCAACATTGTGTTCTTTTTTCTCTCCTTTCTCCTCAGTCATTTCGCTCTATGCACTTCTTCCATTTCAGTAACAGTTAGCAAACCTCCATCATCCTCTCTTCAAAGGCATTAACAGCATTCAAGTAATCTGGATTCTCCTGGTCTCCACGCTATTACTGTGACTTAAGTTATTTTCACCACCTTCCTCTTTTCTGCAATTCAAGACATGTTTGTTTTCTGACTTTGTCGGTCCGATGAAAATAAATCTACCTAAAACGTTAACTCTGTTTCTCTCTCCACAGATGCTGTCTGACCTGATGAATATCCCAAGCTTTGTCTGTTTTTATATAACAAAGAACTGATTTTATATTCATCTTAAGGAATCAAGGAACAACAAGAAACATGACAATGGCATTCACAACGGGTTTCACAAAGCAGCCCAATTAAACATTTTGCAGTTTAGTAATTTCCTGTCCTTCCCAAATTAAAAAAAAGTGTTGGATCATTCTCCAGGAACTGGCTGGGAAATAAAATGAAAAATGGACTTACAATTTGAGAAATAACAGTATATATTTTTGGAATGCAGCCATATTCATAAGGAAGTAAATGAAAACATTTGAAAAAAGAACGGAAACTAGCATTAAGTGAAAATACTAATTCAAATTTACTTTGCAAACCTGTTTGAATTATTATTCGTTATTAATCATTGTCCTGTTCAGTTAAAATTCAGTTTCTGACCTTGCTACAAAGCTCGTTTGTTGGTGTTGGTGCAGTTCAATCTTTGACTATTGGCAAAACTTCTTGTCACCTTGTAGTGCCAAACAGTCCAATGTTTCACTGCATAGAACAGTACTGCACAAGAACGAACCCTTCGGTCCACAATGTTTGTGCCGGATATGATGCCTAGTTAAACTGATCTAAAATGTCTGCAAGTGATCCAAATGTATTTATTCCCAGTACTGGCATGTGTCTATCTGAAAGCCTCTTAAATGCACCCATCATATCTACCTCCACCACCACTCCTGGCAATGTGTTCCAGACCCCCACCATTCTCTGTGTAAATAACTTGCTGGCACATTTCCATGAAACTTTCCCCCTCTCACCTTATAGCTACACCCTTAACGTTGGGCAAGGTTCTGACAGAGTACTCTGTCCATGCCTCTCATAATATTCTATACTTCTATCAAGTCTCCCCTCAACTTCTGATGTTCCAGAGAAAACAAACCAACTATATAGCCTCTCCCTGGAGCTGAAACTCTCTAATCCAGGCAGCATTCTGGTAAACCTCCTCTGCACCCTCTCCAAATCGCTCATATCTTTCCTGTAATGGGGCGACCAGAACTGCACGCACTACTCCAAATGCGGCCTAAACAAAGTCCTACAGAGCTGCATCATGACTTTCTCACTCTTATATCCAGTGCCTCTAGCAACAAAGTCAAATATGCCATCCACCTTCTTGACCATCCTCTCTACTTGTGCTGCCACCTTTAGTGAGTTATGAACTTTGACTCCAAGATCCCTATGCCCATCAGAGGCATGTTAAGGGTTTTGCCATTAACTGTGTAATATTTTCCTGGACAGCCTCCCATCCTTTATCCTTGGTAAACCTCAATTCAGTCTGAACATTGCTGCCCATATCACAGTCCTACTCACCCATCACTCCACCACTTGCTGTCTATATTTACACTAGTTATTTGTCTTATTATTGAAATCCCCCAACCCAGCTGCACATTTTATTGACTGCCTGCTGACGCAATCTCCTCCCTGGTATGTATGGTCTTAATGGCATCCAAGTGTTCAGCTGGATAGATTGCCATTGTCCCCATGTTTGGTGCTGCATATAATATTTATGAAATGTGATAAAATCTCACATTTTGTAAAATCTCACAGCTGCAACAGCCTTCCCATAATCACATGTAGTTCAAGTTCAATCTCATTCCCAGATATAATAATCACCAACAATTTGACCTGGTCCAGCCACATTGGCGCTATGGCCAAGAAAGCGCACATGCCTCTACTTCTTCAGAAGGCTAATTTTTACAATTTCTACAGATCGTGTTCTAAAAACCTGTGCGGACCCACTGGCTGGAGTTTTTACGGACATTTTCAACCTGTCACTTCTGAGGTCTGAGGTTCCCACCTGCCTCAAAAGGGCATCAATAATACCGGTGCCCAAGAAGAGCAAGGTGACGTGCCTCAATGACTATCGACCTGAGGCACTAACGCCTGTGGTGATGAAGTGCTTCGAGAGGTTGATCATGGCGCAAATCAACTCCTCCCTCGACAAAAACCTGGACCCACTGCAGTTCGCTTACCGTTGCAACAGATCAACGGTGGACCCGATCTCGCTGGCCCTCCACTCCACTCTGGACCACTTGGACAACAAAAACTCATATGTCAGGATGTTATTCATTGACTACAGCTCGGCATTTAACACAATCATCCCCTCCAAGCTGGTTACCAAACTCGCAGAACTGGGTCTCTGCGCATCCATCTGCAATTGGATCCTCGACTTCCTCATTCACAGACCACAGTCTGTTCGTATTTGGTGGAAATGTGTCAGTCTTGATAACAATCAGCACGGGAGCACCTCAAGGCTGCGTACTCAACCCCCTGCTGTACTCACTCTATACTCATGACTGCATAGCCGGTCATAGTGCGAACTCCATCATCAAGTTCACTGACGACACCACTGTTGTGGGACGTATCACTGATGGGGATGAGTCGGAGTGCAGAAGAGAGATCAAGCGATTGTCCATATGGTGCCAGCACAATAACCTGGCCCTCAACACCAGCAAAACCAAGGAACTGATTGTGGACTTTGGAAGGAGTAGGATGGGGACCCACAGTCCTGTTTATATCAACGGGTCGATGGTTGAAAGGGTCAAGAGCTTCAAATTCCTGGGCGTTCACATCTGTGAAGATCTTTCCTGGTCCGAGAACACAGATGCAATTATTAAGAAAGCTCATCAGCGCCTCTACTTCCTGAGAAGATTACGGAGAGTCGGTCTGTCAAGGAGGACTCTCACTAACTTCTACAGGTGCACAGTAAAGAGCTTGCTGACCGGTTGCATTGTGGCTTGGTTCGGCAACTTGAGTGCCCTGGAGAGGAAAAGACTACAAAAAGTAGTAAACACTGCCCAGTCCATCAACGGCTCTGACCTTCCTTCCATCGGGGGGATCTACCACAGTCGCTGCCTCAAAAAGGCTGGCAGCGTCATCAAGGACCCACACCACCCTGGCCACACACACATCTCCCTGCTACCTTCAGGTAGAAGGTACAGGAGCCTGAAGACCACAACGACCCGGTTCAGGAATAGCTGCTTCCCCACAGCCATCAGGCTATTAAACCTGGCTCAGACAAAACTCTGAACATTAATACCCCTCCATATGTTATTTGCACTTTATTAATTTATTAATTAATGTGTGTATTTAAGTATATAATTGCAGCCAATGCAGCTATGTTCTGTTGTGCTATGCAAAGAAAGAATTTCATTGTCCTGTCAGGGACACTTGACAATAAACTCTTTTGACTTTGATGCACCATCGAAGGAATCCTATCAGGATGCATCGCAGCTTGGTATAGCAATTAGTCTGCTCGGGACCGCAAGATGTCGCAGAGAGCTTTGACAGAGCCCAGTACATCATGCCTCCACCCTATCAAATACGCCTATACTTCACAGACTCCACTCACATGCCATTCACTCTCCCTTCTCCCCTCTCTTGTTGAACAGAAGACCCAAATGTTTGTAAGCAGATACCAACAGATTCAAAAATAACTTCTTCTCTGCAGTTATCAGGCTCTTGAATTGACCTCTTATGCTAAGGATGAATTCCCAATCTTCCAATCTACCTCATTGTGCCCCCTGCATTTTCTCCGTTGCTCTAACACTATATTCTGCACTCTGTTTATGTTTTCTTTTGCACTACTTATCCGATTTGTTTGGATAGCACACACAATAGTTTTCACTGTACCTTGATACACTTGACAATAATAAACCACTACCACCAATAACTCTAGAATAAGCACTTACTGAAATATTTGAGCATTGGTTCTGAATAAGGCTAGACCATATCCTTGCTTTAAAAATTGAAAGAACTCTTCTCCATGGTCTTGCCCCCAAACTGGGGCAGGTTTGCAGAAGAAAAATATTCAGCAGTGGCTGGATCTCACTCAGTGGCGGCAGTTCTGCTGGATTCCCAAACTTCATCAGGTTTAATGTTGATCAACAGATCAGCTAGAACATTGTAGAGCACACCCTAACGCACACGCACCCCCCCCCCCCCACCCCACTATTCTTTGGCATAGTGCCATGAGATTTATATCCACCAGACTGAGAAACATGCTTAACTTTACATTTCATCTGAAGGATAGACTTCCGTCTGTGTTGTACACCTCCACTAACATGCTGGAGTTTAATCCAAGATCAGAAAGACATTGGTATGTAAAATGGTGAACTAATGCAGAATGAAAGTTGCTGCCTGTGTGGGTTTGCTACTTCCAGATGTAACAGCACAGTTTTTGTGATTAAATAGACAATAGACAATAGGTGCAGGAGTAGGCCATTTGGCCCTTCAATGTGTTCATGGCTGATCATCCACAATCAGTACCCCGTTCCTGCCTTCTCCCCATATCTCCTGATTCCATTATCTTCAAGAGCCCTGTCTAGCTCTCTCTCGAAAGTATCCAGAGAACCGGCCTCCACCACCCTCTGAGGCAGAGAATTCCACAGACTCACAACTCTCTGTGTGAAAAAGTGTTTCTCATCTCCGTTCTAAATGACTTACCCCATATTCTTAAACTGTGGCTCCTGGTTCTGGACTCCCTCAACATCGGGAACATGTTTCCTGCCTCTAGCCTGTCCAAATCCTTATTTATCTTATATGTTTCAATAAGATATCCTCTCATCCTTCTAAATTCCAGAGTGTACAAGCCCAGCCGCTCCATTCTCTCAGCATTTGACAGTCCTGCCATCCCGGGAATTAACCTTGTGAACTCCCTCAATAGTAAGAATGTCCTTCCTCAAATTTAGAGACCAAAACTACACACAATACCCCAGCTGTGGTCTCACTAGGGTCGTGTAAAACTGCAGAAGGAACTCTTTGCTCCTATGCTCAACTCTTCTTGTTATAAAGGCCAACATGCCATTCACTTTCTTCACTACCTGCTGTACCTGCATGCTTACTTTCATTGACTGATGAACAAGGACCCCCCCCCCCCCCCCAGATCCCATTGTACTTCCCCTGCAGTTGAAGCAATAACTGTTTTGTATAACATGGAAACAAAAATAAATATGTGGCATCCTTAGTAGATAATACAAGCACAAAACTTGGCAGTCTACTTGCAAAATTAAAGACAATATCACGAGGGGATTGTTGAGCCTTTAGGTCCTGCTTCCAATGTGCAAAGCAGTGTCTTAGCTTCTTCTTCTTTCGTGTGGCGTGCACAGCCTAAAGTTGTAGGGCAACTTGTTCTATTTGATCTTCCATTTGTGCACGTCGAGCTGATTGCATTAGTCGAAACAGGGCGGACTACGTGAAGGTTGCAATCTTCCATCCCGTGTCTTAGCTGTAATTGGTGTAACTGCAGCAGGTGGAAAAGTACTGGAGTAGCATTTTGGAGTTTATTTCTTATATATGCTGTTCATAAGGAATGATTAAATGGTCTTTGTATGTTGATCAAAAGGATGAGAATATACTGGTATAAAGCAATAATTGGTACTGTCAGTGTTACCTGCTTTGAAGCGTCATTCAGCTGAATGGATTATTTAAGTCATTTTTCTAGTAAGATGGAAGATGGAAGAAGTCTTAACAACTCTTTGAAAATGGAAGGACTGAATGCTAGCTTGTTTTTTTCCATGATACCTTTTTATGACACAGTTAAATCACTTGAGGCAATGATAGATGTGCAAGTCTCAGTATCTTAACCAATTTTAAAAAGGAGGTAAGTGCAATATGAGATGGGTTTTGCGCCTGTTTTAGTGAGAAAACAAATTATAATTTTGAGCAGGTAACACTGTTTTAGTACTGAAGATGATTCTTTGACACAATAAAATACACATGTGCATAGGAGAGGCATACCGGTTATTTGAGAGACCTGAGGAACTTGCTTTTAAAGAAATTACCTTTAAAACCTTGGATTGGAGCAGGCGGTTAATTATTAAAGAACTAATGTATAAATATGACAACTAACTGTGTTATTCATAATATAAAATAATTATGTTAAATGGTTGAATGGCAGAAAAAGGTTGTGTAAATGGATTAAACTGATTGTAATAATCATGATCAAAGACAGAAGAAATAAAGCAATCAGATACTTGAAGTTTGAATACCACACACAAACTGCTCTTATGTGAAGCTGGTGATAATGTTCCAATCAAGAGGATGCCTTAACAACCTGTGGCAGCCAAGAAATCCAGTAACAAGGTTGAATCTATGAAATTCATTTTCACTGTCAAACTAAATTGTACTTTTCTCTTGAGTTCTCAATGTAATGCATAAGAACATTAAAATCTATCTAATGCAACTATTAATCCAGTGAGTTTCTTAGGTTCTGTCAGTATCAGGAATAACATGAGTGCAATTCCTTACATCTAATTAGAACTGAGAGATTTTTGTCTCTAGCCTATTTCCATCTACATTTTTTGGGGGAACTATTACAAGTCAAGAGTGATATTTACTGTATTACATACATTCCATATGATCAATGAATTTGCATCTTAATAATGCATCACTAGATGGCAATGGTCATTTCTATTAATTTTCAGTAAAATTCTAACTGCACAAAGGCTGCTGCAGATATCTTTATACATATTCTGGAAACAAAGGAGGCAGAACAACTGTGAATGAATCTGTGGAAATGATTTTTAAATAGGTCACATGGACTGTGTGAATGAAAATAGTAAGATTAAACGAGAACTTACCAAGTTTGAAGGTTGATCTGTATTTTACGAGGAGTCGCGGTGAGGGATTTCGTGAAGACCCCGCCAGCACGCATGCGCGGCATCCTTCAAAGCAGCGGTGTGGAATCACAGAACGCACCATGACTAAAAATGGTAAGATGAAGAACGTAGAACTTCCTAGTTGATCCTATGATAGAGGGTGGGAGCGGTGGGCACGAAATCCCTCACCGCGACTCCTCATAAAATACAGATCAACCTTCAAACTTGGTAAGTTCTCGTTTAATCTTACTATTTTACTTCGGAGTCACGTGAGTGACTTTGTGAAGATTTCAAAGCTCTGTGATTTCACGCCCTGGACAACGTCCATGCTTATCACACTGCCGCCATTCTGATGGAGCAAGGCTGTTAATGCAGTTCAGTCGAAACTGGCTGAAAAAGCAACACAATTTATTAATCAAATAAACAACAAATAACCCCTAATTCGGGGACAGACATTCACTGAGCGGTTCTCAGCACAGCTTATGCGAATGTCGCAGGGGCGACCAGTGGCTTATTGTAGAACTGTTGAAAGGTTTCTTCACTGGCCCAGCCTGCGGTGGCGAGGATGTGGTCCATGGGCACCTCCATGGCCCTTGCCGCTGATGTGGATGCAGCCATATAACCATATAACCATATAACAATTACAGCACGGAGACAGGCCCTCTCGGCCCTTCCAGTCCGTGCCGACCATTTGTTTTCCCCTAGTCCCATCTACCTGCACTCAGACCATACCCCTCCATTCCCTTCACGTCCATATACCTATCCACTTTACTTTTAAATGTTAAAATCGATCCTGCCTCCACCACCTCTGCTGGAAGCTCATTCCACACAGCCACCACCCTCTGAGTAAAGAAGTTCCCCCTCACGTTACCCCTAAACTTCTGTCCCTTAATTCTCATGTCATGCCCTCTTGTTTGAATCTTCCCTACCCTCAATGGGAAAAGCTTATCCACGTCAACTCTGTCTATCCCTTTCATCATTTTAAAGACCTCAATCAAGTCCCCCCTTAACCTTCTGCGCTCCAAAGAATAAAGACCTAACTTGTTCAACCTTTCTCTGTAACATAGTTGCTGGAACCCTGGCAACATTCTAGTAAATCTCCTCTCTACTCTCTCTATTTTGTTGACATCCTTCCTATAACTAGGCGACCAAAATTGTACACCATACTCCAGAATTGGTCTTACCAATGCCTTGTACAATTTTAACATTACTTCCCTACTCCTATATTCAATGCTCTGATTTATAAAGGCCAGCACACCAAAGGCTTTCTTTACCACCCTATCTACATGCGATTCCACCTTCAGGGAACTATGCACAGTTATTCCTAGATCCCTCTGTTCCACAGCATTCCTCAATTCCCTACCATTTACCATGTACGTCCTATTTTGATTTGTCCTGCCAAGATGTAGCACTTCACACTTATCAGCATTAAACTCCATCTGCCATCTTTCAGCCCACTTTTCCAAATGGCCCAAATCTCTCTGTAGACTTTGAGAATCTACTTCATTATCCACAACACCACCTATCTTAGTATCATCTGCATACTTACTGATCCAATTTTCCACCCCATCATCCAGATCATTGATGTACATGACAAACAACAGTGGACCCAACACAGATCCCTGAGGCACCCCACTGGTCACCGGCTTCCAACCTGACAAACAGCCATCCACCATTACTCTCTGACATCTCCCATTCAGCCACTGTTGAATCCATCTTGCTACTCCGCCATTAACACCCAAAGATTGAACCTTCTTAACCAACCTTCCATGGGGAACCTTGTCAAAGGCCTTACTGAAATCCATATAGACAACATCCACTGCTTTACCCTCATCAATTTCCCTAGTTACCGCTTCAAAAAATTCAAGAAGGTTTGTCAAACATGACCTTCCAGGCACAAATCCATGTTGACTGTTCCTGATCAGACCCTGTTTATCCAGATGCTTATATATATTATCTCTAAGTATCCTTTCCATTAATTTGCCCACCACTGACGTCAAACTAATAGGTCTATAATTGCTAGGTTTATTCTTTGAACCCTTTTTAAACAATGGAACAACATGCGCAGTACGCCAATCCTCCGGCACTATTCCCGTTTCTAATGACATTTGAAATATTTCTGTCATAGCTCCTGCTATTTCTACACTAACTTCCCTCAATGTCCTAGGGAATATCCTGTCAGGACCTGGAGACTTATCCACCTTTATATTTTTCAAAAGTGTCAGTACTTCCTCCTCTTTGAATCTCATAGTTTCCATTGCTACTCTACTTTTTTCCCTTACCTCACAGAGTTCAATATCCTTCTCCTTGGTGAATACCGAAGAAAAGAAATTGTTCAATATCTCCCCCATCTCTTTTGGCTCTGCAGATAGCTGTCCATTCTGGTTCTCTAATGGTCCAACTTTATCCCTCGTTATCCTTTTGCTATTAATATAGCTGTAGAAACCCTTTGGATTTACTTTCACCTTTCTTGCCAAAGCAACCTCATATCTTCTTTTAGCCTTCCTAATTTCTTTCTTAAGATTCTTTTTACATTCTTTATACTCTAGCACTAGCCCTAGTGGAATGAGACTTAAAAATGTCAGTAGCAACTCCTGCTGCATCCAGCACCACCCTGAGCCACCTGGTGATAGTCTGTACGGTCACCCGATGATGTGGAGGTTTGTGGCTGATGAGGAGCCCCTGTTCCTTCATCCTGATGGCTCCTGTAATCCCGGTGTAGTGGTGGAGATGGGTGACTATGCAGAGAGTGGCATCTACAGGGTATGCCCAAAATTCCAACAGTAGCCCATGCGCCCCTGGCCTGTGCTGCTTCAATAAATCTCGGACAAAGAAATTTATTTGACCAGGGGTGGCCAGCATGGTGTCCAGTCGCAGTTTTTGTAACGTCTGGACTCATTGGGCTGTAGTCAGTGCCATCAGCATCACCACCTTGAGGGTGAGCTGTTTCAGTGGTAGCTCATCTATTGGAGCCCAGCTCCTCAGTAGGGTCAGCACGATCCCCACATCCCACGTGAAAGTATATCTGGGTCGCGGAGGGTTGGTATTGAATACTCCCTCATGAGTTTAGACGCCAGGTGGTTGGAGCCTATACCTATATCCAGGTATGAGGACAGCGCACTCCTGGCGCTGTTGATGGCACTGTAGCTAAGGCCAGCATCGAAATGGAGGCCAGCTAGGAATTCCAGGACATCAGGTATCGTTGCTGTGTTGGAAGTCTTGTTAGTACGAGCACAGGATGCCTCCCACTTTCTGATTTGCGTGAGGTACTGTTTCCGAGTTGATTCTCGGCATGATGCGGAGATGAGATCCATGGCTCGTGGTGAGATGCCCGCCTGGATGAGTGGTCTTTTCAGAACCTGCAGGCCAAGTTTAGGTGACCATGGCAAGGATGACTATCCCCCGTAATGGGGTGAGTAATCAATTTGGGGTGTTTCCCAATCGACATCCATCGTTGTTTTAAAATTTTAACGACCATCGGGTACCATGGTTGTGTAGGCCAGTCGGGAATGATCAATATGCCAGTTGCAGAATCCAATTTAATTTTCTGCAATACCCGACTGATGAGGCAAAATGGGGGAAATGCGTAGCAAAACCATTTCCCCCAATGGATAGAAAACACATCCATTGCTATTGCCCCAGTTTCCCTGATCCCTGACCAGTCTGAAGAAGGGTCTCGACCCGAAACGTCACCTATCTCCTTCGCTCCTTAGATGCTGCTGCACCCGCTGAGTTTCTCCAGCTTTTTGTGTACCCGCTATTGCCCCAGGGTCTGGTTCCCAAGACACATACGTTGGTATCTGATGGTTCAACCTGGACGCAAAAAGGTCAATATCTCGTGTCCCATAGTGAGCTATAATGTCTCCAAAAATTTGGGGGTTCAACATCCACTCGATGTTGTCATTGAATACTCGTGACCTGGTGTCCGCCACTGTATTAAGCTTCCCTGGCAAATAGGTCGCTGTAATCCAAATATTCCTTTCAATGCACCAGTGCCAAATTGTGTTTGCCAATTCATCACAAGATAGCGACCTGATACCACCCATATGATTGATGTAAGCCACCACTGTAGTATTATCTATTTGGAGGCGGACATGTAAATTCCGTGAGTTAGTACAGTAAGCCCGCAGTCCATGAAATGCCCCCAGCATTTCTATATAATTTATCCCATGTGACTCCAGGAAGGTAGACTCACGAGTATTCCATCTACCACCACAACTGGACATCGTATCAGTTGCTCCCCAGCCTTGTGCGCTTGCGTCAGTTTGTAGCACGACGTCTGGGTTGCTTACTATGATGGGTCTATGACACTCACTAATATTGTTAACCCACCATAGTAGCTCGGTTCTAGCCTTTGGTGGTTACCGAATTGGCCGATCCAAGTGCCCAGCATTTGCTTTTAATGCTGTGATCTTTGTTCTTTGTAAATTTCGGTAGTGTAGTGGTCCGAATTGTGCAGCTGGGAATGTAGCTACCAATTTCCCTATTACTTTTGCCGTTTGCCGAATGGTTGGTACCCTGGCGCAAGCAAAACTGTGGCACTCTTCTTTTATAGCAGTAGCTTTATTGGTTGGGATGGTAATCTTCATTAAGTTGGCGTCTAGAGTGAACCCCAAATAGTCCATAACCCGTACCGGGTGCAATTTTGGCTTGTCTGGATGGATTACAAATCCCAGCTTCTTGAAGAGAGCCTTAGTTGCAGCCACTGCCCGTGTAGCCAATTGGAGGCTCTGACCCACTATGAGGATATCATCCAAATATGCCATAACCATATAATTTTGTTGTCGGAGAAGAGCCAATATAGGTTTTACTAATTTTGTAAACAGCCTAGGGGCTGTGGTGATCCCATTGGGCAATGCCTTGTATTACCATAATTGATCCTTGCAGCCAAACTTCAGCAATTTCCTGTGAGCCTCAGAAATGGGCACCGTATAGTATGCATCTTTTAAATCGATGCATGCCATAAAATACCCTGGGTAAACCATCTGTTTGGCTGTTTCAAAAGTATCCATCTTGAAGTGGGTATATTGTACAAAAGTGTTCAGCTCAGTTAAGTCTATTATAATCCAACATCCCCCATCTTTTTTAATTCTGGTGAAAATGTTGGACACAAACTCAATGGGTTCATGCGTTGTTTTGCCAATTACCCCTTTTGCTGCTAGCCGTATAATTTCAGCATGTCCTGCCTCCACCTCTTTTTGGGATAGTGTAAACTTCCTATGAGGCGAATGCTGGGTAGGGGGATTTATACCACCAATAAATTCTATAACATAGCCTTGAACACTTTGTAAAATAAACTCATCTGTGGTGACAATGTTCCATATTTCCAAAAAAGCCCGCAATCGCCCACCAATTTGTGCAGGAGGGGATGCTACGGCGTGAGAGGAACCAGGCCCCCTTACCTCTATGGTTAGCGACGGTTCCTTACGTATTGCGTTTTGGGTGGACGTTGTGGAGGTTGACGGGATGGCGGCCGCATCATCCATGCAGGCCGCTGTTAGCCTTGCCCTAAAAAAGGTAGTTGTGTTTGGGGAAGTGGAGGTGGATAGGACCTTTGTGTTCTGTCCGGCAGTCGTGGTTTCCAGTTTGTGTGTGGCTGTTGCCGGTGGTATGGGTGAAGTCTGGCCGTAGGAGGTTTCATGAGGCCAGCTGTTATGGCCTCCTCGTCCAGTTTCTTCACTTGTTTGGACAGGTCTCCAAACAATTGATGAGGCGGTGGAGCGGTTGATGGACGGCACAACCCCGCGAATTTGGGGTTGAGTGTGCGCTTAATGGAGCTCTTACGCAGGCAGTTTATCTCATACTGGGCGTTGCATAGGAGTGCCAGTGCATCTTGTTGTTCACTGGACACATTATCCCCGTCCAGGGTCCTAGCAAACGCTGTTATGCCCGTGGAGAGAACCTTTAAGATACGCTGGAGGCGGACATCCTGCATCCTGGTGGCCGTACTCAAGTGTCCCCAGATCTGGGCATTAACCAAGGGCACACTGAGGTTGATGCAGTTCTCGGGCGGTTTTATTTTCTCTATGGTATCATTGAGAACCTGACTCTGGAGTTGGTGAGTAGTCAAGTAATCAATGGTGCCCGCCAGTTTGTGGTGCAGGGGTTCCCCTGTTTGTGTAGTAGCGGCAAACTTGCCCACCACGTCCAGCATATCCTCCTCATGCTCTGGCTCAGCGGTCACTGGCTGTCCCGGATCGTCTTCAAACACAGCGGCTGGGCAACTGCTGGCACTTCTGACTGGTGACGACGAGATGCTGAGCGGGCTCCTTGCACGGCTTGTGGATGCCCGTGAGTCCAGATCTTCCCGTTCCCGGTCCCGCTGGAGGAGTTGCTTCACTAAGAGCTCCAACCGATCTATGCGACCGTCCCTGCTATGTGCATCGGACAAGCCGACTTCCCCAGGCCCTGCGAACTCACTGGGGCTTCCACCATCGGACCACACCTCCGTAAGGTGCTGTCTAGGGTCCAATGGCAGGTCGTCGTGACCTACCGCCCGAGTAGGCTCATACGACTCCCGCACGGACTCTCCGCTAGTCTGTCTTCTTCCAGACTGTGGCGGCCCACCTGTCTGATACGAAGGCAGGTGAGTTGGATCGGCGCCGGCCCCCGGAACCTGGCTCCCCGGAGTCCGTGCAGGCTTACCTCCACAATCGCCCAATTTTTTGGCGTGGAGGCGCATGGTCGGCCGCTCCCAGAGCTGAGCTGACCGACCGTCTACTGCTGCCACCTCCGCCCTTGACCGCAGCCTGACGGGGTGTTTTGTTGGCGGTACCTGCTCCTGCAGGCCTGCTCGACGCAGCAGCAGCGCTGCCAGACTGCACTACGGCAGATCTCCCTGGCAGTGGTACGAGATGGTGCACAGCTGTAGGGCTCCCCTGTCGTGCAGCTGTCCCCCGGCCCAGCCCCCTCGGGTCTACTGGAACTCGGGGTGGGGTCGCTTGCGATGAGCGAAGCCCCTTGGCACGTACCTGTTTCCCCCCTCTTTTCTTGGGTGAAGAGGGCTCGAAGTCTGGATCCGTTGCATCCAGCTCCGGGGCGGTAAACCACCCAGGTGATGAGTCGGGCGCTAAAGTAGCGGGAGCGCCCGACTTCCGCATTCTTGCCCCCACATGTCTCGAAGCTGCCGGTGGTGCTTGCAGCTCCGGGGACAAGGGCCGTTGGCTGGTTGATGCAGCTCGGCTCCTCGACAGCGTCGCCTTCCTCTTGCCCTTGTCCATCCTGTGGAGTGAAGGTAAGTACTTACCTGCCGGCCTTTATGAACGAGCCGGAGGAGAGAGCGCACTCCCCCCCCCCAGCCTGCCGATGCAAATGCGCGCGACGATATGCCGCGCATGCGTGCTGGCGGGGTCTTCACGAAGTCACTCACGTGTCTCCGAAGTAAAATCTGATGTACCTATACATGTTACTGCATTACATATAAGCAGGCTCCAAACACAGTTTAATAACATATCTCCCCTAGAGTAACAATCTGCACATTTGTTTCCATTTTTACTCTTTATGCAAATAAAATATAAGCTGATAAAGGTTTTGGCTGTTTGTGTGCTGCACAACTCAATTTGCCCATTCTGCCTGTTTTTATTCTATCCATTATTTTAAAACACCTATTTTATTAATTTTATTAATGATGGAAATCTGCCACCCTGACCTTTGTGCAACTCCAGAATAACCAATGTAGCTGCCTTACAACTACCTCCGCAGTTCCAGACCATTAGAGATGGACAATGAAAGCCTTCACCGCCAGTATCATATATATCCTGGGAATAATTTTGCATTTATCCCTTGACAATAAGTGAACTGTATACATGCAGAAGATTATGGGTTCATTCAGTGGGTATTTGATCTACTAAAAATCACCTCATAATTTTTGTCATGTCCACATGTTAACTGGACTTTTGTTCAATTTTCTTGGTTGTTGAAATAGGAGGCTGTTCTATTAAATTTGAAATCAGTTCCTCTCCGTAATACAGCAGCAAAGAAAATGGTAACATTTTTTTTCGGAAATATCTTTAGAAATAGACACAAAGTGCTGGACTAACTCAGCGGGTCAGGCGACATCTCTGAAGAACATGGATAGGCAGCGTTTCAGGTTGGGACCCTTCTTCACACTGATTGTAGTAGAGAAAAGAAAGCTGGAAGAGAGGTGGAGGTAAGACAAAGCCAGGCAGGTGATAGGTGGATACAGGGTATTGATTGCCAGATGGGTAGACAAAGGCCATAGATGGGCGGAAGGCTGTGAGATAAGGAGGGAAGATGCGTGAAATGTGAAGCCAGTGGACGGGATACAGGTGGAAGGGGAAGGGAAGAGTGGGATAGTGGATGAGATGTGTAAGAAGGAACTGCAGATGCTGGATTACACGGAACATAGACACAAAACGCTGGAGTAACTTAGCGGGCCAGGCAGCATCTCTGGAGAAAGGGAATAGGTGATGTTTCGGGTCGAGACCCTTCATAAGACTGCAGTAGTCTGCAAAAGTAGTCTGATGAAGGGTCTCCACCCGAAACATCACCCATTCCCTTTCTCCAGAGATACTGCCTGACTCACTGAGTTACACCAGCATTTTGTGTCTATATCTCCAGTGGGTGAAATGGGTGTGCATCCAGGTGGGTCACGGGGAAGGGAGGGGGGGGGGGGGGGGAGGGGGGGGAGGGGGGGGGGGGGGGGGGGGGAATGATGTTGGTGGTTAGTTACCTAAAATTGGAGCATTCAATGTTCATACCATTCCTTCAATAAACTAGATGCATCCATTACTGCTATTCACACTATCACCGTCGGCTCGACATGCTTTGTTCTGCATTCATCTCACTTGCATAACTGTATGCTATTGTCAATAAATTTCATCCAAATATGATCTTTTGGTGTATAATTACTTAGTCAATTTTGTTAAGTGTCACTGTAATATGGAAGAACCAACCAAAATGTGAGGTAGAATCAGCCACTAGATGTCAGTATTGGTCAGTGACAGGCACCTGAGCACCACATCAAGTTAACAAGAATGATTAAAACAAATTCCCAGAAATGGAAGAGGCAAGAAAATGTATTTGAACTGGTAGAGGAATATGAGCAGTCTCTGTATAAAAGAATAAGAATAAAGTATTTGAGAGCTTTGTAGTTACAGGTTTACTCAATTGTATGTAAATGATAGGCTTGGATAGAGTGGATGTGGAGAGGATGTTTCCACTCGTGGGATAGTCTAGGACTAGAGGTTATAGCCTCTGAATTAAAGGACTTTCTTTTAAGGAAGGAGATGAGGAGGAATTTATTTAGTCAGAGGGTGGTGAATCTGTGGAATTCTTTGCCACAGAAGGCCATGGAGGCCAAGTCTGTGGGTATATTTAAAACAGAGATAGATAGACTTGATTTATACAGGTGTCAGAGGTTATGGAGAGAAGGCAGGAGAATGTGGTTAGGAGGGAGAGATAGAACAGCCATGATTGAATGGCGGAATAAACTTGATGGGCCAAATGGCCTAATTCTGCTCCTATCATTATTGATCTTATGATCTAAATTTTCCAGCTGCTGTGATGGATTTTGAAAACCATCCATATCTTTAACCCTGCTTTCTAAATTATTAGACATTACCCAGAGTAAACATAACACGAACACAAACCTCCCCAGCCCCTTCCTTTGCGCACCAAATATTTAGCGCACATTTCCAAGGCACAACAAATTTCCAAGTTAAGGTTCTTAGCCTGCAACAAAAAGCCATTCGGTCCAACAATGCTTGTGCTGTACATGAACATACTTCCTTCCTTCTTATGCCATCAATATATCCTTTGGAGAAAAGTATGTCAGATTCTTATAACCTTTGGAATAAAATAATGTCCATCAAAAATAACCTAGTTCTAATTTAAAATTATGCAATCTTTTTTCTGAATTTACCCATCATGGAAAATGGTTGTTCTATATTTCCTTTATTGAATCACATACTCTCTTACAAGAGAGAGAGAGAGATTTAGCTCCTAGGGCTAAGGGAATCAAGGGGTATGGGGAGAAAGCCAGAACAGGGTACTGATTTTGGATGATCAGCCATGATCATATTGAATGGCGGTGCTGGCTAGAAGCTCCTGCTGCACCTATTTTCTGTGTTTCTAATCCATTTTAACACTACAATTGATCATTACCTCAACCTACTAAACTCAGGGTGGTTGAAGCCCAATTAACACCATCTGAAAGGTTATTGACTTGCAATGTTGTCCAATCATGCAAAGTTCCAGCTTGTTTCAGCATCTGTAGTATTGTAACGGAAACTGTCCATTTTTTGTTTTTCCCAAATGCATTCCATAATCTCATTCTTTCACATCCATTCACCTTGCCCACATCCTTCCATGGGACTTTTTCCCATCCAAATCATCGACTGTTTCCCAAACATAGCACCATGTGTAAGTTTGTCTATACAATTCAACTCCTTCACGCAAACCCTAAACGTGAATAAGATGTCTGGGGATTGTTTAGGACCCCCAGACAGACCCCGAGAGAGAGAAGCACTTGCGGCTTTCTCCAAATCTGAAGATGAACTCTTGACTTTACTCACTGCTTCCCACTGCAAAGCTGCAATGAATTAAAACATTTAAGTTGCGTAAAAACGAACTGACAAACAAAATCAAACACAAAAACGACATTAGTCATACCCTGGTGTGTTCAGAATTTTTATCCCCCCCCCCCCTACATTGCCCACCATGACAATTCAACCTCCACCTATTCCCCATGCATTGCTTTCAAACAGTGGAGAAAGCCAAGCAAAAGCCTTTGAGCACATTAATTGCAAGGCTGTTGTGGGCCTCATGTGCAATAGAAATTGGCAGCAGTGCTCGTTAGCGCACACTATGTATTGACCTGCAACTCGGGGTCTGTTCAATGGCAGAAGAATATCTCACCTTATCTCTGTACCTTTCTTCACAGATGCTGCCTGAATGTCTCTAGGGTTTTCTGTTTATACTTTCCAGCTTTCACCAGATGTTATTCTTTCAAATGTCACTTCTATTTCTTCTGAGGTTCGGCAAATTTCCTAGCAGGCTGCAGTGAATTTGAGCTGCAGTAATAGTTGATTCCCTGCAGGCAATTGTGAGTTACTTTAATTTGCAACAGACTTTCAAACTTCAAATTTGAGTTCAGAAAGCGTTATGTCAGGCAAAGCTATTAGGAACAGGAGATTAGGATATGGTTTCCCTGTAGATAGAAAATAAGATAGAAATTGTTTGCCTAGAACTTTGATTCAGTGCTTCTTTAATCAAAAGAGCACTTCCCCAGAGTGAAATGTAACACTAACCGTTTCTGGGTCATTTTGTATCACTCCAGAAATCTGACCAGGCTCCTCTCAACCTGAATCATACCAGATCTGTCTCAGTTCATGCAATTCTCTGCCAATGCACTTTTCAGAGCTTGTGCTACAGAATATAGTCTGTGTTGTCCCAGGAGTGTAAATTGTTGGGCCAAAGGGCCTGTTTCCATGCTGTATGCCTCTACGTAATTGACTTATTATTGTTGGGAGAGAAGGACTGAGAATGCAATTCCACCTTTTCAATGCTCGTTCATATCAAATCTCTAAGGTGAAACACCAATTATGAAAACTAGAAATTAGTACTATAAAGCGGCAGCAAATCAGGTGAGACAAATCGTTGAATGCGTGCATTCAAAGGAGTCATGTTTGAAGCTAACGTGTTTTTAAACATTGGGATAGTACCTGCCCCAACTACCTCCTCTGGCAGCTCCTTCCATATACCTACCACCCTTTGTGTAAAAAAGTTGCTCCTCAGATTCCTATTAAATCTTTCCCCCTTCCCCTTAAACCTCTGATGTGAAATTAAAGAAAGACCCCCCTCCCTCCCACCTGATTTAATCAATCAGGGACATCAATTAGAGTAGGCGTTTATCTGCCTGCTTCCCCTTCTGAGATTGCCTTCTACAATTATACATTTGTGTAATTTACTGAATGACTATCACTGAATCACCATGACGCTATCCAATCTGCTAGAGTAATTACACTTAAATTACTGGGACTCTCAGAAACAGGCCATAGGTGAATCTCTTCAGTCACTGATGCATCGGGGCACCTCCGAAGACACCAGAGTAACCTGTGCAAATGTGTCAAAATCCTGGAGTTTATAATCACAAAAACTCCTCTTGCCAATTTATTCTCCAGGAACATTCTTTTCATAGAGTCATAGAGCATGGAAAAGGGCCATTTGGCCATTCTGACCAACATGCCCCATCTACACTAGTCACACCTGCCTGCATTTGGCCCATATCCTTCTTAACCTATCCCATGCATTAAGCGTTATGTCAGGCAAAGCTATTCGGAACAGGAGATTAGAATATGGTTGCCCTGTAGATAGAACTTTGATTCAGTGCTTCTTTAATCAAAAGAGCACTTCCCCAGGGTGAAATGTAACATTAACCGTTTCTGGGTCATTTTGTATCACTCCAGAAATCTGACCAGGCTCCTCTCAACCTGAATCTGACCAGATCTGTCTCAGTTCATGCAATTCTCTGCCAATGCACTTTTCAGAGCTTGTGCTACAGAATATAGTCTGTGTTGTCCCAGGAGTGTAAATTGTTGGGCCAAAGGGCCTGTTTCCATGCTGTATGCCTCTACGTAATTGACTTATTATTGTTGGGAGAGAAGGACTGAGAATGCAATTCCACCTTTTCAATGCTCGTTCATATCAAATCTCTAAGGTGAAACATCAATTATGAAAACTAGAAATGAGTAGTATAAAGCGGCAGCAAATCAGGTGAGACAAATCGTTGAATGCGTGCGTTCAAAGGAGTCATGTTTGAAGCTAACGTGTTTTTAAACATTGGGATAGTACCTGCCTCAACTACCTCCTCTGGCAGCTCCTTCCATATACCTACCACCCTTTGTGTAAAAAAGTTGCTCCTCAGATTCCTATTAAATCTTTCCCCCCCCCCCTCCCCCCCACCTGATTTAATCAATCAGGGACATCAATTAGAGTAGGCGTTTATCTGCCTGCTTCCCCTTCTGCGATTGCCTTCTACAATTATACATTTGTGTAATTTACTGAATGACTATCACTGAATCACCATGACGCCATCCAATCTGCTAGAGTAATTACACTTAAATTACTGGGACTCTCAGAAACAGGCCATAGGTGAATCTCTTCAGTCACTGATGCATCGAGGCACCTCCGAAGACACCACAGTAACCTGTGCAAATGTGTCAAAAATCCTGGAGTTTATAATCACAAAAACTCCTCTTGCCAATTTATTCTCCAGGAACATTCTTTTCATAGAGTCATAGCGCACGGAAAAGGGCCATTTGGCCCAACTGACCAACATGCCCCATCTACACTAGTCCCACCTGCCTGCATTTGGCCCATATCCTTCTTAACCTATCCCATGCAAATACCTGTCCAAATGTTTTTTTTTAATTTTCTTAGCACCTGCCTCAACCACCTGCCCCGTCAGCCCCTTCCATGTGCCTACCACCCTTTGTGTAAAATAGTTTCCCCTCGGGTTCTTATTAAATCTTTCCCCCCTCACATTAAACCTATGTCCTCTGGTTCTTGATTCCCTGACTCTGGGTAAAAGGCTGTAATTACCCTGTCTAGTCCTATCTATACCCTATATATTTTCTAGTGTTTTGCAACCCTAGGATTCAGCTTGAATGATCATTAGCAATGCAAAGAAAATAAGGAGCACAGATATAGACATCACTTTGAGATCCATTTATCTGAAGAAGTTAACAGAAAGCAATCAGTCTTCTGCAGTGCCATGACTATAGAATTAAAGCTGCTAGGCACAACAGCAACCACTTTTTAAAAACAAATTAATAAAAATCAGGATAATTAATTGCAAGCTCTTAGTGGACCGTGATCCACAAATTGGCAGTTTAGCGTTAGTATGCATTATATTTCCAAGAAATATGATGTCAGCCAATTCCAGGGAAGGACATTTGAGAAACTCTATTCAGCCAATTATTACATGTCTGTCAGTGGCGTTCTATGTTCATGATGAAAAGATAAGTAAAAATTTGCCTTGAACATAATGAAAATTAGGTGTGCACAAAATTATTGGAAGGAACACCGACTTTTCCACTGGCCTTGAACTAAAATAAGACTGTCTTATGTTTTAGTGTTACCGAATAACTTGTAAATGAGAAAAGGCAACTTCATCCTGATGACAGCAATACAGCAGACCTCCAACAGAGAAAGATAATAAAACACTGGGAGTTTTCACAGATTTCATAAGTGAACGATGTCGATGAGGGCGCCGGTCAGGGTTGGCGGTTGAGGACGGGCCACATGGGAATCGGTGGACGCGCCGCCGGGAACAATGAGGACCCGGTGTGGGGGAACCTCTGTGGGGAAGGGTGGGAGGGGGAGAACAAGGGTGGACCTAGCGCGGGATACTTTGCCACTATGTCAGCGCCCTTTATGTGGTGACTATTTGCATACCTTGGGTATGCAAGCAAAGTATTTCACTGCGTCTTGTCACAAGTAACAATGCATATTCAATTCAATTCACAAGTCAGTGGTAGGGGAGGTGTTGGAAGAGAATGGGCTAATTAGGGACACTCCGCATGGCTTTGTACAGGGCAGGTTATTCCTGCCCCAATAAATGTTTTTCTGCCAGTCTTACAAATGACTGAGTTTTTTTGCAGAGGTGACAAAGATGATTGATGAGGGTAGGGCCGTGGAGTTCATCTACATGGACCTTAGTATGACATTTACCAAGGTGCCTCATTGTAGGCTAATCCAGAAGATTAAGATGCATGGGATCCAGGGTGACATGGTAGTCTGGATTCAGAATGGTTTCCCCATAGCAGACAGAAGGTAGAGGTGAAAGTGTATCGTTCTGGCTGGAGGTGTGTGACGCAAGAAACAGTAGTTTCTCCCTTGTTTATGACAAAGATAAATGACACGGTGAAAATGTAGATGGGTTGGTTCATAAATTTGCAAATTTCACAAAAATTGGTGGTTGTGAACAGTGAAGAAAGCTGTCAAGAGATACGACAGTATATAAATTAGCTCCAGTTACAGTTTAATAAGTACTGTATATAGTTGATGGCAAGGCACTCAACAGTTTTGATGTTCAAAGGGATTGTGGGGATCAGTGCTTAGACCCCAACTATTCACAATATATATCAATGACTTGGCTGTGGGCGGCATGGTGGAGCAGCAGTAGAACTGCTGGCTTACAGCACCAGAGACCCAGGTTCAATCCCAACTACGGGTGATGTCTGTACGGAGTTTGTACATTCTCCCCGTGACCTGCTTGGGTTTTCTCCGGTTTCCTCCCACACTCCAAAGATGTACAAGTTTGTAGGTTAATAGGCTTCAGTAAAATTGTAAATTTCCCCTAGTGTGTGTAGGAGAGTGTTAGAGTGTGGGGATTGCTGGTTGGCGAGGACTCGATGAGCTGAAGGGCCTGTTTCTGCATTGTATCTTTAAACTAAACTAAACTAAACTAAAGAGAAATATGGAAACAAATGATTAGTCATGATCATGATGAATGGTGGAGCAGGATCAAATTCCTACTCTTACATCTGTAACTGCAGATGTTGGTTCTTGGTTCAAACCGGATAGACACAAAAAGCTGGAGTAACTTCAGCTGAGTTACTCCAGCTTTTTGTGTCCTATTCAATGTTTTAATTTTTATGAGCTATTTTAAAAATGTCTCGGATGTTATGTTGAAAAAAAGAACGAATTAAAGATGCCGTCAAACACTATAGGTTTAAGCCATTGAAATATTGTAAAATATTTCAAACACCCACATACTTCCTCAGGATCTCGAGATCAAAGGGGTGTTCCCCATGCACCAGACCTTCATGCCATACAGCAGATAGTGGGGTGTGAAGTGCCTCTGGCTCCCACTCCAGCAGGTCCGATCTCCATCACCTGGGTTCTAGAAAGGTCCATGTGCAGCGTGGGAGGTGAGAAGTGCGTCTTACCTCTGTCTCGTTTCGGATTCCCGTAACGGGACAAACACAGGGAGATCTAAGCCACACACAGCCAACAGGTCTCTACAGAAACACCAGCTGTCAGTAGCTTGCTCAGCTCATGATCTAAAGGCAAACACTCGGTCCATCTATTGTGCATGTTTAGTTTAGTTTAGAGATACAGCATGGAACCAGGCCGCTTGGCCCACCGAGTCCGCACCGATCAGCCTACACTAGTTCTTAACCCACACACTAGGGGCAATTTGCAGAAGCCAATTAACCCACAACCATGTATGTCTTTGGGACGTGGGAGAATAGGAATCCCACGCGGTCACAGGGAGAACGTGCAAACTCCACACAGACAACACCCATAGTCGGGATCGAACCCGGGTCTCTGGCGTTGTGAGGCAGCAACTCTACCGCTGCGACACAGTGCCGCCCTGGATGTGGATGTGCAGCTTGTAAAGAATGTTTGTCTGACCTTATGTCTTCACATGCCTGAAGCATATGCAGGAAATGGAGACATAACCTGTTCTTGACCAGTGTATATGACGCACTTCAGGCAGATGAGATCTCAGCCAGGAAAGCAGACGGAACTGGCACAGTTGGTTACATCATGGCTCAGGTTGATGTGAATGGCCTGACCTTAATTAAAAGGGAGTTAAGTGTTCTCTTTCAAATGTATTAAAGTACGCCAGATTAACTAATCATTTTATTGACACAAAATGCTGGAGTAACTCAGCGGGCCAGGCAGCATCTCTGAAGAGAATGAATGGGTAATGTCACCCATTCCTTCTATCCAGAGATGCTGCTTGTCCCGCTGAGTTAGTCCGGCATTTTGTGTCTATCTTCGGTTTAAACCAGCATCTGCAGTTCCTTGCCACGCTAACTAATAATTTATTTCTATGCATTTTGTGTAACAATACTGTTAAATACAGTTTTGCTAATATACTATCTTCTACGAACAGCATTTCTATGTCACTGTGCAAAGCACCTCCCAGCTAAAATAGAATGGTGGAATAGTACAGCACAAAGTTGGGCATCCGATTTCTCAAGGCATTGACCGCTCTTTCAATTGTACCCCATTCTAGCTTTCACTGCCATAGACAGAACAGTGCCATCTTTTCCCAATTATCTCTGGAATCATTCCCATTAATCTCCAATGGATTATTTGCAATGCCTCCATATTTTTCCTGGAACTCTAAGGCCCAGGACTGCACACCAGAAAGGATTAAACCTACGTTTCACACAAGTTTGACAAAATGTTCTGCTTACGGTTTCTACAGCTATATTAATAGCAAAAGGATAACGAGGGATAAAATTGGACCATTAGAGAACCAGAATGGACAGCTATCTGCAGAGCCAAAAGAGATGGGGGAGATATTGAACAATTTTTTTTCTTCGGTATTCACCAAGGAGAAGGATATTGAACTCTGTGAGTTAAGGGGAAAAAGTAGAGTAGCTATGGAAACTATGAGATTCAACGAGGAAGTACTGACACTTTTGAAAAATATAAAAGTGGATAAGTCTCCAGGTCCTGACAGGATATTCCCTAGGACATTGAGGGAAGTTAGTGTAGAAATAGCAGGAGCTATGACAGAAATATTTCAAATGTCATTAGAAACGGGAATAGTGCCGGAGGATTGGCGAACTGCGCATGTTGTTCCATTGTTTAAAAAGGGTTCAAAGAATAAACCTAGCAATTATAGACATATTAGTTTGACGTCAGTGGTGGGCAAATTAATGGAAAGGATACTTAGAGATAATATATATAAGCATCTGGATAAACAGGGTCTGATCAGGAACAGTCAACATAGATTTGTGCCTGGAAGGTCATGTTTGACAAACCTTCTTGAATTTTTTGAAGCGGTAACTAGGGAAATTGATGAGGGTAAAGCAGTGGATGTTGTCTATATGGATTTCAGTAAGGCCTTTGACAAGGTTCCCCATGGAAGGTTGGTTAAGAAGGTTCAATCTTTGGGTGTTAATGGCGGAGTAGCAAGATGGATTCAACCGTGGCTGAATGGGAGATGTCAGAGAGTAATAGTGGATGGCTGTTTGTCAGGTTGGAAGCCGGTGACCAGTGGGGTGCCTCAGGGATCTGTGTTGGGTCCACTGTTGTTTGTCATGTACATCAATGATCTGGATGATGGGGTGGAAAATTGGATAAGTAAGTATGCAGATGATACTAAGATAGGTGGTGTTGTGGATAATGAAGTAGATTTTCAAAGTCTACAGAGAGATTTGGGCCATTTGGAAAAGTGGGCTGAAAGATGGCAGATGGAGTTTGATGCTGATAAGTTTGAAGTGCTACATCTTGGCGGGACAAATCAAAATAGGACGTACATGGTAAATGGTAGGGAATTGAGGAATGCTGTGGAACAGAGGGATCTAGGAATAACTGTGCATAGTTCCCTGAAGGTGGAATCGCATGTAGATATGGTAGTAAAGAAAGCCTTTGGTGTGCTGGCCTTTATAAATCAGAGCATTGAATATAGGAATAGGGAAGTAATGTTAAAATTGTACAAGGCATTGGTAAGACAAATTCTGGAGTATGGTGTACAATTTTGGTCGCCTAGTTATAGGAAGGATGTCAACAAAATAGAGAGAGTACAGAGGAGATTTACTAGAATGTTGCCAGGGTTCCAGCAACTATGTTACAGAGAAAGGTTGAACAAGTTAGGTCTTTATTCTTTGGAGCGCAGAAGGTAAAGGGGGGACTTGATTGAGGTCTTTAAAATGATGAAAGGGATAGACAGAGTTGACGTGGATACGTTTTTCCCATTGAGGGTAGGGAAAATTCAAACAAGAGGGCATGACATGCGAATTAAGGGACAGAGGTTTCGGGGTAACGTGAGGGGGAACTTCTTTACTCAGAGGGTGGTGGCTGTGTGGAATGAGCTTCCAGCAGAAGTGGTGGAGGCAGGATCGATTTTAACATTTAAGAGTAAAGTGGATAGGTATATGGACGTGAAGGGAATGGAGGGGTATGGTCTGAGTGCAGGTAGATGGGACTAGGGGAAAACATATGGTCGGCACGGACTGGAAGGGCCGAGAGGGCCTGTTTCCGTGCTGTAATTGTTATATGGTTATATGGTTATATGGTTAATTTATAAAGTTTAGGATCCAAAATGCTTTATTTGCTGCTTTGTTAAACTGCCCTGCCAAGAATTTCGAAGTAAATGCTTAGAATTAGAATTATAGAATTGTTGGGGAACACTTGGCCTGTAAAGTCACCAGGAACTGGTAAATAATTTTTCTCAGTCCCTATAGCTACATTCCTTTCACATGTTCCTGATAATTTTACTCTCTTTTGCTTGCCTTGTTCCCTTTCGAAATAAATTGTTTATTTATGGGTGTATTCAAAATTCCTCCTTTCCTTGTTGTGGATTAACTAGAATAAGATAAGCAATAGCAATCCCAACCCTTTCTCATAAGGAAGTGAACATTGTGTGAAACAAAGTCTCAGTGACAGGGGGAAAACCCAGAGCAGCTCACATTTCATCCCATCGACATATGAAATGAAAGCAATGACGAGCTGACATGCTCATTTTGTGTTGTCAAGTACTACAAATGTACCCCTACCCACTTACATTAGTCTGATTTTGTTAAGCACACAATTTGGATGTGTGAAGATGTGGTTGGGATTTTTCTTTGTTTGACATTTTGAATGTCAATATGAACAAGTCTGGGACAATTGCCTTGTAGTTGAATGGCACCAGTTTAAGGATGTTAAACAGTTGGAGCAGGGCAGACGATCAAACCATTGTCAAAAGACGTGCGATGGCAACATTCAATGAAGCAAAGGTCACCAAAGCGCGACGTGATATTGACCAAGTCCGAGGAATCTTTGACCCGAAACATTACTAACATTTCTCTTTCCACGGCTACTGTTTGTTGATGGCATTGAGCATTTTCTGTTTTTATTTCCTCATGTCTCTTTACCCTTTTATCAATTACCATCTTTGCATCCCTGATTTCTTGGTTTCTCTGCCAATGATAACAATGTCAACTCTGTAGATCGACACAAAATGCTGGAGTAACAGTATTTACTGTATATATCGAGGAGAAAGACAGTAGGATGGAGGAACTTGAGGCAGTCAATGGAAGCGTCTTGAGAGCAGTCAGTGTTACCGTCGAAGAAATATTAAATGTACTGTCGTGTATGAGGGTAGACAAATCTCCAGGGCCTGATCAGATATATTCGAGGACTTTGCGGGAAACTAGAGAGGAAATTGCAGGGAACCCTGGTTGAAATTTATGAGTCGTCCGTAAATACAGGATAGGTGCCGGAAGACTGGAGGTGTCAAATGTTGTGCCTCTTTTCAAGACGGATAGGTTACACATGCATTTGGATGGGCAAGGGCTGATTAGGGATTGTCAGCATGGTTTTGTATGTGGGATGTCGTGTCTTACAAATCTGATTGATTTTTTTGTAGACGTGACCAAAAAGGTCGATGGGGGCAGAGCTGTAGATGTTGTGTACATAAGGCATTTGACAAAGTTTTGGAAGCATGGGATCCAAGGAGAGATAGCTGAATGGATAGCAAATTGGCTGCACGGAAGGAACCAGAGGACTGGATGCCTGTGACTAGTGGTGTGCCTCAGGGTTCGGTGCTGGCCCCGTTACTGTTTGTCATCTATATCAATGATTTGGATGAGAATATACAGGTCAAGATTAGTAAGTTTGCTGATGATATAAACATGAGTGATTTTGCAGTTAGTGAAGATGGTTGTGAATGATTGCAGCAGGATCTGGATCGATTGGCCAGGTGGGCTGAGAAATGGTTGATGGAATTTAATACAAAGAAGTGTAAGGTGTTGCATTTTGGGATGTCAACAAGGGCACAGTAAATGGTAGGCCTCTGGGTAGCGTTGCAGAGCAGAGGGATCTAGGAGTACTGGTGCATGGTTCCTTGAAGGACGAGTCGCAGGTAGATGAGGTGATCAAAAAGGATTTTGGCACTTTGGCCTTCATCAGTCAGAGTATTGAGTATACAAGTTGGGAGGTCATGTTGCAGTTGTATAAGAAGTTGGTGAGACGTCATTTAGAATATTGTGTTCATTTCTGTGCACCTGTTTTAGGAAAGATATTGTCAAGCTTGAAAGGGTTCAGAAAAGATTCACGAGGATGTTGCCAGGACTAGAGGGTGTGAGCTATAGGGAAAGGTTGAGTAGGCTGGGTCTCTATTCCTTGGAGCGCCGGAGGATGAGGGGGAATCTTATAGCGGTGTACAAAATCATGAAAGAAATAGATCGGGTAAATGCACAGTCTCTAGCCCAGAGTAGGGGAATTGAGGACAAGAGGACATAGGTTCAAGGTGAAGGAGAAAAGATTTAATAGGAATCCGAGGGGTAACTTTTTCACACAAAGGGTGGTGGATGTATGGAACAAGCTGCCGGAGGAGGTAATTGAGGCTGGGATTATCCCATCATTTAAGAAACAGCCCGGTACATGGATAGGAAAGGTTTGGAGGGATACAGACCAAGCGCAGGCAAGTGGGACTAGTGTAGCTGGGACATTGTTGGCCGGTGTGGGCAAATTGGGCGATACGGCCCGTTTCCACACTGTAGCATTCTATGACTATCTCTGGAGAAAAGGAATGGGTGACATTTTGTGTTGAGACCCTTCTTCAGACAACTCTTTATCTGCCCTATATCCTTCATGATTTTAAATACCTCTGTCAATGTGGCAAACCAATGATAATGTCAAATTCTATCAAGTGCAAAAATAAGTAAGCCATCTTCTCCCTTTGCTGATTATCACCATTGTGAACATATTAGTATGAAACAATGGCATGAACTCAGAGACAAAGATAAGCTGAAAGCTCTCTCCACATCTGAATTGGAAGAGCTAAAGTTTACATGGAATATCAGTTTGCCTTGCTAACCTTGGACTTGGAATTGTGACTTTTTCACTTCTAAAGTCTCTTACCCTGGAATCATTTTGGAAAATCTGTTCTGCATCCGCTTTACATCAGACGGGAGAGCACTCAATCAAATTCCTCCAAGTTAAACACAGAATTAACATTGAATTTTCTCAATTCTGTTAACCCTTGCTGTCTCCTCCCCTTCCCACCTCTCCCTCAGCCCTCGGGCCCTGGCATTCCCTCTATCTCTATCTCCCTCCCCCACCCTAGTCGCACTAGCTTCTCATTTTCACACCACAAACAGCTTACAATGGCTTGTTCCCTTTATAATCGATACTTTTTTGCATATGTTTCATTCATTGTTCTTTATCTCTCCACATCACCGTCTATATCTCTCGTTTCCCTGATCCCTGACCAGTCTGAAGAAGGGTCTCGACCCGAAACGTCGCCTATCTCCTTCGCTCCTTAGATGCTGCTGCACCCGCTGAGTTTCTCCAGCTTTTTGTGTAACCCACAGAATTAACCAGTCTGTTTGAGATTTAACAACATACATTTCCCAGAATAATTCATTTCATTTGATAAGAAATGACTTGAAATCAGCATCTCCAAGGTAGTGCAATAAAGGATGTATTAAGAATGTAAACTTAGCTCAGAATTAGATATAATGAGTCATGGAATTTAGAAGATTGAGGGGTGATCTCATAGAGACTTACAAAATTCTTAAGGGGTTGGACAGGCTAGATGCAGGAAGATTGTTCCCGATGTTGGGGAAGTCCAGGACAAGGGGTCACAGTTTAAGGATAAGGGGGAAGTCTTTTAGGACCGAGATGAGAAAATTGTTTTTCACACAGAGAGTGGTGAATCTGTGGAATTCTCTGCCACAGAAGGTAGTTGAGGCCAGTTTGTTGGCCATATTTAAGAGGGAGTTGGATGTGGCCCTTGTGACTGAAGGGATCAGGGGGTATGGAGAGAAGGCAGGTACAGGATACTGAGTTGGATGATCAGCCATGATCATATTGAATGGCGGTGCAGGCTCGAAGGGCCGAATGGCCTGCTCCTGCACCTAATTTCTATGTTTCTATGTTTCTATTACGAATGTATAAAAGTCAACCATGGAGAAGCCTAGCAGTTGTGGAGCTTTCCTTCCACAGCTTAGGGTACTTAAAGCATATTTAATACCATTAGATTCTCACAGAGTGCTCATGTTCCATACAATACTCTCAAAATTGGTCTTCATTAGCACCCTGCAATTTTGTTCGATGATGCACAAGGTATTGTAACAATATGGACGTGTTAAATGGGCCAACTTGTCTTTTCTTATTGAAGTGTTTCTACGTACGTTCATGTGTGTCATTGCAATGAAAAACTTTGCCCATGCAATGGCACACATGGGTTCCTCAGAGAAATCCTTCTTTTTCTTGGTCACTTCATATGATTTGGCAAACATGAGCAATCTGAAATAAAAGTGCCATGGGAATGAAAGACCGCACGATGGCAAACCAAAGATAAAATTAAATGCTGCAGTTCAATCACCTGCCAAATCAAATATGTGAGACTTCTTTTCACTTTGCTGTTTACCACAAGCATGAAAGTATTAGTGTGAAATAATGCATGAACTCAGATGTAAAGATTAGCAAGAAGCTATCTCCGAGCCCGAGTTGGAAGGACTGAAGTATGCACAGAACATCAGGTTATCTTGCTGTGCTTTAACGTTGAATTTGGAAGGTCATCTAATAGAGAACTCACAACAGATGGGGGAAGAAGAGCAGTGAGTCAAACCTTCTTGGTGGAAACATGAGTGTCAGGTTCAATTTGGTGGGAGGTGTAAAAAAAAAACACCAACGCGAGCAGAGAGGGGGGGGGGGGAGAATATCAGTGTGAAATGAGATCAACATAAATGAGCTATCACCACACCAACGCTCTTCACTTTCAGTAGCAATACTGACCTTGCACCATAATGATCACCAGTGGAGCTAATTCATGCATTTTCTCCCAGTCCAGAATTATCAGGTAGGAGAAATAATGCATGTGGGGGACACAGAGATAGTGGGAGGGGAAGGTGGGTGTTGGGTGGTGTCAACAAGAATGTACTGGTTTCATAGGAAAAAGCGCAGAAGTGACTGAATCGTTGTAAATTTCCCCCGTCACACCCAACTCAACTCTCAAATAAATATTTTTCCACTTGTGGAATTACTAAAAAACCAATGCATTTAACACCTCAGGACTTTTCAAAATTACCATCTGCACCTTTATGTTCAAAGCTTTTAATAAGTGACGTGTACTAACCAGTCAGTGAAAAGACAATACATGATTACAATTAAACCATCCACAGTGTACAGAAACATGACAAAGGGAATAATGTGAATAATGTTAGTGCATTATATAGTCCAGTAAAGTCTAATTAAAAATAGTTTGAGGGTCTCCTAGGTGGTGATCATAGAGTGGCGATTTTTGATTGGAGAAAGGCTAACTTTGAGGGAATGCGTGAGGATTTTAAAGGAGTGAATTGGGACACTTTGTTTCATGGGAAGGATGTAGAAGAGAAATGGAGGACATTTAAAGGGGAAATTGAAAGAGTACAGAATCTTTATGTCCCTGTTAGGTTGAAAGGAAATAGTAAAAATTGGAAAGAGCCATGGTTTTCCAGGGAAATTAGACACTTGTTTCGAAAAAAGTGAGATATCTACAATAATTATAGGAGGCATGGAGTAAATGAGGTGCTAGAGGAGTATAAAGAATGTAAAAAGAATCTTAAGAAAGAAATTAGGAAGGCTAAAAGAAGATATGAGGTTGCTTTGGCAAGAAAGGTGAAAATAAATCCAAAGGGTTTCTACAGCTATATTAATAGCAAAAGGATAACGAGGGATAAAATTGGACCATTAGAGAACCAGAATGGACAGCTATCTGCAGAGCCAAAAGAGATGGGGGAGATATTGAACAATTTCTTTTCTTCGGTATTCACCAAGGAGAAGGATATTGAACTCTGTGAGGTAAGGGAAAAAAGTAGAGTAGCTATGGAAACGATGAGATTCAAAGAGGAGGAAGTACTGACACTTTTGAAAAATATAAAGGTGGATAAGTCTCCAGGTCCTGACAGGATATTCCCTAGGACATTGAGGGAAGTTAGTGTAGAAATAGCAGGAGCTATGACAGAAATATTTCAAATGTCATTAGAAACGGGAATAGTGCCGGAGGATTGGCGTACTGCGCATGTTGTTCCATTGTTTAAAAAGGGTTCAAAGAATAAACCTAGCAATTATAGACCTATTAGTTTGACATCAGTGGTGGGCAAATTAATGGAAAGGATACTTAGAGATAATATATATAAGCATCTGGATAAACAGGGTCTGATCAGGAACAGTCAACATGGATTTGTGCCTGGAAGGTCATGTTTGACAAACCTTCTTGAATTTTTTGAAGCGGTAACTAGGGAAATTGATGAGGGTAAAGCAGTGGATGGTGTCTATATGGATTTCAGTAAGGCCTTTGACAAGGTTCCCCATGGAAGGTTGGTTCAGAAGGTTCAATCTTTGGGTGTAAATGGCGGAGTAGCAAGATGGATTCAACAGTGGCTGAATGGGAGATGTCAGAGAGTATTGGTGGATGGCTGTTTGTCAGGTTGGAAGCCGGTGACCAGTGGGGTGCCTCAGGGATCTGTGTTGGGTCCACTGTTGTTTGTCATGTACATCAATGATCTGGATGATGGGGTGGAAAATTGGATAAGTAAGTATGCAGATGATACTAAGATAGGTGGTATTGTGGATAATGAAGTACATTCTCAAAGTCTACAGAGAGATTTGGGCCATTTGGAAAAGTGGCTGAAAGATGGCAGATGGAGTTTAATGCTGATAAGTGTGAAGTGCTACATCTTGGCAGGACAAATCAAAATAGGACGTACATGGTAAATGGTAGGGAATTGAGGAATGCTGTGGAGCAGAGGGATCTAGGAATAACTGTGCATAGTTCCCTGAAGGTGGAATCGCATGTAGATAGGGTGGTAAAGAAAGCCTTTGGTGTGCTGGCCTTTATAAATCAGAGCATTGAATATAGGAGTAGGGAAGTAATGTTAAAATTGTACAAGGCATTGGTAAGACCAATTCTGGAGTATGGTGTACAATTTTGGTCGCCTAGTTATAGGAAGGATGTCAACAAAATAGAGAGAGTACAGAGGAGATTTACTAGAATGTTGCCAGGGTTCCAGCAACTATGTTACAGAGAAAGGTTGAACAAGTTAGGTCTTTATTCTTTGGAGCGCAGAAGGTTAAGGGGGGACTTGATTGAGGTCTTTAAAATGATGAAAGGGATAGACAGAGTTGACGTGGATAAGCTTTTCCCATTGAGGGTAGGGAAGATTCAAACAAGAGGGCATGACATGAGAATTAAGGGACAGAGGTTTCGGGGTAACGTGAGGGGGAACTTCTTTACTCAGAGGGTGGTGGCTGTGTGGAATGAGCTTCCAGCAGAGGTGGTGGAGGCAGGATCGATTTTAACATTTAAAAGTAAAGTGGATAGGTATATGGACGTGAAGGGAATGGAGGGGTATGGTCTGAGTGCAGGTAGATGGGACTAGGGGAAAACAAATGGTCGGCACGGACTGGAAGGGCCGAGATGGCCTGTCTCCGTGCTGTAACTGTTATATGGTTATATGGTTTGAGGGTCTCCAATGAGGTAGATAGTAGCTCAGGACTGCTCTCCAGTTGTTAGTAGGATGGTTCAATTGCCTGATAACAGCTGGGAAGAAACAGTCCCTGAATCTGGTGGTGTGCGTTTTGACACTTCTATATTTATTGCCTGATGGGAGAGGGGAGAAGAGAGAGTGAGACATCCTTGATTATGCTGGTAGCCTTGCTGAGGCAGCGTGTGGTGTAAATGGAGTCTTTTGAAGGGAGACACAAAATGCTGGAGTAACTCAGCGGGACAGGCAGCACCTCTGGAGAGAAGGAAAGGGTGACATTTCGAGTTCTTCGACTGATGTCAGGGGAGTGTGCGGGACAAAGATAGAATGTAATCGGAGACAGTAAGACTGATGGGAGAACTGGGAAGGGGAGGGGATAGAGAGGGAAAGCAAGGTCTATTGGAAGTCAGATAAGTCAATGTTCGCACCACTAGGGTGTAAACTACCCAAGCAAAATATGAGGTGCTGTTCCTCCAATTTGCGCTGGGTCTCACTGACAATGGAGGAGGCCCAGGACAGAAAGGTCAGATTGGGAATGGGTGGGAGAGTTGAAGTGCTGAGCCACCGGGAGATCAGGAAAGTTAAGACGGACTGAGCGGAGGTGTTCAGCGAAACGATCGCAGAGCCTGCACTTGGTCTTGCCGATGTAGAGAAGTTGACACCTGGAACAGCGGATACAGTAGATGAGGTTGGAGGAGGTGCAAGTGAACCTCTGCCTCACCTGGAATGATTGTTTGGATCCTTGGATGGAGTCGAGGGGGGAGTAAAGGAACAGGTGTTGCATCTCCTGCGGTTGCAGGGAAAAGTACCTGGGGAGGGGACGGTTTGGGACGAGTTGACTAGGGAGTTTCAGACGGAACGGTCTCTGTGGAAAGCAGAAAGGGATGGAGATGGGAAAATGTAGCCAGTAGTGGGATCCCGTTGGAGGTGGCGAAAATGTTGGAGGATTATTTGCTGTATGCAATGGCTGATGGGGTGGAAGGTGAAGACAAGGGGGACTCTGTCCTTGTTACGAATGGGGGAGGGGGAGTAAAAATGGAGCTGAGGGATATTGAGAAAACCCTAGTGAGAACCTCATCTATGATGGAAGGGGGAAACCTCATCGGAACTTCATCGGAGTTAACAATACCATTCCCTGCTTTGAAAGAACAGACTTGGTCAGCGACTCTGAGCAGATCTGGTGTCAGGCTACACTTGGGGGTCAGTCGTTACAGATCGGAAGCTTTTACCGACCTCCTGACACGAAAACGGAGCCTCTTTTATATCTTGGATTGAAATCTCCAAAATTAATGCCTCTTCACGCTCACCACTTATCATCCTGTGGGGCAATTTCAATGTCCCAGGTGTAGATTGGTCTGACGGCATACAAAGCGAACCAAAAGGGGCTCTCCAGGAAGCCCTAGCTGACTTTACTCTGGAAAATCACCTATCCCAAAAAGTCACTTTCCCTACCAGGCGTGATGAGACAAGTGGCACCGAAAATACTTTAGACTTACTGTTCACTTCACACCCAGATTTAATCTCGGAAGTTTCATCGTGTGCAGGAATTAGTGATCATTATATTATCCAAGCGAAATTGCGCTTAAAGCTTAAAGTCCCTTCAAAACCACCGCAAAAAATTTCCCTCTGGAAAAAAGTGAACAGCGAGGAATTTAAAGGCTTAGCTAAAAAACTGGCAAAAGATTTCTTCAACCTGCAACAAGATAATAGATCCGTAGAAGACAACTGGGTGTGGCTGAAAAACTCTTTAAATAATATTGTCACAAATCATGTCCCTCAAAAACTAATCAAGGGCCGTATGCGTCCTCCTCGGTTTTCGGCAAAACTGAAACGTCTCTGCAGTAAGAAAGAGAAGTTTTATATCCGTGCCAAAAAAGGGGGTACAAAATTTTACTAGTGTGCGAAAGCAAGTCGATCATGCAATTAAGAGTGCTCATAGACAACATGTTTCCTCTATTCTTGGGGGAGAACAACCCAAGGATTTTTGGAGATATGTGAAATCCAGACGGACAGACAACATTGGTGTCCAGATGCTAAAAGTGAACAACTGCCTGATCACTGAGGACCAGGCGAAAGCAGAAGCTGTTGCGAACCAATTCCAACACGCTTTCACCCGGGAAGATGTGGAGCCTTCATCATTTCCAGTCCTTCCGCCCAGCCCATATGCTGATATGCCTGCTATTAAAATTGAGGTTGAAGGTGTCAAGAAGTTATTGCTCAACATTAATACCACAAAAGCAATTGGACAAGATCAGATACAAAACCAAGCCCTCAAGATCGCAGCCGAAGAACTGGCTCCAGTTTTACAGTTCATCTTTCAACAATCGCTTGACTCGGGCGATGTACCGCTGGATTGGAGGAAGGCCAACATCACTCCTCTCTTTAAGAAGGGTTCAACCACCAACCCAGCGAATTATCGTCCTGTTTCACTAACAAGTACTTGCTGTGAATTGCTGGAGCATATCATTGATAGTAATCTGATGCGTCACGTGAGCAAACATAATATTCTTGCCGACAACCAACATGCGTTTAGGAGGCACAGATCATGCGAGTCTCAGCTTATCCTGACAACAAATGACCTGGCCAAGCACCTTGACAGTAACGTCATCATGGATTTAGTTGTACTGGACTTTTCTAAAGCATTTGATGTCATCCCACACCAGAGACTGCTTGACTTCTACGGTATTCGTTCCAACACGAAACGTTGGATTTCCAGTTTCCTGACAAAACGTCTTTAGTGTGTGTGTGTGTGAACGGAAAGAGCTCCAATTGGCACCCAGTGTTGAGTGGGACACCCCAGGGCACAGTACTTGGCCCACACCTATTTTTGCTTTACATCAATGACACCCATGAAAAAGTCGCAAGTATGACCAGACTATTCGCTGATGATTGTTTGCTGTACCGTCCAATTAAGTCAGCTGATGATGAAGATGCTTTCCAAAAGGATCTCGATACAATGGTTGACTGGTCACAACAATGGGGCACGCAGTTCAACCCGTCCAAATGAGAAACCATGCATGTCACCAGAAAGAGGAATCCAGGCGTCACATCTTACAACATACTTGGTGTCACCCTTGAAGAATCCAAACAAACCAAGTATCTTGGCATCAAATTGCAGAATGATCTACGTTGGAATGGTCAGACTCATCATGCAACAGCGAAAGCAACAGGTGTCCTAAACTTCCTGAGGTGCAACTTCCATCATTGTTCAGCTTCTGTCAAGGAGAAGCTGTATTTCACCCTCATTAGACCTCATCTGGACTACGCAGTTACAGCTTGGGACCCATACACAGATAAAAACATTTCATCCATCGAGCGTGTCCAAAGACAGACCGCTTGATTTGTTACTAACACCTACGAGAGTGAAGCGAGTGTCACCAAACTTCTGAATTCTCTGGGGTGGAACCCTCTCCAAGACAGACGTGAAGCTCACCGTTTGACCTGTTTTTACAAAATGTTAAATGGTCAGCTAGACATAGATCACAAGACCTACACCAACCCCAAACCAATTAGGAGCAGACGAGGGCATTTGATCCAATTTGTGGTCCCAGCCACAAAGACAGATGTGTACAGCAATTTGTTCTTCCCACGCGCTATTAAAGCATGGAATAATCTCCACCAAACCACGGTTGCCCAGCCAGATGCAAGTAAATGTAAAGTGGCACTTTCTTCCCAATAACCCTCCCTGGCTTAACCCCTCCTTTCACCACCTCCAGTTTAAATTCCAGTTGGAATATTTTGGAGGACCAAGTAACCAAGAACCATGAACCAAGAAGAACCCACATTTCCTAAAGAATGAGGACATCTCCGTTGCCCTGGTGTGGAAAACCTCATCTTGGGCGCAGATGCGACATAGTCGGAGGAATTGGGAGTAAGGGATAGAGCCTTTACAGGAAGCAGGGTGGGATGAAGTGTAGTCTAGATAGCTATGGGAGTCAGTAGGTTTGTAGTAGATGTCAGTCAATAGTCTGTTTCCTGTGATGGAGATGGTGAGATCTAGAAACGGTAGGGAGATGTCAGAGATGGTCCAAGTGAATTTGAGTGTAGAATGGAAATTGGTGGTGATGTTGATGAAGTCAATGAGTTCTACATGGGTGCAGGAGGCAGCACCAATGCAGTCGTCAATGTAGCGGAGGTAGAGGTGGGGATAGGGCCTGTGTACGCCTGGAACTGGGATTGTTCATTGAACCCTACAAAGAGGCAGGCATAGCTGGGGTCCATGCGAGTGCCCATAGCTACGCCTTGGATTTCAAGGAAGTGGGAGGATTTGAAGGAGAAGTTGTTGAGGGTAAGGACCAGCTCTGCTGGGTGGAGGAGAGTATTGGTAGACGGAAATTGGCTCGTTCTGCGGTCGAGGAAGAAACGGAGGGCTTTAACACCTTCCTGGTGGGGGATGGAGGTGTGAAGTGACTGGACATCCACAGTAACGTTGAGGGAGTGGGGGCCTGGAAAACATGTCATTGAGGAGGCAAAGAGCGTGTGAGGTGTCGTGGACATAAGTAGGCAGGAATTGGACCAGGGGGGATAGTATGGAGTCGAGGTATGTGGAAATTAATTCGGTGGGACATGAACAAGCAGATACAATGGGTCTGCCAGGACAGTTCTGTTTGTGGATTTTGGGGAGAAGATAAAATCGGGCCATGCAGGGCTGGGAAACAATAAGGTTGGAGGCTTTAGAGGGACGAGAGCCTTAAGTGATTAAATCAGTAATCGTGTTTGAGATTAAGGCCTGGTGCTTGTCTGTGGGGTCATTTGAAGGGAGGTTGGTTTGTGTGATGGCGATGGTGAGATGTGATGTGTTATGGATTTAGTATGTCAGCAATCAAGTGGACAGCTTTGTTCTGAATGGTATTGGTGTTGGTGTTGCTGGACCTAACCGGACACTGAATACTATTCCATCTTACTGCTGAATGATATCTTGCAAATGGTGGGGAAAATATTTGGAGAACCAAGAATTGAATCAGTGATCACACCTCTTGTATATTTATAACTAGTCAATTTGGGTTTCTGGCAATGATTACCTTTGAATGCTGATAGTGTGGGGATTACCTTACAGTAAGCCCATTAATTTCAAGCATTGGTGTTTCTCTCTCATTGGAAACCCAACTCTTGGGTGGTACAAATTGTACTTACCACTTTATCAACAATATTTTGAATGTTGTCCAAGTCTTGCTGCATGACTCATTCAGTATCTGTGGAGTTGCAAATGGGTCTGAATATTGTGCCATTACCAGAGACGATGGTGTGAACGTCATTGTCCAATTAAATTACAATTAGACATCCTTCATTGCCTTAAATTTTTTGCAATGCCCTATTTCCTGGAAAATGAAGGCGTTACGCAATTTTTGGCATTGAAATTATTTTAAGTGTGCAAGTCCACAAACATCTGATCCAGAGATGATAAAGCCTTCAACTGAACCAAACTGATTCTGAAGATAATGTGTCAGATATGTCTGACATATATATCAATATCAGCTGCTCCCCATTTATTCTCCCTATCTCCTGCCTAAGGATCTTGTCATTTCCCCTCCCCCATAGTCCAGACTTATTTTTATTCATAACAATCTCAAAACCTAAGGAGTTATGTATAACTGTTCCCAAAATGTTCTCCCACTGAAACGCTGGGCCCATTTTCCAAAACAAGGTGCAGCAAGGATCCTCCTTGAGATGGATCATCCACCTACTTTCAACTAACCCTCCTGGATATATCTATCAAATTCTGCTTTGTCTAAGATGCTTGCTTTCAGGAAATCCTAGTCAATATTGGAAAAGTTAAAGTTACCCACTATTATTTTTTTTTTTAATTTTCTACGGATGTACGGAAATTATTTCTTCCATGTAAAGCACTTTGGTTTCAATGAGAGTTGATTTAAACGTGCTATATAAATAAAATTTACTTACTATGACAACACGGTTATAAATCTTTATAAATATGACTGCTCTGTTCTGTTGGGTTTACATCAAATAAAATTGTCCTTTTTTACCACTTACCTTAAAATGTTAACTTTAATTGTGGTTTTCCTTTTCTCACATGCATGTGGATATTTAACACCTCCACTTCCTAAGACAGCCTTTAAAAAATCTTTTTGTCTGCTCATTCACAATGCTTCTACTCAGACCTCATTAAAGCAAAGTAGCCAGCTCTATTGATGTGGCTGGCAGTGTGATTGTAACCAAATGACATCATGGCTTTTTTGTGCAGAAGGAAAATTGGGCAGTCAAAGGATCTAAAGTCTGATGAATTACATGTTCAAAATTTAAAGGTTAAAATGTCTCGAGAACTCTTATGAACTGAGTTCATTTTTCTCTGAGTTTCAATTGGAAATATCTGGCATGATGAGTTTGAACAGTAAACCACTGTACAGGGGCTCCTCAGGTCACAAATGACCTGACATTAAAAAACTGCCTACGCAAATTCTCCCGTACATTTTTAAAAACGTTTTTCCTAGTAATAATAATAACAAAGTAAGTTTTGTGGCATTCATTAATGGCTGGAAATTATATATATTCCATTAGTTCAATTATGGATAGCGTTAATGTGATTATTCAATGAAATCACAGAATTACAGCAAATGTATGTGTCGGCACGATGCAATAAGTTACTATAGAAAACAGATATTTCTGACATACAGTTAGTGTCATAGAATCAGAGAGTCAAAGAGCATGGAAACAGACCCTTCGGCCCAACCTGCCCATGTCAACTATGCTGTTCCATCTGCACTAGTCCCCCTGCCGTGTTTGGCCCACATCCCTCTAAAACTTTCCTGTCCCTTTCCCAGTCCAATGTCTTTTAAATGTTAATACAGTATCTGCCTCATCTACCTTTTCTGACAGCTCATTCCAAATACCTATCTGATTCCTATTAAATGTTTCCCCTCTCACCTTAAACCTATGTCCTCTGATCCTTGATTCCCCTACTCTGGTTAAAAGATTCCCAGTCAGGCCCTCAAGTCCTGGCAAAATCCCCGTAAATCTGGATTCTTTCCTACTGAATAACATCTTTGAAGTGACCAAAACTGAACATAATACTACAAATTGGCCACACCAATGTCTTGTACAACTGTAACATAATATTCAAATGTCTGTACTCAATACTCTGAAGGATGAAGGCCAATGTGCCGAAGGCCTACCCAACTTATCTACGTTTGACATCACTTTCAAGAAACTATGTACCTGTGCTCCTAGACCCCCTCTGCTCTACAACACTCCCCAAAGTCCTGCAATTCACTGTGAATGTCCTGCCCTGGTTTGACTTAGCAAAATGCAACAACTCACACTTACCTGCATTAAACTTTATTAAGAGTGCCTCATCCCACTTGCCCAACTGATCAAAATATTTAATCTTCTGTAATCTTTGATAGCGACACTACCACCCACTTTGGTGTCATCTGCAAACTTACTAATCTATTCTCATCCAAATCATTGATATTAACCACAAACAGCAATGGGCTCAGCAATGATCTCAGAGGCACACCACTTGTCACAGGCCTCCAGCCCGAAAAACAACCTTTCACCATCACTCGTTGCTTCCTTCCATGAAGCCAAGTTCCATTTGGCCTATATCTAGTCCCTGGCTCTCCCTGGATCCCACATGATCTAATCTTCCAATGGAGCCTACTATGTGGAACCTCATCAAATGCCTTGTTGAAATCCATGTAGACTACATCAACAGCTCTGCCGTCATCCACATTATTGGTTAGATTATCAGTTCTCTGGAACAGTACCTTTCCATAATCCAGAGATTCGGTTTTCATTTGAAGTATTTATGATCATTTTGTTGCTTATGGTTTCCAGTAACTGACTCAGATACACTTCCATTTTGTTGTTTGAGCAAGCCCATTTCCCAGTTTGACTTGGCCATTCTGATATCTCTTTTACCTGCCCATGACATAAACCTTCTTCATCATCACTGATACATGAAAGAGACTCAACTAGATCAGCAAACAGTTCCACCCAACAATTCCCGCTGTTCCTAGCAAGTGGTCATCTTGTTCCTCCAAACGGAGTCAATCTCAACACTCTCCACACTGCTGGTTATATGGTGATCCACATACCCACGTGACTCCAGTCTCCTTTACCTTCCCCTCAACCCCAGCAAGTCAGCATCAATGGTTCAATGATACATTATTGTCACATCTACCTAGGTACAGTGCAATTCAATTTTTGCATAAAGTGCAGTAAAAATCTTACTGCACATAGACACAATCATACTTAAGTACACAAGTGTAAAAAATAGAAGATTACACTGAGGCAGTACGCACAAATCATTACCTTAATCCACAGCAGGAGGCAAAAAGGACAGACGATGTTTAGTGTTCATCAGATCTGACCATCTGCAAATGTTTCAGATGCTCAGTAGTCTCTGCTTATGATCCAATGGGCCATTGATGTCATTGTGATCTGATGGAGACTCATGTTCTGTGGTGGGTTATACCCTCTTAACCACACGTACATCGGTTTGTGACATGAAGAAACGTACTGGACGAAACATCTAGACAGTGCCAATTCTATCTCTACCACTCATTGCATAATAACTGACTCATTATAGGTCAGTTACCTATTTGCTTGTGATTACACTGATACTCATGTCCGCTCAATATTCAACCTATGGGATATTCTGGACAAAACAGCAATTTCAAATAATTCCAGGGTGAGTCCCAATGATTTGCAACTGCCCCACGCTGTTAATTTCAGAGGCATCATAATTCCTACTCTCGTAAAAGCCTATGCCTCCATGAGGCTAATCAAGGACACCCCGATGTTGTTCCTGTTTCCCAGCCTGTTGCCTCCAAAAGAACGATCGCAAGAACCCCGATCATTTCTTGAACACGTTTTTCTGGCACATCATTTGTTCTTTAAAGATATCCCTCAGTGTCCAGATTTCCTTTGAGAATAGGAATAGAAATGGTCTGAAGAAGGGTCTCGGCCCAAAACATCATCTATTATCTTTCTCCACAGGTGCTGCCTGACCCGCTGAGTTACTCAAGCATTTTGTGTCTATCTTCGGTGTAAACCAGCATCTGCAGTTCCTTCCTACACACTTTCTTTGCCATTGTTCTACCACCAAATAACTCTTTCTAACATTCGGTATGATCGTATCACTGATGCAACACCATCATTGTTCCTTTATCATGTACTCAATCAATTAGTATTCATTTCCACTATTCCTTTTGATCTTTCTACTTTATTTTTTAATTACTTTCTGCATTTGTCACAGAATTATCATGGTTGTCCAATCACACCGTTGTGGTGGGGACGCGAAGGAGTAGAGCCAAAAACTAATCGGACACAAGTCGTGTGCACTAGACGTGTTTATTCTCTCCAATACAGCTCCCTACTCCTCAAAGGTCACGGGCGTTGCCCGGCCTTAAATACCAACTCAGGTACCGACCCCGTGACTAGCACCTCCCACACCAAGACGCCACCCTCTAGAGCCGATGGTTCGTTGTGCCCTTGGGTTGTAACCAGGTGCGCCACATGACCCCGACCCCCCCCCCCCCCCCCCCCAGAACCAGAGGCACCAAACCGGATGGGACGCCAAACGCAGCAGCCCAAACGCATAGATACCATCCCACGCCTCGGGGGCTTGCTCGGTTCGGAAGAATCTCCGGGAGCCTTGGACGGCGGACGCCCGCGACGGAGAGGTTGAGCCACATGGACTGGCTCGCTCAGGTCCAAGTGGACCGGTTTCAGCTGAGCCACAGGCACAGTTTCACGCTGGCCTGCTATGTCCGAATCAAATGTAGTAGGCCCGTGCCGCAGCACGCGAAAGGGACCTTCATACGTGCGCTGCAAGGGTGACCTGTGGGAGACGCGGCGAAGAAAAACGTACGGGCAGCCCATCAGCAGCAGTGGCACATGGGAAGGGGCAACTCCATGATGCGATGTTGGGATGGGAGACAGGGCGCCGACCCTCTCCCGCAAGCGGATCAGCACCGATGACGGGGGTTCCTGGGTCCATCAGCAGCAGGGACAAACTCCCCGGGGATGGTGTGCGGAGCACCATATACCAACTCCGCAGAGGACGTTGACAAATCCTCCTTGGGGGCCGTCCAAATCCCCAACAGGACACATGGCAACTCGTCCAACCACCCAGGGCCAGTGCGACGAGCCTTCAGGGAGGCCTTCAAACAGCGGTGGAACTGGGGATGATACGCTGTCGAGTGGTGGAGCTGCGTCCCCGACAGGCGGGCCATGGCGAATCACAGTTCAGACGTGAACTAGGCTCCCCGGTCGGACGTGATGTGAAGTAGAACCCCAAAGCGGGCAATCCAAGTTGCCACGAGGGTACGAGCACATGACTGAGTTGAAGTGTCCGTCAGCGGGATGGCCTCCGGCCACCGCGTAAAACGGTCAGCCACCATAAGCAGGTGTGAAGCACCCTGGGATGGGGGCAGTGGCCCCACGATTTCCACGTGTACTTGATTGAAGCGCCAGCGTGGCGCTGCAAAGTCTTGAATGGGCGCCCGGGCGTGTCGATGCATCTTTGATGTCTGGCACTAGATGCACGCCCGGGCCCAGCGAGTGACCCGCTTCCGAAGACTGTGCCACCCGATGCCCCAAGAAGTTGATGGCCCAAAGGCCGAATTGGCACTTGCCAGGGTTAATAGTAAGATTAAACAAGAACTTACCAAGTTTGAAGTTTGATTGTTATTTTATGAGGAGTTACGATGAGGGATTACGTGAAGAAGTCCCGCCTGGCGCATGATTGGCATACTTCAAAGCAGCGGCATGAAAAACACAGAACCAATAGCCGGAGTAAGATAGTAAGGCTCAACATAGACTAGAACTACCAGATGATCATTTATTTTATGAGGGTTGGGAGTGGAGGGCACGTAATCCCTCATCGTTACTCCTCATAAAATAACGATCAAACTTCAAACTTGGTAAGTTCGCGTTTAATCTTACTATTTTACTTCGGAGTCACGTGAGTGCGTGAAGATTTTGTAGCTCTGTGTTTTTTATGTCGTAGATTCATTCCATACGACACTCTGGCTCAATCAACACAGTAGTGAGTAAATAATACATCTTTTAAACATTTCTTTAGTTTATGTAATAAGTATTTTCATTATAAAGGAATGAAAGTAATAACCCTTCTATCGTATGGGAAGATTTATAACCAAAGATATAAATTGATAATATAAAACAAAGCACAATCAAAGAGAATCCAACATTGCGTGTCCAACCCTGTCACCGTGAGAACTGGTTTCTTCTAAACTTTGAAAAGTTTCTTTTACATCATCCTACGGCCTCTAATTTTTTGATCAAGTGGCCCGTCCTGTGCCTTTGCCGTGGATGTACCTACCTCCCTGGTGGAGTGATTTTTAACATCTCAATGTCTACTCCTGCTGAGTCCCAAAACCTGTTTTAACCATCTAGAATGTAACTATCTGGAACCATCAGTTTGTACTGATACTTTTATGTGGTTTTTTGTGTGTAATAAATAGCGCTGTCTCACCACCACGGAGACTCTTGCCAACTTCAACATATTGAGTCAATGCTTAACCACACACAATTTTTGGTCGACTGGACCATATAACCATATAACCATATAACCATATAACAATTACAGCACGGAGACAGGCCCTCTCGGCCCTTCCAGTCCGTGCCGACCATTTGTTTTCCCCTAGTCCCATCTACCTGCACTCAGACCATACCCCTCCATTCCCTTCACGTCCATATACCTATCCACTTTACTTTTAAATGTTAAAATCGATCCTGCCTCCACCACCTCTGCTGGAAGCTCATTCCACACAGCCACCACCCTCTGAGTAAAGAAGTTCCCCCTCACGTTACCCCTAAACTTCTGTCCCTTAATTCTCATGTCATGCCCTCTTGTTTGAATCTTCCCTACCCTCAATGGGAAAAGCTTATCCACGTCAACTCTGTCTATCCCTTTCATCATTTTAAAGACCTCAATCAAGTCCCCCCTTAACCTTCTGCGCTCCAAAGAATAAAGACCTAACTTGTTCAACCTTTCTCTGTAACATAGTTGCTGGAACCCTGGCAACATTCTAGTAAATCTCCTCTGTACTCTCTCTATTTTGTTGACATCCTTCCTATAACTAGGCGACCAAAATTGTACACCATACTCCAGAATTGGTCTTACCAATGCCTTGTACAATTTTAACATTACTTCCCTACTCCTATATTCAATGCTCTGATTTATAAAGGCCAGCACACCAAAGGCTTTCTTTACCACCCTATCTACATGCGATTCCACCTTCAGGGAACTATGCACAATTATTCCTAGATCCCTCTGTTCCACAGCATTCCTCAATTCCCTACCATTTACCATGTACGTCCTATTTTGATTTGTCCTGCCAAGATGTAGCACTTCACACTTATCAGCATTAAACTCCATCTGCCATATTTCAGCCCACTTTTCCAAATGGCCCAAATCTCTCTGTAGACTTTGAGAATCTACTTCATTATCCACAATACCACCTATCTTAGTATCATCTGCATACTTACTTATCCAATTTTCCACCCCATCATCCAGATCATTGATGTACATGACAAACAACAGTGGACCCAACACTGATCCCTGAGGCACCCCACTGGTCACCGGCTTCCAACCTGACAAACAGCCATCCACCATTACTCTCTGACATCTCCCATTCAGCCACTGTTGAATCCATCTTGCTACTCCGCCATTAACACCCAAAGATTGAACCTTCTGAACCAACCTTCCATGGGGAACCTTGTCAAAGGCCTTACTGAAATCCATATAGACAACATCCACTGCTTTACCCTCATCAATTTCCCTAGTTACCGCTTCAAAAAATTCAAGAAGGTTTGTCAAACATGACCTTCCAGGCACAAATCCATGTTGACTGTTCCTGATCAGACCCTGTTTATCCAGATGCTTATATATATTATCTCTAAGTATCCTTTCCATTAATTTGCCCACCACTGACGTCAAACTAATAGGTCTATAATTGCTAGGTTTATTCTTTGAACCCTTTTTAAACAATGGAACAACATGCGCAGTACGCCAATCCTCCGGCACTATTCCCGTTTCTAATGACATTTGAAATATTTCTGTCATAGCTCCTGCTATTTCTACACTAACTTCCCTCAATGTCCTAGGGAATATCCTGTCAGGACCTGGAGACTTATCCACCTTTATATTTTTCAAAAGTGTCAGTACTTCCTCCTCTTTGAATCTCATAGTTTTCATAGCTACTCTACTTTTTTCCCTTACCTCACAGAGTTCAATATCCTTCTCCTTGGTGAATACCGAAGAAAAGAAATTGTTCAATATCTCCCCCATCTCTTTTGGCTCTGCAGATAGCTGTCCATTCTGGTTCTCTAATGGTCCAATTTTATCCCTCGTTATCCTTTTGCTATTAATATAGCTGTAGAAGCCCTTTGGATTTACTTTCACCTTTCTTGCCAAAGCAACCTCATATCTTCTTTTAGCCTTCCTAATTTCTTTCTTGAGATTCTTTTTACATTCTTTATACTCCTCTAGCACCTCATTTACTCCATGCCTTCTATAATTGCTTATAGATATGCTTTTAAATTTACCTTGGTTCCAGCTTCCCCTGGTCTGCTTTGTTTGGTTAAGTCATAAACTTATAAGACAATGTTATCTGTAGCCACATGCATACAGTCTAACGTAACGTTTGCACTCTTTGTGCTGATACTAAAGCCATGAGCATTATTACTTCAAATGTTAACTTCCGAAACAATGATAGAATTGGAGCCCATTGCCTAAGCAAAGTGAGAACTATGCTGACCTCCCAACTTCTGTATTTTTACTTTGGGCAGATTTTAATATATATTCCTTTCCCAATCGGGATATTAACGGATGAGACCCGCTAGATTCATGGTCAGCAATTTGTCCTAAATAGGACGATAAAGCACTATGAGCCCTATTAATGGCCCTATCGCTTAGGTGCTGATCAAAAATGCAATCCAGCAAGGAACTCCAATATATCTGATATGTTAGCAGTATGATAAAATATCTTTGACTGTCTACCAAAGACTTCCAATTTCTTTATATAAACAAAATACTGTTTTTAATGCTATTTTTCCAAGCTGCAGTTATAACATTTATGGTCCTATCCGACAGTCCAAGCTCTTGTAATGGTCTGGTCAGAACCTGCAGATTAACAAATTCATATGATCATGCCATGGATGAATTTTTCAACAAATTACTGCAGCTATGAATCGTCATAAATGGTTCAATTATTACTCTAAACATCAATGAGAATCATGACTGTGTCCGATTTGGGCCACCAAACCGCCCATGGCAGAGTCTTGCTATATTTTCATCAGACATTGCCTAATCAGACAGAATGGGGACCAAAAAGAACATATTTCCCCTCCAATGTAGTGAGAATGCATCCACCGCTACTGCTCCTGGGTTGGGTTCCCATGAGACGTATTTGGACAATTAGTGATTTAATCTAGACGCAAACAGATCAATTTCAGGTAATCCATACCACTGACAATGTTTTCTAACTTGTGGATTTAATATCCATTCTGTATTGTCTTTAAATTTTTGTGATCTGTTGTCTGCCACAATATTGTCTCTCCCTGAGATAGATAGCTGAAAGCCAAATATTCTTAAAGATACACCAATGCCACATCTTACTCAATCCATGTGATTGATATATGCCACAGCTGTGGTATTGTCTACTTGTAATTGGACATGCAAATCTTTCATAGTAGAACAATAAGCTTTTAATCCATAAAAGCTCCTAACAATTCCAAATAATTACTACCAAATGTTTGGAGAAATCAGTTTCTTGGACAATCCATCTGCCACCCCCTGGTGTTACTGTCCGTAGCCCCCTAGATAAGGGACGTATCAGATATTAACCTGATAAGAACAGATATTACACTTATCTTAGCCCAAAAAACCGAGAAGCTATCCACCATCCGAGAATACTTGCTTCAGTTTGCAATGACTGCTGGCTGCTGAGCTAATATGTTTTTAAGCAGCTTGTGGAACATTCTTAATCCACCACTGTAATTCTGATAAAGCTTCCTTTGGCAATTGCACAGGCCTGTCAAAATGCTCTGCACTCTCTTCTAGTGCTTGTGTTTTTGCCCTTTTTTAAGCTTTTGTTTTGGTAATGCAGTGGATCAACTCTACTGCAGAAATAGTGTTACTAATTTACCTAAGCTCCTTCTCGGATGGAGGGATAAGGCTTTTCAACAAGGCAACGACACACATTTGTAATATTGACACTTTGTCTCTTGGTAAATTTAACTAACATGGTACTGAATCACTCACAAACCCCAAATAGTAAATTATTGGGGATGGCTGAAGCTTAGATTTTGTTGGATTGATCAGGACCTTGAAGAACTAGCCGAAGCAAGTGCTCAGACTACAGCAAAACTTATCACAGAAAACCAATGCCTAACTGAACTAATGGGCAAAATAACTGAGAAATGTACTGAATTGGAAGGTCGCCAGAGAAGACAGAACTTAAGAATTGCGGGTATTCCAGAAGGGAAAGAGGCGGATCCCCGAGAATTTACTGCAAATTTACTGCAAAAAGTTTTATCTCTGGATCAAAAGCCTTAACTTGCTCGAGCACACAGAGTGATGAGATGCCAGACAAGACAAGGTGCTTCCCCAAGACAAATGATAATAAAAATTCAGTACGACTGTGTCCTGGAGGAGATAATGCAAAAAATTACAAGAAACAGAAATCTTACATTTGAAGGATACGGGATCAGTATCTATCGAGACTACCCAGCAGAGGTCTCCAGGAAAAGAAAAACCTTTAATGAGACCAAAAGAATCTTGAAGGAAGTGAAGAACTTGAAATATGGTCTGAGGTATCCAGCTACCCTAAGAGTCACATACAATCAGAATGAACGCTTTTTCACCAACCCTGTGGAGGCACTGGACTTGCCCAGAAGATTAAGGCTCGAGAGGAAGCTTGAATAATACCTTTAAAACTGAACTTCATCATTGAATAAACTGACTTTGCAGGACTGGATGGAACTAAAGTCGTGTCTAAGGAAGCTGGAGAAAGATGTGGATCAGAAACTCTCCCATGGATACTAATAATTAGTATAACTGCACTACTAATACAAATGACTAATAAATACTAAAACTATAGCGTGGTATTTTTAATAATCAGAGCTAATAATTATCACTAATGACTAATGACTAATACTTACCTATAATTGAACGTTTAGAGTCAAATATAGAGTTTGATTTCATTTGCCCTCCTTGGAAACCGTTTTTTTCTTTTTTTATTAATTTTTATTTTTATTTTTCTTTCTTCCCTTTTTTTCATTTTTTATTATATTCTTAAATAAGTTTTAAATATATGTATCCTCACATTCCTGATTATTGGAACCCGGATATTTTAAAATCCAATATCCCCCGTAAAATACTGCTATGGAATAAAAATTTCAAGAAACCAGGGAACTGGTTAAGTTGGTAACATCAACTACGGAAATCGGTAGATGGTTAGCCATGCTAGTATGGCTAGCACTAACTACACTAATACTAGATGTAGTTTTTTCCTTCTTTGTGCATTATTAATTTCTTAATCTATCCTCTTTTTTCTTCTATTATAATCTATCGTTATTATTTTCAGTTTGAACGGAGTTACAAATTGGATCAAAGGAGATATACACGTGAGAGACATTCAAGGGTCTTAAAATTAGTCTATTCGGAGTTCGGGTGTAAGGTCGGGTCTGTCGAACTGAACCATTGGCTCTATTATAGATCTCCATAGATAAAAGATGCAAGATTTAAAAATGAAGACGGGGAATGAAGGAATAACGTTTTGTAGCTGGAATGTTAAAGGTATTAATGAACCAATTAAGAGAGGTAAAGTACTAGCACATTTAAAAGCAATTAAAGCTGATGTAATTTTTATTCAAGAAACACACTTAAAAAAAGATGCCGAGCATAGGCTGAAAGCTAAATGGATAGATAAAACGTATCATTCTTCTTTTACACACAAATCCAGAGGAGAAGCAATATTATTTCGTAAAGATACTTTATTTAAACATACATCAACTATAACTGACAGTGATGGTAGATACATTATTGTAATAGGAGAATTAAATACACAAAAAATTATTTTTGTTAATGTTTATGGACCAAACTTTGATAGTCCACTGTTTTTTAAGAAAATATTTAATAATATCCCGGAAATAGCACAACATAACTTAATAATAGGAGGAGATTTAAATTGTACACTAGACTCTTATTTAGATAGATCCACAAGACAAAGGAAAACCAAATCCCATTCCAGTGACTTATTAAATGCATACATGGATACTAGTAATATTAAAGATGTTTGGAGAGTAGAAAATCCAACTGGACAAGAATATTCATTTTACTCACCTGTACATAAAACCTATTCAAGAATAGATTATTTTTTGGTAGACTCTAAACTCATATCACTTACTTACAATTCAAAATACCATAATATTACAATCTCAGATCACGCACCTTTAACATTTATGATTAAAATAAATGGTAAAACGGAAAAACAGGGACAATGGAGATTTAACCCACAAATTTTAAAAGACAAAGTAACTCAGGAATATATTATAGAACAGATCAAGATTTTCTTTGAAATAAATGATAAACCGGAAATATCTTCTTCCCTATTATGGGAAACTTTTAAAGCATATGCCCGTGGAATTATGATTTCTTCTCAAGCATTTTATAATAAAGAGAATCGGAGGGAACAACAGGAATTGGAAAAGGAGATTAAACAATTAGACACAGAGAATGCTGCTAATCCATCCATAACAAAACATAACAAAATCGCTGCACTGAAATATAAATTAAATAAAATATACTCAGATCAACTTGTAAAACTCTATCAATACACTAAACAATTACAATTTGAATTTGGAGATAAACCTCAAAAATTATTTGCTCGTCAATTAAGGAAAATGGAGGGAGAAAAAATAATCCATAGGATTAAATCATACAATGGCGAACCATTAGTACAATCCAAAGATATTAATGAGAAACTTTTGCAATATTATAAAAATTTATATTCAGCTAAAATGACAGAAAACAGGATAGGAATAGAAACATTTATTTTCAAATGGGTTGGATTCACAAAATAGAGAATCACTAAATGCTGAAACATCAGTAAAAGAAATCGAAGTCAGATCATTAAAAAATGGTAAAACACCGGGACCAGATGGTATTGGTTCAGAATTTTATAAAACATTTTATGATCTGATTGCACCACGTTTGAAGATACTCTATGAATACATCTATACCCACCAGAAACTACCAGAAACGTTAAATGAATCTATTGTAACACTTATACCTAAAATAGACAAAGATCTGGATGACCCAGGATCATATAGAGCTATAGCTCTTTTAAATACTGATCAGAAGATACTAACCAAAATATTAGCACAAAGACTAAGCACAAAGACTAAGCACAGTAATTAATAAATTAATTCACCCAGATCAAACAGGATTTATACCAAAACGATATTCCTCATATAATCTGAGATGATTATTCAATATTATATATTCGAACAGAGGTATTAATAAAGACCTAGTAATTATATCGTTAGATGTGGAGAAAGCCTTTGACCAGGTGGAATGGTCTTGTTTTTGGTTATGGTAACTTTTAAGTTGGGAGAGAAGTTTATTACTTGGGTTAAATTATTATACACTAATCCAACAGCCAGAATACTAACAAATCAAATGCTATCAACTAAATTTAATTTATTCCGAGGTTTGCAGACAAGGTTGTCCTTTATCCCCGCTATTGTTTGCACTTGCTATAGAACCATTAGCTCAACGTGTGAGATTACATCCTGAAATATATGGGTATGACACCAGTGATACTGAAAATAAAATCTTCTTATATGCGGATGATGTATTACTTTATATTACAAAGCCGGAAATTAGTATTCCAAATTTACTAAAATTAATAACTGAATTTGGATTATTTTCAGAATATAGTATTAATTGGAAGTCTAGCACTGCCAAATTTTATGTTTTATTACTGGGCAGTTAATATTAAAAATATGAATTTTTGGTTAGTAGAGACAGATAAACAACCAATCTGGTTAAAAATGGAAAAAGAAGATAATGTTCGCCTTTTGAAATTAGCTCGATTTTATTCGCTAATATTAAACTAGGTAAGAAAATCTATAGTGAAAATCCTATAATAGAAAGTGGGATACGTATCTGGAAACAAATAAAGAAAACGTTAAAATTGAAATGTATACCACTAGCCCTTACCATTGTAAGTAACCATTTAAACCTTCAATCATGGACAAAGTTTTTTTACAATGGAAAAACTATGGAATTAATAAGATGGGCGATCTCTATAGGGAAAACTCCTTCATGTCATTTCAAGAATTACAACAAATTTATGGATTACATTCAAAAGATTACTTTAAATATTTACAAATTAGAGACTATGTAAAAGCAAACACACAAGAAATCAGAAATAGAAAGACAGAAATTTTAGATGAATGTCTAAATAAACAACCGAACACAGAAAAATTGATGTCATATATTTATAACATTTTATTGGAAAACGATGTCCCAATGACAGAAATATATAGGCAATCATGGGAAAACAAATTAGGTCAGACTAGAAGTATGGGATGAAAGTTTACAACATATACACCATTGTTTATTAAACGCTAGACACTCTCTTATACAATTTAAAATATTACATAGATTACATTATTCAAAATCCAAATTACATAGTATTTTTTCAAATGTATCTGCCATATGTGATAAATGTCAGCACTTAGAAGCTAACTTAATGCACTCATTTACAAATTGTATAAAAATTACTAAATTTTGGACAGAAATATTTAAGGTAATTTCGAATGTTGTTAATATGAATCTGATCCCTGACTCAAAATTAATAATATTGGGAATATTAGAAACAGATCAATTAATAACAACAAATCAAATAATTTTTATTGATTACAGTTTAATAATTGGGGAAAAATTAATATTGAAATTCTGGAAAAGTCCTACATCCCCCACAACCAAAATGTGGATTACAGGAATGTCGGAGACACTTCATCTGGAAAGATTAAGGCTTGTCCTACTGGACGTTGGATCTTTTCAGAGGGATATGGTCTCCATTTATTGAATATTTAAAGGGTCAAAATGGCTCGGTGCGAGAGCCTGACTGAAGCCTGAATAAAGGAATGGATGAAGAATCATATATAACAAATCATGGATATATCTCCAATGATGGATAACCTGTTTAACACTCCACTCATTTTTTTTTTGATTTTCTATTTTTACTTTATTTTTCTCTATTTTTTCCTATCTGCAATTAAAAACAACAAAAAATGTATAGAAATACAAATAAGACATAACTGTTAATATTAATAATATTAAGAATTTATGTGACAAGTAGATACTTTTAATATGTACTTACGTCTAATAAAAATATTTAACAAAAAGTTGACGCGTGGACGAGACGTTGGCCCCTCACATCCATGAGAAATGACTGCGCCCGCAAGAAATGTCCGCCCAGCAGCGGCTGGATCACATTTGTGATGATGAATAGCCCGATGAAATGGCACATGGCGAAAATGACAGGAACCGTGCAGATGCCATATGTGTGGATTGAACTGCCATTCGCAGCAGTTAACGAGACCAGATGGGGACAATACGCTGACCTCTGCCCCAGTGTCCACCAAGAATCTGAACCCCGTGGGCTGGTCTCAGACACACAGTCGATGGATTCTGCTGGCCACCGCGGTGACTATCGGCGGCCGGCGCTACCGTTTCCTGGAAACAAATATGGCTGGCAGCATTGGCGGGCTGCTGAACCCCAGCCTTGGTGGTAAAAACACCACATCCTTCTCCTTGGATCACCTAGGTCCTGCTCAGCCATCCTCCTCTCCTGTGCCACTTGTCTGGTTTGTGGCTCAGCCATGCTCCTCTCCTGTGCCACTTGTCTGGTCTGTGGCTCTTCTATTTCTTGCATATGGCGTGCACAGCCTAAAGTTGAGGACAACTTGTTTTATTTGATCTTATTTGATTGTGCACACTGTGTTGATTGCATTCGTCGAAACAGGGCGAACCACGTGAAGGTTGCTATTTTCCACCCCGTCGGTGGCTCAGCTACCCTCCTCTCCTGTGCAACTTGTCTTGTCTGTGGTTCTTGTGGGCCTGGCCCCCTTGTGGGCGTGGTCCTGGGCTGCTGGGCCTTCCAGCATGTTGAATCAATCCGGTCCTGCGATTCCGGGGATTCCAGCGGTTCCAGGTATTACAGCGCACCCACCTGCTGCTGTTCGGACAGCCACAGATCATCGGCATGGGCCGCGAGCAGGATCGGATCCTCGAAGCTCTCCCCTGCGAGCTGCCGGCGGATGTCTCGCGGCAACTGCTGCAGTTAGGTAAATTCAAAGAGCGGGCAGGGCAGGGCAGGTGGTCGCCCATGAGAGTGAGCATCTCGCTCATGAGGGCCGAGGACATCCGGTCGCCGAGCCCGCCCATGTTAAGGACCTGACAGGCGCGCTGCATTCGGCTCGGCCCGTAGATGCAGAGCAGCAGCTCCTTGAGGCCTGTGTTCTTACCCGCCACCGGTGGATTATCCCGGTAAGGAATGACCCGACCGCATATTGATAGCGGGTCTCAACGCCGCAGATGTAAAATTGGGATTCGGCCTGTTGAAACCAAACCCCTGGCTGGGAGGTCCAAAATGTAGGTAGCTTCAGGGAGACCGCATTGAGGTCGGCCTCGTAGGCCGCAGCAGCAGAATGCATTTTCTTTTCAAATTTCCCTTCCAGGATTACACTCCTGGGCATCGAGGTCACCAGTATGACGGGGACGCGAAGGAGTCCAGTTGCCCGGGCCTTAAATACCAACTCAGGTACCGACCCCGTGACTAGCGCCTCCCACACCAAGACACCACCCTTTAAAGCCGATGGTTCATTGTGCCCTTGGGTTGCCATCAGGTGCTGCCACACCATTGGATTTTCTGTAGCCTTGCATATAACTCCAGCATCTCAGATCCCCTAGATCTTAATGATTTTCATGCTCTAGGCATCATATATTTTGGAATATACCAATTCTTTTGCCTACTTTTAGTTTAATTTAGTTTGGAGATACAGCATGGAAATAGGCCCTTCAGCCCACCGAGTCCACACCGACCAGCAATCCCCGCACATTAACACTACGCTCCAAACACAAGGGACAAATTTACATGAACGTGTGTATAAGTGGTCTTTACATCTTTGCAAAAACATATTCTGATCACATTTTTCCCCTCTAGGCAGAGATCACTTTCACTGAATATTTTATGCTTTATTTCTCGACATTACTGATTAAAGTTTAAAAAAATCAAAATACCTTGAATTTCAAACCGACTGATGACATCACAATGGCTCGACTAGCTGGGGGAGGGCGAATCGCTATTGCAACACGCAGGGCAATGCAGTTGGATTTTTTTTTTAAAGAGCACTGCTGAGGGAGGCTTGGGGAGTGCTGGAATCTTAAGTTCGGAACAGCTTGAGTTGGAGGAACACGCCTCCCATGGGAGCTACGGGTAGGGAACGGGTGCTTTGGGGAAAACATTGTCGTCCTTTTCCCACCACAGCTGCTATCTGGCCTGCTGAGTTCCTCCAGTACTTTGTCTTTTGCCCAAGATTACTGTATCTGCAGTTGCTCGTGTCTCCATTCTGTTCAAGGTGAGTAGGGATTGGAAAAGTACTGGCCGTACCAGTGACACTCAAACCCCCAAAATAAATAACAAAAAAATTATGCTGCCCATACTGGTGTAATATTGGTCATTTTTTAAAGTGCAACTATTGTTCACATTTCAATGTATTTATTCGTTCAGCTACGTAATAAAAGTTTGCAGATTTGCGAGTCAGTGAACAGAAGGGAATTATTAATAGCAGTAATTATTATTTGCAGTGAAAGATCATGGAAGCTGCAACTGATCCAGTTCAGATTTTCTAAACGTCTGCCGCTGTTGTCTCCATGCCAACTTTTCCCTTGATTAGCAGGATTGAAATTCATGAAAAGACACTGTACTCACAGATTTCTACTGCGGTGTCTGTGCAAAGTCGCACACCACCTCCCAGAGTACATTAAGTATAATTAGCAACATTTAAACTAAGAGCCTCAGGTTCTGGATTGTATTAACCTGGCAACACACTTCAATAGCAACAAGGTAAGCGCTAAGTTTTTCTTTAAAAATTGTCTCGTATAGCAGTTCCTTTTCTGCATGAACGTCTTAAGTGAATGATTGAAATAGCACCTAGTCTTTACATCCTGTGATATCTGACTTCTTCAAAGTGGAATAGAGGATTACCACAAAATGCAGATTAGATCTCAGCATGAGAAGCTTGCCCACATGCGATTTTGCTGCAGGTATTATACTTCTGTAAATGAGAAAACAACATGGCCAAACCCATACTGTTCCCATGTTGCAAGTATTACCAAGTACTTTCCAAGCTTTCAGCAGGGAAATATATACAAGAGATTTGGAACAAAAGACATTTGTTTTGGATTTCTGTATGCAAACTGAAGAGCAACTCTTCATCAATGTTATTTCAATGATATACTCCTTTATCCGAGGGACTCACCTGGGGTCAAGGATGATCTGTCTCCAATAGTTGCTATTCATCACAAGATATGGCAGTGCTCTAGAGCCCTGATCTGATCCTTTGGTCGTAGATTTCTTAGCTCCAGGCTGCATGCTGTTTCACGTTAATGTAGCCATAGAGTCAGAGAGTTATACAGCTTGGAAACAGGCCCTTGGGCCCAAATTTCACCACATTGACCAGCATGTCACATCTACTCTAGTCCCACCTGCCCACGGTTGGCCCATATCTCTCTAAACCTGTTCTATCCATCTACCTGTCTACATTTTCTTAAACGCTGCTTTACCATTCATTATCATTACCATAGTTTCAAGATGTTGCAGAATACTTTAGAGCCCCTGGGGTATGGTGTCACATTGCTATAATATAGGAAATACAGTAAACCAGCCAATTTGCACACAGCATGGTCCCACAAACCAATAATCAGTTTTATGCGATGGTTGAATAGGTTCTCTTTTGCATGGTGTTGTTGCATTTGTCCATCAGAAAGATGGACATATGCAATATGTATGCGATAGCTAGCACCTCCAACTGGTGTTCTCCCGTGGTACTATGCTGGGAGGTAATCCTAATTATTGGTACTCAAGTCTCTGTAACAAGAGTCAAGAGTGTTTAATTGTCATAAGTACCAGGAATAGAACAATGACATTCTTACTGGCTGCAGTTTGCTTGATGCAATAACACAACAAATAATGTTACAATAATCAATAATACAATAGATTATCAATTAAATTAGGATACCAGAGAATAATATGAATGGGCAGCATAGTTGCTGTCTAAAAGCGCCAGAGACCAGGGTTCGATCCTGACTACGGATGCTGTTTGTACGGAATTTGTACGTTCTCCCCTTGACCACGTGGGTTATCTCTTAGTGCTCTGGTTCTCTCCCACACTCTAAAGACGTACAGGGTTGTAGGTTAATTGGCTTCGGGAAAATTGTAAATTGTCCCTAGTGTGTGTAGGATAGTGTTAGTGCACGAGGATCGTTGGACTTGGTGGGCCGAAGGGCCTGTTTACATGCTGTATCTCCAAACTAAACAATGCAACTCGAAGTACGTAGTGCAACCTAAACAGACTTTATAGTAGATCGCTGCTGAGGTAGAGGTGCAGCAAAGGTTGTGCAGAGTGGCTCAAGAGCCTGATGGTTTAGTTTAGTTTAGTTTAGAGATACAGCAGTGAAACAGGCCCTTCGGCCCACTGTGTCTGCACCGACCAGCGATCCACGCACATTAACACTATCCTATACACACTACAGAAAATTTACATATATACCAAGCCAATTAACCTAGATACCTGTACCTCTTTGCAGTGTGGGAGGAAACCAAAGAGAAAACCTACGCGGTCACGGGGAGAACATACAAACTCCGTGAGGTCAGCACCTATAGTCGGGATCAAACCCGGGTCTCCGGCGCGGCAAGCACTGTAAGGCAGCAACTCTACCGCTGCACCACCATGGCCACCCATGGTTGTTGAGAAGTTGTTCTGGGAACTGGAGGTCATTGTTCTCAGGCTCCTGTACTTTCTCCCCAAAGGTGGCAACAAGATGAGACCGTGGCCAGGGTGATTTGGATCTTTGATGATATTAGCTGCCTTTTTAACGCAGTGCTTGCTGGAAATCCCTTCAATGGTGGTAAGGCAAATACCAGTGATACGCCAGGCAATGTCCACTATATTCAGCAGTCTTGGGCATTCAGGCCATGATGCAACCAGTCAGTATGTTCACTATGGTGCACCTCTAGAAGTTCTCAATCTTCAGCAACTGTAATTGCACTGATGGGCTTTCTTTGCAATTACATCAATGTGCTGGGCTCAAGACAGATCCTGTTGCACCGTGGAACAGCTGGTAGAGCTGCTGCCTCCCAGCACCCAAGATCTGGGTTTGATTCTGACCTCAGAAGCTGTATGTGTAGGTTTCCTATGGGTGCTCCAGTTTCCACTCACATCCAAAGACATGTGGTTTTGTAGGTGAATTGGCCTCTGTAAATTGCCTCTAGTGTATAGAGTGGATGGGAAAGTGGGATAACGTAGAAGTAGTGTGAACGGGTAGTCGATGGTCAGCGTGTATTTGATGGGCTGAAAGGCTACTTCCATGCTACATCATTTAAAAAATTAAGATCTGTATGCTTAGGAACGAGAAGCTGTTGACTCTCTCCACCACTACACCACTGATGAAGACTGGTTCATGGATCCTCAGCTTGCCCCTGCTGAAGGGGAAATCAGGTCTTTGCTCTTACTAACATAGCGAGCAGACTAACGATCTCCCTCTTATACTCTGACTCATCATTACCCATTACTTGTCCAACAGTAGTAGTTTCACCAGCAAATTTAAAGATGGCGTTGGAGTGGAGTGTGGATGCAGAGTCATGGTCTAGAGTGAGTAGAGTACGGACTGAGCACACAGCCCTGAGGTGCCCCTGTGCTGATGCTCATTGAGGAGGAGATGTTGTTGCCAATTTGCATTGATGGGGTTCTGCCGATGAGGAATCGAGGATCCAATTGCTTAAGGATGAGCAGACACCCAATTTTCCGTGTTTGATGATGCTTAGAGGGGTGATGATGTTGAACGGCGAGCTGTGTTCAATGAATAACAGACGAATAAAGAGATTTAAATCCCATTATCTCTCTAATTATGCAGTGACAGGGCTATAATTTCTTTATGTCCCAATTTACATATGATAATTTATCCTGTTTGCTTTGATTGTTAGTTTAGTTTAGAGATACAGCGTGGAAACAGGCCCTTTGGCCTACCGAGCCCACACCAACCAGCAATCCCCACACATTAACGCTATCCTACACACTAGGGATAATTTACATTTATACCAAGCCAATTAACCTGCAAACCTGTACATCTTTGGAGTGGGGAGGAAACCGAAGATCTTGGGGAAGATCCACACAGGTCACAGGGAAAACGTACAAACTCCGTACAGACAAGTACCTGTGGTCAGGATCGAGCCCGGGTTTATGGCGCTGTAAGACACCGTGCGCCACCGTGTTGACTTTCTTCAGAGAGGTTTGTATGTTTGTAATACTATAGCTGCTTCAGTTCTGCATTCTGTGTAGACGGTAGACTGTAGAAATTCAGTCTTCTGCTTTCAACATGAGGTGAAGCAGCCTCATTGAGAAAAGACTATAGAAGTACATGAATTAAGTCACGAGGATGAATAAAGAGCAGATTTAAACATCAGGTATTTGTACAAACAGTGGACTTGGATAGTGAACTATGGTTCATGGTTTTCTCTTCTCAGATTTGTGAAAACCTGTCTCTTTCCAATCTCTGTTGATTTTGGGCTAGTACCCTTGCCAATTCTATAATCACAGTGCAAAGCAATCATTTAGATTTTTCTGTTTATATAAAACAGTCAATAAGAGTTAAATTACACTCTATACAGCTTTCCCTATTTGCATTTACAATCATGTTTTCAGTTATTTGCCTTTTGGAAGTCCATTTAAATTTCTTTGCCTCACTTCAGTTCTTGAATATCAGCACCAGGTTATTTGCACAGGCTTAAAAATAAACAAATCAAATCCACAACTTTTTCAAATGCAGGTACAAAATCTCAGTTTAAATGTTAGCCTTTACGTCACACAGCCAGCCCCTTCCTCCTCTTGCAGACATGTTTAACAAATTGTTCTATCCTCTTGAACAGATCTAGGGGTGGCACAGTGGGGACCCAGGTTTGTTCCTGACTACAGGGGCTGTCTGTGGGGTTTGTACATTCTCTCTGTGACCCCGTGGGTTTTTTCCGGGCACTCCGGTTTCCTATGGCACTGCAAGGATGCACAGGTTTGTAGATTAATTGGCTTTGGTATATTGTAAAATTGTCCCTAGTGTGTAGGATAGTGCTAGTGTACAGGTTGATCTCTGGTCGGCTCAGGTTCGGTGGACTGAATGGCCTGTTTCCATACTGTATCTCTAAAGTCTAAAATCTAAAATCTAAAGATAGGCAAATACCTCACTGGTTCCTAAGGTGGAAAGTTTGACAAACGAGAAGGGATTAAATACGCTGGGTTTATAGTCCCTGGAATTTAGAAGAATAAGGAGTAATCTCATTAAAACACACTGTACTTAGATATTTTGATCGTGAGTGAAGCGTGAGATAGGAGGTTAATGCAGGAAAGTGGCACTAAGGTCTGATCTTATTTGACGACAGGGCAAACACTGGAACACAGAACAGTGCAGCTCAGGAACAATCCATTTGGCCCACAATGTCTACGTTGAACATGATGCCGGTTAAACTAAACTCCTTTGCCTGCATGTGATCCATACCCCTCCATTCCCTGCATATCCATGTGCCCATACAAAGGCTTTTTAAAGGCCTCTGTTCTATTAGCCTCCACCACCACCACTGGCAGTGCATTCCAGGCACCTTACCACACACTGTGTAAACAAAGACTTGCTCTGCACATTTCTTTTAAGCTTTGCCCCTCTCACATTAAAGCTATGCCCTCTTGTCTTTGACATTTCCATCCTGGCAAGACGATTCTGACTGACCACCCTATCAATGCCATCAGATCTCAATTCAGCCTATGATGTTCCAAAAACAGTCCAAGTTTGTCCAACCACTTCTTAAACCTCATGGCCAATGTCCTACTCCTGCTTTCATTTCTTATGTTCCATTGTTGTGCTCTTAAGATTTTAATCTTTTAAGTAAAGTTACTTCTAAATTGTAGGACTCCCTAAGCAAAGCTCAAATTAGCGATGCCAATCTTAATACTGATTACACTGAACCAACTACATGCCAACCACCTCCAACGTTTAACAAAAGAAAATATGATGAAATAATTAAATATAATTAATTAAATGTAAATAATTTGTCTTTTAACTGAATAATAAATGATGTACAGGTATTTAATCTGATTAACTTTTAATTACCACTGATTACCATTAACTTTTAAACCACAAATCACTCTTTTTCTTGTTATCTTTCCTGGTACGCACCCTGTCCTGAACCTTCCCGTTGACTTTTAGTCTCCTTCTCCTGTGTCTTAAAGTACATGTTTTTACCAAACTTTTCTCAGTTCTATAGGAAGGCCTTTAATGACTGGAAATTAGCTGTTTCTCTCTATACAGATGCTGCCTGACATGTTGAGCACCTTCACCATTGCGTGTTTAATTGGAGGAAGTATGTTTAAACCAGTTCCATTGTCAGATTAGAGATTGTTCTGATTAGATCTATTTCTGATTCTACTTTGAATTCTTTGCTTGCCCGAAACATATGTTGACATACAAAGATCATCTCTTCACAAAAAGAGAGTATTTTTTTCTGAGTTGTCTTAATCTCTGAAAAACTGTCTTATAATAATATGTTTCTCAGTCGTTAAACAGTAATATATAATACAGAATTCTAACTCTGGCTGCAAACCATATTAACAGATACTTGCATTGAATATTAGTTATAGGATACTGATCCTTTTGACCACAGGAAAGGGCAGGAGTTTGAGGTGCATCGTCCAGCCATATGCCTTTATAGCTTTACCACAAAGGCATTTTCAGTTTACTGGACTTCAAAATACTTTGCCAAAATATGGTAAAAATAATAAAGTGATGACTTAACTTGGAGTTCATTACACATTAATCTCCTCCTACCAATGTATATAAGAATTCAAAGGACATAACCAACTTGTTTTTAATTAAGTAGTAAATAACATGATAGTAATTTGAATCGCCCCAGAAATATAATTTGTTATAGTCCTTCCATCAACAAAAATGCAAGAAAATTCTCAAAATGCAGACAAACAACTTACAATTGACAATTTTGGCTTTAACAACCACCGTTTGATTTCTGAAACAGAGTGTTTATTTGTGACTCACTTCCCTCTGTAATTAATGCTCCCTCTCTACATAATGCACGTTTTTACATTGTGTGATTCTGCAAAGCTTCTGTGCAAATTATCAGTCATGTGGGTTGATTAGTTCTCAGCCAAATTTAGTTGCAATGTAGACTACGATCAGATTTGTTTACATATTTTTTTTTTGCTGCAACCGTGTTTGCCAGCAACATCTCAATTTGGAGAGATAGAAATAACTGATCGTAATAACGTTTAGCAGGACTGACATCTTGCAGATCTCTTGATATAATTTAGATGGTTTTCTATCTTCAAATACGTAAAAGATTATCATCTGAAAATATTACCAGCCACTGACTGAACGATTGAAGAAAAATACATGACGTAGCATGGTTTATGTGAACAAGTAACAATGGGCCGGTTCTCAGTAAAGCCGACCAGCACCTTGAAGTCATCCTTTCAACGAGTCCCATGACCATATTAACTTCTGCAGCTCGCAGCAGCCATAATGTCTCTAGGCCATGGTGGGCAGAGGCTTTCCCTCCACTTTCAAATGTCACTGATGATAAAAGATATTTGGAAACAGTTAGAAAAAAAAAACATAATTAAAAAATAATAGTAAATTCACTTTTAAATTATTAACTGGTGCAAATAGATTAAAATAAAGGAAGGCAGGCGGCTTTCCTTCACTTCAGCACAGGGGCACAATGTCAGGTCCGAGTTCAAACCTGTACTCTTGGGTGCTGTCTACGTGGAGTTTGTATGTTCTCCCTGTAGCAGCATGGGTTTCACGCGGGTGCTCCAGGTTCCTCCTACATCCCAAAGATGCACAGCTTTGTAGGTTAATTGGCCTCAGCTTAAAGACATAGATATCATTTGCCAACATCACACATGGGCATAATGATGATTTTTAATGGAGTCAGTCACACAGCTTGGAAACCGGCCCTTCGGCCCTACTCGTCCATGCCAACCAAGATGCCCATCGGAGCTAGTCGCGTTTACTCACTTTTCAGCCATTTCCCTGGATGAAAATAACATCTTCAAAGGGCTTGAAAATACATTAAGGAAAGAAAGGGTGCTTGAGAGGGGGAAAACAGGGACCTTGCATTGATAAGTACTTCCTCAGAAGTCTATCAAGGCAGTCGAATAAAGTCCAGCGACTGTAGTTTCACCAAAGTTCGCAGGGCATCAGCTCCCCTGATGAAGGAAACTCAAGCAAAGTTACGCAGGCAGAGGAAGATCTGGAGCCCATCCAGCCAAGAAAACCAGCAATGGAGAAAAAGATCAGCGGAAGAAAACCTCGCGTGAAATGACCTGGAGAACTCGGAGAAGAAAGAATGGGAGACCATAAATGCAGACCTGACCAGTATCCTACATGGTGTAAGGGGTACAGTGGAAAGAAAGCTTGACAAGATGGGGGGGCATCATCTATGGCTATGGAGCAGAACGATATGGAATAAGGGAGAAAAAGGAAAAGGCACCAGCTTTGGAAAGCAAGTCCAGATGGCGAAAGGAGATGGAATGCCTAATCCGGGAGAGAAGGCAGCTCAAGAAGCAGTGGAGTAAGGCTTCTGATAGTGAGAAGGAGGGCATCAACATTCTCCAGGGAAACATCAAAAACCGTTTAGCAACCCTGAGACGAGTAGAGTACCTGCGGGAATCACGAAAAAAGAAAGAACGAACGAGATCACGCTTCTTCAAGGACCCCTATAAGTTCGTAAAATCACCTTTCATCAAAGAAAAGGGAGGAAACCTGAAAACATCAAGGCAGGAGCTAGACGAGCATCTGGAAAGAATGCATGCGGATGACAAGAGACACCAGAAGACAGCTATTCCACCGGACATTCCACCAATTGAACAACCAGTGCATAAGATGGACATTAGTCCTACAAAGTGGAGGTAGGTGGAACAGACAGTAAAGCGGGCAAGAGCATCTTCAGCCCCAGGGCCAAATGGGGTTCCGTATTGACTCTACAAGGGTGCTCCTGATGTTTATCTCTTCCTGTGGAGGCTAATGAGAGTGGCTTGGGAGAAGAGAGTCATACCCAAAGCATGGCGCAGGGCAGGAGGAATCCTGATTCCGAAAGAGAAGGAATCCACAGATATCAGCCAATTCCACCCTTTCAGTCTCCTCAATACAGAGGGTAAGATCTTCTTCAGCATCATAGCTCAGAGGATGACCAGCTACTTAGAGAGAAACAACCTTGTGGATACAACAGTCCAAAAAGCAGGCATCCCAGGGATCTCTGGATGTCTCGAACATACCAGTGTGATTTGGCACCAAATCCAGACTGCAAGAAAAGAGAAGAGAGATCTGCATGTCATTTTCCTTGACCTTGCCAATGCATTCGGAACTGTCCCTCACAGTTTCCTCTGGGCATCCTTTGACTTCTTCAGGATACCAGAGACTATCGCAAGCCTTGTCAAGGCTCATTTTCAAGATCTGCAGCTCTGTTTCACCATGCCTGACTTCACGACCACATGGCACTGCATGGAGATTGGCATTATGGCGGGGTGTACCATCTCCCCATTGATTTTTACAATGTCTATAGAAGTCATCATAAGAGCCTCAAAGTGGGCCTACACGGATGACATGACAATCATCACAACAGCACCTTGCACCAGGCGCCTTTTAGGGAAGCTTCAAGAGAACATCACTGGAGTCAGAATGAAATTCAAGCCATCCAAATCAAGAAGCATTTCTATAATCAAAGGCAAACTGACAGATCAAAGGTTCTTCATTGATCAAGAACCTATTCCAACTGTGTCAGAGAAGCCAATCAAAAGTCTGGGAAGATGGTATAACTCTAAACTGAAGGACACTGATCAGGCTAACGAGTTTAGGCAAGAAGTCATCAAAGGTCTGGCGAACATCGACCGATCCATGCTGCCTGGAAAGCTGAAAATCTGGTGCCTGCAGTTTGGGTTACTACCTCGCCTTATGTGGCCACTAACCATGTATGACATCACCCTCACAAGAGTCGAGAAGATGAAAAGAACAATCTGCTCTTTCGTGAGAAAGTGGTTAGGTGTTCCTCTGTGCCTGAGCAGCGTAGGCCTGTGCGGTCAGAGGGTATTCCAGCTGCCTCTCTCTAGTCTCACAGAGGAGTTCAAGTGCACTAAAGTCAGACTAGAGATGACCCTGGCAGAATCAAGGGACACTGTCATCCGAGCTACTGCTCCAACCCTGGCAACAGGAAAGAAGTGGATGGCTAAGAATGCGACACCGCAGGCAAAATCTGCTCCCCACCAAGGCGACATGGTAGTGCAAATCCAACACAGAAGAAGTGGCTTGGGGCTTGGCGGAAAGCGACCTTGCTGAAATAAGACATCATCACTGGAGCGCCGGAAGTTGGTCACGGCCGAAGCCCGCCGACAGGAGGAATCGAGTAGGTTTGCCAAGGCTGTGTCACAAGCTAAACAGGGCCAGTGGATGAGATGGGAGAGTGTGGAAAAGAGGAAGATCAGCTGGAAGGACATGTGGGAGATGGAGGCGAGCAGGATAAGTTTTCTCATTCGGGCAACCTATGATGTCCTTCCTAGCTCAAAAAATCTCAACCAATGGCTGGGCAATGTCCCCTGTGTTCAGCACCAGCCACACTTAGGCACATTCTCACTGGGTGTAAAGTAAGCCTCTCCCAAGGACGGTACACCTGGAGACATAATCAAGTGCTCAAATGCCTGGCAGCGACTCTGGAATGCAGGAGAACAACCAACAACGCCCTGCTGCCCAGAAGAACCTAGTTAAGACAATTGCCTTTGTTCGGGAGGGGGATCAAAGGCAATGGAAAATTCCACCAAGGATCAGGTTTGGACAGCTGAAAACAGCCCGGGATTGGCAGTTGCTGGTGGATGTGGACCAACGACTTACAGTTCCATCAGAAATAGCCATCACCAACTTGAGGCCTGATGTTGTGCTATGGTCGAACTCTCAGCGCATGATGTATCTTGTGGAGCTCACAGTCCCTTGGGAGGATGCTGTGCAGGAAGCCTTCGAAAGAAAGAAACTGCGATATACAGAGCTTGCAGCGGAGGCAGAACAGTGGGGCTGGAGAGCTAAGATCTGCCCGGTAGAAGTTGGATGTCGAGGAATCGTGGCAACATCAACCGTAAGAACGATGAAGGACCTGGTGATCAGCGGACAAGCCCTACGCCAGGCTATCATAGAAACATCACGGGTGGCAGAGAGGAGTATTTAGTGGCTCTGGCTGAAGGGGAAAGACCCCATTTGGTCTCCCAAATAACCGACTAGACAGATGCAGAGTGGGTGGTTCTGGGATGCCAGATTGCACCACTGAGCCTATAGGAGACGTCGTGAGTCCAATCAGCGAAACATCGATGAAAGCAGGTGCCCACTTGATAACCCCAATGACGTGTCTGCCTAGCCTTTCTCAACATCGGAGGAGCATAGGTGAGTGCATAAGGCTCCCATCACCACCGGGAGCAAGTTGACATATGGCACTTTGAACTTTTAACATCTTGTCCTGTGTAATGCAACACTTGTCCCTTCACCTCCCCCCTCCACTCCTTTCAGGGACCCAAGCAGTCCTTCCAGGTCCGACAGAGGTTCACCTGCACCTCCTCCAACCTCATCTACTGCATCCGCTGCTCCAGATGCCAGATGATCTATATCGGTGAGACCAAGCGGAGGCTTGGCGATCGCTTCGCCGAACACCTCCGCTCGGTCCGCAATAACCAACCCGACCTCCCGGTGGCTCAGCACTTCAACTCCCCCTCCCATTCCACATCCGACCTCTCGGTTCTGGGCCTCCTCCACGGCCAGAGTGAGCAACACCGCAAGCTGGAGGAACAGCACCTCATATTCCGCTTGGGGAGTCTGCATCCTTTGGGCTTGAATATTGAATTTTCTCAATTCTGTTAACCCTTGCTGTCTCCTCCCCTTCCCACCTCTCCCTCAGCCCTCGGGCCCTGGCATTCCCTCTATCTCTATCTCGCTCCCCCACCCCAGTCGCACCAGCTTCTCATTTTCACACCACAAACAGCTTACAATGGCTTGTTCCCTTTATCACCGATACTTTTGTGCATATCTTTCACTCATTGTTCCTTATCTCTCCACATCACCGTCTATATTTCTCGTTTCCCTGATCCCTGACCAGTCTGAAGAAGGGTCTCGACCCGAAACGTCGCCTATCTCCTTCGCTCCTTAGATGCTGCTGCACCCGCTGAGTTTCTCCAGCTTTTTGTGTACCCTGGAAACATAAACCTTTTCTAGCGTTTTGCCTTTACTGAACTGAGAGTACCAAGCAATGTATGAAATTATTGGACACGGCTTTTGCTATCTCTCACCATCACCGCAACTCATTCTTCAAAGATCTATGAGAACAGAAGAGGCAGAAATCTATATTTAGCAGCAGCAAGACATTTAATTTCAACAATCACTGCCGGCTTTTCTGAACTGAACAAAGTCTTGTTTCAGGTTCTTTCTAAACCAATGTCCCTCAGGGATCAACATTTACTGAGAAACTACAAAACCAGGCTAGGTTAACAAATGCAGGCAAAGCTCTGTAATGAAACTGAGGTATTATTTTTTTTTAAACACTTCAGAGTAGAAACAAAACTTATGAAACAAAATAAATCGTGCAGCCATTCAAAATGATAACTTAGCTTAGTTTAAAGATACAGCACATAAACAGACCCTTAGGATCACACCAATCAATGATCCTCACACACTAATACTACCATACACACACCAGGGACAATTTACAATTTTACCAAGCCAACTAGCCTACAAACATGTACGTCCGGAGTGTGAGAGGAAACTGGGGCTCCCGCGAATAACCCACGCTGTCATGGGGAGAACGTACAAACTCCATACAGACAGCACCCATAGTCAGGATCGAACCCGGGTCTCTGGCATTGTAAGGCAGCAACTCTACCACTGCACAACTGTGCCATTTATATCTCCTTCGCTCCTTAGATGCTGCTGCACCCGCTGAGTTTCTCCAGCATTTTGTGTAACCCTGTGCCATTTACAAGCTCTTTTTAAAGCCTGAATTATGGCTTTACCTTACGATTTTAAGTTTGTAAAATTCCTCACTATCTGTGTAATATTCTTTGAGGATTGATGTTGTGGCTATTTCTTTTGGCCGTAGAATCTAGATCTGGGGTGGTAATTCCTCATGTCTTCTGCCCCTCTTCATTTCACAAGCTTATCATTCACACACATCTATAACCAAACCTCACCACTTTACTACTTGGTGGCATCTACAACAGACCTCTTTTAATCTTGACAGCTGCCATTTTGCACCGTCCAAAATCCCCTGCGAAGTGAAGCTGCAGACTAAAGTAGAAACAAAGATCTTTCCTTGTGTTACTTTTAGCAATGCATATGCCACCTCCTACAGTCTACTGCTCAGGTGCTGGAGCTTCCTACATACAGTTAATCACAACCATAACCACAAACAAGCATGAAAGAAGTTTGTAATAATGAATCCGAAAGGATGTTTTAAAGATAGGGAAGTAAGAATTAAGCTGACAGAAACTTATCTAAATTAAAAATAATTGGAACAGAGCTGGCACGGTGGTGTAGTGGTAGAGTTGTTGCCTTACAGCGGCAGAGACCCGGGTTCAATCCTGACTATGGGTGCTGTCTGTACGAAGTGTGTACGTTCTCCCCGTGACCTATGTGGGTTTTCTCCGAGAGATCCGGTTTCCTAACACATTGCAAAGACGTACAGGTTTGTGAGCTAATTGGCTTGGTAAAATTGTAGATTATCCCTAGTGTGTGTAGGATAGTGTTGGTGTACGGGGATCGCTGGTCGAAGCAGAATCGGTGGGCCGAAGGGCCTGTTTCCGCACAGTGTCTCCAAACTAAACCAAACTAAAGACAACCTTCCACCTGAAAAGGAAAGATTGCCATGTTCATTCAAAATGGACTTATTTGAATGTTGTAATTCTAACTCTGTGTGTATGCGTGCGTGCGTGTGCATGTGCGTGTTTATGTGTGCGTGCGTACATTAACAAATTTGCTTTTGTCCGCAGCTATGAGGGCGAGATCCCGGCTGACTTTGGCACAGCCACTCCCAACAATCAGCGAAGCCTGTGAAGAAATGCTGCAGGGTCTCAGTACTGAATGTTCTTCCAAACGCGATACTAATTCTGATTCCACGTCGGTAGATGTCTATCTGCAATCTATTTGTCACTTAGCAAAACCAACTTTTCTTGCACCTCAGAACTGGTCACATGAAATCCACTGCATGGCCAAACCTAATCTCCAGCAACACCCAAGACTGATTTCTCAAATGGATATTCACTACTCCAAAATATATTTGAAGAATACTACAAAATATTGTGCGGCTGACGGAATTTCTTCAGGCAATGATAGCATCAAATTGAAAAACAGACGGAAAACCTCTTTTCTTGCCAAGTCCGATCCACTGGAAAATTTATATGGCCGGAAAGAAATTTGGGAAGGGGATTTTCCGAGTATTTTCAAAACAAATCCTTCCTATCTCCAGCAAAGCAAAAATACAATGTTGCAACAACCATCCAATACATTCCTAAGATGTGAAAAAATTGGTGAAAGAAAACCACTCAACGAAGTTGGTTGGTTACCCACAAGTTTCCTCTCCGCACTTATTCCACAGACATATTAGCACACACAAATCAAACTCAAGAAAGCAAAACACTAATCCAAAAGCAGAGACAACGAGGATGTCAAACACTACAATGGATTTTATTATTCTCAGCCATTGAAGCAAATTAGTCCAAACTGCAGATTACAAGAGTTGAATACAATGCTGCACACATCATCAGCCTTGGTAACTGGAGACGTGGTAATCAAACAGTCGCAGTCTCTGGACCTTTATAAAGATGTCTTAAAGCCACCAACTTTCCAAAGAAATAGTACAGCAGACAAAAAATTCTGGATCACTAATAGTTTGTTTGCGTGCAGGAGTTGCTGGGCGGGTATCCCAAAGAGAATCTGCCACCCTCCATTGCTGAAATCTGACCACAGAATGCCACCATTTGTTGCTCAGCAGATACGATCATTTTCCAACCCTTCTTTATCCGCTACCGCTGGTGTGTATCTATGAGGACATCTATCCTACAGACCACATATCTATAATATGATGTGAACTAAACTGTTTGGAATCTACAATGAATGGAACTTAGCAGAAATCATTTGTAAAACCTTACTGCAATGTTTTTAATAAAATGGAATGTCATAAAATTATACTGTACATGATGCATTTTTTATATGTTGAGAACTGTTCCATTTACATAAAAAATACTTGTTTACATCTTTAACATCAGCAATCTCGTCACTGAAACTCTAATACAATGTTTTTGTGAAACATGATTGATGAATAATTGACAACTTTAACCCTTTAATTCTGAGGCTATGACCTGTGGTCCTAGACTCTCCCACCAGTGGAAATATCCTTTCCACATCCACTCTATCTGTGCCTTTCATTATTCTGTAAGTTTCAACCAGTTCCCCCCCTCAACCTTCTAAACTCCAGCGAGTTGAGGCTCAGTGCGATCAAAAGCTCATCATATGCTAACCCACTCATTCCTGGAATCATTCTTGTAAACCTCCTCTGGACAAATTAATATGAATAGATGCCAACAGCGGGTCAGAATTCACTGATTAAAGGAAAAACATCAAAGGAAAAACAAAATGCCATTGATTTAGAAGGTGTTTTAGAACAGGAGTTAAATTATTCTGGTGACAAAATCTGCGATGCATTACACAGGAAAAGTGTCACAAAAAGACCATCAACAAAAAAAAGTAGTGAACTTCATTGTGGGAGTTGGAGTGGGCAGACTTTACACAAATTTCTATTTTTATTCACCTTGAATGCTGCTCGGAAGGGAAATAAATAAGTAATTGAGTAAAGATGTGACGTACTGTATATTGAGGAAGTGATCTCGGAAATGATATTACTACAGGTCCTGACTATTTTTACTTTACCGTAGATGAGACATTATCATATTAATACAAAGGGGAAAGAAAAATGGAATTCAGAAAGTAAAATAAAAGAAACAACAGTAAATAGTAATATAATATTTTCTTTTAATCTTCAAAAAATAGTAACGTAGTTTAGCTTCATAGAAACATAGAAACATAGAAATTAGGTGCAGGAGTAGGCCATTCAGCCCTTCGAGCCTGCACCGCCATTCAATATGATCATGGCTGATCATCCAACTCAGTATCCCGTACCTGCCTTCTCTCCATACCCTCTGATCCCCTTAGCCACAAGGGCCACATCCAACTCACTCTTAAATATAGCCAATGAACTGGCCTCAACTACCCTCTGTGGCAGAGAGTTCCAGAGACTCACCACTCTCTGTGTGAAGAAAGTCTTTCTCATCTCGGTCTTAAAGGATTTCCCCCTTATCCTTAAGCTGTGACCCCTTGTCCTGGACTTCCCCAACATCGGGAACAATCTTCCTGCATCTAGCCTGTCCAACCCCTTAAGAACTTTGTAAGTTTCTATAAGATCCCCTCTTAATCTCCTAAATTCCAGAGAGTATAAACCGAGTCTATCCAGTCTTTATTCATAAGACAGTCCTGACATCCCAGGAATCAGTCTGGTGAACCTTCTCTGCACTCCCTCTATGGCAATAATGTCCTTCCTCAGATTTGGAGACCAAAACTGCACGCAATACTCCAGGTGTGGTCTCACCAAGACCCTGTACAACTGAAGTAGAACCTCCCTGCTCCTGTACTCAAATCCTTTTGCTATGAAAGCTAACATACCATTCGCTTTTTTCACTGCCTGCTGCACCTGCATGCCTACTTTCAATGACTGGTGTACCATGACACCCAGGTCTCGCTGCATCTCCCCTTTTCCCAATCGGCCACCATTTAAATAATAGTCCGCTTTCCTGTTTTTGCCACCAAAGTGGATAACCTCACATTTATCCACATTATACTGCATCTGCCAAACATTTGCCCACTCACCCAGCCTATCCAAGTCACCCTGCAGTCTCCTAGCATCCTCCTCACAGCGAACACTACCACCCAGCTTAGTGTCATCCGCAAACTTGGAGATATTGCCTTCAATTCCCTCATCCAGATCATTAATATATATTGTAAATAGCTGGGGTCCCAGCACTGAGCCCTGCGGTACCCCACTAGTTACTGTCTGCCATTGTGAAAAGGACCCGTTTACTCCTACTCTTTGCTTCCTGTTTGCCAGCCAGTTCTCTATCCACATCAATACTGAACCCCTAATACCGTATGCTTTAAGTTTGTATACTAATCTCTTATGTGGGACCTTGTCGAAAGCCTTCTGGAAGTCCAGATATACCACATCCACTGGTTCTCCCTTATCCACGCTACTAGTTACATCCTCGAAAAATTCCACAAGATTCGTCAGACATGATTTACCTTTTGTAAATCCATGCTGACTTTGTCCAATGATTTCACCACTTTCCAAATGTGCTGCTATCCCATCTTTAATAACTGACTCTAGCAGTTTCCCCACTACCGATGTTAGACTAACTGGTCTGTAATTCCCCGTTTTCTCTCTCCCTCCCTTCTTAAAAAGAGGGGTTACATTTGCTACCCGCCAATCCTCAGGAACTACTCCAGAATCTAAAGAGTTTTGAAAGATTATCACTAATGCATCCACTATTTCCTGAGCTACTTCCTTAAGTACTCTGGGATGCAGCCTATCTGGCCCTGGGGATTTATCAGCCTTTAATCTATTCAATTTACCCAACACCACTTCCCGACTGACCTGGATTTCACTCAATTCCTCCTTTGACCCACAGTCCCCTGCTATTTCAGGCAGATTATTTATGTCTTCCTTAGTGAAGACGGAACCAAAGTAGTTATTCAATTGGTCCGCCATATCCTTGTTCCCCATGATCAACTCACCTGTTTCTGACTGCAAGGGACCTACATTTGTTTTAACTAACCTCTTTCTCTTCACATATCTATAAAAACTTTTGCAGTCAGTTTTTATGTTCCCTGCCAGTTTTCTTTCATAATCTATTTTTCTTTTCCTAATTAAGCCCTTTGTCCTCCTCTGCTGGTCTCTGAATTTCTCCCAGTCCTCTGGTATGCTGCTTTTTTCTGGCTACTTTGTACGCATCATCCTTTGCTTTGATACTATCCCTGATTTCCCTTGTTATCCACGGATGCACTACCTTCCCCGATTTATTCTTTTGCCAAACTGGGATGAACAATTTTTGTAGTTCATCCATGCAGTCTTTAAATGTCTTCCATTGTATATCCACCGTCAACCCTTTTAGAATTAATTGCCAGTCAATCTTGGCCAATTCACGTCTCATACCCTCAAAGTTACCTTTCTTTAAGTTTCAGAACCATTGTTTCTGAATTAACAATGTCACTCTCCATCCTAATGAAGAACTCAACCATATTATGGTCACTCTTGCCCAAGGGGCACGTACAACAAGACGGCTAATTACCCCTTCCTCATTACTCAAAACCCAGTCTAAAATAGCCTGCTCTCTCGTTGGTTCCTCTACATGTTGATTTAGATAACTATCCCGCATACATTCCAAAAAATCCTCTTCCTCAGCACCCCTGCCAATTTGATTAACCCAATCTATATGTAGATTGAAGTCACCCATTATAACTGTTTTGCCTTTGTCGCACGCATTTCTAATTTCCCGTTTGATACCATCCCCAACTTCTCTGCTACTGTTAGGTGGCCTGTACACAACACCCACCAGCGTTTTCTGCCCCTTAGTGTTTTGTAGCTCTACCCATACCGATTCCACATCCTCCAAGCTAATGTCCTTCCTTTCCATTGCTTTAATCTCCTCTCTAACCAGCAACGCTACCCCACCTCCTTTTCCTTTCTCTCTATCCCTCCTGAATATTGAATATCCCTGGATGTTCAGCTCCCAGCCTACGTCACCCTGGAGCCATGTCTCCGTGATCCCAACTATATCATAATCATTAATATCTATCTGCACGTTCAACTCGTCCACCTTATTACGAATACTCCTTGCATTGAGACACAAAGCCTTCAGGCTTGTCTTTACAACGCATTTACCCCGTATACAATTTTGCTGAAAAGTGGCCCTTTTTGATTTTTGCCCTGGTTTTGTCTGCCTGCCACTTTTACCTTTCACCTTGCTACCTAATGCTTCTACCCTCATTTTACACTCTCCTGCCTCTCTGCTCTTGTACCCATCCCCCTGCCACATTAGTTTAAATCCTCCCCGACAGCACTAGCAAACACTCCCCCAAGAACATTGGTTCCATTCCATTCCAGGTGCAAACCGTCCTGTTTCAGAAACAGGCCCTTCAGCCCAGCGTCCGCATGAACCAGCAATCACCAAACATTTTATCCTACACGCACTAGGGACAATTTACAATTGTACCAAGCCAATTAACCGACACACCTGTACATCTTTGGAGTGTGGGAGGAAACTGGAGCACCCGGAGAAAACCCACGCAGGTCACGGGGAGAAAGTACAAACAGCACCCATAATCAGGATCAACCCAGGGTCTCTGGCAGTGTGAGGCAGCAACTATCCTGCTGGGCCACCATGCCGCCTATCAAAATTTGATGAAACACGACTCCTTGGCAGCAGTTTGGACTTACACTGAAATGGACAAGACAAACCTTTGCTGGTTTCGGGGCAGCACATGAACAAGAAGTACGTTCATGCCTTTGTGTTTCAGTGCTGAGATTGCCGCAGAGGTAGCATTATAGGAAAGCATCTGGAGATACAACCAACAGATATCCCACAATTTCTCTATTTAATTGCAAGTATGATTGCAAGTTGGTTGGCTACATTATTTTTCAATAGCACTCACTGATGGTAATTACTTTTACCTTCATGTAAAAGGCAGCCTATTGTGTGGAGAACCAAATACATACCAGCCTTGGTGGATCAACATAGAAACATAGAAACATAGAAATTAGGTGCAGGAGTAGGCCATTCAGCCCTTCGAGCCTGCACCGCCATTCAATATGATCATGGCTGATCATCCAACTCAGTATCCCGTACCTGCCTTCTCTCCATACCCTCTGATCCCCTTAGCCACAAGGGCCACATCCAACTCACTCTTAAATATAGCCAATGAACTGGCCTCAACTACCCTCTGTGGCAGAGAGTTCCAGAGACTCACCACTCTCTGTGTGAAAAAAGTCTTTCTCATCTCGGTCTTAAAGGATTTCCCCCTTATCCTTAAGCTGTGACCCCTTGTCCTGGACTTCCCCAACATCGGGAACAATCTTCCTGCATCTAGCCTGTCCAACCCCTTAAGAATTTTGTAAGTTTCTATAAGATCCCCTCTTAATCTCCTAAATTCCAGAGAGTATAAACCGAGTCTATCCAGTCTTTCTTCATAAGACAGTCCTGACATCCCAGGAATCAGTCTGGTGAACCTTCTCTGCACTCCCTCTATGGCAATAATGTCCTTCCTCAGATTTGGAGACCAAAACTGCACGCAATACTCCATCAAGTAAGGTACAATGTCATTGTACCAAAAGCTTAATTGCCATAAATTACCATCATTTTCATAAAATTTCCATTAAAATGTAATATTAATTCTGTTATGGTGAACAAATTATGTGGATTATTTTCTTGAAATAATCTTCATATACAATAAATAATATCTCTACTCCAACCAGTTTTCCTTGGAAGGGGGGGAGGGGAGAAGGAGAGGTAGAGGGGGAGGGGGAGAGAAGGGGTGGGGAGGGGGAGGGTCAGAAGGGGAGGGGAAGAAGATAGGAGATAGGAAACCTGGGTTTCACAGTATTCGGAAATGTGCTTTCAAATAACAAGCACAAACCTGGCATAAGCAACTATGCCACCTCACATCACTGGCTGAAGAAACATTGCTCAACATCAAGGAATTTCTAGAACATAGAATAGTATAGCACAGGAACAGGCGCTTCACTTCACAAAGTCCATGCTGAACATGATCCTAAGTTAAACTGATCTCCTCTGCCTGCACACGGTTGATATCCCTCAATTCCCTGATATCCATGTGCCTATCTAAATGCCCCTTAAATGCCTCTTAAATGCCACTATCATATCTGCCTCCACCACCACCCCTGGCAGTATGTCCCATGCACCCACCACTTGCCCTGCACGTTTCCTTAAAACTTTGCTCCTCTCACCTTAAAACTATGCCCTCTAGTCCTTGACATTTCCAACCTAGGAAATTGATTCTGACTGTCTACCCTATCTAGGCTGCTCAGGGCTCCCCCTCAACCTCCAACATTCCAGAGAAAACAATCCAAGTGAACCAACTCCTCTTTAAAGGTGTAGGAGGAAACTGCAGATGCCGGTTTACACTGAATGTAGACACAAAATGCTGAAGGAACTCAGCTAAAAAAAAGGAATAGATGACATTTCCAAATGAGACTCGAAACATCGCCTATTCCTTTTCTCCAGAGGTGCTGCCTGACCTGCTGAGTTACTCCAGCATACTATGTCTCGCTTCAAAGGTAATACCCTCTAATCAAAGAATTCTACATCTAGTCTCATCCCAATTTAATAATTTATCAGCCAGCAACACAAATGTAAAGAAAAAATTACTTTTATATTACCTTATATTTGTTAAAGAGAAGCTCTCAAAATATTATTCATTGTGTTCAATCTGCAGCCTCCTTTTGCTCTGGCATTTTATTTAATTCACATGTTCAATAATGTTTTATTATTAATGTTTAATGTTTTATGTGTCATTCCTAACTGTCACTATATGTCATGTTGTCACTTGCGGGCGGAGCACCAAGGCAAATTCCTTGTATGTGAATACTTGGCCAATATAAAACATCACCATAGTCCAACACAGATATAAACGTTGCAGCAACAAGTCTTTTTTTGGCTTCAAAAGAAAAACAAGATTTGTTTCTAAAGTAAAAACATAATTTTATCTTTAGTTTTTTCACAAGTTGCTGGATATGAGATTTAAAAGAGAGAGAATCATCAATTATAATTCCCAGATATTTATATTGAGACACAGATTCAACCACAGAGCCCTGCAAAGTGGTGATAGAAGGGAGGACCGAGGGCTTTGATTTAGCTTTAGTGAACAGCATGAGCTTTGTCTTGTCAGCATTTAAAACAAGTTTTAAATCACACAGGTTTCGTTGCACAGTGTTAAAAGCAGTTTGGAGCTGACAGAGAGCCTGATTTGGGGTAGACGCAGAGCAATATATCACTGTGTCGTCAGCATAAAAGTGAAAATTTGCGTTTGCTGCTTTATGATCTAGACTATTAATATAAATAGTAAATAATAAAGGTCCTAGAACCGATCCCTGTGGCACACCCTTGGATACATTAAGAGAGCTAGAAGTAATACCTTCTGCTCGCACACACTGGGATCTGCCTGATAGATAGTTTTTAAACCAACAGACAGCTTGATCAGACAAACCGATGCTGCATAGTCTTTATAACAATAAGGCATGGTCCACAGTATTGAAAGCCTTTGATAAGTCAACGAAAAGGGCTGCACAATGTTGCTTATTGTCTAAAAATTTAATAAAATAATTTACTACATTTAAAGCAGCTGTTGACGTAGTATACTTTTTCCTAAAACCAGATTGAAATTCAGATAAAATACTGTTAGTTGGTAAAACAGATTAAACTATTTTTTGAAACTAATGACAAACCTGGAATTTCACCATCACTGCTTTTGGATACATTTAAAGCATTTATGCGTGGTGCGATAATATCAGCATAATAAGGAAAATCGAAAGACTCAACAAAAGTTGGAAAATGAAATAAAACAATTAGATATTGAAAATGCAATATCCCCTTCAAAGGGGCTAAGTAATAAAATTGCATCATTAAAATATAAGCTAAATAAAATATATTCAAATCAGATTATTAAACTTTTTCAACAGGCTAAACAAGTACACTTTGAATTTGGGGATAAACCACAAAAATTACTGGCACGCCAGCTTAGAAAATTAGACGAGGAGAAAATGATACATAAAATTAGATCTGAACAAGGAGAAATATTGACTTTACCAAAAGATATCAATGATACATTTTTACAATATTATCAAAACCTTTACTCATCTAAACTAGCAGGACAATCAGATGGAATGGAAACATTCCTACAAGAATGTCATATTAATAGTTTGGATCAGGAAGGTAGAGATTTGTTAAATGCTGATATATCAGTAAAAGATATTGAAGAATCAATTGGATCATTAAATAACGGAAAAGCCGCAGGCCCTGATGGCTTAAGTGTTGAATTTTATAGAACCATTAACCGAAATTATTAGATCAGAACCAGAAATATATGGATATAATACCAAAACTACAACGAATAAAATATCTCTATACGCAGATGACATCTTAATTTATATCACAAAACCGGAGATTAGTATTCCTAATCTACTTAATGTTATAACTAAGTTTGGCACATTTACTGGGTATAGAATTAACTGGAATAAAAGTGAAATTATGCCTATAACTGGAATAAAATTACATATACTAGAACAATTCCCACTTAAAATAGTCACGGACAAATTTAAATATCTAGGAATTAATGTATCTAAATCCTATAACTGTCTATTTAAATATAATTACCCTCAATTGTTAAATAAACTAAATAAAAATATTTTATATTGGAAAACACTACCTATTTCAATGATCGATAGAATAAATGCTATAAAAATGATTTTTTTTGCCACAATTGCTATATTTATTTCAAGCCATCCCTTTATATCTCCCTAAAATGTTTTTTAAAAAAATAGATACTGTGGTTAATAGTTTTATTTGGGACTATAACAATCATCGAAGAAGTAAAAAACATCTATGTATATCTAAAATAAATGGTGGACTAGCACTACCAAATTTCTTATATTATTTCTGGGCAGTTCAGATTAAAAATATGAATTTTTGGTTGGTAAATTTAGATTATGAGCCAAACTGGCTAAAGATGGAAAAGGAAGACAGTTTGCCTGATGTAGGTTCGATTCTTTTTGCACCAGGGGAAGTACAAAAAAAAACTTATGGTGATAACCCTATAATTCATAGCAATAGACGTATTTGGAAACAAATAGTTAAGACCCTACATATGGATAATTTGTCACTTTGTTTGTCAATTATGAATAATCCTTTGTTTAAGCCCTCTGTATTGGACAAGGGGTTTAGACACTGGAATGATTTAGGAATTAAAAGGATAGAACACCTTTACAAGAAAGGAAAATTTCTTTCATTTCAAGAGTTACATGATATCTATGGATTGCAGTCAAATAACATATTTAGGTATTTACAAATTAGAAACTATGTTAAGTCAAATACGCAAGACTATAAAAATAGAAAACCAGGATTATTAGATGAATTGTTTAATAAACACCCAAATACATAAAAATTAATAGCGTATATATACAATACTATCTTGGATAGGGAAATCCCAACTTTGGAAATATATCGACAAACATGGGAAAATGAAATAGGTTTATCTATAACGAAGGAAACTTGGGAAGAAAGCCTACAATGTATATATTGTTGCTCATTAAATGCGAGACATATATTGATACAATTTAAGGTATTACACATTATTCAAAAACAAAATTAAATAGAATTTATCCTAACATTTCTTCTATTTGTGATAAAAGTCAGAACTTGGAAGCTAACTTAACGCATAGTTTTGTAACATGTATAAAACTCAACTATTATTGGACAGAAATCTTTAGAGTTATCTCTGAAGTTCTTAAAATTAAACTGGACCCAGATCCAAAATTAATAATATTAGGAGTTCCGGATTCAAATCTAGTATTAACAGTAAACCAAAGAAATTTCTTGGATTACTGTTTGATAATAGGGAAAAAATTAATATTGAAATTTTGGAAGGGAACATTATCCCCCACAATTAAAATGTGGACAGTGGAAATGTTGGAGACATTGCATTTGGAAAGAATCAGATTTGTCCTAATGGACAAATACAAACTCTTTGAACAGATATGGTCTCCATATACAGAATATTTGAAGGGGTAGCTGTTCTTGGCATCACAACTCAATGGGTACCCAGCAGGATTAGATGAAAATATTTTTTTTTTTGGATTTGTATGCATGTCTCTATTGATATCGTTATTTGAAATTGTGTTATTCACTATTAAGATGAATAAAATATACTATAATCTTTTTTTTTTCTTTTTTTCTTTTTTCTTTTTTTTCTCTTCTCTTTCTCTCCCTATATAACCAAAATTATTATTTAATCACCATTCTTATTGATTAAAATCTATTCTTTTCTTTCTAAAAAATACTTTCTACTTTCTAAAAAAATAGAAGTTTATAAGAATTATTTGTAACATCCGTATACTTATTGAAATAAGTTGGTTGTGTATTTGAAAAGTTGTTATACCGTTGTTATGATGGATTACTTCTAATAAAAATATTATTTAAAAAAAAAAATACTGTTAGTTGATAAAAAAAAGTCCATCAGTTAATGGTTTACAATAGATTCCAGCACCTTACTTAAAACAGACAGTTTGGAGATGGGCCTATAGTTGTTTAACACAGTGGGGTCCCCCCCCCCCCCCTTTAAACAGTGGGAGAACAAAGGCAGATTTCCAAATAAGGGGAATTTCGTTTGTCTCCAGAGATAGATTAAAAAGATAAGTCAGAGGCAATGCAATAAAATCAGCAGCTAACTTTAGGAAGTATGGCTCAAGGTTGTCGGGACCTGCCGATTTTTTTGTGTCTAAACATCTCAGGGCCTTATGCACCTCTGAGAGTGTAACAGCGTCAAAAGTAAAGGCTTGTCCCCCAAAAAAACAACTACTATCAGAGCAAGCAGAGGAGCCTTGAGCTGTGTTTTGAGAGTTAAAAAGTGAACCAGAGGCAATGAAGTGCTCATTAAAACAACCAAGCATGTCGGCCTTTTCATAAATCTGGATAGAGTCTTTGACAATGCATGGAGGTAGCTCAATAACATTTTTATTTCCAGTTATTGATTTAATGGTTTTCCAGAATTTCAATGGATTGTTTAGGTTATTTGAAGTTTCAGTAAGGAAATGATCAGCTTTGGCTTTTCTAATTGCAACTGTGCTTGCATTTCGCAGCTGCCTAAAGAGCAACCAGTCTGATCCAAGACCAGTACTCCTGGCTTTAGACCATGCCACATTGCGCACATGGAGTAAATTGGATAACTCTGACATGAACCATGCATTATCCCTGCCTTTTTTTCTATACTTCCTAAAAGGAGCGTGCTTGTTAACAATTTCAATAAAACAATCATAAAAGAATTTCCAGGCATTTTCAACATCAGGAATTACATTAATTTTCTCCCAGCCAAAGAGAAACAGGTCATGAAAAAATGCTTGCTCCACAAAATGTTTCATGTCCCGCTTTATGATGACACGCGGTTTGGTTTTAGGAACTTTTGTATTTCTTACTGTTGCAATGACACAGTGGTCACTGATGTCATTGGCAAAAACAGAAGCAGCAGAATATTTATGAGGAACATTAGTTAAGATAAGATCAATTAAAGAAGATTTTTCCGGACATTTCAGATTAGGTCTAGTAAGACTGCCAACAATCTGAAATAAATTAAACGAATCACAAAATGCTTTAAAATCATCTGATGTAGTAGCAGCCAGTTCCAGTTTAAGTCACCTATAAGGACAATTTCATTAAAGTTCAACCCGGATAAAAGCTCCATTAACGATGGTAAGGTGCAGCTGATAGCTGAAGGTGGCCTATAGCAACCAACGACAGTGATGTTTTTGAGATTTCCATGTCAAGAGCCAGATGTTCAAATAAACGTATTCATTTAAAAAAAAAAAAAATTAACTTCATATGAGAGGTTATGACTGTTCAAGACTTTCAACATCTATTTGGAATTTAATAAGCATATTTAACACAATTAGATTTGCACTTCACATGGTGTCACATGTGATGTCATTCTTCCTCCAGGGCACCTTATTTCCTGTTGAACTTGAATCAGCTTGAACCTTGGTTTATACTGTGATAGTTTACAACACTAAACTCTCTGTCTAAATTAACCTGAGAGAAATCAGTGTTCAGGCAGGATCATTTCCTGCCTGAGCAAATGGACCATGTGCACACAGCATCAATGGCACCAATACAAAATCGAGCAGCCTTACAGTGCCAGAGACCCGGGTTCGATCCCGACTATGGGTGCTGTCTGTACAGAGTTTGTATGTTCTCCCTGTGACCACATGGGTTTTCCCCGGATTCCCGGGATTTCCTCCAGATTCCTCCCACTCTCCAAAGATGTACAGGTTTGTAGGTTAATTGACATTGGCCAAATTGTCCCTAGTATGAAAGATAGTGCTGGTGTACAGGGTGATCAATGGTCGGTGTGGACTCAGCATCTGAAGGGCCTGTTTCTGTGCAGTATCTCTAAAGTAAACAAAATCTTGCTTCAGATAAAATTGTGGCAGGAATGCGCCCAGAGCTGAAGCTTCCGACACACAGAGCGATTGAACTCCCAGGGAGAGAGGGGAGGGTGAATCTCTTGGATTTTTAAGAACAAATTAGATGCAGGAATGGAGGGATAATGCCAGGACTGATCTGGAATGTCCAGGGTAGTCAACCTCATACCTAAATGTCTTGTAGTCTCATGTAGCTACTGGTATTATTAGCCCTTGGACAGAGTTAAGAGTTATTAATTAGGCAGCAGGATTAAAAATAAATTTTGTTCCAATTCTTATTGACTTGTTTACACTGGAGCTTGAAATCAGAAGAGGCTGTGTGAAGAGAGCATGGAAAGTACAAGGGAGAATTATCTACAGAGATACAATCATCTTCCATTGTGTCAGCCATGCTGGTGGTCAGAATACTTTCTTCTCCATAGGGCTGATATTGCACAACCATATCTGTTCCCACCAGTTTGCTGGTTCTGCCTCTAAGGTTGTTTCCACCTTAAGCCCCTGTCCCACTTTCCCGAGTTACTAACGAATTCTCCCGAGTTTTCCCCTTGATTCAAACTCGGAGAATGTCCGTAGCGAGTCCATGGGAGTCCGTAGCAAGTCCGTAGATATTTCGTAGCGGCTCGTAATGCCAGCCGTAGGTACTCTGGGCTTTAGGTAAGTCGGGACTTTTTTTCAGCATGTTGAGAAATGTCCACAAGTAAAGAAAATAGCCCCGAATACCTATGGCTGGCATCTCCGAGTTTGAATCAAGGGGAAAACTCGGGAGAATTCGTGAGTAACGCGGGGAAGTGTGACAGGGGCTTTATCTTGCAAGAGATAGGAAACTTTGGTTATGACTAGGACAAAACACTGAGCTGGAAAAGTTTAGAGATGCAGCATGGAAACAGGTCCTTCAGCCCACCGAGTCCATTCCGACCAGTGATCCCCGTATACTAACACTATCCTATACACACTAGGGACAATTTACAATTTTACCAAGCCAATTAACCTGCAATCCCGTACGTCTTTGGAGTGCGAGAGGAAACCGGAGCACCTGGAGAAAACCCACGCAGGTCACGGGGAAAAAGTAAAAACTCAGTGGAGACAGCACCCATAGTCAGGATCGAACCCGGGTCTCTGGCGTTGTAAAGCTGCAACTCTACCGCTGCGCCCCTGTGCCAATTTGTTTGGTGTATGTTTGGATGAAGTGCCAACTGAGGTATGTCAGAATGTTTGGTATGGGATTGGTCGATATTGTGGGTGGGTAAATCATGGGGGTGATGGTACATCGACCGGCTGCTGAGGCTGTTGTGCAGCCAATGACAATAGCATTTGCAGAAGCTTTCACTGACCTTGACCATATACATGGAGTCTTCGAACGTCTTAGTGAAACTGCACCAAGGTCCTCAGCTTTGCCCAAATCCGCTGTGTATCACTCTGCTTCAGTGTTTGCCTTTGCAGGCCTTGTGGTTTCCTGTTGACAGAACACGTCTCTTTATCACAATGTCTGCAACACTTATGATGAGGACAAATAAATAGGTACGAAGGTCGACTTGAAAAGTTAATTATCTTTCTCTCTCCACAGATGTTGCCTGACCTACCATGTACTTTAGAGCAATTTTGCTTTTTATTACAGGTAAAACCATACTTGTCAAAGGATCTGAATTATTTTTCTGTTGGAATCTATTTAGGCATCACCAAAGAGAGCAGCTCATTAAAAACTCCACACATTGTTACAGCCAGCACAAGCAGACACTCAATTTTTCACATATTATGTGGTAAATATTCCATCTACACATCTAAACACTTCAATGCACAACAGGTACACAGCCTGTATTTATATAGAAACATAGAAACATAGAAACATAGAAAATAGGTGCAAGAGTAGGCCATTCGGCCCTTCGAGGGGTACTCATCTAAAATCAGTACCCCAGTTCTGGCTTTTTCCCCATATCCCTTGATTCCCTTCGCCCTATCGAGTTGTTAACAGCAAAACTTCCCAGGGTGCTTCACAGGCATGTTTTAAACATAATTAGACATCAAGCCAATTAATTGTGCAAATCAACAGAAACTTAGTTGAAGAGATCTACTTTTGAGAGTCTTTAGTTTTGGTTCAGAGATACAGCATTGAAACAGGCCCTTCGGCCCACTAAGTCCATCAATCAACCATTCACACTAGTTCTGATGCTGTCCTACTTTCTAATCCACTCTCTAGATACTAAGGGCAATTAACTAGAGGTCAATGAATCTACAAACCCACAAGTATTTGGGATGTGAGAGGAATCCGGAGCACCTGGAGGAAACCCACTTGAGGTCAAGTTATAAGAGAAGGGGAATAGTGAGGCAGAGAGTTGTAGAGGAAATTTCCAGAGCACTGGAATTTGGCAGATTAATGCATAACCACCAAAGGTGAAGTAATTAAATGCAGAGTGATCAGGTGCTAGATCTGGAGAAACCGTAAATATTAGTGTTGGAAGGAACTGCAGATGCTGGTTTAAACTGAAGATAGACACAAAATGCTGGAGTAACTCAGAGAGAGAAGGAATAGGTGACATTTCAGGTTGACACCTTTCTTCAGACTAGTGGAAGGGTCTCGACCGGAAATGTCACCTATTCCTTCTCTCCAGAGATGCTGCCTGCCCCCAAAATATTAGTTATATTCAATGACTGTTCAAGACTTTCTACGTGTCTTTAGTATTCTGTAAACATATCAATAACACCAATATAAAATCTTGCTTCAGATCGAAACATGGCAGGAACGCTCTCACAGGTGATCTTCCCCACATGCAGAGGGATCGGACTTCCAGGGAGAGAGGAAGGGGTGGTTTTCCTGCAAATTTAAGAAACTTAAGAATGTAGGGATGGGGGGGAATAAGGTTAGGATAGATCTGGAGGGTTGAAGTAAGATGGGCAGGGTGGTCAACCTCATCTATAAATATCTTGTGGTCACAGGTTGCCCATGGTATTAGCTCCTGGACAGTTGGGATTTAGGAGTTATTTAGTAGGCAGCAGGATTTTTTTTTAATGTTCACATTGTTGTTAACTTGACTTCAGGAGCTTTCTAGATAGGGAACCAGGGTCCCTGGCAGAACTCCCCTTGTTTAAGTCTGAAGAAGTCCCGACTGGAAATGTCCCCTAGAGCATCGACATTCTCCAGAGTTGCTGCCTGACCCCCTGACCAGCATTTTGTGTCACTTCTTGTCTAAGGTGAGATTGCCCTTACTTTGCAGCGAAACCTCTCACAATAAAACACAGTCACGGAAAAAAAGGGCTGCAATTTAGATAGCAAAGTCATGCAGGGCCGGCCCTAGGCCGATTGGACCGATTTTTCCAAATTGGGCCCTGCGCCCAAGGTGCCCCGCGTTAATTTTCCGTATTTCAGATGGAAATACAAATTCGCTTTGTTAAATAAAGATTTAAAAAAAAACATTCGCCATATGGATTTTTTTACAAAATGAACATGGATAACAACCGCTGTGAATAATAAACGATGTGTTAACTGCTACTATAGCAGTTAACAGCCTGTAGTTAACAAGTAGTTATACAATGGGTCATCAATGCATCGATCCACATTCCTCAGTAAATGCGTTAAATTGTGTCACTCGCTGCCGCCGGAGCTGCCGCCAGAGCTGCCGAGACTCTGGTCTGGACCCGGGGGGGGGGGGGGGGGGGGGGGGGGGGGGGGGGGGGGGGGGGGGGGGAACCGGGGGGGGGGGGGGGGGGGGGGGGGGGGGGGGGGGGGGGTGTGGGAGTCTACAAGGCAGCAAGCCCCAGCACCACAGCGAACTCATCCGTGAGTATTCAATGCTAAACGCCGGGAGCAGGCAGGCGGACGGTGTGTGCGTGAGAGGAGGGGGGTGGGGCGAGAAAGGGTCAGATTTGTATGAAATCAGTGGCATACCGGCCCGCTCTTGGTCGGGGGGGATAGAGTTAAAAGACCTGAAGCAGAAAGGAAAAACAACAGGCAGGATAAGTGCGAGAGAGGGACAATCTGTGGATAAACAGATCTGGGGGTTGTGTTAATTTGTTCCATGCCAGTACAACAGCAGACCAGGTTGGAGGTTTGAGTCTGGTGTCGGGGTTAATGTCTGGGCCGGGGTACGGGTGGGATTTAACTCTGTGTGTGTGTGTATGTGTGTCTGTGTGTGTGTGTGTGTGTGTGCGCGTGTGTCTGTCTGTCTGTCTCTGGGTTTCTGTGTGTGTGTGTGTGCGCATGACTCTGTGTCTGTGTATGCCTCTAGGTTTCTGTGTGTGTGTGTGTCTCTCTCTCTCTATCTGCATGTGTGTGTGGGGGGCGTGAAGAGACAGAGAGGGGGTATCTTCAGTTGCAAACCACATGTTTTCAGTTAAGAGTTGGACACAATTACTGTCAATACGAGCAGCTCGCGGAGCAGTCAGAATGAGAAACGCTGCTCAGCTCTCACACACACACTCGTGGAGTGAACTGTAGATATAAAGGTGGCTGGGGGTAGAGGAGTGGGGGGGGGAGAGAGGAGAGAGAGAATTTGAGAGAAGAGGAGGAAAGGGGAGAGAATGGGAGAGAGAGAGGGGGGGCGAGAGAGAGAGGAAATTGGAGCGATGAGAGAGAGAGAGGAAGGGGGGAGAGAGAGAGAGAGAAGGAAGGGGGGAGAGGGAGAGAGGGGAGATAGAGAGATTGGAGAGAGAGAGGGGGAGACAGAGAGAGGGAGTGAGAGAGAGGGGGAGAGAGAGAGGGGGGAGAGAGGGGGGAGAGAGGGGGGGATAGAGGGGGATAGAAGGGGAGGGGAGAGAGAAAGGGGGAGAGAAGGGGAGAGAGAGAGAGAGAGTTCTCCCTTCTGCCTCAACACCACTGTTGGCTGCCCTTTGTGAGGTGATTGGAGACCAAAACCAGTTACCCTTTAGATCTCCCTCTCCCTACCTCTTCCTACCTCCCTCCTTCTTTAGAGAGGGGGGAGGATGAGGGAAGGAAGGGGGGAGAGGGCGGAGGGGAGAGAGGAGTGTGCCTTGCTTGGTGGAGAAGAGGGATGTGGGAACGCTGTACGCAGGTGGTGACTCACTCTCACACTGGGAGAAACATGTTGAAAAATCTTCACGAGTTACCACGTTTCCCAAGTAACTGCCGTTAGCGCTAAGAAATGGCATGTTGGCCTTTATAACAAGAGGAATCGAATATAGGAGCAAAGAGGTCTTTCTGCAGTTGTACAGAGCCCTAGTGAGACCACACCTGGAGTATTGTGTGCAGTTTTGGTCCCCTAATTTGAGGAAGGACATTCTTGCTATTGAGGGAGTGCAGCATAGGTTTACAAGGTTAATTTCCTGGATGGTGGGACTGTCATATGCTGAGAGAATGGAGCAGCTGGGCTTGTACACTCTGGAATTTAGAAGGATGAGAGGATATCTCATTGAAACATATAAGATTGTTAAGGGCTTGGACACGCTAGAGCCAGGAAACATGTTCCCGAATGTTGGGGGAGTCCAGAACCAGGGGCCACAGTTTAAGAATAAATAGTAAGCCATTGAGAACAGAGATGAGGAAACACTTTTTCTCACAGAGAGCGGTGAGTCTGTGGAATTCTCTGCCTCAGAGGGCGGTGGAGGCAGGTTCTCTGGAAGCTTGCAAGAGAGAGCTAGATGGGGTTCTTAAAATAGCGGAGTCAGGAGATATGGGGAGAAGGCAGGAACGGGGTACTGATTGGGGATGATCAGCCATGATCACATTGAATGAATGTGATATGAAAGTGAATTAGGTGTCAAATGAAGCTTATTTTTATGCTTTATCTGATGGGATAAATTGCAGACTTGTTTTTTAAATCTCAAAATGTTGTAACATTGCTAGAAAATGTACCTGCATCTTGGAGTCCGAAGGTTAGGTTGTTGGCCAAGAAAGATAGACTTTGTTAACCCTCAGTACAGCAACATCAAGAATGACGTTACTGTACTGAGCGATAGCCAAGTCTATCCCTCATTGCTAGCAGCTGATGGGAAGCGGCTGTAAAGTGGGAAGCGGCTGGGGGGGGGGGTTCCTTTCAGAGTGTGCGGGTAGTCTGTCCAGGGGTAAAGTTGCGGGGAGGGCAGGAGGGTTGAGAAGGAGGGGGTCGGCCGGGAATCATCCAGCTCAAGAGCGGGTCAGCGGGCGATGGATAACAGGGCAGCGGGGGGTGGAGCTTACTCCATATGTCAGTGCGAGTAACCTCAATTGATCCCTTGTTCGCGTTGACACAGGAGTAAGCTCCACCGCCCGCTGTGATGTTATCCATCGCCCGCTGACCCACTCCGCTCTATGATCTTTGCTCTTGAGCTGGTCCCCTCACTGTTCAGACGGAGAGCACTGCCAGAGGTGAGCGGGCCGGCAGAAGGCGCTGAGATGGCAGTCGGTTCCGCTGTCCGGTGATGGAGGACGCTCGTAGCCAGGCGAGCTGCTTCCCTCCCCGGCCACAACGTGGTGGCACCGTGCCCGGAGGCTGCGGCAGCGGTGAGTGAGTGTTACTGGCATGAACCCCGACACTCTCCCTCAATGCTCCTTCCCTCCTCGCAACTTTACCCCTGGCTAGACTCCCCACACGCTGTGAAAGGAACTCTCCCCCGAATTGTCATGTTACTCACGACACGTGACTCATTTATAATTATTTATTTATATTTCTATGAAAACATTTCACAATTGGGCCCCGCACCTCCAATGGCCGGCCCTGAAGTCATGTAAAACATTTGTTGTAGAATGCAGAATGTAGTTTTTGTTGCCTGAAAATTAAGCTGTAATCACATTAGGCATCTGAAAACACTGTCAACCATTCTAATACAACAATTAGGCAACAATAGTTCCTGCATAAAATGTCATGCAGAAGTGATGTTTTGGGTCAGGAGCCAAGAAGAAAGATCCTGACCCGAAACATCACCTATCCATGTTACAAGGGAACAGGTTCAAGGGTCTGACTAGTAGAACTGAAAGAATCACTCGTCTAATCAGTTGCAAATGAGTTTTATTGTCAAGAGAGGACAAAAACAATACTTGTCTCGGTATGCGCGGTGTCCAGTTCTACAGCAACACCTCCCTCTCCCTCTCCCTCTCCTTCTCCCTCCATCTGTGGCTCTGATCGCGACTCAGCCCGTCGGTGAACCCCTCTCGTACATGAACTAACTTCTGGCTTCCTGGCGCCTGCCTTTATACAGGTAAGAAATCAGGTGTCGAAATAACTGCCCAGTAAGTCGTGGCCAAAAGCGCTGCTCCTAAATTCAAACTATAATCAATGGCAGGTGATTGCATCCCAGCCAGCCCCCCCCCCCCCCCCCACCCCCCCCCCCCCCCCCCCTTTGGGAACTAAGCGCTGTCAGCCGCAGACTGGCGCATAAAGCAATACACAGCTCTACAGACTTGACACGCAAATCAATACACACAGCGCTAGACTCAGCACATAAAGGTAATACACACAGCGCTACCGGTTTCGTGCACAAAGGTTTAAACAGAGCGCTGTCAGCCTAATGGGAATTTAAACAAAGAGCAGTCGGCTGCAGCGCTATGGGTTCTAAACATAGCGCTGGCCACAGTTCCACGGGCTTTAAACATAGCGCTATGTTCGGGAAAATTCTCATTTAACACCATGTTGGATGGGAGGGGGGGGATATATCCAGGAGACCCTCCAAGTACGCTGTCAAAAGGCAATGTTAAGTTTAGTTTACTCTCGTAGAGATACAGCCTGGAAACAGGCCCCTTCAGCCCACCCCGTATACTAGTTCTATCCTACTCACTAGGGACAATTTACAGAAGCCTATTGACCTACACACCTGCACATTGTTGGAACGTGGGAGGACGTAAAGACTCCGTGCAGTCAGGATTGAACCCGGGTCTCTGGTACTGTAAGGCAGCAACTCTATCGTTGTGGCACTCTCAATGGGAGTTGGTCTTTCAAAGTCAATGCCAGGTCCAAACGGGAGGATACATGCAAATATTCAAAGAAGCAAAATATAGCAAACTAACCAAAGTGGCAAGGTTAGTAAAAACCATGTTCAATTGTTATATTCAACTAACTGTACCACCAACCTTAGCAACACCTCAGTTCATAAATTCATCCTGAAAACATTCTCTCTAATAGTCAGCATACCTGCCGATCATATCCTCCACCGAATCTTCAAACACTGAGCTCCTCCCTAAGTCACACACTCAAATCTCACGGCCTGCATCTGCTATTCAAACAGGATGCACACTCCACTCAGGTACTTTGCCCAATGCTCTGCAATGGACCTCACTCTGTTTAGCAGGACAAGGTGTTAGAGAATCCGATAATCCAAGGAGGACAGGCAAATGTAACAGATAATCTGAGGAGGACAGGCAAATGTGCTTTGCCTAACTGCCATGGAGGAGATGGTGCTGGCAAACACTGGGACAGTCGTTGGAGCCAAGACTGATGGTAAGTCTGAAGACATTGAATCCGATGGAATGCCAATGCCTAATCCTTCCTCACATTCCAGCTTGCCTCAGACCAATGATTGACTATTTGCTGATGGTGTAAGATGCATCTCTTATTTTCCCCACCCACACTTTAACTTTTTTGTTTGGATCCTTTATCATTTCATATAACCAAGAAGTGTAATCTGTCTAGACAGGGGAAAATGTCGACAATAATGCGGACACAGCTTCCCACAATTTCACACTTGCAGTCATTGTGTGAAATTTATAGCACAAGCTGAAGGTTTAAGCAGCATATGATGAGACATCAGCATTGTAGCCAGGGCTACCAGACCAGGTGGAAAATATACTGTCATTGTAACCTCAGATATGCTATTGTAGTGTAATGGCAACCCAGACAGCAATACCCAACGTAGAGAGCATTTTTTTTAATGGTCTAAGTGAGAAGTGGCACAGCTGAAAGAGCCATTGCCTAACAGTGCCAGAGACCTAGGTTCAGTCCTGACCTTGGATGCTGTCTGTGTGGAGTTTGCACGTTTTCCCTGTGAGCATGTCGGTTTTCTCCAGATGCTCCATCTTTCCTCCCAAAAAGATTGCGGGTTATAGGTTAATTGGCCTCTGTAAATTGCCCCTTGTGTAAAGGGAGTGGATGCGAGTGGGATTACATAAAACTAGTGTGAATGGTTAATCGATGGTCGGCCTGGATTCGATGGGCCAAAGAGACTTTCTATGCTGTAAATTTAAAGACTAAAACTAAAGGAAACAGAATCTGAACCAATATTCATAAGAATTCCAATGGTTTTGTCAAATATGAGTTCCCTTTCATGAATTCATGTATCTCTAGTCAGTCTTATTATTATTATTTTCTATGTGTCTAACAAATTTATTTTCATGATGCTTCTCTAAAACGTTCCATAAACATTAAGTGCAGCCAGAGGACAGTTAGGCATGAGGCACAATCCTGAAACCAATACCAGCCTTAAGAACAATTATTGCTCACAACCAATTGCAATACAAAGTTGGTAAGTTCCTTATGAATCATCAGGGGTGAGAACCCATAAGACAATGCTGTAAACCACAGCTGCTAACATTTGTAAAAATTAATTTCTTTGAAATTACTTTTTTTTTAAAGTTGGACTCATTTATTGCTAGAGATGTCAGGCAGCACTTGCTAAACCGGACTATAGCTGAGAAAGATGGGCAGAACAGGGCATGACTCACAGGACTGGAAATGGAGTGGGTCCAAAACATCCAAAAGGCGCTCATTTCAAATGCAAAAGAGGACAATTTACATTTATACCAAGCCAATTATCCTACAAACCTGTACATCTTTGGAATGTGTGAGGAAAAATGAAGATCTTGGAGAAAATCCACGCAGGTCACGGGGAAAAAGTACAAACTCCGTACAGGCAGGCACCTGTAGTCGGGATCGAACCCGGGTCTCTGGCGCTGTAACTGTTGTAAGGCAGCAACTCTACCGCTGCGCCACCTTGCCAACCTGTGTGCAAATTGTAATAAAGCTAGCCTTGTTATTTAACCCAGCAAAAGCATCTGCAGCGTTGTTGGACTCATACCTAAAGCTACAATCCAGCATCAATCCCACAGGAACTGGAAGAGTGGAGGAATACATATTAGTTCATCCTTCCCACTGGAACCTCTGCTGGCTTTGGGAATACTGCCATGATCCTATTGAGCATCTGAAGAAGAGGATAACTTGGATTCTTTTTTTAACACAAACTACCAGGTTCGAGAACCAGAGCTCAGCATTAGAGTTGCATATTCCTGGCTCTGACTGAAACTGCTATACTTCTTATGCCCCTGTCCCACTTAGGAAACCTGAACGGAAACCTCTGGAGACTTTGCGCCCCACCCAAGGTTTCCATGCAGTTCCCTGTCGATTATTTCAAAAAATTCAAAACCGGTCACAACTAAAAATATGTTGCCGTTGTAAAAATCGGTAATTTTTTAGTCGAAGCCGGTTGCGATGCTAGTTGAAGGTGGTTGCAGGTAGTGGAAGGTAAGACCTTTTTTTCATCCAGTTTTATTCCTCCTGGGAGGTCTTAACTTCCACTGCCTGCAACCTCCGGCAACCACCTTCAACTAGCATCGCAGCCGGCTTCGACTCAAAAATTACCGATTTTTAAAACGGCAACCTAGTTTTAGTCGCGGCCGGTTTTGAATTTTTTGAAATAATCGACGGAACATAGAAGAAGCGGAAACCACTTTCGACCATTAGGGAGACTGACAAAAACCTCCGTGAACCGCACGGAAACCTTGGGTGAGGCGCCAACTCTTGATAGGTGATCATATAGAGGTTTCCGTTCAGGTTTCCTAAGTGGGACGGGCATTACAGTGTGTAGGAAGGAACTGCAGAATGATTTAAACCTGAGGTAGGCACAAAATGCTGGAATAACTCAGCGGGACAGGCAGCTACTCTGGAGAAAATGAATGGGTGATGTTTCGCATTGAGACGCTTCTTCAGACTAAGCAGGGAAAGGGAAACGATAGAGATGGTGATGTAGAGAGATATAGAACAAATGAATGAAAGATATACAAAAAAGTTATGATGATAAACATGCCATTGTTAGCCGTTTGCTGGGGGAGAACGAGAACTTGGTGCGACTTGGGTGGGGGGAGGGATGGAGAGAGTGGGATCGCAGGGACTACTTGAAGTTAGAGACATCAATAATCATACCACTGGGTTGTGTTGATTGAAGCACTTCCCATTTCAAGATATACAAGAAGCTCTCAGGACTTGAGGACCTGAGCTTTAGGGAGATGCTGGACAGGTTAGGTTTGTTCCTTGGAGAGCAAAAGGTTGATAGGTGATCATATAGAGGTGTATAAATCATTGGGGGGGGGATGGACAGGTTGAATGCAAATCAGTTTTCAGATCAGCTTGCTACAGAACAAAAATAATGTGATTGCGCTAGGGGGTGTGAGGCGGGGGGGGGGGGGGGGGGGGGGGAAGGGGGGAGTCAGAGAGACAGAGAGATATAACAGGGAAACGGGGAAACTGAGTTCTTCTCAAATCTGCAGTGCCTTGTACCTCCTAGTCTTGCACAGAACAGATCGTGAATTAATCATGTATTTGTTGGACAAGCACTGACAGTGCACATTGGTTTGATTTAAAGAAATAACGTGTTGAAAGATAATTAAGTAACTCTTAATCTGTGAGATAAAATAGAAAGCAAGCTTTGATCAGCATCATAATACAGGGATATTCTAACCATCTACCAGATAAAGTTGTTCCATACACTGTGATAATGTCGTGTAGTAGCACCGTATTTTACAATAAATAGAAGCTTAATTTTTTTCACAATCACATCAGTTATTATTCATTAATTTTGGCTGAGCTCCTAAACCACTGAAATCTAAATCATTCATACCACTAAAAATTCTCACCAATATTGTACATAATTGGTGTAGGAGCAGAAGTCAATGCATTGTTAATGTTTAAAGTATCCTTTTAGCTGCCTTATCTTTTCATAGCAAGTTCAACTTTGACCCTAGACCAAGCACCTTTTTAATTATAGGATAAGTTCATCAATACATAGTAAACCTATTGGCAATAGGAGAGATTAGATTTCTTAAGTTCTAAGAGTGGAGATGTTAAAAATATTTTAAAATGCTAATATGTCTTTTTTAATCATTTCCTTTTTCCATTTTCTCCCTCATTGGCTTATTTCTTTCCATTCCTAACATGATAGGAACATTCACCCTTCAAATTTCACTTTCTTAGATGAAGATTGTTAACCTCACGAATCTTTGATCAATTTGATGCTTGTGATATTGTGGTGGTTGTGCTTCTCACCCAAATCCCTGATTACACCACCACAAGGGGTGACCTTATAGAGGTGTTTAAATTCATGTGGGGAATTGATAGGGTGAATGCAGTGTCCCTACACTCCTAGATCCCTCCGTTCTACAACACTGCCATACCATGGCAAAATGGTGCTTGAAAGCACGTGGAATGTTTTATCGGTGATTAGTAGACCAATGAGCCAGCAGTTTGGAGGGTTGGATTTATTTCTTTTAGTGTCTCCCCTTTCTCCCCGCCATAAAACTAATGTTACCTTTAACATTTGACACTTCTGATGAAATAAGATGAAATATTAATAGTATCTCTCATCCCAGATCCTGTCCACGTGGTGAAGTATGAAAAGCATCTTTTGATTTATTTTAATCTTTTATTAATTTAATTTAATTTCCCAATCTGCAGTGATGGGACTTGAACTCAGCCTCCAGGTTAAGGGGCTGCCCCACTTGGGCGACCTAATTGGCAAGTTTAGAAGAGTTTGAAAAAATGTCATGTTGAAGACCTTCTTCGACTATGAAGAAGACCTCCTTCGACATCCTTCGACTAGCTTCGACTAGCTATGACTAACTTCGGGAAAATTGGACACCGGAGAGTGGAAGACAACCTCCTTCGACCTCCCTTCGACTATGATGAAGACTATCTACGACTACCTTCAATTACCTTTGATTACCCTCGATTACCTACGACTAACATGCCGACCTACTATGACTTACTACGACTAAAGTTACGAGTAAAAAAAGTATTGATTTTTTTTCCCATGGCGACCTCTTTTTACTCGCGGGCATTTTTCAACATGTTGAAAAATACGCCGCGACATAGCTGAGGCCTCAAATACACGGGGACTACTCTCGTGCATGAAGGAGAGTTACAAAGACCTCCTAGGAACCATGCTGCGACTATGAGTCGAGGGCAAACTCGCCAGAACTTTATTTGTATAGATTTCTTCCAGTTAGTAATATATATAACCACTATACAACATACATTGCCTGCAAGCACAGGATTTTCCAGTGCTGGATGTGTGGAGTTTGCACATTCTCACTGTGAATGTCTCACTGTCTCTGGGCACTCTGGTTTGCTTCCACATCACAAAGGCACATTGGCTGGGATGTTAATTGGCCGCTGTAAATTGCACCTAGTCTATCGGCTAATGGTTGAATCTGTGGGAAGTTGATGAATGTGCGGGAAGAATAAAACGTGGGATTAATGTGGGATTAGTGTAAATGGGTGGCTGATTGTTAGTGCAAATTCAGTGGCCTGAAGAGCCTGTTTCCCTGCTGTATGACTATGACTATGATTCTCTGAAATCATGGCCCATTCCATAAATGATACATTTAATAAAACTTTAGAAATAGAGTTGTGGTGATTTAACTAAGTCTTTTGCGGCTGGGTAACAAAATTTAAGGTGGTTCTTTCAGCAAAATGACTGCAAGGCCACGCACAAACTAAAGGAAGAGCAAGAGTTTTTGTAACTGTCTTATTTATCAATTGTTTGTGCTACAGTATTTGTTATGTTGAAAAACTGTCTCCCATTTGCTTCAATAGAGTCACTTGCACAATGTAAATTATTTTTTGCAATATCACATATACAGTTTGATTAGTAGATTTCTGGACCAGCATCATTCACTGCAATAATTTTTTTATGTAATTTTCTTTAAACCAAGGTGTCTTTATTTTTTCAAAAAATGCCAGCAATGTGCAGCAACTGAACCAAAGAGCTTTTCACACCTTTTTTTGCAGGGCATCTAGAAAAGGAAATACTTAGATACCAATTAATGCACGTTCCATGGTAATGTTTACCACGACATCTGAACACAATTATTTTGCTTTCCATTTGTCTAGCTTAAATTTAACTTCAACCTTCCTATGTGTTGTCAGAGCTGAACCCAAACATTGCATTTGGAAATACTCTGCAGACTTGAGGTGAGCTGTTTGCCAGAGTATTCAGTCTATGTTACTCTTGTTGGCAAAGAGTCATACAGCACAGAATCGGCCACTTCTGCCCAACTCTTCCATGGCAACCAAGATCTCAATTTACCCAGATTTGGCTCATATCCCTCTAAACGGTTCCTATTCATATTCATGTCCAAGTATCTTAAATGTTGTTATTGTACCTGGCTCAACTACCTTCATTGGCAGCTCGTTCCATATACCCACCATCCACTGAATGAAAATGTGGACCCTCAAGTCCCTATTAAATCTTGCCTCTCTCACCTTAAACCTATGTCCTGTTGTCATGTTTGGCAATTTATTTGTCCTAGTCAAAATTCCAACCTGTGATGATATGGAAGATAGACACAAAATGCTGGAGTAACTCAGTGGGTCAGGCAGCATCTCTGGAGAAAAGGAATAAATTATGTTTTAGGTCGAGACCCTATATCAGACTGAGAGGCAGGGAGAGGAAAAGTAGATGCATGACGTGAAAGATATCGATAATGTAGGATTTCTCATGAAAGCATCACTGAATGTATTAGCAGGCACTTGGGTATTTTCTGCCCCTGTCAACCTTACCCCTTGTTTATGTGGCATAATGTATTTGTTTGTTCAAGACTATATGTATTAGAATACTGTATAAATGTTTCATCGTACCTTAATTGGTACATGTGAGAATAATTTGACCTTTGAACCTTTGAATTGCTTTTTAAGCATCTAAAAGGATCAGAAACCATTTAAACCCTATAAAAACATTTGCCATGATTGAGGGAGAGAGGAGAAAAAAGTGACGGTGTTTATTTGAGGTTATTATTTTTTAGACCAGTCACGCTATCCCCAGGAAACGTCGGCACAATGCAGATTGTGTGCGTGCAACAGTCTCTGTGAATCGTCATAATGGCAAAAGTTACCTTTGTAATATCATGCTAATGTAGACTTGAATACTTATTCATCAAATCATGACTTTTCAAACGCTTAAAGCTGCTGAAAATATTTACCCACAATTTTATTTACGTCACATTTATGAGATTGGAGCTTCTGTAATTCCCAGAGATGGTAGCTGATGCAGTGTTAAGAATCCCTGGGGATGTTCAGTTTTTGAAACAGCAGATTAGAGTAGCACATTGAAATCAGTAGAAACAAACACACAACTAATGTCACTTGTCTGCCCAGCTGCCAGCACATCAGTATCATTCCAAAGTCCTCTAATATCTTCCTCAATATCTTAAACATGCTGCTATTATTAAAGTCTAAATCATTTCTATATACACCAGCAATGACTATCCCCAAGTCCCAAAGGGCCAATGATAATAGTTTTCCAATAACAAAATCATTGTTCACTATTGTTCTTGGCGTCCTGGCACTAAATTAATCATCATTTTCACATCGATTTTTATTTTTCTGTCATGAGAGACTTCATGGTTTGTTTTGTTAAATTTCAAGTAGAGTAGAGCAAATATATTGTTGTTGTTCATTCTTGTTACCTCCTCAAATTTTTCATTCAGGGAAATTAAACATGATGATTCATAAGAAGTGAATGTTGACTATCCCCGACTAAAACTTGCTTCTTAAGATATAACTTATTTTATCTTTGACAAAAAGATATTGTCAAAGATAGACACAAATTGCTGGAGTAACTCAGAGGGTCAGGCAGCATCTGTGGACAAAATGGATGGGCAACGTTTAAGGTTGGGAGTTGTTAAAGAAGGAACTGCAGATGCTGGAGAATTGAGGGTACACAAAAGGCTGGAGAAACTCAGCGGGTGCAGCAGCATCTAAGGAGCGAAGGAGATAGGCGACGTTTCGGGTTGAGACCTTTCTTGAAGAAAATTCGCCATCTGAAAAGTCACCCATCCTTTATCTCCAAAGATGTTGCCTGACCTGCTGTGTTACTCCAGCATTTTGTGTCCATCTTCAGTGTAAATCTGCATCTGCAGATCTTTGTTTCCACTGTTTCATCGTCATTGTTCTGGTCAACTCGCACTACATCTTCACTGAGCACTAGCTGAAAGGAAAATGGAAAAATATGGTCAGAACCTCAGCCATTTCCTCCCATGATTTTCTCTGATGTCACTACAGCCCCTCACCACATTGTATAAATTCTCTCGCGTTTTGCATTCACTCATTAGAAGCAACTCACACCAAAGGGGAAGTAACAGCGTTGATAGCAAAATGTTTCGCAAAGCATCTCTCACGGTCTTCTCAGTATTTGTTCTGTGCTTTGTACTTACAGAGGGTAAGATCTTTTTTTCATTGTTCTAATGTTTAACATCCTGCATTTAACCCAAACTATGCTATCACGTCGAGTATTATACAGATGCTGTTTAACTAATATCAATTATTACATTATTGTTGGAAGATTGACATATTATTCTTTCCTGTTGCAGCTCTAAGTCGCCTGACTCCACTAAAGCGTTGCAGATGTACTAACACAATAGACAGGTTGCAACCAACCATGAAAATCAACAATATCAAAATTTTCTTCAAGCAACCATACTGTCAAAAAAATGAAATCATGTAAGTTAAAATCTTTCTATTACATCTTAATATTTCTGTTCATAGATTAAGGTGAAGTTAGCTTTGATTTTAATTGTATTTAATTTCCTCAGTGTCAACTTGGTAGATGGGACAAGAGTTTGCTTGAATCCTGACGCAGCAAGAGGGCAAAAATTGATTGCTTCTATGAGAAGGTAACTATGCACCTAGTTAAACACTTGAAGAGTAGCATTGCTATGCAAAAGTTTTGTACAAAATGGGGACCCTTAGATCGGTTATGTCAGAACCATCGAGGTGAAATAAGCTAAACCAACACAGAAGATTATGTGTAAGAAGGAACTGCAGATGCTGGTTTAAACCGAAGATAGAAACAAAAAGTTAGATTAACTCAGCGGGACAGGCAGCATCTCTGGAGAGAAGGAATGGGTGACGTTTTGGATTTGGACCCTTCCTCAGACTGAAGCTTTTTGTGTCCCTCTACAGAAGAACGTGTAATTTTTAACGTGATTTATTTCCAGAACCAATTATAGAATCATGGAATTGTACAGCACAGAAACATGCCCTTTCAGCCCAGCGCATGCTAACTTTAATACCTATCTACTCTAATCCATTTTGCCTGCATTAGACCCGTACTCCTCTCTGCATCACTTATCTATGAACTGTCCATCCTAGCATTCCTATAACATGTTCATGTTTTCCACAGTCATTTCCATCTGTTCATCATTCACTTAAGTTAGGCCACGTTGATAAAAAATTGTTTGCTTATGCTCATTAGACATTTACCAAAAATGTATCAAGAAATAAAGATTTAGAGGGGTTTTACTCAGAGAGCGATGAGCATCTGGAATACACTCTAGGGGTGGCACAGTGGTGCATTAGTCTTGTGGCCTCTTTAAATTCCCCTCTAATTCCCCTTTAGCGAGCGGATGAGAACGTGGGAAAACAAAAAAAAATGGTGTGGACGTGTGATTGATGGTCGGCACGGATCCAGTGGGTTAAAGAACCTGTTTCCACGGCATATCTCTAAACTAGAAACATAGAAACATAGAAATTAGGTGCAGGAGTAGGCCATTCAGCCCTTCGAGCCTGCACCGCCATTCAATATGATCATGGCTGATCATCCAACTCAGTATCCCGTACCTGCCTTCTCTCCATACCCTCTGATCCCCTTAGCCACAAGGGCCACATCCAACTCACTCTTAAATATAGCCAATGAACTGGCCTCAACTACCCTCTGTGGCAGAGAGTTCCAGAGACTCACCACTCTCTGTGTGAAAACTAAACACAGCCAGAAGGAGTGGTGGAAGCAGTCACTGATAGCATTTAAGAAGAATACTTGAATGGCCTGGGCTATGGCCAAAGGCTGGATAATGGGATTAATATGGTTAGGTACCAACTCGTTGGAATGGATGTAGTGGGCCGAATGGCCAGTTTCCATGTTGAATGGCTTTGGCTAAGTTGTGAAATGGTTCAGAACCAGTTCATCAAGCCTATTTCGATGGGTTTTAAATTGAGTAACTCACAGATTGGAATTTAATTTGTAAAATTTGCTTGTCTCTATCCTTTCAGCAGAACTAATAATACAAAAAGTAAATGACGCTAAAATGCTTTACCGCTTCTCAGAACAAGGATTGATACAAATGTGTTATTTTGCAGGAAAATGAAACCTTAAGCAAACAGGTGAACTAAACAATGGACTGTCCTGCTGTCTGAACAGGACTATGTTTCGCAGAACTGCAAAATACAGCATTTGATCTTTGGTGAAACAAAGCTTTAATATCTGCTTTCAATTATTCTTTATATATTTTGTACAGTGACATGCCTGTAACAGGAATAAATACTGTCAGCATAGTATTCTTTACGTGCAAATGTAATAAGGATTATCTGGATATTAAACCAGTCATAAGTCCCAATGTTTGATTTATTTTAATTTATCATTTTGGTTTCATAATTAAATCAACACTGATTCTAATGCAAATAAGCTATTTTTGATCATGAGATACAATAAAATTACATTCCTGTTATAAGGTTAATCAACAAAAATTTTCAGTTTACTGTTGATTTTCTATCAATTTGATTTTTTTCTGCTTTTATATTTCAATGTCCATGAAAACCAGTAATACTTTTATATTACGCCACTTATACTTGGAATTTATGTAAGCTTATGACATGCAATTTTTAAAATTGTTGTAATGTTTATTTGTATTAAAAGCTGCAATTAGAATATTGCTAATTGTTTATGTTGCCTTCTTTTATTAAGTGCACAACCAGCCAAAGATAACAAGTGCAGGATTCATTAAGGTTATTTTCAATTAAAATAGAATGATATGACTATATACCCTAGTTCTATTTAGAACATGGAGGAGGGGTGATCTTCTAGAGGTGTATAACATCATGAGAGGAATAGATCGGGTAAGACGCACAGAGTCTCTTGCCCAGAGAAGGGGAATCAAGAACCAGAGGGCATAGGTTTAAGGTGAGACGGGGGGGAAAGATTTTAAGGAATCTGAGGGGTAACTTTTTCACACAAAGTAGTGGGTGTGTGGAACGAGCTGCCAAAGGAGGGAGTTCAGGCAGTGACTATCGCAATGCTTTAGAAGCAATTAGACAGGTACATGGATAGGATAGGTTTAAAGGGATATCGGCCAAATGCAGGCAAGTGGGACTAGTGTACATGGGACATGTTGGTCGGTGTGGGCAAGTTGGGCTGAAGGGCCTGTTTCCACATTGTATGACTATGATTCTACAATTCCATGGAGAGAGAAGGAACCGCAGATGCTGGAATCTTGAGCAAAACATAGTTTTGGAGGATTACAAGCCAAAATATCATTTGTCCGTTCACTTCACAGACACTGCCTGACCTGCCGGGTTTTTCCAGCACTTTGTGTTTTGCTCTTTTCAGAACATAATGGGCTTCATTTGAACCAGCACAACAAGTAAATAGATTAAAGGGGGGATTTTGCAGATTTCTGATGGAAAGGTCTGGTAGATTTTATTTCCTAAATTCAATTGTAAAGGGCCTGTTCCACTTTCACGACCTAATTCACAACCTTTTTTTACTCGTGGACATTTTTCATCATGCTAGGAAAAATGCCCTGACCTACTTGATGCCACGAGTACCTACGACCAAGAGCGGAACTCGCTATCAAAACATGGAGGGGACGGGGGACACAATTTTTTGGCGGCTGCGCGCGCATGAGCACACTCACACACACCCATGCGCGAGGCTTTGGAGGCTAAATCCAGTGCTAAACAAAGATATTAAAGGAGCCTGATTGGACTGACGGGACACCAGCGCAGCTTCTCCGCGCTGCCCAAATTTCCCGCAAACCCGGGCGGGTTAACCAGGCAGAGTGAGCTGGGTTTAGCGCTGCTTCTCTGCACTGGCTGTGGGCCTGAGGGTACAGCTTGCGTTTGACTGCCGGCGGGGGGGGGGGGGGGGGGCAGTCGGGTGGGGACGGGACAGCGCCGGAGAGCCGGCCGGGATCGATCCTGGCTGCGGATGAGGTGCAGGTCATCTCAAAACATGGGGGGGGGGGGGGGGGAACGAGTCCCCTCTGGCACCCCCTGCCTACGACTAACATCACGGCCTGCTATGACCTACCTACCACCTCGCGACGACAATGCTTGCGAGTATGAGTCAAGGGCAAACTCGGCAGAGGTCATGAATTAGGTCGTGAAAGTGGGACGGCCCTTTACAATTGAGTTTTAAGAAAAAAAATCTACTACGGGACAGCAAACAAATTGCCAATAAAACATTGTTTTTAGCGATGGCAAACAAATGAGTCAATAAGAGGTTCTAAACAGAATTCAGCGGTAATAGCTGATTGTGATCAGTATCGCAGCCTCACTAAAAAGGCTAATTTTATAAATGGGAACACTATAAAGTATTTCTGAATTGATCTAAGCTGCATTCAAAGAATATCATAAGAATTCATGTGAATCGGACCAATTAACGCAAATGCAAAAATAAAGGCTAACTTTCCAGTGCCTCCGGAGGGAGAGTTTCACTACTGGAAATAACATTTTCCTAGCAAAGCATTAAATTGAGGCCTTTTGGCACCTAAAATGGAGTACAAGATCATGTGGCACTATTTCATAGAGGGGTGGCAGTTATACCTGGTGTTCTGTCCAATATCTATCCCTCAATCAAGATCATCAAATCATCTGTTCATTATCACCCTGCTGTTTGTGAAGCTTGCTCTGTGCAAATGTTCTTAACCAAAAATAAATGTAATCAATTATTAGAAGAATAATATGAACAATACAAAACACCACCATAGTACAGAGTAAATCAGATATTCTTAAATGTACTGAGTACTAAACATTTATGTTACAATCCTTGTCAAGGATACATTCAAACTCCCGCGGTGCCCAGAGGTTCTGGAAATCCCTCAGGATGCTCCTGGACAGCGCGTAGACCCTTTCTAAAACCACCCGGGCGCAGATGTATACCTGGAAAAGGTACAGGCAGCCAGCTTGGCCAGGACTAGGAGCAACCCAACCAGGACATCTTCAGCTGCACCCTTTCCCCTGGGTGTCCAAAGATGAGGATGGTGGGTGTGAAGTGCATCCAGAAGGCAAGGAACAGTCCCCTGTAGATAATGGAACAGGGGCTGCAACCTCACATGCTCCTTGTAGATGTGGACCACAGACTCATCCAACCCGCAGAAGTGGCAGGCGACTGGGGTGTCTGTGAACTGGGATACAATCGGGTTGCAGGGGACTCCTCAGTACCCTCCACCCCAGGTCTCCGATGTAGAGAGGGAGAATCCCTGCGTGGTGTGGGATAAGGGCCGGCACACAGGGTCAGGGAGATGAAGGGTGTCAGGTTGAAACGGCTCAGGTTGTGTGGGACCTGCTCGTTGGTGGGTCTGAAGGCACTTCTGGGGCATCAGTTGATGGCAACCAAGTTCCAGACTCTAAGAAGCTGGGCATCCTCTGCAGGACAGCACGGCTGTCGTCCACCACTGGTATCCGCGTACCTCCTTGAAGGCAGCGGCCTTCGCTCTGTGCAAATGGCAGCTGCAATTCCCACATTACGTTTGACTGCACTTCAAAGGACTTGCTTTTTCATTGAAACTTTGGCTTGTTCTAAAAGAATATGAACAATAGTGGACAAAAGATGGCCTTTACTTTTTTCTAGATTTACCTTTGGCTGATGGCAATCAAATAAAAAATGATTTATTACAGTTTGTATCATTCAAAGTTTATATTTATGGCTTTAAACTAATAATTATAGAAATGCGTTTTTATCCTTATGAGATTTCTCATAAATAAAATGGACAATATTTAATTTTACATCTGGAAGTTTAATTATTCAAAGTATATTATCCCATAAATCAAAAGATTACATGCAATATAGTATATTGCTTACTAAAGGATTTTTATGGATGTGTTTTGTATCATCACAAAAATATAACATCTAGAAATATAAACCCGTTTTGAAATTTGCAAACAAATGAGCTGGCACTTCCTGCCCATACGAGGCCACCTGACTGCTGAGCTATGTGACAAATATAAAACTAGTTATTGCAAAACCACCAACATTAACTGAACGCCAATGGCAACAGAACATTGTCTAATATATCACCGGGACGGGTAATGGTAGAAGGGAAGACAGCAACCTCGCCCACAAAGTAGCCAGAACAAAGAAGTGCCTAAACCACATCGTAATTGCCTGGTAAACCTATTAAAAACTTTGAGGACTAGAAATTCAACCCAACGCCAAGAACTGCAAGTAACCCTCAACATGCTATAGAGCACCATTAGCTTGTTCTACTCTGTCTGATATACATTCCATTAACTTAAATGGAATGCATTCCAGGGTCAAAGTGGAACACTCATCATGACCTTCGATAGTCAATAATTCTGGAAATTCAATTAACCAATTTATAACATTTTTAAAGTCTGACTTACTGAATATTTCTACATTTTATTTCTTTATTTTATACCAAACTATTAAATAAATAAAACTATTTATCTGCACTAATCCCATTTTATTCTCTCCACATCCCACCACTCCACCACCAGGCAATTTACAGAGGTCGATTAACAGCACATCTTTGAGATGTGGGAGGAAACCAGAACATTTACAGAGCACACACATGGTCATAGTCTGACGGTGCAAACTCCACACAACCAGAACCTAAGATTAAGATTGAAGTTGGCCACTGGAGCTGTGAAGCCCCTACTCTAGGAGCTGCACCACTGCACTTGTCTAGTTAAAATGCGCCTCCACCACCTCTGAGGAGAGTAAAGAAGTTCCCCTCACGTTACCCCTAAACTTCTGTCCCTTACACATGAGAATCTGTGGCTTATCCACAACTCTGTCTACATCATTTTAAAAAGACCTCCATCAAGTCACCCCTTAACCTGCAAGAATAAAGACCTAACTTGGTAAAAAACATTCTAATCATTGGTCTTACCAATGCCTCAATATTTAATTCACTGTTGGATTCCACCTTCAGGGAACTTGCACAGTTATTCCTAGATCCTCTGTTCCAAATTAAACAGACGTCCTATTTGTCCTGCCAAGATGTAGCACTTCACACTTATCAGCATTAAACTCCATCTGCCATTTTCAGCCCGAGAAATCTCTCTGGATGAGGTATCATCTGGGACAAACAACAGGCAATGGGCACCCCACTGGTTCACCGGCTTCCAACCTGACCAGCCATCCACCATTACTCTCTGACATCTTTCAGCCACTGTTGAATTCAAACACCCCAAGATGGAACCAACCTATCATTACTGAAATCCATATAGTACTGCTTTATGTATTCAAAAAAATTCAAGAAGGTTTGTCAAACATTAGGCACAAATCCATGTTGGACTGTTCCTGATCCCAAACTAATAGGGCTACTTTGACCCTTTTTAAACAATGGAACAACATGCGCAACGCCACACTATTCCCGTTTCTAATGACATTCTGAAACGCACTGTACACAGAGAATCATGTGCCCCAAACAATGAGGAAAAATTTCATGTAAGTCAAGTGGCACTCATATTATAATGTAATTTGGGAGCAAATTTTCCATAGGGATCTGGAATGGATCAGATGACAGGCATTTTCCATAGCTGGGTAATTCCCCAACAGAGGGTGTTGCCAACAGACTTCTGCTCAACAGAGCTACAGCGTCACAATGTCTGAACGGCCCAGTTGACCTCTCCTTGGTACAGGATGCACAACCAGATTTCCCAGGCCTTTGTCCATTGAACCCTTATCAGATGTGTAAGGAGGAACTGCAGATGCTGGTTTAAACCCAAGACAGAAACAAAATGGCTGGGGTAATTCAGCGGGTCAGGCAGCCATCTCTCAAGAAAAGGAATAGGTGACATTTCGGGTCGAAGAAGGGTCTCAACCCAAAATGTCACTTGTTCCTTATCAGATGTACCTGCTCTGTGAACAGCAAGCTCATGGAAACAAATGGGTGAATATTGTTGCTGGGAATAAAGGAAATAAATCTTATCTGCAAACTGAAATCTTACAATTATTAAAAAAAACTATATAAAGAGCAGATGTGGTCTTACTCCTTTACACTTTTTATTTTACATTTCTAACATATTTTCGAAACATAGAAACATAGAAAAATAGGTGCAGGCGTAGGCCATTCGGCCTTTCGAGCCAGCATCACATTCAATATGAACATGGCTGATCATCTAAATAAAATAAGTACCCCGCTCCTGCTTTTTCCCCATATCCCTCAATTCCTTTAGCCCCAAGAGCTAAATCTACCTCTCTCTTGGAAACATCCAGTGAATTGGCCTCCACTGCCTTCTGTGGCAGAGAATTCCACAGATTCACAACTCTCGTGGTGAAGAAGTTTTTCTTCATCTCAGTCCTAAATGGCTCACTCCTTATTCTTAAACTGTGACCCATGGTTCTGGACTCCCTAACATCGGGAACATATTTCCTGCATCTAGCCTGTCCAATCCTTTATGAATTGTATATGTTTCTATAAGATCTCCTCTCATCCTTCTAAATTCCAGAGAGTACAAGCCCAGTGGACCCATTTTTTCATCATATGTCAGTCCCGCCATCCTGGGAAATAACCTGGTGAACCTACGCTGCATGCCCTCAATAGCAATAATGTCCTTCCTCAAATTAGGAGACCAAAATTGCACACAATACTCTGTGCGGTCTCACCAGGGTTCAACTGCAGTAGGACCTCCTTGTTCCTAAATTCAAATCCTCTCGCAATGAAGGCCAACATGCTATTAGCTTTCTCACTGTCTGCTTTACCTGCATGCTTACTTTCAGTGACTGATGTACAAGCACATCCAGGTCTCATTGCACCTCCCCTTTTCCTAATCTGACCATTCAGATAATAATTTGCCCTCCTGTTCTCGCCACCAAAGTGGATGACCTCACATTTATCCACTTTATACTGTATCTGCCATGCATCTGCTCACTCACCAAACCTATACAAGTCATCCTGCATTCTCATAACATCCCCCTTGCAGTTCACACTGCCATCCAGCTTTGTGTCATCCACAAACTTGGAGATATCACATTTAATTCCCTCATCTAAATCGTTAATATATATATATTGTAAATAAATGGGTCCCAGCACCGAGCCTTGAGGCACCCCGCTAATCACTGCCTGCCATTCTGAAAAGGACCCGTTAATTCCTACTATTTGCTTCCTGTCTGCCAACCAGTTCTCCATCCATGTCAATACCCTACCTCCAATACCATGTGCTCTAATTTTGCACACTAATTTCTTGTGTGGGACAATGTCAAAGGCTTTTTGAAAGTCCAGATACACCACATCCACTGGTTCTCCCTTATCCATTCTACTTGTTACATCCTCAAAAAAATCCAGAAAATTAGTTAAGCATGATTTCCCCTTCATAAATCCATTCTGACTTTGACCGATCCTGTCACTGCTTTCCAAATGCACTTCTATAACATCTTAACAATCGACTCAAGCATCTTCCCCACTTCCGATGTACGATGTACGGCGAACTGATCGATAATTCCTTTCTTAAAAAGTGGGCTTACATTGGATCAGTTCCTGTGGACTGTAGGGTGGTCAGAGTCGAGAGAACATTGGAAAATGATCACCAATGCATCCACGATTTCTAATGCCATCTCCTTGAGTACTCTGGGATGCTTACGTTCCTGCCTTGGGATTTATCTGCCTTCCATCCCAACAGTTTACCTAACACCATTTCCAGACTAATGTGGATTCCCTTTAGTTCCTCCCTCCCACAAGATCCTAAGTTCCCTAGTATTTCTGGGAGATTGTTTGTGTCTTCCTTAGTGAGACAAAGTACTTGTTTAACTGTTCTGCCATTTCTTGTTTCTCATTATAAATTCACATGTCTCTGATTATAAGGGACCTACATTTGTCTTCATTAATCTTTTCCTTTTTACATATCTAAAGAAGCTTTTAGAGTCAAGTAGGAAGTAAGTTTTATTTTTTCGCCAGACAGGGATGAACTATTTTTGGAGTTCATCCCTGCGGTCTTTATATCTTTGCCATTGCATCTCCACCATCAACCCTTTAAGTATAATTTGGCAGTCTATCCTAGCCAATTCATGCCTTCAAAGTCTCCTTTCTTTAAATTCAGGACCCTAGTCTCTGAATTAACTGTGTCACTCACCATCCTCATGCAGAATTCTACCATATTAAGGTCACTGTTGCCCAATAGGCTTTGCACACTTTTGTAACATCCAGAGAGACATTTCAGAAAACCAAAACAACCTATTTAAATAGCAGGTTTGACACATACAGTACATGCAATCTGTGGCAGGGCCTTATCACTGTCAACTAATCTGTGGAGTATGTTGGGAAGGCAGATGGTACGTTAGCCTTTAAAGCAAATGTGTTGGATTACAATAGTAAGGCTCAGTGAGATTGTATTAGAATGTCAGCAGTACCATATTACGAATAATGTATGCAGCCTCTGCGTACATTATTCGTAATGAGGTACTCTGCGTCTCAGTGGAATCGGGATTCGTAAAGTTGATTTCTGCAATGAGGATACAGGATGAGGCCGAGTAAGTTTAGCCTGAATTTACTGGGAATTTAGGAGAGGTGAACATTTTGAGACACACAAAATTCCTAAAGGGATTGACAAGAATACAAGGCTGTTTCTTTGGGCTAGAGAGTACAGAAATAAGGATAAATGGAGTCACAGTCATCCAACGCAGAAACAGGCCCTTCTGCCAACTCATCCATGCTGACCAAGATACCCCTTCTAAGCTAGTCCCATTTGCCTGCATATCTCCTTATTCCAGCGTTGACTGAGTATTATGTGTATACTAGACTAAGTGGGACCTGTTGGGTCCCAGTCACACGGGAGGCCTGGTCCCCCCAAACGCAACCCATTCCCCAACGCAATATTCCACCACTCACCTGTTCCTCCAACGCAACTCATTCCCCCAAAGCAACGTTCCACCACTCTGGCGAGGGGGGGTGCGGGGGAAGGGGGGGGTCCGGGGGAAGGTGTGGGGGGGAGGGGGTGGTGTGGGGGGGGAGGGGGCGGTGTGGGGGGAGGGAGTGGTGTGGGGGAGGGGTGGTGTAGGGTAGGGGGTGGTGTAGGGTAGGTGGTGGTGGGGAGAGGGTGGTGTTGGGGAGAGGATGGTGTGGGGGAGGGGCGGTGTAGGGGGAAGGTGGTATGGGGGAGGGTGTGTGTGTGTGTGTGTGTGTGTGTGGGGGGGGTAGGGGAGGGGGGAGGGTATGTGGGAGGGTGGTGTGTGGCCTCAGCTGCTCCGGCCGCACTCACCAGCTGCAGGTCCCGGCTCCGGACTCAATCATCGGCTCCAAGACCCAGCGCCTGTCGCACTCAGTGGCTCCCAGCCCCAGCTGTACACAGCAGCCCCCGCCCGTGAACATGTGTGTGTGTGCGAAGGGTGTGGTGGTGGTCACAGTAGACGCAATTCACCCCGCACCTTCAGCTGTCGGCCTCATGGTTTACCTTCATGGTGCATGACAGGCGAGAAGACCAATCTGCTGATCTCACTAATTTTTAAACATTCATAACTTTTTTATTATATCGCCCATTGGAAAAAACATTGGGGTGGTTGGAGGGGAGGAGGACGGTGAGATGGCAAAAAAAATCACAGCGATATAGGGAAGCGTTTTTTCTAAAATGTATTTACAATGTAGACAGGAAGTGGTCAAGATGAGACTTTTAGTAATAGTATAGAAGAAGATAGATAGAAGAAGATATCTGTTGTGGTGCCGCAAGTAAGAAGTTCACTGTTCCATTTTGGGACATGACAATAAAACACTCTTGACTCTTGAACTCCTCGTATCCGTTTACCTGTCCAAGTGTCTTTGAAATGTTGTTTAAATGCTTGCATCAACTATGTCCTCTTGCAGCTTGTTCCAAATATCCACCACTCTGAGTAAAAAAAGATACCCCTCAGGTTTGTATTAAATCTTGCCTCTCTCTCACCTTAAACCTATATCCTCTGGTTTTTAATTTCCCTCCCTTGATAGAAGAATGTGCATTCTCCCTTTCTATTCCCCTCATGATTTTATACACGTCAATAAGTGCTCGAGCGCTATTTGGAATTGAGATAAGTGAAAATTTAATTGTGTGATGGGCTGTAGCGGGTTCTTCAGAGGTTTCATTGCACATATTTCATGACTGAGATTGAAAGATTTTTGAACACCAAGGGAATACAACAGTTCGGAGGTGGATGGGAAGGGGACCCGAGATATAGGATCTATCATGATTGCAACGTATAGAGAAGCATTCTTAAGAGGCTATGTAGCTTGCTCCTTATGTTCGTATCGCAGGTCCTAACCTGAGAAATGTACGTGTTAGAAAAGCCGATTGCCCAGTAATATATTAAAATATAATCATAGGACTAATATAAACATATATTAGTATGAAAACCCACGCAGGTCCCGGGGAGAATGTACAAACTCCATACAGACAGCATCCGTAGTCAAGATGGAACCCAGGTCACTGGCACTGCACCACTGGGCAGGCATCTTTTTTTACTCAGAGTGGTGAGAGTATGGAAAGAGCTATCAGCGAACATAGTTAAGGAAAGTACTTTAACAGCATTTCAGCATTTAATGTTCTTATTTTTTAATTTTATATATTATAATTTATATAACCGAAAATCACTTTTACTACCATTTATATAATCAATAAAAAGGATGTTTAATTGTATTGAGTATGGTGTTTAACTCCATGAGTCTGTGCAGCAGATCACCATTGCCCCCTGGCTGTCAACATTTACAATTAACCAAGAATTTAATGCTAACCGATTATTAAAAGTTATATACAGCAAATCTTAAAATGTATGGAATGTTCTTTCAATTTAGGGTTATACACTTTTCGGTTAAAGTCCTGCATTTGATGTTTTAGTTCAAAGTTTTGTACAAAACTGCTTTTCAAAGAAAATGAAACTTAAATCAGCAGATATACATTATATTGCTTTGCAATATATTTTCAAAATAATGATAAACTTAAAGCGACATTTGAATAGTTTATAAATCAAATGTATCTATTATGAATATCATATGTATACATTTATAAACTAAGCTCATAACTAATCTGCAAATATTTTTTTGCATTTGTGTCCTCTACATAACAATACATTTGATTCACCAATATTTCTTTCTGATAGAGAAGGGTGCCATTTTGTCTCACTGAGGCTGACAGAGCAATCCAAACCTCTTGTCCTCACCGACACACTCGGGATAATTTAGAGTGAGTAATTAAATTACCAACCCATTCTTTGGAATGTGGGAGGAAACTGGAGCATCTGAAATCTATGTGGTCATAGGGAGAACATGCAAATTTACGTGGAAACAGGAATTGCACTCTGGAACAGATCACAGTTGCAGAGAACGCAGGTTCAAGCCTTCACAAAGTCAGAATTGAGTCTGTGTATTTGGAACTGTGCTGCAGTAGCTCTACTAGATTCATCACAGTGTATTTTATCTCAAATTAATTATGTAATGACTGACAATCTCGACATTTGCACAAAGATCCTGTTTCAACATTGCTAATTTTGATTTTGTGTGCAATGAATAGAAGAAGTTTGGGGGAGTGAATGGCAATGTAGAGAGGAAAGTATATAGGTATAATTAGTGGGGATTGGGATTGCTCTGTGAACTGGTTTACAAATGATTGGCTGAGGCGGCCTCCTATGTTATAAGGAAATGTGAAAAGAAACGTCAACTTTCCTTCACTTCAGTGTCACCTTGTTTTTTTTGGGGTTTTTTTGTTTATTTTATTAGAAGTTAATACAGTACAAAACAATACAGTGGCACCTAATTTTAGGTGCCAACTATGTCATAACTATGTAATACATTCTATGTACAACCTCTAGTTTTATGTGTTTGAAAAGGAAATTAAAAAAAGAAGAAATAGAGAGAAGAAAAAGAGGAAAAATAGATAGTAGAAAATAGAAAAAACGTGAAGTGTGTATATAAGAAAAGAAAAAGTAGTAAGTAGAAAAAGACCCTTAAAAAAGAAAATTTTCAAATCTTTGTTCGGAGATGTAATTCTACCCACGACCTGACCTGAAATCAGTAATCTTTACGGTACTCCTGCATCACATGATTCCAAAAAGTCGATGAAAGGGGACCAACTCCTTAAGAATTGGTCATATTTATCTATTAGGCGGAGTCTCATTTCTTCAAGGTGAGCTATGTCCGTCATATTACTAATCCACATTTTAATAGTTGGTATAGCTGTATTTTTCCAAAATGTAAGTATCAATTTCTTTCCAATTATTAACCCATAATTAAAGAATACTTTTTGGTCTTTGTTTAGCTTTTACTATCTTCTACTATTTTCCAAATATAATCCATTCCGTATTTGGTTCTATTCTTGACTTGAAGAGCTTTGTAAATATATCAAATATATTGCTCCAAAATGTATTCAACTTCATCCTACAAATGAATGTGTTATATTGGCATTTTGAAACAAACATTTATCGCATCTAGGAGAGACATTTGAGTAGAATGTATTCAACCTCGTTTTTGAATAATATAGTCTATGTAATAATTTAAATTGAATTAGATTACATCTTGCATTAATGGAACAAATATATGTGTTCATCAGATACTTTTCCCATCCATCTTCCGGAATCTTTATTATTAGTCTACCTGGGGGCAGCAACACCGGCCGGGTCTCCAGCACAGAGACCGGCCCTGATGCTCAGAAGGGTAGCAAAAAGAGGAGGGCAATTGTAATAGGGGACTCTATAGTTAGGGGGTCGGATGGGCGATTCTGTGGACGCAGTCGGGAGACCCGGATGGTAGTTTGCCTCCCTGGTGCCAGGGTCTCGCATGTGTCGGAACGTGTCCAAAAGATTCTGAAAAGGGAGGGAGAGGAGCCTGATGTTGTGGTACACATAGGTACCAATGACATAGGCAGAAAAAGAGATGAGATCCTGAAGGGAGAATTTAGGGAGTTGGGGGGAAAGTTAAGGAGAAGGACCAAAAGGGTAACGATTTCAGGATTACTGCCTGTGCCGCATGACAGTGAGAATAGGAATGGAATGAGGTGGAGGATAAATGCGTGGCTGAGGGACTGGTGCAGTGGGCAGGGATTCAGGTTTCTTGATCACTGGGACCTCTTTTGGGGAAGGCATGATCTGTACAAAAAGGACGGGTTGCACTTGAACCCAAGGGGGACCAATATTCTGGCAGGGAGATTTGCAAAGGCTACTGGGGAGACTTTAAACTAGAAAGGCTGGGGTGAGGGACTCGGGTAGAGGGGGCTAGGGGACAGGGTGTGGGGCAAGAGGCAGAGAAGGGAAGCACTCGGACCCAAAATGTAGGCGAGAAAGAGGAAAAAGATAATAGACAGAGAATAAGGGATGGTGTTAAAGAAGGAACTGCAGATGCTGGAGAATCGAGGGTACACAAAAAGCTGGAGAAACTCAGCGGGTGCAGCAGCATCTAAGGAGCGAAGGAGATAGGCGACGGTTCGGGTCGAGACCCTTCTTCAGACTGGTCAGGGATCAGGGAAACGAGAGATATAGACGGTGATGTGGAGAGATAAGGAACAATGAATGAAAGATATGCAAAAAAGTATCAATGATAAAGGGAACAAGCCATTGTAAGCTGTTTGTGGTGTGAAAATGAGAAGCTGGTGCGACTGGGGTGGGGGAGGGAGATAGAGATAGAGGGAATGCCAGGGCCCGAGGGCTGAGGGAGAGGTGGGAAGGGGATGAGACAGCAAGGGTTAACAGAATTGAGAAAATTCAATGTTCAAGCCCAAAGGATGCAGACTCCCCAAGCGGAATATGAGGTGCTGTTCCTCCAGCTTGCGGTGTTGCTCACTCTGGCCGTGGAGGAGGCCCAGGACCGAGAGGTCGGATGTGGAATGGGAGGGGGAGTTGAAGTGCTGAGCCACCGGGAGGTCGGGTTGGTTTTTGCGGACCGAGCGGAGGTGTTCAGCGAAACGATCGCCAAGCCTCCGCTTGGTCTCACCAATATAGATCATCTGGCATCTGGAGCAGCGGATGCAGTAGATGAGGTTGGAGGAGGTGCAGGTGAACCTCTGTCGGACCTGGAAGAACTGCTTGGGTCCCTGAAAGGAGTGGAGGGGGGAGGTGAAGGGACAAGTGTTGCATTTCTTGCGGTTGCAAGGGAAAGTGCCCGGGGAAGGGGTAGAGCGGGAGGGGAGGGAAGAATTGACAAGGGAGTTGCGGAGGGAGCGGTCTTTGCGGAAGGCAGACAGGGGGGAAATGGGAAGATGTGGCGGGTGGAGGGGTCACGTTGGAGGTGGCGAAACTGGCGGAGGACTATGTGTTGTATTTGCCGGCTGGTGGGGTGAAAGGTGAGGACCAGGGGGACTCTGCCCTGTTTGCGAGTGGGGAATGGGGAGCGAGGGCAGTGATGCGGGGTATGGAGGAGACCCTGGTGCGAGCCTCATCAATAGTGGGGGAGGGGAATCCCCGTTCTCTGAAGAATGAGGCCATTTGTGATGACCTGGTGTGGAACACCTCATCCTGGGAGCAGATGCGGCATAGACGGAGGAATTGGGAATAGGGGATGGAGTCCTTACAGGAAGCAGGGTGGGAGGAAGAGTAGTCCAGGTAGCTGTGGGAGACAGTTGGTTTGTAGTGGATGTCGGTCAGGAGCGTATCACCTACAATAGAGATGGTGAGGTCAAGGAATGGTAGGGAAATGTCGGAAATGGTCCAAGTGTATTTGAGTGCCGGATGGAAGTTGGTGGTGAAATGAATGAAGTCAGTCAGTTGTGTCTGGGTGCAGGAGGTGACACCAAAGCAGTCGTCAATGTAACGGAGGTAGAGGTCGGGGATGGGGCCCTGGTACGCCGAGAACAAGGATTGTTCGACGTACCCAACAAAGAGGCAAGCGTAGCTGGGGCCCATGCATGTGCCAATAGCTACGCCTTGTGTTTGGAGGAAATGGGAGGAATCAAAAGAGAAGTTATTGAGGGTGAGGACCAACTCTGCTAGGCGGAGGAGGGTGTCAGTGGACGGGTATGGGTAAGGGATGGTGGGTTTCTAAAATGTGTATATTTTAATGCTAGGAGCATTGTAAGAAAGGTGGATGAACTTAGAGCCTGGATTGACACCTGGAAATATGATGTTGTGGCAATCAGTGAAACATGGTTGCAGGAAGGCTGTGATTGGAAACTAAATATTCCAGGATTTCGTTGCTTCAGGTGTGATAGAATTGGAGGGACCAGAGGTGGAGGTGTTGCATTGCTTGTCAGAGAGGATATTACAGCAGTGCTTTGGCAGGATAGATTAGAGGGCTCGTCTAGGGAGGCTATTTGGGTGGAACTGAGAAGTGGGAGCGGTGTAGCAACACTTTTAGGGGTGTATTATAGACCGTCAAATGGGGAGCGAGAATTGGAAGAGCAAATATGTAAGGAGATAGCAGATATTAGTAGTAAGCACAAGGTAGTGATTGTGGGAGATTTCAATTTTCCAAAAATAGACTGGGAAACACATTCTGTAAATGAGCTGGATGGTTTGGAGTTTGTAAAATGTGTGCAGGATAGTTTTTTGCAGCAGTACATAGAGGTATCGACCAGAGAAGGGGCAGTGCTGGACCTCCTGTTAGGAAATGAGGCAGGTCAGGTGACGGAGGTATGCGCTGGTGAGCACTTCGGGACCAGTGATCACAATACCATTAGTTTCAATATAATTATGGAGAGAGTCAGAACTGGACCTAGGGTGGAGATTTTTGATTGGAGAAAGGCTAACTTTGAGGGAATGCGTAAGGATTTAAAAGGAGTGAATTGGGACACTCCGTTATGGGAAGGATGTAGAAGAGAAATGGAGGACATTTAAAGGGGAAATTGTAAGAGTACAGAATCCTTATGTCCCTGTTAGGGTGAAAGGAAATAGTAAAAATTGGAAAGAGCCATGGTTTTCAAGGGAAATTGGACACTTGTTTCGAAAAAAGAGAGAGATCTACAATAATTATAGGAGGCATGGAGTAAATGAGGTGCTAGAGGAGTATAAAGAATGTAAAATGAATCTTAAGAAAGAAATTAAGAAGGCTAAAAGAAAGGTGAAAGTAAATCCAAAGGGTTTCTACAGCTATATTAATAGCAAAAGGATAACGAGGGATAACATTGGACCATTAGAGAGACAGAATGGACAGCTATCTGCAGAGCCAAAAGAGATGGGGGAGATATTGAACAATTTCTTTTCTTCGGTATTCAAGGATATTAAACTATGTGAGGTAAGGGAAAAAAGTAGAGTAGCTATGGAAACTATGAGATTCAAAGAGGAGGAAGTACTGACACTTTTGAAAAATATAAAATTGGATAAGTCTCCAGGTCCTGACAGGATATTCCCTAGGACATTGAGGGAAGTTAGTGTAGAAATAGCAGGAGCTATGACGGAAATATTTCAAATGTCGTTAGAAACGGGAATAGTGCCGGAGGATTGGCGTACTGCGCATGTTGTTCCATTGTTTAAAAAGGGTTCAAAGAATAAACCTAGCAATTATAGACCTGTTAGTTTGACGTCAGTGGTGGGTAAATTAATGGAAAGGATACTTAGAGATAATATATATAAGCATCTGGATAAACAGGGTCTGATCAGGAACAGTCAACATGGATTTGTGCCTGGAAGGTCATGTTTGACAAACCTTCTTGAATTTTTTGAAGCGGTTACTAGGGAAATTGATGCTGTCTATATGGATTTCAGTAAGGCCTTTGACAAGGTTCCCCATGGAAGGTTGGTTAAGAAGGTTCAATCTTTGGGTGTTAATGGCGGAGTAGCAAGATGGATTCAACAGTGGCTGAATGGGAGATGTCAGAGAGTAATGGTGGATGGCTGTTTGTCAGGTTGGAAGCCGGTGACCAGTGGGGTGCCTCAGGGATCTGTGTTGGGTCCACTGTTGTTTGTCATGTACATCAATGATCTGGATGATGGGGTGGAAAATTGGATAAGTAAGTATGCAGATGATATGCAGGATGCGGATGATATAAGTAAGTATGCAGATAGGTGGTGTTGTGGATAATGAAGTAGATTTTCAAAGTCTACAGAGAGATTTGGGCCATATGGAAAAGTGGGCTGAAAGATGGCAGATGGAGTTTAATGCTGATAAGTGTGAAGTGCTACATCTTGGCAGGCCAAATCAAAATAGGACGTACATGGTAAATGGTAGGGAATTGAGGAATGCTGTGGAACAGAGAGATCTAGGAATAACTGTGCATAGTTCCCTGAAGGTGGAATCACATGTAGATGGGGTGGTAAAGAATGCCTTTGGTGTGCTGGCCTTTATAAATCAGAGCATTGAATATAGGAGTAGGGAAGTAATGTTAAAATTGTACAAGGCATTGGTAAGACCAATTTTGGAGTATAGTGTACAATTTTGGTCGCCTAATTATAGGAAGGATGTCAACAAAATAGAGAGAGTACAGAGGAGATTTACTAGAATGTTGCCTGGGTTCCAGCAGCTATGTTACAGAGAAAGGTTGAACAAGTTAGGTCTTTATTCTTTGGAGCGCAGAAGGTTAAGGGGGGACTTGATTGAGGTCTTTAAAATGATGAAAGGGATAGACAGAGTTGACGTGGATAAGCTTTTTCCATTGAGGGTAGGGAAGATTCAAACAAGAGGGCATGACATGCGAATTAAGGGACGGAGGTTTAGGGGTAACGTGAGGGGGAACTTCTTTACTCAGAGGGTGGTGGCTGTGTGGAATGAGCTTCCAGCAGAAGTGGTGGAGGCAGGATCGATTTTAACATTTAAAAGTAAAGTGGATAGGTATATGGACGGGAAGGGAATGGAGGGGTATGGTCTGAGTGCAGGTAGATGGGACTAGGGGAAAACAAATGATCGGCACGGACTGGAAGGGCCAAGAGGGCCTGTTTCCGTGCTGTAATTGTTATATGGTTATATGGTTATTAGTTCATGTTCCCAATCTTTTCTTAATGCCTCTGTTGAAGGTAATTCTCTATTTAATATACTATTATAAAAATATGATATTAGTTTTTGTGAATCGGCCTTAATATTCATTGTTTCTTCTAAAGGGTCTAAAAATATAGTTTGAAATCTATGTATATATTTCTTCATAAAGTCACATAGCTGTATATATTTAAAATTATCATTCAGTTTAAATTTTGATTTAAATTGTTGAAATGATAACAATTTACCCAATTCATACATATCTCCTACTTTCCTAATTCCCAGTCTATCCCAGTGTTTATATGTTTTGTCGATAAGAGATGGTTTGAATGCAGGATTATTCAATATTGGGGTTAGTACTGATAGATTATTTAATTTCAAGGATAATTTTAGTTGTTTCCAAATTCTTATTGTATTGTGAATAATTGGGTTCTTCTTATATATTATATTAAGAAGATTATTCTTAATATAATATATAATATTCTTAATTCACTGATTATTCCATTTTATCGGTGACAACAAGATCGTTCCTATATCGTATGGGAAACACTCCTCTTTCTCCATTCTTATCCACTCTGACTGGTGAGTGGAACTATCCAACCAGTACATTATGTTCTTTATATGCACTGCCCAGTAGTAATACGTAAAGATAGGTAATGATAAACCCCCAACTTCTTTAGGTTTACACAGATGCTTTCGTTGAATTCTGTGTGCTCTATAATCCCATATAAAATTAGTGATATTAGAATCTAGTTTTCTGAAAAAATATTTTGGAATATATATTGGGATCGCTTGAAAAACAAAATTTAATTGTGGTAGGAAAGTCATTTTCATAGCGCTAATTCTACCTATCAATGAGAGCTGTAGCGTTTTCCAACATTTTACCATAACATTCAGTTTATTTAATAGTGGCATAAAATTGGCATTAAATAATGATGTGTCTTCTCATAATTTGAATACCCAAATACTTGAATTTTTCTGTTGCAATTTTGAAAGGGAATTTTAATAAGTGTCTCGCATCCTGTGGTTTCAAAGACATAATTTCGCTTTTATTCCAATTTATTCTATATCCTGAAAAAGAACCAAATTCCTCGATTAGTGTTAATAAGGTGGGATACATTTATGTATTAGTAATATATAAAATAATATCGTCAGCATATAATGACATTTTATTCTTTGAGTCCTTAGTATTATATCCGTGAATATTCGGATGATTTCTAATCCTTTCAGCCAGCGGTTATATCGTAAGGGCAAATAGCAATGGTGATAAGGCACATCCTTGCCTACTACACCTTGATAAATAAAATTTTGGAGATAACATATTATGAGTTAATATTCTTGCCGTAGGTTTATCATAAAGTAATTTAACCCATCTAATAAAATTCTCTCCCGTATTAAATTTTTGGAGTACCTTATATAAATATTGCCATTCTACCTGATCAAATGCCTTCTCTGCATCCAACGTAACGACTGAAATATCTTCAATGTCCTCCTTGTGAGAGTACATTATATTGAAAAGCCTTCTCAAGTTATTAAATGATTGTATTTTGGGTATAAATCCCGTTTGATCTGGGTTTACCAATTTGTTAATATAATTATTCAGTCTTCTTGCTAGAATCTTTGCTAAAATTTTCTGATCCGTGTTTAGAAGTGATATAGCTGTGTAAGAACCCGGTTCCTCTAAGTCTTTATCTTTTTTTGGTATAAGCGTTATTGTTGATTCTGCTAAAGTTTCTGGTAGTTTATTTTCGGTATAAGCCTGCGTGTATAAGTTGAATAATCTTAGTACAATTGACTCCTGAAATTGTTTATAAAATTCATTGCTAAAACCATCTGGTCCTGGGGTCTTCCCACTTTTCAATGAGTTTATTGTTTATTTTATTTCTTCACTAGTAATCCGTGCTCCTAATTCCTCTTGTTCTAAACTATCCAATTTAGGGAGGTTGTAATTATCTAAAAAATTTGTAATTTTACTATCATCTGTATTTATTTTAGTTGTGTATAAATTATGATAAAATTGGGCAAACCTTTTATTAATATCCTTTGGTAGTGTGAGAAGCTCGCCCTTATCAGATTTAATTTTATTGATAGTATTTTCCTTTTCTTGTTGCTTCAGTTGCCTCGCTAATAATTTATGTGGCTTATCCCCAAATTCGAAGTGTGCCTGTTTTGTAATTTGGAATAGTTTTATTACTCTTGCCGATTATATTCTATTGAGTTTATATTTCAATAAGGTTATCTTATTATGTTTATCTATGGTTGGGTCATTTGCATTGTCCAGTTCTAGTAATTTTATTTCCTGTTCCAATCCTCTGAAGTTCTCTTTTATTTTCTTTATTTTGAAAACTTTGATAAGAGATTATAGCACCGCGAATGTATGCCTTAAAGGTTTCCCATAATAGTGATACAGAAATACCCGGCGTCTCATTTATCTCGAAAAAAAATTTTGTTTGTTCTTTTATATACTCATAAACCTGCGGGTTATTTAATATTTGTGCGTTGAATCTCCAAAAAGGTTTTATATCCGGCATTCCCTCGATTTTAAGTATAAAAGTCAGTGGTGAATGATCGGAAATAATACTATTATGGTATGATGGTTTAGTCGTATACGGGATTAATTTTGTATCCTATAAGAAATAGTCAATTTGTGAGTAAGTTTTATGAACCGATGAGTAAAACGAATATTCCCTTCCAATTGGGTTTGCTATTCTCCACACATCAGTTACATTATTATTTTTTATATAAGTATTTGAGAATTCACAGGTCTTAGTTTTAACAAGTTGCTTCCCTACCTTTATTGATTTATCTAAATATGGGTCTATAACACAATTGAAATCTCCCCTATTATTATATTTTGATAATTATGCTCTGCAATTATATCTACTATTTTCTTAAAAAATTGGGGGTTATCAAAATTAGGCGCATAAATATTTATCAGTTAATGGTGTATTATAAATTTCTCCCGTGACTATAACGCATGTACCATCTTTATCAGATATAGACTTCTTTAATTTAAAAGGTATACCTTTCCGAATTATAATGGCCGTGCCTCTTGCTTTAAAAGTGAATCCGGAGTAGTAAGTTTGACTTATCCAATTTGCCCTTAATCTGATCTGAGTTTGTTGTTTCAAATGCGTTTCTTGTAGAAAAGCAATGTCCATGTTTAATGATTTTAATTGTGCCAGACGTTTACCCCTCTTAATTGCACTCAGTGTCACCTTGTGAAGTGATCATTGAAAGTATTTGAACCTCCAAGTTTGAAACTGGAAAGAATATTAACTTAACAGAGAGGCATTATACCCAGTCTGCTAAGCTTCTTTAAGGGTCTTTTATAAAATGTAACTTTTTGCTTCTACTAAATTGTCTACAGTATTTTCAACTAGTTTGCAGATAGTAACATTATTTTTACAAAAAGTTGAAAGAAATTAGCTTGTTTCTGACTTGACAGTATTGGCAAACTTAATGAAAGTTAAATAATATTATTCTAATAATGTATTAATTACAAAAAGCTGGTATTCGTAATCAGTACATAATTGTTTAATTGTCAGGCAGAGAAGAAAATCAGAGGAGACAATCTATCCCCTTCATGATTTTACACACCTCCATAAAATCACCCCGCATCCTTCTGCACTCCAAGGAATACTCCTAGTGTGCTCAATGTCCTCCTACAGCTCAGACCCTCGAGTCCTGGCAATATCCTTGTAATTTTTTTCTGCACCCATTCCACCTTAACAACACCTTTCCTATGACATGGTGCCCGGAACTGACAACATATTTACTATAAAATGGAGCCCAGAACTTAAGTATTGTAATCTGTTGTAGTTTCCCATATGCAAAAAATTCCAAATAGTTTCCAATATTCATCAGAACACCTGGGAGAGCTGACTGACACCAGTTCATTCTGTTTTAGATTCACTGTGCTAAATTTTACATAAGCCAAGGGAGGATAAGAAACGTTGGTGATTTTGAATAAAAGAAAGTTGGAGGAGGCTTGTGTGGATAATAAATTTCACATGGTTGGTTTAGTTTTAGTTTAATATGTCAAGAATAGCTTGTTTACATGTTGTGAATATATGAAGAATTTACAAGAGCTCCTTGCTGTACAAGAGAAAGTATAATTAACACGTGTATGTGATCATGTTTAATTAGTGCTCAAGGAATTCATTCAATTACTTTATTCAATGGAAAAATAGTGCTGTGGCTAAATTATATGGCTTACTCTGACATCCTGAAGATTTAACCCACATAGGTTCTTGCAGGTAAACCACAATAAACATGTTAATTTAAATAAAAGCAGAAAACATTAGAAATACTCAGCTGGTCAACTTTCTATGGAGACAAAAACAGAGTTAACATGTAAGGTTCATAATCTTTCACCATAACTAGAAATAAAGAACAGAAAAGTTACAGATTACAGGAAAGGATGGGTAGAACAAAGGGGATGCTCGTGTAGAATGGAAATTAAGTCAAGATAATGAGAGATTAATGTCAGCTGAGAGAATAGTGAAGGCTAGTTACCACTGAATGTACTAAGAATCTATTCAAAACTATTTCAGATCATCACCTATTCCAGCTCGTCACAACTGACCACTCTAATGGAACCATCTGAGATTTTAACTTTATTGTTCCCCCATAACAATTAATACCCGACATGATCTCCTCAGCTCGGGTCTTTCAGCATTCTTTTGTTCCATATTTTCAGGTATTCTGTAGTGCACTTCAGCTGCAGCATTTTGTATCTCCAGCATCAGCAACAGAACACAATCAGTATGAATTGGCAGCAACACATCTCCTCGATAACAATCAGCACAGGGGCACCTCAAGGCTGTGTGCTCAGTCTTCTGCTCCACTCACTCAATACCCATGATAGTGTAGCTGGACAAAGTTCCAACTCTACTACTGTTGGACAAATTACAGATAATGATGAGTCAAAGCGCCCACTTCCTAAGAAGATTGAGAAGATTCGGTATGTTGACAAATTCTCTTTTGAACATCTACAGGTGTCCGATAGAGTATATTGACTGATTGTATAATGGCCTGGTTCGGCAACTTCAGTGCCCAGGAACAAAGATGATTTCAAAGAGTGGTGAACACTGCCCAGTCCATCACGGTTGCTGACTTCATCATCAAGGGGATCTTTAGGAGCCATTGCCTCAAAAAGATAGCCAGCATCAATAAGGACCCACATCACCCTGGCTATGCTCTCATTTCACTCTTGTCATTGGGAAGAAAGTATAGGAATTTGAAAACTGTGAAGTCCAGGCTCAGGAGCAGCTTATTCCTGACCACCATCAGGTTATTCAAAAGTAGGAACTCCAACTAAACTCTTAACTAGCTGGAGTTAGCTGCCTCGCCAACAGTCTCCATGTCCCTTCCTTCTTTGTTATTTTTTTTAGTGTGTTAAATGGATGTTTTAGTGTTATTTAACTTGTTTTATGTAAGGGGGGGGGGGGGGGGGGGTTTGGGGAAACTTTTTTCTGATTTCTTATTTCGACGGAGATCCATATCGTATCGCCTTCCGCACTGCGGCCTAACATCGAGGAGCTGGCGGACTCTACTGGAGACCTACTTCGGGAGCTCCAACTGCAGGAGCCTGCAGGACTTACCATAGTGGAGCTCGCGATCCCTTTGCCAGGGATCAACCTTGGAGCTCCATCCGAGGGAGCTGCGGACTTTAACAGCGTGGAACAGTGTAGAGGCCGACTTTAGGATCACACTGCAGGTGCTTCGATCGCCCCGACGTGGGGGCTTCAATAGTCCCGACTGCGGGTGGTTCGACTGCCCTGGCCACGGAAGAATAAAGAGGAGGAAGTTTGGACTTTATTGCCTTCCAACACAGTGAAGAATGTGGGGAATCTGCTGTGGTGGATGTTTATGTTAACTTATGTAGTTGTGTGCCTTGTTGCTTTTTTAAAAAAAAGTATGGCTGTATGGTAATTCGAGTTTCACTGTACCTTAATTGGTACATGCAACAATAAACTGACCTTTGAACCATCAAATTACAAACTATCAAGGATGTACTAAGCAGTACAGGCTCAGTTTTATTTTGCACTTATTTTAGATTATTATTTTTTTTTATTGGACTTTATTTGTTTATTATGTTATCTATTGAGTATTGTGTTTACAAACCGATTGTGCGGCTGCAAGTAAGAATTTCATTGTTCCGTTATGGTACGTATGGTGGTTTTGTTCCTCTGTTTCACCTCTATCTATATCCTGAAATAGATTGGCTGCCATTAACAACCCATCACCACCCTTTGGCCAACATTCCTTTTTCTGGGACTTAACTTCACCAGACATACCCTTGTGTCCTCCACCCTCCCCCATTCTAAATAAAAACATGCCCATTTTCTTACATTTTCATAATTCGAAGGAAGATCATTATCCTGAAACATGAACACTTTATCTTACTCCGCAGATGTTGCCTGAACAAATAAGTATGTGTAGCATTTTCTGTTTTTAAACATGAGATTACCAATGTATTTATTTTGCTTTCTAATTGTTGCAATGTTGCAAAAGCTTAGGACGATAACCTCTAACTTGCCAAATGTTTTAATTATTTTGCTCCAAGCATCAAAGAAAATCTATTAAAAAAAAATTAAAATCTCCAAGTCCACCTTATAAATAGAACGTAGAACAGTACAGCACAGGAACAGAACATGATGCCAAGACTCCTTTATCTGTCTGCACGGAATCCAGATTCCTCCATTCTGTGCAAGATGCAATCCTGAGGAAAACAAAGCCCTGGAGGAACTCAGCAGGTCAGCATCTGCAGTGGAGAATGGAGTCTGAAAGAGACCAGACTCTAAACATCGTCCATTCCCTCCACAGATTCTGCCTAACCCATTAAGTTCCTCCAGCACTAATGATTTGCTTATAGAGACTTTGACAGCATTTTTAGGACATGGATATAGAAGCCCAGATTTGCTAGCAGAGTTCTGTTGGAGGTTTCTAGCTGCACTCCAACATTGGTTCTGCATCCTGAGCTGACAAACCTGTAGCCACGCACGGCTGATGTATGGTAACAGATCAAAAGTTGAACTAGAAACTATGGACCAACATGAAATCACCACTGATATTACTGTAGGTCTTTCCAACCAGCAGTTAAATAAGGTTTTGCAGATACAATTGCAGAGGATATTTTTTGGGAAAAAGGAAAATTGTTAATTCATAAATTGTCACCTTCAGAGTAAACTAAAGGATTTTCTCGATTAAAAATTCCTATGTACATTGTTAAAACCATCCATGCTGCCAATAAATAATTTGTAACAAATTAGCTTGTTTGAACCTCTTTAAAGATAAGCAATCTCTACATCACTTTTTCTGTCAATGTTTTTGTCAGATATGTTGCCTCCTAGTTTTTCTAAAACTTAACTTGGCCCTTTATTAAACTTACATGATATACAAAGAAGTGCAGATGCTGTAACTGTGTAGAACACAAAGTGCTGAACTAACTCAGCTGGACAACACAACATTCATTGGTGACATTTCGGGTCAGAACCCTTCTTCTGACTTCCCGACCCAGTGGGTTACTCCAGCACTTTGTGTTTAACATTTAAACACAAACTGACGCTTATCTTTTTGTTGCACTTGAAAAATTAACCATACAGTAAACCTTCAATGCTCAGAAACCAGATCCAGGGAATTCTTGCACATTTTGCATCTAACATTTGATCTGAAGGCAACACCACTGGTATGGCAATGATATAACTTTACCTTTCAATGTTTATCTTAAACGTTATGCAAACATTGAGACTAAAAACGGTTTCCTTCCCTCTAGTTCTTACACAAAGACCAAACCATTAGCAATATTGCTAAACTTGATCCAGAACCAACATTTAACTCTAATCTAATCCATCCTATTATCATGAACATTCACTTGTCTCGGCTTTTGTTGCAACCACAAGTTATTCGTAGACTCAATTATGGTGTTCTCAACGATTCTTCTTGAATAAACTGTAACCAGGTCAATACCCTGCTATTGTATACTCTTCCATTTTAAATCTCAAGCAGAAACCAAAATCATGGCAATTAATAAAACAAGATAGCTTCAAGAACTATTAATCAACATTTTCTCACTGCAAGGCCTCTAATCAGTCCTTTTTATCTCACAAATGGAGGTAGATGTTTTTTACATGTTGGAAGGAACTATAGATGCTGGTTTAAATCAAAGATAGACACAAATCCTTCTTCAGACTGAAAGTCATTGGAAAGGGAAACGAGAGATATAGACAATGATGTAGAGAGATAGAGAACAAATGAATGAAAGGTATGCAAATAAAACCCAATGATAATGGAAACAGGTCCTTGTGAGGCGAGAACAAAAAGCTGGTGTAACTTGGGTGGGGAAGGGATGCAGGGGTTACTTGGTTGGAGAAATCAACATTCAACCCCCTGGGGTGTAAGCTGCCCAAGCAAAATATGAGTTGCTATATTTAGCCTCACTCTGACAATGGAGGAGGCCTAGGACAGACAGAAAAGTCAGTGTGGGAATGGGAAGGGGAATTAAAATGTTTAGCAACCGGGAGATCAGGTAGGTCCAGGCAGACTGAGCAAAGGTGTTCAGCGAAACAATCACCCAGTCTACGTTTGGTCTCGCCGATGTATAAGAGTCCATATCTTGAACAACAGATACAGTAGATAAGGGGATCAATTTTGAAAATCTATGTTGATGTAATTGTCTCTACTTTTTCTCTACCCATAAAAGTTTCAAAATTCCAGATGTGGTGCACATTTAGTCGAGGACTGTTGCCACCACACTTCTAGAGTGAATAAATAAATACAAACAAAGTTTGAAATAGATATACAATTTATTGTCCAAGCTGTGAGTAGGAAAAATACACCTGTGCACGGGAACAAGCAGACCCTGTTTATGGGAAATACATCGTGCTATCAACTGCTATTCAAGCCAAAAAGTTCACATAACATTAAAAAACCCTCGTTTACCATCCCAAATTTAACTTTAGAGCTGCCTAGGTGGCTGTAATTATTTTTGTAATTACTTAGTGCAGATGTAATTGCTGGTTTGATCAGTGCACCCATGAAGAATGGTAAACAAGAGTTGCTGCAGTGCATTATATAATGAAAATCTGTAGAAATAGGTTTAGCACAGAACTGAAAATGTCCTTCTATCCTGAGTAGTAATCACTAGCGAAAATGTGGAGAAGGTTCAGATTCATGTAGCCTACAAGTTACCATCAAGGACTCATTGGAATACACTCAATTTGGACAGGGGAGTGAATGTGACTGTACACAGAAAGTAAACTGGTTTATTAATTTCCTGAATAGATGTAAAAAGGGGTATCTTAATCTTACATAAAATGTACACTTTTTTGCATTATGTAAAAATCAAACATTTCTACATTTGTAGGATTATGCAAAAAATTACTGCATATAAAAATTCCTACAAATATCCTACCAAAGAGATAAAATGTAAATTCAGTACAGCATTTAAATAAGACACCACATTTTAATCACAGAAATGAAGTATACAATAGCATTTGGATTTGGTCTGTGAAGTAACAGCCCCTTATAATTGTGTAATATATATACCCATCCCAAGTGACCACAAAGCTGAAACAATGAGATCAATACTGATAGGTCACTTTTTGCCTAATTTACTTTAGATTGGGGTTTCATGATGTACATTAATAAAATGGTAAAGCAAGGAAAACATGAGCAAACACCTTTTATTCACACTTTACAAAAAGCTACTCATTAAATCTACTACAAACAATACTACCAATAATTAGTTTACTGATTATAAATCGGACATGTTTGCTAATAGTACAAACAAAAATGACTGCAGGTCCCAGACAAAGGTTCATCATAAGTTTATTATGGATGTTTATTACGTTTTCAACTTACCAAGTTGACCTCAAATTGAGCATTGCATCCTGGTTTTGTCTGCACCAATTGTTCATTAAGTGCTTTGTCTTTAATTAATGTCTTAAAAGAGTTAAAATTTGTCACAATCAACTTAGCTGCATTCCACATTAACTGTAAACCGGAATGAAGACTGGTCCAATTTTTTGAGCGCCATGTTGTGTTCTTTTGTCTCCCTGCCTGCAGTCGAAACTAAAGCGCTAGATCAAACTATACCTCTGGCTCATTCAATGGATAATATAGTACAAGCTAATTCCAAAGGCTCCTCCCTCTTTCCCCTAACACCTTAAACAAAAGCATAGCAAAAGCTAACCTACTAAAGCTTGCACTTGGCTTTAAGAATATGCTACCAATGGCACAATGAACAGAGAGGAGAGATATAGCACTGGTCCAGCTGAAAAACACAAAACCATGACCATTTAAAAATTAATGGATTTGAAACTTTGTCTGGAAGACCTGCATGGAAAACATAGCTCAGTTCTAGTTTACACTGCTTCAGAACATTAAAATTCCTACCAAGGAATGCTACTTCTTTACAAGATCAAAGCACGCAACATCAATGGTGTCTGGTCTCACATGATGCAGCTTTCCTTGGTGAAAAGTAGCACTGTGCAAAGAGACAGAAGCAGTGCCAGGATACAAAGGGTTAAAGTCACACTTTGTACCCAACTGTACCCAACCTGATCAACATATGTGGTGTTCATTGCTCCACAAGAAAAAAATGCCACAGAGCTTATACAAAAGTGTCTTCATAAAATCTCACAAATCTTTAACAGTTTTTATTTTTTTTTAAAAATCTCAAAGAAGATGCTCAGGATTTCTCCGCGTGCACAGGCAGTGCTGGTTCCAAAAATCCCCTCAAAAATAAAAAAGTCGATGAGGCACATCATGTAAAAAAAATAAATCCGAGGAAATTGGGTAATTCATAGATCGTAAGGTTCAAATGTTGATACCAAATCCTGAGGAGTGAAATACTTGAATTTAAATCAACTGTGTCCTCAACTGTAAAAGTAGTACACAAGTTATAAACCCAGAACAGTGCAAATAATAGCAGAGGAAACCTGTTGCAACTTCTTTTTTTACAAATGTTTTTTTAAAGCATGAAACAGATAAAAATTTAGCCTTAGTTTACAATACAATCATTTTTCCAAATCTGTTTTAAATCTTTTTAGTACAAAACACCTTAAATCAGGTCTTCTATGGTTCATATACAATCATTAAAGGCTAAATTCAAATTCAAATTTATACAAACACTTCAAAAGTTTGGGAGTGAAGTATGGAAAGAAAGGTCCTCAATGGCTATTACTGGCCTGAAAAGGTAGTGCTATACAGAGATTTTGTGCAACAATACACAATTGGTTCCACTTTAGTAAATTTTATTTTGTTAAGTAGGTAATTTTAAAAACTCACAACCTATTTGCACTTGTATATTTTGCTTTGAATGAACATACAGTAAAACACTCTGGGGTTAGACTACACAGAACCACCAACATTTGATGTTTTCCAGGGATTTTCATATTCTAATATCTTTCTTTAACTTTGGCTTGATGTGCTCTCGTTGCTACTGAAAGGGCAAATTATTGAAGGCTACAGACATCGAGGCAGAGATGTGTTTCTTAACAAAGGAGTGGGATGGGAAAGAATCAATATTTTTGTACACACATCAAAACATTATATATTGCAAGATGAGTTTTAAACTAAATTTAAAATAAGTTCAGGGAGCAAGTGGAAATGAAACCCGTTGATTTATATTTGATATGCCAAAATAATCAATGAAAATTCCTTTAGTTCTTTAAATGATTTTGGCCAGATTATAATTCTCTCCTTCAGATTTCCATCTGTACTGCATTCTAACCTTATGTAGCTACTTGTAAAGACTTCCCATTGTGTCAGAAAAAGTCCAATCTGAAATGTATAATTCTTGGTTGTATTTCAAAGTGCACTGTTGGATTTTGAAGTGCGAGCTGCCGTTCTGCGAATATTCCTACACAATAAAACAGTGAATTTCACCTCCTCCCCCACACTCCAATTCTAAAAGGAATCAACTGTTTACACTTAGGATAAGATACCAGAAATTTTGCTTCATTTTCCACTAAAAATGCAGAAGCATAAAGCAGTACAGGCTTTGTAAGGAGACTTATTTTCAGCATGTCTACCGAATACAAAGTAGGAAACAGGGCTCAATTTCATTATTGTAAATAGCACCAGACTACTATTGGTTTTTTTTTAAATTAGACAAGCTATCTAAGAAACAAATTTAAAACTGATTAAGAACATAATTTTGACAACAATCCTATTGGCCATACTTCACTCCTCAGAACTTAGATTTTACAATTTTACAAGATTGTTTCAGAGGCTTCCCTCCAGAGTACACACACAACTACCTTCTGCCTGGCAGATGGATACCATTTACTGGCGACACAAAAGGCAGTAAAAGCTCTAGTTGTGCAAAAAGTGAGAAATGGTCTGATGGGATGTGTGGATGCGGGCAACCACGTATACGGTTTTCTATCAGCCAATTAGGATCCAAAGGTCCAAGAACACCCAGTATGTTAATGTGAGGCTTCGAATAGAAGATGTAGTCAATAATACCCTGTTGGCAAATGAAAAATAATAAAATGAACTTTCAATCTTAAAAGGTATCCATAAATGTATACACTAACTTACCAGCTTCACATGTTAAGCCCTGATACCACTTAGAAGCAACGACACACACATTTAATTTCAAAATGGAAGCAATAGCAAATGCAGCTAAATGATTCAGTTATTAATGCATCAAGATAGAAATTAGGACAATTGCTGAGCAAACAGCAAATTGCTGAGCAAAAAGCATTCACTCTGCCACCCAAGACTTGATTGAATCAATCTATGCAAACAATGAACACTCTTCTTCATACTTTAGACATTACAACTAGAGAATCAAAGTAATGGGTCATAATGAAGTCATAACCCAACTAGAAATCTCATTGTGGGAGGAGATAATTATTGTGTATTCAAGCTGAAAATGCCCTTTTCTGGATCCAGTTTATCCTCCAAGAAATAAAACCAAATGAGAACCTCCTGGACTACAAATCTTGAGAGGCGAGTATTGCATGATAGAAGGCAGCATCTAAAAGGCACAAGACCTCTATCTCTTGGTACCAGGTCTCAAGAGCCTGAGCGAGAGGAAGAGGTTGGACTGGCTAAGACTTTATTCATTGTAGAGCTGGATATTGAGGGGTGATTTTATAGTTATGTACAAAATCACGAGGGGACGGGATAGGGTGTATGCATGGTCTTTTACCCAGGGCCGGGAAATAAAAAAAACATAGGTTTAAGGTGAGACGTCCAAGATTTAACAGTAACCCTGGGGGCAATTTTCTCACCCAGAGGGTGGCGGGTATATGGAATGAGCTGCCAAAGGAGGTAGTTGAGGCAAGTACTATAACAGCTTTAAAAATACACTTGGACAGGTATATCAACAGGAATGGTTTAGAGAGATATGGGCTAAAAGCAGACATATGGGAAGAAATTGCAAACATGCTGGCTGAGATATCCAAATCATCATTAAATATGTGTGAGGTGCTGATAGACTGAAGGGTGGCTAATGTTGTGGCACTATTCACAATGGTTGTATGGAAAACTATGAAGACCAGAGCACCTAACATCTGTGTTAGGCAAGTTACTGGAGCGTATTTTGGGAGATAAGATTCATGAGCATTTGAAGCCAGTTCATTGGCTATATTTAAGAGTGAGTTGGATGTGGCCCTTGTGGCTAAGGGGATCAGAGGGTATGGAGAGAAGGCAGGTACGGGATACTGAGTTGGATGATCAGCCATGATCATATTGAATGGCGGTGCAGGCTCGAAGGGCTGAATGGCCTACTCCTGCACCTAATTTCTATGTTCTATGTTCTAAGACAGGAGCCGATTCGGGATAATCAGCAGTTCTGTACATGAGATCGTGTAACACGAATCTGATGGGAGTTTTGAGGAACTAAAAAAGTTGAGGGCAAAGCCATAGACGTTGTGTATATGGACTTCAGCAAGGCATTTGATAAGGTTCTGTTCTGCATGATAGGCTGCTCTGGAAGGTTAGATCACATGGAATCTAGGGCAAACTAGCTGACTGGATAGCGATTTGGCTTCATGAAAGGAAGCAGAGGGTGATGGTGGAAGGTTGTTTTTCAAAAAAGATGTTCAGCTGGAAAAGGTTGCAGAAAAGATTTACGGGAATGCTGCCAGAGCCATAGGGAGAGGTTGAGCAGGCTACCAATTTATTCCTTGGAACACAGAAGGAATAAAGTGAATAGAGGTGTATAAGATCATGAGAAAAATAAATTTGGTAAAGACTCTGTGCATCTGCCTTGGGTAGAGGAATCAAGAAGCAAAGGATATAGGTTTAAGGCAAGTGGGGAAAAATTTAATAGGATCCCGAGGGGCAAAGTGAGGAGAGTGGGTACAGTGCATTCAGAAAGTATTCAGACCCCTTTACTTTTTCCACATTTTGTTACGTTACAGCCTTATTTTAAAATGAATTCCATTCATTTTTTTCAACTCATCAATCTACACACAATACCTTAGAATGAAGAAGTGAAAACAGGCATTTAGAAATGTTTGCAAAGCAATTAAAAAGAAATAACTGAAATATCACATTTACATAAGTATTCAGACCCTTTACTCAGTACTTTGTTGAGGCACCTTTGGCAGCGATTACAGCCTCAGGTCTTCTTGGGTATGAGGCTACAAGCTTGGCACACCTGTATTTGGGTAATTTCTCCCATTCTTCTCTGCAGATCCTCTCAAGCTCTGTCAGGTTGGATGCGGAGTGTCGATGCACAGCTATTTTCAGGTCCCTCCAGAGATGTTCGGTCGGGTTCAGGTCCGGGCTCTAGCTGGGCCACTCAAAGACATTCACAGACTTGACACGAAGCCACTTCTGCATTGTCTTGGCTGTGTGCTTCGGGTCATTGTCCGGTTGTAAGACGAACCTCCGCCCCAGTCTGAGGTTCAGAAAGCTCTGGAGCAGGTTTTCACCAAGGATCTCTCTGCACTTTGCTCCATTCATCTTTCCCTCGATTCTCACGAGTCTCTCAGTTCCTGCCGCTGAAAAACATCCCCACAGCATGATGCTGCCACCACCATGCTTCACCGTAGGTATGGTAATGGCCAGGTGATGAGCTGTGCCTGGTTTCCTCCAGACGTGACGCTTGGGCATTCAGGCCAGAGTTCAATCTTGGTTTCATCAGACCAGAGAATCTTGTTTCTCATGGTCTGAGAGTCCTTTAGGAGCCTTTTGGCAATCCAAGCGGGCTGTCATGTGCCTTTTACTGAGGAGTGGCTTCCTTCTGGCCACTCTACCATAAAGGGTTGATTGGTGGAGTGCTGCAGATATAATTGTCCTTCTGAAAGTTTCTCCCATCTCCACAGAGGAACTCAGGAGCTTTGTCAGCGTGACCATCGTTTTCTTGGTCACCTCCCTGACCAAGGCCCTTCTCCCCAGATTGCTCAGTTTGGCCGGACAGCCAGATCTATGAAGAGTCCTGGTGGTTCCAAAGTTCTTCCATTTAAGAATGACGGAGGCCACTGTGCTCTTCGAAACATGCAATGCTGCAGAATTTGATTTATACCCAGATCTGTGTCTTGACACAATCCTGTCTCTACGGACAATTCCTTCATCTTTATGGCTTGGTTTTTGCTCTGACATGTACTGTCAACTGTGGGACCTTATATAGACAGTTGTGTGCCTTTCAAAATCATGTCCAATCAATTTAATTTACCACTGGTCGACTCCAATTAAGTTGTAGAAATACCTCAAGGATAATCAATGGAAACAGGATGAACCTAAGCTCAATTTTGAGTGTCATAGCAAAGGGGCCGAATACTTAAGTAAATGTGATATTTCAGTTATTTCATTTTAATTACTTTGCAAACATTTCGAAACACCTGTTATTGCTTCTTCATTCTGGGGTATTGTGTGTAGACTGATGATTTAAAAAAAAATCTATTTTAAAATATGGCTGTAACGTGACAAAATGTGGAAATGTGAAGGTATCTGTATACTTTCTGAATGCACTGTATATGGAACAAGCTGCCAGAGGTGATAGTTGATGCAGGTACTATCACAATGTTGAAAACACATTTGGACAGGTACATGGATAGAATAGGCTTAGAAGGATATGGGCCAAATGCAGGCAGGCGGGGCTAGTGTAGTTGGGACATGTTGATTGGCATGGGCAAGTTGGTTCAAAGGGCCTGCTTCCACGCTGTATGACTGAGTGCATACAGCAAGCAGGGCAAAAGGTAGTGCAGTCAAAACTGCTCTGGCAATACATGGAATTGTATGTATACTGGCTATTAGTCCTTTGTCTGAAATAGAGGTCAGGACCTTGAGTAAGTAAAGTTAGGGAAAATGGGAATTGGAAGTAGAACATAAAGGTGACAACAGGAAAGATGATGATACCTTCTAAAACAATGAGAGATGAGGAAGCAACATCATGTCAATGTACTAGAAAAAGAGGCAAGAAATAGGATAGAACGTTTCCACATATGCTGTAGAATGTAGCTAGATGACTTAAAGATTCCCATTGCTACTGGTTTTGTTATTTAATCTTGCACAGATGTATTTAGATATTATCAAAATAATCATGGACATTAAGAGGACAAAAAAAGGGGCCATGAGATATCCCTGACTGACAAAATAAAGGAAGGAGAACCCCAAAATAATCTACGTAGCTAGGGAGATAGTAGGTCCCCTTATGGATCAGTGGGGTGATCTGTGTGTTAAACCACATGAAATACGCAAGGTCTTAAAATATTTTTAATCTGCAAAGGACATGGATGCTTGAGAGGTTGGTGAAGGGAACAGTGATATCCTGGGGCATATTAACACTACAAAAGGCGGCAGAATTAGAAGTCTTGGTAGGCATAAAAGTCGATAAATACCCGAGTGGATCACTGACCCGGTACGTCTTAGGATGTAATGGAAAATGAGAGAAGATTATTGGGTTTTGGCGGAGATTTTTGTACTATTGTTAACTATAGGTAAGGGACTGGATGATGGATAATGATGTTCCTTTATTTAAGAAGGTCAATAGGGATAAAGCACGAAACCACAGGGTGATGATCAGTGGTGGGAATGTTATTGGAAGGGATTTTGATAGAAAATGTTTATTTTCATTTGGAAAGGCAGGGTCTGGTTAATGATACTCAGCATAGTTTTGTGCGTGAGAAATTATATCCCAAGAATGTTATTGATCTTTTTTTAAAAATGGTGTCTAAGAGGATCGACAAGGAGCAGAGCAGTAAATATTGTCTACAGGGACATTAGCAAGGCCGTTGTCAAATGGTGGGCTGGTTTGGAAATTGAGAGCATGGGGGATCCAGGAGAAGTTAACAAATTGCTTGCAAAATTGGCTTAGTGATAGGAGGAAGAAGGTTGTAGCGAAGGATCCTTTGTTGTTTGTCACATGCATTAATGATTTGGCTGAGAACGCAGGTGGCATGATGGCTAAGCATGATGGTAACAGGATATAAATTAACTGGGAAAGTACACAAGGGAAAGGTTGGTGGAATTTAACTTTTACAAATAGAAAATGATGCATTTTGAGAAATTATCAGGGCAAGACGGGGTGGAAAATTGGATAAGTAAGTATGCAGATGATACTAAGATAGGTGGTGTTGTGGATAATGAAGTAGATTTTCAAAGTCTACAGAGAGATTTGGGCCATTTGGAAAAGTGGGCTGAAAGATGGCAGATGGAGTTTAATGCTGATAAGTGTGAAGTGCTACATCTTGGCAGGACAAATCAAAATAGGACGTACATGGTAAATGGTAGGGAATTGAGGAATGCTGTGGAACAGAGGGATCTAGGAATAACTGTGCATAGTTCCCTGAAGGTGGAATCGCATGTAGATAGGGTGGTAAAGAAAGCCTTTGGTGTGCTGGCCTTTATAAATCAGAGCATTGAATATAGGAGTAGGGAAGTAATGTTAAAATTGTACAAGGCATTGGTAAGACCAATTCTGGAGTATGGTGTACAATTTTGGTCGCCTAGTTATAGGAAGGATGTCAACAAAATAGAGAGAGTACAGAGCAGATTTACTAGAATGTTGCCAGGGTTCCAGCAACTATGTTACAGAGAAAGGTTGAACAAGTTAGGTCTTTATTCTTTGGAGCGCAGAAGGTTAAGAAGGGGGGACTTGATTGAGGTCTTTAAAATGATGAAAGGGATAGACAGAGTTGACGTGGATACGTTTTTCCCATTGAGAGTAGGGAAGATTCAAACAAGAGGGCATGACATGAGAATTAAGGGACAGAAGTTTCGGGGTAACGTGAGGGGGAACTTCTTTACTCAGAGGGTGGTGGCTGTGTGGAATGAGCTTCCAGCAGAAGTGGTGGAGGCAGGATCGATTTTAACATTTAAGAGTAAAGTGGATAGGTATATGGACGTGAAGGGAATGGAGGGTTATGGTCTGAGTGCAGGTAGATGGGACTAGGGGAAAACAAATGGTCGGCACGAACTGGAAGGGCCGAGAGGGCCTGTTTCCGTGCTGTAATTGTTATATGGTTATATGGTTATAAGACATACATATTAAATGGCAGGGCATTGAGGATATTCCTCAGAGAGAACCTGGGGTGAAGTTTATAGTTGCTTGAGTTATCAGAAGAGATTGGTTAGTTTAGAACTGTTTTTCAGGCGACCGAAGTGACACAAAAGGTATAGAAAATTATGGAATATATAACGTTTTAAACCAATGTCTATTTTCCCATTATAGGGATGTATAAAACCATAGGACATATGTTTATGGCAAGAGGGAGAAGGTTCAAAGCCGATGCAAGCAGTAAATTTGAGCTGCCAGAGATGGTGGTGAAAGAGAGCAGTAGGGATATTTAAAAGGCATCTGGATAAGCACTTGAACAAGTGGGGCATTGATGGGAACAAATTAATAGAAGGTAGTAAGATTAGTATAGGTAGACATGATAGTCAGTATTGAAGCAATAGACCAATTTATGTGTTGTCCAACTCTTGGACTCACGAACAAGAGCATCAGGCAAGGAAATAGAAATCGGTATGACCCACTCTCATTCCTCCTCCCAATTAAACTGAACATTTCTCATCTGTAAATATTAATTATGGAAAGGCAAAAAGAAGTCCAGGTCTTCAAAATCTAATGCAAAATCTAAAATATACATTATTGCAAAACAAAAATCAGCAGAATAACATTTACATGCAGGGACAGGAAAAAACCCCATTTTAAACCAACATTTCAAAAGATATAATTAAAAATGTGAAACTGAAATAGCAATGTTTCACACAGATGAAAACTAAAAAGATTGCCCCCTGAACTATCAAGTGAATTTAATATTAATTTTTAATAGATATCCGAATAATAAACAACAAATTCCTTGATGGCATAGTTAAACATTTAACATTAGCATACATACTTTGAAATCAAAGGTGTAGTTTGTATAAGGCATCAGACCATTCTCATAGGCACTCTTCAGGTTAAAGCCATGAGTGATCCTTGCATTTGGAGTCCCATTTTTTCCAATATTACTGAATTTCATTAGACAGTCACTATACCGCAGCTCCTTGAAATCCTTGTGGTTTGTATCAACTCCTCCAGTGGCCAAGTATTCCACAACACCTGACAACAACAAAAAATTATACTGAAACCATTACCATTTTGTACCAAAATCAAATCAAATCAAACCATTAAGTGTCAAAAAACCTGGCAAGAGAGCCGCCAGAGGGGCAAATGGGATGGCTTGACAAGAGGCACCACTTTGGAAAAACGTAAATTTCCAAAATTATCTTTCTTGTACCTAACAGCAATAATTATTTAAACTTCCCTTTCTGGCCTCAAAGAGACATGTCTGTCTCAAAAGAACAATTGATTGTATTTGAGAGTATTATAATTTTCTCTGCTCAACAGCTCACTTTATAAAATGATACAATCACTGAACCCATTGACAATGTGGTTTCAAAATTTGAAAGCTGTAATTGCTTTTCCTACTACAGTGACAACTTTTGAATTCTTATGTACATTGTAACCGAAACGGTACCCCCAAAATATTTTTTTTTTAAAAATTGGCTTCATCATGTCAGCTTTAAAAAAACACGGTACTTAACAAATTGCATTAAGCAAGCAAATAATGGAAATTAAAATAAAGGATTAGTTTTATAGTTTGATCATTAAATTCCTTCAGGGTGCATTGATATGCCCACCCTAAACAGACAAGTATCATTTGATGAAGCAAAACTGCTTCTTGCTGTTCAAAAAGAATGTGCCATTAAGTTTAACCAGTTTTTGTTCACAGATTGCTAGCATATGCCCCCAGTAGCCTGAATTTGCCTACCAATGTGGAAGATCTACAGAATTGCCAAGTTTATTTCCAATAAAAGTATGCACAGAAATAATTGATCCAGAATATGAGACATTAAAGAACATTAACAGCAGTATATTATATAAATTAGAGAAAGGAGGACCCTCCATTGGCTAGAAGCTGCTTTACCAATCACAATTAACAACTACTAGGCAGCTTGAAAATAACACCTTAAATTTTCAGTTAAACACAGAAGGTACAGAGAAGTGAAACCAAATGAAGAACCGTACAAGTAGGTTAAGGCAGTAACATATTAAACAGAAGGTAGATAAAAATGCTGGAGAAACTCAGCGGATGAGGCAGCATCTATGGAGCGAAGGAAATAGGCAACGTTTCGGGTAGAGACCCTTCTTCAGGTGCTGCCTCACCTGCTGAGTTTCTCCAGCATTTTTGTCTACCTTTGATTTTCCAGCATCTGCAGTTCCTTCTTAAACATATTAAACAGAAGTTCTTTTGTCTAGCCATTTCCTTTTAAAAAAAAAATTTTTTAGGTCTACTACACACTTGAAGCCAAACTTTCAGATTTACTACTGTGGCCTTGAATTTAACAACACTAAACTATAATTTAAAATTACTTTCATGATGAATTCACAAAGTTTAAAATTCCAGGATGAGAAATATCCTGATTTTAATGACAGCACAAAGTATTAGAGGGGAAAGTATATTAAAACTAAAAAGTAGATAACCAATTCTTACCCGAATCTGGCAGTGAATTGAGATCTGCACAAAGTACAAGTGGAATGACATTAAGATCTCCTGAGACAGCACCTGGTCTGAGTGTTCGAGAAGCCTTTTCAATTATGTTCTTCACTTCAGACAGGAACATCATGGTTTGTATCAGCTTCACATCAGAATACTCAGGATCCCAATGCATATGTGCATTTGCAACAAGCATGAGCTGCTTTTCCATCCCATGAAATGATTTCCCTGCTATGATTCAAAAATAATAGTACACTTTCAGGATATATCCTAATCAAAAAAAGTAAAAATTTATTCAAGGTGAAATTGATGGATTTCTCAGACTTGGATATCTGGAATGCAGAGGTGTTACATTTGCACTTTTCTAGTTGACAAAAGCTTTATTACCACTGTTCTGTTTACTTTGGCCAATTTGAAGGGTGGCACAGTAACACAGCAGTAGAGTTACTGCCTTAAAGCGCCAGACACCCGAGTTTGATCCTGCCTATGGGAGCTGTCTGTGCGGAGTTTGTACGTTCTTCCCATGAGTGTGTGAGGCTTTGCCGGGTGTCTCAGTTTCTTCCCACACTCCAAAGATGTACAGGTTTGTAGGTTAATTGACTTGGGTAAAATTGTAAACTGCCCCTAGTGTAGGATAACATTAGTTTATCTCAATGTCCACATTAGCAAACATCCCGTATATTCTACATACATTCAAGCTCCACCAAGAACAGTGGTGAAGCATCACCGTATGGACCCGTCCCACTTAGGTGTCTTTTTGGGCAACTGCAGGAGACTATGCAGTCGCCACATGTTCGCGGGTGGTTGCCGGGGAGTTGCCTTCTTGGTCGTGAGGAGTTCCCGCATTCTGGGAACTAGTCGCGGCCTCATTATGGTTGGCATGAATTTTTCAACATGTCAAAAAATTGGCAGCGACCAGAATGAAGCTGCCATGGAGAGTAGCGACAATTCTCGTGCCATAGATGGTTCGCCAGGAGGTCGAAGTTTCTCGTAGATTGGAGATGGTGGTGACTGGTGAATTTCATTGGCTCATTGGGGAAAAAAAAGCAAGCAGTAGATTTCAGAACCAAGGATAACCGACCAGTAATGTTAAATGTCTGCTGAGCTTCACAGCCACGTATCCGTCTTCAGTCGCCTGAAAAATCACCTAAGTGGGACAGGCCCATTAGCTTTACTTTATGTTACTCAGTTGTACACCAAATAAATTGCGATAGCAGAAATTTTGGCCAAAAGCCGAAAAACAGGATTAGCGCAACTAGTTATATGGGTCAGCATGGACAACTTGGGCTATGAGACCTGTATCGATGCTGCACCACTCTCTGTTCATGCAGCCAGGAAACTCAACAAGGCACTACAATAGCAAGTTTAAACTTTTGATATGCAGTGCTTCAGCATACATTTATAAGCACTGTACACAGAACAAATGAATCAATGAAAGATCAAATCAGATAACTGAGCTACCACAAATCCTCATTCAAATTCAGAGGCAGTAAGACGCAATGGCTTGTACATGTAACAAGCAATTCCTGCATCCACGCCATTCCTTTAACATTTAGTTAATGTTATCATTCATTCTTCAAGGATAGTGATACCTCATTTGATTCAAAAACATTCTTTGTTAAAAGTACTATCATGACAACCAATTAATTCAAGAATACAAAAGTTCTGTTCCATTAGAATCAAAGCTGCATGAAGGGGACAAAAATGTACTTTCAAAGAAAATACATATAATTAATTAACTGTCAAAAACCCCAACCACAATACAGTCATTTTCAGATCTGATAGGAAAGTAATTACACCAGATACGTTTGAAGGAAGGAGTAAAAGTAGGCAAGTGTAAAGGATCGATAACACAGCAAAGTAAAAGCAACATTAAGGGAAAGTGGAGAACGAGACAAAACGGCACATATTTTTGAAATAAGAGAATGCTTGAGGAATCCTGATTCTGCATCCTCACGGGGAAAATAATTTAAATGCGTTGGAGAGGAAGAAGAACTAAAATAATATTTCAGAAGTTACTATAGAAACACACAATAATTAGACTTGAGAGAAATACTTACGAGCTAGTTCAAAAGAATCCTTCTGCAACTCCAAGAGTACAGCAACGCCAATATTGTCTTTTGTCATAACTCTGTTCAACATAGCTTCTGAGCCATCAGAGTTTGCCATGGCCAACTGGTTGAATTCAACTGTATGGTTCTGAATCAGAGAAAATCTAACACAGAAATAATACAATAGAGTAAAAATAATTTTTGTAGGTAGAATAAGACTATCCCAAATAACCAACTTCCTACAGCAGCAAGTCAAAGAATGGATGGTTTCATTGTAATCCTTTCATGTAATTTTTGTGTAATAGTTTACACAAGCGGACAGTAGGTGCTATAGTACGTCACTCGGTAGATCAAGCAGCATCTCTGGAGAACATGAATCCGTGGTGACATAGAAACATAGAAATTAGGTGCAGGAGTAGGCCATTCAGCCCTTCGAGCCTGCACCGCCATTCAATATGATCATGGCTGATCATCCAACTCAGTATCCCGTACCTGCCTTCTCTCCATACCCTCTGATCCCCTTAGCCACAAGGGCCACATCCAACTCACTCTTAAATATAGCCAATGAACTGGCCTCAACTACCCTCTGTGGCAGAGAGTTCCAGAGACTCACCACTCTCTGTGTGAAAAAAGTCTTTCTCATCTCGGTCTTAAAGGATTTCCCCCTTATCCTTAAGCTGTGACCCCTTGTCCTGGACTTCCCCAACATCGGGAACAATCTTCCTGCATCTAGCCTGTCCAACCCCTTAAGAATTTTGTAAGTGACATTTTGGGTTGGGTCCTTTCTTCAGTCTCGACCCAAAACGTCATCTATCCAAGTTCTCCAGAGATACTGCCTGACCTGCTGAGTTACTCTAGTACTTTGTCTTTTTTTTAAACATTAAAGTAAAGCTGGATTAGCATGGCTAAACAATATCACTAAATGTCTTCTATATAATCAAATTCTGACTATTTTAGTCCATCTCAAAATGTGCTTAGGTTACTTTAACTGGTTCAAACTTTTCTAGAACTGGTTTATTACGATAAAAAAAATAGAAAGCTATAAAAATGTCTTCAGCCAACTTACTTTTCAGTCTTATAGAATATTGCACAACCATCTACATGCTTCCGATCAGATTCTGACATTGTCCTAGCTCTAGATTTAGGACTGAAGAAACCTTCGTATCCATGCGTTTTAAGTTCAACCAGGAAAAAGGCAAAGTACTGTTCAGTCTCAACCTCCTGCACATAAACACAAAGGGATTGAGATAACAAGTCTTTTGTTTTTTTTCCCCAATTTTCCTTATGACTAAGGAAATGGACATGCTGCCCATTGAATACACTGTATACTAACTCTGAGCAATCCTGCGCATCTCATTCCGCCACCAGTTTCCCTGCAACTTATTCTCTTACAAGCTGATTTACATTCCCACCCCCTCTTTCCACATAATTTTCCCACACATCCCTCCTTATTAGGAGTAATTTACAGTACCCCAATTCAACTAACAACCGGCACATATTTGGGACGTGGAAGGATGTGGATACATTCAGGGAAGATACAGATAAACGGATTAGATTCAAAGTCCACATAGATCACATTGAATGTTAAAATTAAACCAGTCAATGGAACTACAAGAAAGCCTGCCCCCTCTGCCCCAACGTTAGTGCCTTGCGGCAGATGGCCGGTAAAAGTTTTATGGAAATTATTCCACAATCAATATACCACCAATTCAGAGGATATTAACATCATTTACACTAATCCTATTCAATCTCAATGCATCTGCAAATTTGGAAAAAAACAAAATGAAGGAAATTATATTGATCACTTGCAGATGTTTTTAATAAAGTGGTTTAGCGAACATGGTATAGCGAATACTTTACAAATAAAGTATTTGCAACTTTAATATCATAAGCTGTTGCCATAAAGTGCCTCACCTGAAGACTGATGATATCTGCATTGCAGTTCAAAATTTCTTGCATAATAGATTTTTTCCTATATTCCCAGTTCAACGCCCATGATGGACAGTATCCATAGAGCTGCCTTGTGGCATACTTGTCACATAACACGTTGTAACACATGACTGAGAATAAAGCTGCAAAAAAAAATAAACCATTTAATAATTTCAAGGTAAAAAAACTGCATATTTAAAAAAAAGGCTAGAATAACTCAGCCTATCTAGCAACATCTGTTGAAAAGTACAAAATCACAGGTTTTAATTACAGAGGGAGGGTTGGCGAGAAACTGAAATAAAGTGATGATGAAACCAGACGAGAGAGGCAAAAGACCTGTTAATTAAAATAATTTGTTCAGCGATCCAAATGGGTGATGAATGAAAACAAAAAACATGGCTGATGCTGTGGGATACAAAACATTATTGATGCCGAAATTTTTTTTTTTAAAGCATGCTGGAAACACACTTGGACAGGCAGCACTCGTGGACCTGTCCCCCGATTCTCTGATTTATTATTTCTTGAGCAAAACTTATTCTACTTCCTGGGTAAATGCAGAAGATGCTAAACCTACCATTTTACATCTTCCTAACACATCTTTCGTGGACCCAAACATTCCTAGATAAAGGATGTCTTTCAATTTTATTGTATTCAATGCTCATAAAGTGATTCCCATTACAAACGGGGAAATCAAATGCCAACTGCACAAGTGCTCTTCAGTCCATCAGCAGGGTTTCCAGTAACCTCTCCTTTCAATTATGCATACCAGTTTCATTCGTGCATTTTTCTAATTTTTAAAAAATGAGCATAAGCTTGAGGAACAGACAATAGACAATAGACGCAGGAGTAGGCCATTCGGCTCCGCTATCTTTAAGAGTCCTATCTAGCTCTCTCTTGAAAGTGTCCAGAGAACCAGCCTCCACTGCCCTCTGAGGCAGAGAATTCCACAGACTCAAGTCCACAAACCCTTAATAATCTTACATATTTCAATAAGATGCCCTCTCATCCTTCTAAATTCCAGAGATTCTAAATTCAAAAATACAAATTCCTGAGATTCTAAATTCTAAAATACAAGCCGGGCCGCTCCATTCTATCAACATATGACAGTCCTGTCATCCCAGGAATTAACCTTGTGAACCTACGCTGCACCCCCTCAATAGCAAGAATGTCCTTCCTCAAATTTGGAGACCAAAACTGCACACAATACTCCAGGTGTGGTCTCACTAGGGCCCTGTAAAACTGCAGAAGGACCTCTTTGCTCCAGTACTCAACTCTTCTTGTTATAAAGGCCAACATGCCATTTGCTTTCTTCACTGCCTGCTGTACCTGCATGCTTACTTTCATTGACTGATGAACAAGGACCCCCAGATCCCGTTGTACGTCCTCTTTTCCCAACTTGACACCATTTAGATAATAATCTGCCATCCAATTTTTTGCTACCAAAGTGGATAACCTCACATTTATCCACATTAAGCTGCATCTGCCCACTCACCCAACCTGTCCAAGTCACCCTGCATTCTCGTAGCATCCTCCTCAGTTCACACTGCCACCCAGCTTTGTCATCTGCAAATTTGCTAGTTACTTTGCATTCCTTCATCTAAATCATTGATGTATATTGTAAATAGCTGCGGTCCAAGCACCGAGCCTTGCGGTACCCCACTAGTCACTGCCTGCCATTCTGAAAGGGAGCCGTTAATCCTTACTCTTTGTCTCCTGTCCGCCAACCAATTTTCTATCCATGCCAGCACTCTATCCCCAATACCATGTGCCCTAATTTTGCCCACTAATCTCCGATGTGGGACCTTATCAAATACTTTCAGAAAACCCAGGTACACTACATCCATTGACTCTCCCTTGTCCATTTTCCTAGTTACATCCTCAATAAATTCCAGAAGATTAGTCAAGCATTATTTCCCCTTCGTAAATCAGACTGATCCTGTTACTGCTGTCCAAATGTGCCGCTATTTCATCTTTTATGATTGACTCCAGCATCTTCCCCACCACCAATGTCAGGCTAACTTGTCTATAATTCTGTTTTCTCTCTTCCCTCCTTTCTTAAAACGTGGGATAACATTAGCTACCCCCAAATCCACAGGAAGAGACCCTGAATCTATAGAACATAGGAAAATGAACATCAATGCATCCACGATTTCTCCTTAAGTACCCTGGGATGCAGACCATCAGGCACTGGGGATTTATCAGCAGTCCCATCAGTCTACCCAACACCATTTCCTGCCTAATGTGGATTTCCTTCAGTTCCTCTGTCACCCCAGATCCTCTGGCCACTAGTAAAACAGGAAAATTGTTTGTATCCTTAGCAAGGAAAGGTCCAAAGTACCTGTTCAACTCATCTGCCATTTCCTTGTTTCCCATAATAAATTCACCTTTTTCAGTCTTCAACGGTCCAACTTTGGTCTTAACTCATTTTTTCCTCTTCACATACCTAAATAAGCTTTTACTATCCTCCTTTATATTCTTTACTAGCTTACCTTCTTACGTATTTCTCCGCGTATTACCTTTTTAGTTATCTTCTGTTGCTCTTTAAACGTCACCCAACCCTCTGGCTTCCCGCTCATCTTTGCTATGTTGTACTTCTCTTTTATTTTTATACTGTCCCTGACTTCCCTTGTCAGCCACGGTTGCCCCTTACTCCCCTTAGAATCTTTCTTCCTCTTTGGAATTCCCTGCTAGGGTATCTTACCAGTCAACCTTGGCCAGCTCCTCCCTCATAGCTCCATAGTCCCCTTTGTTCAACTTTAATACTGACACCTCCGATTTACCCTTCTCACTCTCAAATTGTAGATTAAAACTTACCATATTATGGTCACTACCTCCTAACGGCTCCTTAACCTCAAGTTCCCTTATCAAATCCGGTTCATTACACACTAAATTCAGAATTGCCGTCTCCCTGGTAGGCTCCAGTACAAGCTGCTCTAAGAATCCATCATGGAGGCACTCCACAAACTCCCTTTCTTGGGGTCCAGTACCAACCCGATTTTCCCAGTCTACCTGCATATTGAAATATCCCATAACAATCGTAGCATTATCTCTATGATGTGCCAATTTTAACTCTCGATTCAACTTGCACCCTTTATCCAGGTTACTGTTTGGGGGCCTGTAGATGTCCCATTAGGGTATTTTTACTCGTACAATTCCTTAGTTCTATCCATACTGACTCCACATCTCCCGTTTCAATGTCACCCTTTGCAAGGGACTGAATTTCATTCCTCACCAACAGAGCTACCCCACCCCCTCTGCTCACCTGTATGTATTTTCAATAGGAGGTATACCCTTGAATATTCAGTTCCCAGCCCTGGCCTCTTGCAGCCACGTCTCTGTAATTCCCACATCATACTTACCAATTTCTAACTGAGCCTCAAGCTCGTCTACTTTATTTCTTATACTTTGCATATTCATATACAACACTTTGACTTTGGTATTAGAAACATAGAAAATAGGTGCAGGAGTAGGCCATTCGGCCCTTCGAGCCTGCACCGCCATTCAATATGATCATGGCTGATCATCCAACTCAGTATCCTGTACCTGCCTTCTCTCCATATCCCCCGATCCCTTTAGCCACAAGGCCCACCTCCCCTCTCACACCGCTCACTATTCGCCTTGTCCTTACTCTCTTATCCCTTCTCGAACTTTCCTTCCCATTAATTCGGGAGTCTTATGTAACTTTTCTTGTACTCACCCACTCTTTAACTCCATCTTTATACTCCCAATTTGTCAATCCATCCCCATCACTATTTAGTTTAAACTCAGAGCCGCCAAGTTTTGTCAGAGCATTTCAGTATTCTAGTACCTGAAAATCAGCATTTTGCTGGGGTGGAAGATTGTAACCTTCACGAGGTCCGCCCTGTTTCGACGAATGCAATCAACCCGGCGTGCACAATCAAATAATATCAAATAGAAAAAGTTGTCCTACAACTTTAGGCTGTGCACGCCATACGCAAGAAGAAGAAGAAGAATTTTTACACAGTGCCATTTTGCTGAAAAAAGTAATTGTTTTTTATGTGCGGTCATACCCTTGTAAGAGAACAAGAATTCATAACTTTGCTACCAATTGACACATCTTCTACGCACCTTTCCTGACAGTGCATTCACTGCCATCTCTTTGTATACTGCTGTTTGAACGGCTGCTTCCTGCTTTTAGTACCAGATGATGTAGAAGCCATTTTGGAAGCCTCCCACGCTCCCTCTTTTCCCTCGTTCTCCCTCCCTCCCACTCTCTCTCTCCTTCCTTTTTTTCTCCCTCCCACTCCATCTCCCCTTCTCCCTCTCCTAACAGTCTGTGATCCATAGCACTGTGGCCATAGCGCGATGTTAAAGGCAATAGCGCTCCAGCTGGGAGCTCTATTTTTATAACCCATTGCGCTGTTCAATTCCCACGCGTTAAACTGACAGCGGTGTTTAAACCTGTAGCGGACAGGCAGATCAAAGCTTACAAAAATTATCCAGATATTGAAATTTAAAATACTAATAGATTTAATCTGCTATAATTTTTTAGAGGTACAGTATGAGTTTATATCCTTGCATTTTTTAAGCAGCAAGATGAAACAGAAAGTTGGGCTGATTTTTTAAAAATCCGTATTTTACAAAGCAAATCCGTACATCCGTATTTTGATCGCATTTCCGTACAAAATACAGGAATTCCGTACTACTTGGCAGATCTGTAAACCCACACGTGTAGCCCTAGCAAACCGGCCTGCCAGAACGTTGGTCTCCCTCCAGTTAAGGTGTAACCCATCCCTTTTGTACAGGTCACCCCTACCCCAGAAAAGATCCCAGTGGTCTATAAAGCTAAATCCTTGCTCCCTACACCAGCCCCCCAGCCACACATTTAGATCCCACATGTTCCTGCCCTCACTAGGATGAGGTATTGGAAGTAATCCAGAGAAGTCCTGCTTTTCAGTCTTCTTCCTAACTCTCTAAATTCACATTGCAGAACCTCCTTCCTCTTCTTCCCGATGTTGTTCGTGCCCACATGCACAACTACTGCCGGCTGTTCACCTTCCCTCTCGAGGATGTTCTGAAGTTGGTCTGTGATATCTTTCACCCTGGCACCAGGGAGGCAACAGACCATCCTTGAACAGGATCTCATCTTACAACTTTATAACCCCCAAGATTCAACAATGAATTCAACTTCCGTTAACCAGTCTTTGTCAGAACAGGCTGGTTTGAGTGAAAAGTCAACCACCTCAATTTCCACTCCACAGATGCTGCTTGACCAGGCTGGACATTACAGCACACCATTATTTCATATTTCTAACAATTGTACCTTTTTATATCTCAGTTCCAACCTTTTTTTCCTTATTCTTCTCTCTCTATTCTCTTTCATATCTTTATTTATATCCAGGCATCACATCCTTCATCACATCCATTCTGCCAGTACCATCACTACTCGATATTCTGTCCATTAACCTATATACAGAACCAAGTGTATTTCTATTGTAGACATTCTCTCAGAGAGCTCCACCCACTCTCATTTCTCAAGTTATTGTTTCCTCCAGTTTTCTGTTTTGATTTAAGCAATTCCAAAAGATGGCTCATCAAGCCATCATTCTTAATCCAACATTAAGAATGCACCAATAAAACCATCGGGATTTAACATAGTTGAATGTGTTGGAAGTTGCTGTGTTATCCTCTTTGCTTGGCTACAAAGCAAGTCCCAGCATTTCGCAATTTTAACAAGCTTATTAGTTGTTGCTAGCTGGAAATTTACTGTAGGAGGGTATGGTTTTGGTTTCCTGAGAGCAGTTCAGCTTACAGCCAGCAAGGATAGTATGACAGAGGTGTTTGCAAACCCTGTCAGGGCGCATTTTATAAACAATAGACAATAGGTGCAGGAGTAGGCCATTCGGCCCTTCGAGCCAGCACCACCATTCAATGTGATCAAGGCTGATCATCCCCAATCAGTACCCCGTTCCTGCCTTCTCCCCATATCCCGACTCCGCTATTTTTAAGAACCCTATCTAGCTCTCTCTTGAAAGCATCCAGAGAACCTGCCTCCACCGCTCTCTGAGGCGGAGAATTCCACAGACTCACCACTCTCTGTGAGAAAAAGTGTTTCCTCGTCTCCGTTCTAAATGGCTTACTCATTCTTAAACTGTGGCCCCTGGTTCTGGACTCCCCAATATCGAGAACATGTTTCCTGCCTCTAGCGTGTCCAATATTTTATACTAGAACAATGCGGGAGAAATCCAAGTATGGAAATAGAAGGGAGAGAGGAAAAATAGCAAAGGATAGAAGATTAGTTGGAAGTTTATTGGCACCAAATAGTAGCCACTATGGAGAAAAGAGTATAATCAATAATCAATTGGCACAGACTAGGTCATTAACCTTCATCGAGTTAAGATTAATCAAGAAGCTAAGAGAAGGAAGTACATTTAGGGTTGCTTCCTTGAATGATACACAGCGCCCTCCATAATGTTTGGGACAAAGACCCATAATTTGGGACAAAGACCCATAGAAATGTTTAAATGTAATGAGGAGTGAATGTTCCGGTGGGCGGCGAGATTCTCATCGCAGCGGCCTCTGCAGTCCGTCTGTTTTTTTTAATATTTTGTCTCTTTTGAGTGTAGTTAGTGTTTTGTTTTAGCTGGATATGTGTGTGGGGGGAGGGGGGGGGGGGGAAAACTTTTAAAATATTTTCCCTGTACAGATGACCCGACCTTTCCTCTGTCGGGTCTCCATTGCCGTTGGGGCCCATCGCCGTGAAGCGGCCTCCAACCGGACCTGGGGCTCCAGTTGCAGAGCCTGCGGACTACTCACCATCGTGCAGCTGGCCGAGTTAGGAACGGGAGGAGCTGTGGTGGCGTGCTGCTGCTGCCCGATCCCGGAGATTCGGAGGCTCCAGCTGCAGGCCGGTGGACGGTAATACCGGGAACTCCCGGGCCCCTGGTGGGAGACCGCTTTTCGGAGCTCCCACGGCGGCAACTTCTCCCGCCCGAGTTGCTGGGTTGAAAATGACCTGGAGCGGGGCCTTACATCGACCGGCGTGGCTTTAATGGCCGCGGGACTTGCTAGAGCCTGCCGGGGGCTCTAACATTAAGACCCGGAGCGCGGCCTTGCATCGCCCGGTGTGGACGGAATGGCCACGGGACTTATTTACCATCGCCCGCCGGGAGCTTTGACTCTGGCATCGGAAGGAGAATGTGGAGTGCAGGGGAGAGATAAGACTTTGCCTTCCATCACAGTGAGGAGGAGATTCACTGCGATGGATGTTTGTGTAAACTGTGTTGCGTCTTGGTTCTTATCTTGTTTATATGACTGCAGAAACTACATTTTGTTTGAACCTCAATGAGGTTCAAATGACAATAAACGGTATTGTATTGTATTTGTTTACCTCTGTACTCCAATTTGAGATTAGCAATTGAAAAAAAATCACATGTGGTTAAAGTGCACATTGTCAGATTTTAATAAAGACCATTTTTATACATTTTGGTTCCACCATGTAGAAATTGCAGCAGTTTATACATAGACCCACCATTTCAGGGCACCATAATGTTTGGGACAGCAATGTCATGTAAATGAAAGTATTCGTGCTTAGTATTTTGTTGCATATCCTTTGCATGCAATGACTGCTTGAAGTCTGTGATTCATGGACATCACCAGTTGCTGGGTGTCTTCTCTGGTGATGCTCTGTTAGGCCTGTATTGCAGCCATCTTTAGCCTATGCTTGTTTTGGGGCTCGTCCCCTTCAGTTTTCTCTTCAGCATATAAAAGGCATGCTCAATTGGGTTCAGATCGTGTGATTGACTTGGCCACTCAAGAATTGACCATTATTTAGCTTTGGAAAAACTCCTTTGTTGCTTTAGCAGTGTGTTTGGGATCATTGTCTTGCTGTAGAATGAACTGCCGGCCAATGAGTTTTGAGGCATTTGTTTGAACTTGAGCAGATAGAATGTGTCTATACACTTCAGAATTCATTATGTTACTGCCATCAGCAGTTGTATCGTCAATGAGGATAAGTGAGCCAGTACCTTCAGCAGCCATACATGCCCAGGCCATAACACCCCCGCCACCACGTTGTCACAGATGAGGTGGTATGCTTTGGATCTTGGGCAGTTCCTTCTCTCCTCCATACCTTGCTCTTACCATCACTCTGATATAAGTTAATCTTTGTCTCATCTGTCCACAAGACCTTTTTCCATAACTGTGGTTGCGCTTTTAAGTACTTCTTGGCAAACTGTAACCCGGCCATACTATTTTTGCGGCTAACCAGTGGTTTGCATCTTGCAGAGTAGCCTCTGTATTTCTGTTCATGAAGTCTTCTGTGGACAGCGGCCACTGACAAATCCACACCCGACTCCCAAAGGGTGTTTCTGATCTGTCGGACAGGTGTTTGGGGATTTTTGTTTATTATAGAGACAATTCTTCTGTCATCAGCTGTGGAGTTCTTCCTTGGCCTGCCAGTCGCTTTGCGATTAGTAAGTGGTTCCAAACAGTTGATTTTGGTAAGCCTAAGGTTTGGCTGATGTCTAACAGTTTTATTCTTGTTTCTGTCTCATAATGGCTTCTTTGACTTTCATTGGCACAACTTTGGTCCTCATGTTGATAAACACCAATAAAAGTTTCCAAAGGTGATGGAAAGACTAGGTGCTGAGAGCTCTCTTATACCTGCATTAAGGTGCATTGAAAAGGGGGGACTATGTATAAACACAGCTGTAATTTCTACATGATAAAACCAAAATGTGTAAAAATACCCTTTAATAAAATCTGACAATGTGCACTTTAACAACGTGATTTCTTTTCTATAACAAATCTCAAATTGTGGAGTACAGAGGCAAATAAATAAATGATGGGTCTTTGTCCCAAACATTATGGAAGGCACTGTATCATGAGATCAACCAGGAAACACGACAGCTTGGATCTGGGCGTGGCTAATGAAGCATGTTTATTAATTTACTGCAGAGTAAAAGATCTACCAGGGAGTAGAGATCATAACATGATAGAATTTAATATGTTGCAATTTAGTATGCTGACTCTGAGAAGCCGACTATGACCAACCATGGAATCCAAGGAGAGTATCAAATAATTCAAAATGGAGGGTAAAGTTAGTGACAGACCTGATAAACAGGGAAAAAAAAAAAATCAGAATCCAAATACAAAAGGTAATTGAAGCAGCAAAACGGAGAGCAAACTAGTAAGAAATGTAAACAGTAATGACAAGGGCATATATAAAAGAGATCCAAGCCAACTCAGAACAAAGAATGAGATTAAGGACATTGTTAAGGGACATGGAAATGGCATAGAAGTTTCAAATCAGTCTTTACCAAAGATCATAGAGCGGAGCAAGATAGACCACTCCTGCAAAATCCAATGGACTCGCGTGTAGTACGCTACGGAGCATAACTTCCGCCATTTCCATAAACCCGACCAGACTTCAGTTATGCCTCTCACAGTGTAATCAGTGTTGCAGGGGAACAGTTTGTGTGTTTTTTTAATTTTTAAATGTTCTTTTTAAATGGCTCATGTCCTGTGTTTGAATCGATTTTTGTATTAAACTTGCTGTAATCAGCGTTGAGGGGGAACAGTTTGTATGTTTTTTCTATAATATATGAACTCATATACACACACACAGGCTTGCAAAAGTATTCATACCCCTTGAACTTTTCCACATTTTGTCACGTTACAACCACAAACGTAAATGTATTTTATTGGGATTTTATGTGATAGACCAACACAAAGTGGCGCATAATTGTTAAGTGGAAGGAAAATGATACATGGTTTTCAATTTTTTTTACAATTAAAAAACTGAAAAGTGTGGCGTGCAAAAGTATTCAGCCCCGTTTACTCTGATACCCCTAAATAAACTCCAGAGCAACCAATTGCCTTCAGAAGTCACCTAATTAGTAAATAGAGTCCATTTGTGTGTAATCTAATCTCAGTATAAATACAGCTGTTCTGTGAAGGCCTCAGAGGTTTGTTAGAGAGCATTAGTGAACAAACAGCATCATGAAGCCCAAGGAACACACCAGACAGGTCAGGGATAAAGTTGTGGAGAAGTTTAAAGCAGGGTTAGGTTATAAAAAAAGATCCCAAGCTTTGAACATCTCACGGAGCACTGTTCAACCCATCATCCGAAAATGGAAAGAGTATGGCACAACTGCAAACCTACCAAGACATGGCCGTCCACATAAACTGACAGGCCAGGCAAGGAGAACATTGGTCAGAGAAGCAGCCAAGAGGCCCACGGTAACTCTGGAGGAGCTGCAGAAATCCACAGCTCAGGTGGGAGAATCTGTCCACAGGACAACTATTATTTGTGCACTCCACAAATCGGGCCTTTATGAAAGACTGGCAAGAAGAAAGCCATTGTTGAAACAAAGCTATAAGAAGTCCCGCTTGAAGGTTTGCCACAAGCCATGTGGGGGACACAGCAAACATGTGGAGGAAGGTCCTCTGGTCTGATGAGACCGAAATTGAAGTTTTTGACCTAAATGCAAAACGCTATGTGTGGCAGAAAACTAACACTGCACATCACCCTGAACACACCATTCCCACTGTGAAACATGGTGGTGGCAGCATCATGCTGTGGGGATACTTTTCTTCAGCAGGGACAGGGAAGTTGGTCAGAGTTGATGGGAGATGGATGGAGCCAAATACAGGGCAATCTTGGAAGAAAACCTGTTAGAGTCTGCAAAAGACGTGAGACTGGGGCGGATGTTCACCTTTCAGCAGGACAACGACCCTAAACATACAGCCAGAGCTACAATGGAATGGTTTAGATCAAAGCATATTCATGTGTTAGAATGGCCCAGTCAAAGTCCAGACCTAATTGAGAATCTCTGGCAAGACTTGAAAATTGATGTTCACAGACGCTCTCCATCCAATCTGACCATGCTTGAGCTATTTTGCAAAGAAGAATGGGCAAAAATTTCAGTCTCTAGATGTGCAAAGCTGGTAGAGACATACCCCAAAAGACTTGCAGCTGTAATTGCAGCAAAAGGTGGTTCTACAAAGTATTGATTCAGGGGGGCCGAATACTTTTCCATGCCACACTTTTCAGTTTTTTATTTGTAATAACATTTGGAAACCATGTATCATTTTCCTTCCACTTCACAATTATGCACCACTGTGTGTTGGTCTATCACATAAAATCCCAATAAAATACATTTACGTTTGTGGTTGTAACGTGACAACATGTGGAAAGGTTCAAGGGGTATGAATACTTTTGCAAGCCACTGTATATGCATACACATACACACACGTGTGAGTGTGTGTGAGAGAGCGAGAGCGAGAGCGAGGGCGAGTCCCTACTCTTTATTTAAGTCTGCCAACCAATTTTCTGTCCATGTCAGCACACTACCCCCAATACCACGTGCCTAATTTTGCACACTAATCTCCCATGTGGGACCTTATCAAATGCTTTCATAAAGTCCAGGTACACTACACCCACTGGCACCCCCGTGTCCATTTTCCCAGTTCCAGAAGATTAGTCAAGAATGATTTCCCCTTCGTAAATCCATGCTGACTTGGAGCGATCCTGTTACTGCTATCCAAATGTCCCACTATTTCATCTTTTATGATTGACTCCAGCATCTTCCCCACCACCAATGTCAGGCTAACGGGTCTATAATTCTGTTTTCTCTCTCCTACCTTTCTTAAAAAGGTGGGATAACATTCGCTACCCTCCAATCCACAGGAACTGATCCTGAATCTATAGAACATTGGAAAATTAACACCAATGCATCCACGATTTATAGAACCACCTCGGTAAGTACTGTGGGATGCAGACCATCAGGCCCTGGGGATTTATCTGCCTTCAGGCCCATCAGTCCCAACACCATTTCCTGCCTAATGTGGATTTCCTTCAGTTCCTCTGTCACTCCAGATCATCTGGCCATTAGTAGTACATCAGGAAGATTGTTTGTGTCCTCCTTAGTGAAGACTGATCCAAAGTACCTGTTCAACTCATCTGCTATTTCCTTGTCCCCCATAATAAATTCACCTTTAAGTCTTCAAGGGTCCTACTTTGGTCTCAACTCATTTTTTCCTCTTCACATACCTAAAGAAGCTTTTACTATCCTCCTTTATATTCTTGGCTAGATAACCTTCGTACCTCATCTTGCCTTTTCAGTTATCTCCTGTTGTTCTTTAAACAGTACCCAATCCTCTTGCCACCCGCTCATCTTTGCTATGCTGTACTTCTCTTTTATTTTTAATAAAAGAGAAGTATTTTTAATACTTCCCTTGTCAGCTAGTCACCCCTTACTCCCCTTGGAATCTTTCTTCCTCTTTGGAATGAACTGATGCTGCACCTTCTGTATTATTCCCAGAAATACCTGCCATTGTTGTTCCACTGTCATCCCTGCTAGGGTATCTTTCCAGTCAACTTTGGCCAGCTCCTCCCTCCTAGCTCTTTAGTCCTTTGTTTAACTGCAACACGGATACCTCCGATCTATCCTTATCCCTCTCAAATTGAAGATTACAATTATTATGTAACTTACCATATTATGGTCACTACTTCCTAATGGCTCCTTTACCTTGAGTTCCCTTATCAAATCCGGTTCATTACACAACACTAAATCCAGAATTGCCATCTCCCTGGTAGGCTCCAGTACAAGCTGCTCTAAGAATCCATCATGTAGGCACTCCACAAACTCCCTTTCTTGGGGTCCAGTACCAACGTGATTTTCCAAGTCTATCTGCATGTTGCAATCTCCCATAACAACCGTAGCATTACCTTTACAACTTGCCAATTTAAACTCTGGATTCAACTTGCACCCTATATCCAGGTGTGTGTTTGGGGGCCTGTAGATGTCCCATTAGGGTCTTTTTAATTGAGGTTTGAATCAAGGTTCTTTAGCAACTTGTCAGTTTCTTTGTTGAACTAAATTAAGGCGCATGTTGCAATCAAAAGCGCTTGAACAATGGGTTGGGAAGAAAGCCAAACTGTAAGAAAGAGGACTGCGCCTCCTTAGTTCTACCCACAGCTCCTGCTTCAACGTCACCCCTTGCAATGGTCTGAATTTCATTCCTCACCAACTGAGCTACCCCACTCCCTCTGCCCACCTGTCTGTCTTCCCCCTAACCTGGAAGGGTGCAGCTCACCAACTCAAGAAGCTCATCGCCAATCAGGACAATGCAGCACACTCAACTGGTATACCTTCACAATTGGTGCTTAATGACGACAATGTGTACGAGTCACAACACGCACTGCAGTTACTTACCTGGACCACAACAGCATTTCCATAAACTGCAACATATAACTTAAAGATGGCCAAGTGCAGCTGGGGTACATGAATACCACCACCTGCACATCTCCTCCAAGTCTTACATCATTCTAGCAAAATATATTGCTAATGCTTCATCATAATGCTTCATCAATGTTGAGTCCAAGTCCTGGAAACCCTACCCAGAGGAACAATGGGAATGACTCCGCCAGAGGCATTGCTGCAGTTCAAGGTGGTAGTTAATCACCACCTTCTTAAAGGCAATACATACTAGTCTCGCCAGTGACACCCAGATCTCGAGGTGAAAAAAAACTGAATCAATGCAGATTTTCGGCTTGCAAAATAAAAGGCAATGGGAAGTGTGTGTGTGTGTGTGTGTGTGTGTGTGTGTGTGTGTGTGTGTGTGTGTGTGTGTGTGTGTGTGTGTGTGTGTGTGTGTGTGTGTGTGTGAGAGAATTTTACTTTACTAATTACTAAAATAGAGGATTAAATTCATGACTTTCTGATCTCAAGATCCACTTTGAAAAGCTTCTTATTGTATTGTAATTGCTAGCTTTTACACCACTGAAATTCAACATTTTACATCAATCAAGACAATTTACTTCACCTGAGGGATGTGCCTTCTCTGGTTCTTGTACGACAACCCATGATCGAGGTGGTGGCTGGTCTTGCTGAACTATTAACAAAAACCAAACAACTTTAATTCAATATCATTTGTAAAATTAAATAAAAACTGTAGGTTGTGTTACTTACTTCTTTTTGAAGCACCTGCCAAATTATCAAGCAGGTAATTTAGCAGCCTACGTGTTCCATCTGGTTCCTGATGGAGGCTAAGGATTTCTTGTGCCAGAGGGTTGCCTACAAATCATATTAAAGTTTCAGCTAACCAGTTTGCAAATCAATTGTAGACAGCAACTTTATTTGCTATCACAAATAATATTTTAACCACATATACTTGCAGGCTCTTCACTTGATCATACATATTTAATCAATGTGCTACTTTAGTTCGGCAACCATGACACCTTTAACTTTATTTCTATTTCATCAAATCTATCATGGTTCCAAATAGCCCCCAATAATTAAAAGAGTTGTGGTAAATGTAAGCACTCAGACTTGAAAGTAATTTAAACTTAAAAACTCTCTCAGTAATGAATTAACTCGGTGGTCTGAAGTACCATGTATTGGAGCGATATTGTACTTCATCTAATAAAAACCTAGGAATATCAGTGAAACAACGAGGGCCCGCGTTTTAAGGATTATTAGGCTAAAGTTTAAACAACAATTTAAAGCCAACCTGTTTGATAAAATGTGGGGTGGAACTTGAAGGATCCTAACAATTAACATTCACTCCGAGCTGATGACAGGATTGGACTCGAGTAACAAATTCTGACAATCTTGCAATTTTCTCAGGATTAAACAGTTTCCCCAAAATATTACTTCATAAAATTTTGGAAGATTTAAGCATATGGTACCCTTCACATTGCAAGTCTGATTTCATTTGAGATTTCATTCATTCATTCACAAGATTAACTTTTCAGCATGGTATCTACGTTTTCTGTTTCTCAACTCAACCAAAAAAAAATCTCCTGCCTACAGATTCCATCCTCAGTGTATGAGGAAGCCTAACTGCGATCTTTTACAATGCTGCTAGACTTTTAAAAGCAGATTCAAGTAAATGTATGCAGAAGTTGTTTAAAAGCAGCTGGAATAGCAAGGAATATCGACGAAGGGTCCCAACACGAAATGTCATCTATCCATGTTCCCCAGGAGCGCTGATATACTCCATCCTTGTGTGTCTTCACTAATCAGGGCTTGAAATTAATGGTTGCCCGGGTGCCAATGTCAACCTACAGTCCCGCCGGGCAACCGGAAAGTCATCTGGGACACCTCTCGTTTAATCCTGAGCGGGCCCCCTCTCTATCTCTCTCTCTCTCTCTCTCTCTCTGTCACTCTCTATCTCTGCCCGCCATTTGTGTCCGGTCTCGGCTCTCCGCTCAGCACGGCCGACCGCCTCATTCATGCGCACTGCCACGGCCTGCACATCCTCCCCCTGCACATGCGCACGACGGCCAGCACATCATCGGCCGTGGTTGTGCGCTTGTGCTGCCCTGCACATGCGAACTGCCACGGCAACCAGTCGGCGACGGCCACTTTCTCCCTCCCTTTGCATTGTAAGAGATCTTGCCGCCATTGCTGTCTGGTCGCCAACTCACCGCGATCGCTGAAAACCAACGCAGAATTACACCCTGGAGCTGGAGTAACTCCCTGGAGTAACTCTTGCTTCTTGGTCCTCCAAATATATTCCAAATGAAATTTAAACTGGTGGACCCACCACCACCAAACTCCAAAAAATAACAGTCTATTGCATTATATCTGTTTATTTATTGTGTATATATATGGTCTATGGTATCGACACACTGAACTTTTATCTCCTGTTCTGTATTATGTTTATATATTCTATTGTGCTGCATCACGCAAGAATTTCATTGTCCTATCTGGGATACATGACAATAAAACTCTCTCGACTCGGACTTAAGCAATAAAGGGTTCATGGGGGAAAAAGAGCTACCTTAAATTTAGTTGCATCTGGTTGGGTACCTTTGGTAAGGTGAAGACTATTCCATGCTTTAATTGTGCGGGGGAATCCATGGAGCAGCCAGCATCACTGCATAGAAGAAATTGAGTGACGTTTCGGGTAGAGACCCTTCTTTAGATTTCGTCTGGTTTTAGTGCTTTTAGTTTAATTTAAAGATACAGCATGGAAACAGGCCCTTCGGCCCACGGCAAACACCGATCACCCATATAACCATATAACAATTACAGCACGGAAACAGGCCCTCTCGGCCCTTCCAGTCCGTGCCGACCATTTGTTTTCCCCTAGTCCCATCTACCTGCACTCAGACCATACCCCTCCATTCCCTTCACGTCCATATACCTATCCACTTTACTCTTAAATGTTAAAATCGATCCTGCCTCCACCACTTCTGCTGGAAGCTCATTCCACACAGCCACCACCCTCTGAGTAAAGAAGTTCCCCCTCACGTTACCCAGAAACTTCTGTCCTTAATTCTCATGTCATGCCCTCTTGTTTGAATCTTCCCTACCCTCAATGGGAAAAACGTATCCACGTCAACTCTGTCTATCCCTTTCATCATTTTAAAGACCTCAATCAAGTCCCCCCTTAACCTTCTGCGCTCCAAAGAATAAAGACCTAACTTGTTCAACCTTTCTCTGTAACATAGTTGCTGGAACCCTGGCAACATTCTAGTAAATCTCCTCTGTACTCTCTCTATTTTGTTGACATCCTTCCTATAACTAGGTGACCAAAATTGAACACCATACTCCAGAATTGGTCTTACCAATGCCTTGTACAATTTTAACATTACTTCCCTACTCCTATATTCAATGCTCTGATTTATAAAGGCCAGCACACCAAAGGCTTTCTTTACCACCCTATCTACATGCGATTCCACCTTCAGGGAATTATGCACAGTTATACCTAGATCCCTCTGTTCCACAGCATTCCTCAATTCCCTACCATTTACCATGTACGTCCTATTTTGATTTGTCCTGCCAAGATGTAGCACTTCACACTTATCAGCATTAAACTCCATCTGCCATCTTTCAGCCCACTTTTCCAAATGGCCCAAATCTCTCTGTAGACTTTGAAAATCTACTTCATTATCCACAACACCACCTATCTTAGTATCATCTGCATACTTACTTATCCAATTTTCCACCCCATCATCCAGATCATTGATGTACATGACAAACAACAGTGGACCCAACACAGATCCCTGAGGCACCCCACTGCTCACCGGCTTCCAACCTGACAAACAGCCATCCACCATTACTCTCTGACATCTCCCATTCAGCCACTGTTAAATCCATCTTGCTACTCCGCCATTAACACCCAAAGATTGAACCTTCTTAACCAACCTTCCATGGGGGACCTTGTCAAAGGCCTTACTGAAATCCATATAGACAACATCCACTGCTTTACCCTCATCAATTTCCCTAGTTACCGCTTCAAAAAATTCAAGAAGGTTTGTCAAACATGACCTTCCAGGCACAAATCCATGTTGACTGTTCCTGATCAGACCCTGTTTATCCAGATGCTTATATATATTATCTCTAAGTATCCTTTCCATTAATTTGCCCACCACTGACGTCAAACTAATAGGTCTATAATTGCTAGGTTTATTCTTTGAACCCTTTTTAAACAATGGAACAACATGCGCAGTACGCCAATCCTCCGGCACTATTCCCGTTTCTAATGACATTTGAAATATTTCTGTCATATCTCCTGCTATTTCTACACTAACTTCCCTCAATGTCCTAGGGAATATCCTGTCAGGACCTGGAGACTTATCCACTTTTATATTTTTCAAAAGTGTCAGTACTTCCTCCTCTTTGAATCTCATAGTTTCCATAGCTACTCTACTTTTTCCCCTTAACTCACAGAGTTCAATATCCTTCTCCTTGGTGAATACCGAAGAAAAGAAATTGTTCAATATCTCCCCCATCTCTTTTGGCTCTGCAGATAGCTGTCCATTCTGGTTATCTAATGGTCCAATTTTATCCCTCGTTATCCTTTTGCTATTAATATAGCTGTAGAAACCCTTTGGGTTTACTTTCACCTTTCTTGCCAAAGCAACCTCATATCTTCTTTTAGCCTTCCTAATTTCTTTCTTAAGATTCTTTTTACATTCTTTATACTCCTCTAGCACCTCATTTACTCCATGCCTCCTATAATTATTGTAGATATCTCTCTTTTTTCGAAACAAGTGTCCAATTTCCCTTGAAAACCATGGCTCTTTCCAATTTTTACTATTTCCTTTCAACCTAACAGGGACATAAAGATTCTGTACTCTTACAATTTCCCCTTTAAATGTCCTCCATTTCTCTACATCCTTCCCATGAAACAAAGTGCCCAATTCACTCCTTTAAAATCCTTACGCATTCCCTCAAAGTTAGCCTTTCTCCAATCAAAAATCTCCACCCTAGGTCCAGTTCATAATTATATTGAAACTAATGGTATTGTGATCACTGGTCCCGAAGTGCTCACCAACGCATACCTCCGTCACCTGACCTGCCTCATTTCCTAACAGGAGGTCCAGCACTGCCCCTTCTCTGGTCGATACCTCTATGCAGAGATGCCAACCCTAAATTTAGTTCACAGTAACATTCAACCCATTTGTCCGTAACAAATGGGGTTAAATGCATTTCTCTCCGTACTCACTTGGGGTTGTTGCCGGCGGGTCTGCGCCTGCGCACTGGTGCAGATCAGCGGGCTGCCGGTGGGCGGGTGCGGCACATGCGCACTTGGCAAGGTTGCCGGCGGGTCTGCGCCTGCGCACTGGGTGGGGGTGGGGGGGGAGGCCCGGTGATGGGGCTGCCGCGAGCGGCCGGCTGGCGGCAAGAAAGTGCCGCTGATCGCGCGGGCCGGCGCCGCCCGGGCTCTGGGCCGGGCGTGGCGTGGCTCGAAATGGCGCCAGGCCCGGCAACCCTCCCCCACTGCGCAGCGCGGCCACTGGGCCCGGCAACCCTCCCCCACTGCGCACGCGCGGCCACTGGGCCCGGCAACCCTCCCCCACTGCGCACGCGCGGCCACTGGGGCCCGGCAACCCTCCCCCACTGCGCACGCGCGGCCACTGGGGCCCGGCAACCCTCCCCCACTGCGCACGCGCGGCCAATGGGGCCCGGCAACCCTCCCCAACTGCGCAGGCGCGGACACTAGGGCCCGGCAAAGTGCCGCTGATCGCGCGGGCCGGCAAACCGGGGACACATGGCGCCGGCGTTCACCACGGGAGGAACACCGGCGCGGCGGTGTTCCGTAACAGCATGTTTGGCTGCCGGAACACCGTAAAAAGGTTATTTCGCCGGGACAAAATACGGCGAATCCGGGACACTTGGCATCTCTGTCTATGTACTGCTGCAAAAAACTATCCTGCACACATTTTACAAACTCCAAACCATCCAGCCCATTTACAGAATGTGTTTCCCAGTCTATTTTTGGAAAATTGAAATCTCCCACAATCACTACCTTGTGCTTACTACTAATATCTGCTATCTCCTTACATATTTGCTCTTCCAATTCACGCTCCTCATTTGGCGGTCTATAATACACCCCTAAAAGTGTTGCTACACCGTTCCCACTTCTCAGTTCCACCCAAATAGCCTCCCTAGACGAGCCCTCTAATCTATCCTGCCAAAGCACTGCTGTAATATCTTCTCTGACAAGCAATGCAACACCTCCCCCTTACCCGCACACTAGTTCTATCCCGCACATTAGCGATGCAAGTCAAGAGTGTTTTATTCTTACGTCCCAGTTAGAACAATGAAATCCTTAATTGCAGCAGCACAACAGAATATGTAAACATAGTACTCTGTAAACAATGTTATAAATGAGAAAACAAAACTCCATACAGACAGCACCCATATTCAGGATCAATTCCGCGTCTCTGGCAATTTTAGGCAGCAACTTTATGGCCATTGTACTGCCCCATAGTCTTGAACTTAATTAAAACATACAGTAGCTGTAAAGGGGGGGCATAGCATCACTTAGAGATTTAAGACTGAAAATGGATAGGTTCCTTTTTTTTAGTAACCAAAGTTAACAACGTATAATTTTTTGTGTGTTGGAAAATAAAATATAATGGCACAGCTAGTGGACTTGCTGCCTCACACGGCAGAGATCTGTGTTCGATCCTGTTCTCGGGCACCGTCTGTGTGTGAATTTGCACATTCTCCCAACAAGCGCGTGGGCTTCCTCCCACATCCCCCAAAGGCGCATTGGCTTTGTAGGTTAACTTGTCTCTGTAAAATTGCCCCAAATGTGTAGGGAGTGGGTGAAGAAAGTGGGATAACAGAACTGGTGTGAATGAGTAGACAAAAATGCTGGAGAAACTCAGCAGGTGAGGCAGCATCTATGGAGCGAAGGAAACAGGCGAAGTTTCAGGTCGAGACCCTTCTTCAGACTGATGTGAGGGTGCAAGGGGGAGGGGGGGTAAGAAGAAAGGAAGAGGTGGAGACAGTAGGCTGTGGGTGAGCTGGGAATAGGAGGGGAAGGAGGGAGAAAGCAGGGTCTATCTGAAATTGGAGAAGCCAATGTTCATACCGCTGGGGTGTAAACTACCCAAGCAAAATATGAGGTGCGGTTCTTCCAATTTGCGGTGGGCCTCACTCTGGCCATGGAGGAGGCCCAGGACAGAAAGGTCAGATTCGAAATGGGAGGGGGAGTTGAAGTGTTGAGCCACTGGGAGATCAGGTTGGTTATTGCAAACAGAGTGAAGGTGTTGTGCGAAGCGATCGCCAAGCCTGAGCTTGGTCTCACCGACATTGATCATGCGCTGAATAATCCAACCAGTGGAAGTGGAAAGAGATAATAGAAATTGCATTCATTGCAACATGTAAAAAGAGATGAGATACTGTATTGTAACTTTGATGCATGTCATTGTGGTATATCATGTCTTGATTGGTGAATACGTTTAGTTTGCGACTTTATTTGAAGCAGAATATGTGAATGCTTCATTAACCACAATTCCGACTGGTAACTACGCACTTCGTCTGAGCACATTATTGCACACGTCATGCAAACCATCGTTAATAACCACCTAAACTGTCAATTGGCAACCTAAATAGCTGCCGAGGTTGCCCGGCTGACAGAGAAAAAAAGTTAAGTGAGAGCCCTGCTAATAGGGTCGTTTTAGATCAGATTGAATAATAGCTAAAAATAATAGTAATTATATTTTAGGCTATAGGGCAATATGCAATAGGGAAGCTTTGTTGCACTGTGCCTCCAAGTCTTTGAACCATTTGTTAATAGGATTAATATAGGAATGTTGAAAAACTTCTCTATTTAATTTATCCAAACCGATCATAATCTTGCAAACCTCTATCAAATCTCCTTTCAAACTTTAACTGATCAGCATCAATTAATTTCCCAAATCTTTATTAACTGGGAGTTTATTCAACGTAATGAATACAGCACAATTTTCTTAGTCATTATCCCTCTAAGCTATGCATTCAATCGGGCAATTCATTTCACATGTATTTGTGCTGCTCAGTATTCTGCTTATATTATGTAATCTACCATCTTTAACAATCAGCGGTAAATAAAGTTTCTCATCTCCTTCCAATCTAAAAGTCATTACCTCCAAGGTCTGTTCTCTTATTTGCTCTCACTTCTATAATTAGCAATCTTGCATCACAACACTAAACTAGAAGGCTTGGTCTTACTAGTCAACAGGTGACAAACAATAACAGCAATCTTACAAACAAACTACTTGAGAGAATTTGCAAACATAGAAAAAGAGTTTTAAAAGTGAGATGAACGCTTAATTATCAATTAAGTCATCAAGTTGTAGAGTCATAGAAACCGGTAGGGTATAGCTTCAATTTACAATATATTAAACTATGTAGGTCTGTGGGTAGGTGCTTATATTTCTACGACTACAAGAACAGGTTTGGCAGCCTTTTCCTGCCACTCCATCATGTCCACCCACACATACAAGCAAGTAGCCTACCAACAATCGTACTGCTCACACTTTCAAAGGAACCATTTCACAAATTCCAGAAGCCAAATAACAATAGTAAAATTATACTTCACTGGTAATCGATTATATCCAGAATGAAGAAATCAAAACAAATATATTGTAATACAATAAACAAAAATGCATTTATGAAGAGGATAAAATCCAATGAATTTCATGATGGACATCTTACCTTTCAAACCCAAGGTCTGTAATTGAAACAACTTTCCAAGTTCAAATGGTAGAACCCGTAACAGATTATTGTTCAAAAGCAGTTCCCTGAATTAATAAAGAGGATTAAAACAGTGTTCAATACGTGTACAACAAAAGATGTTATGAAAGCTATTTCTCATCTACTTGTGGAAGGAAAACATCTGTTGCTGACAGTTTCAGAATGTGCCAAGGGCACCAGATTACTGAGAGTTAAAAGCATAATAATTTTGCACAACAGATTAGAGAAGAGGCACATAGTTATTAAATGTACAAATCACAGTGCATAGAATTAAAATATGCTATTGCATGGCAAATATCTAGGACTGGGACAATTTACTTCCCTTCAGAAACAGCCCCATCCTCAATTGAGAACTTCCCGGAGTTGCATAATAATTACCCCCGAATATTATCACAAAAGGTACTAACCTAGCCATGCAATAGCATATTTAGCTTGATATATAGATATTTGCCATGCAATAGCATGTAGCAGTAATTAAAATCACCAATACCTTTTGAAAAACTATATAATTGTTAAGGCCATGCCAAGCAATCTTCCAGGCCTCAAAATGCAACAAATTGAAATGTTCATGTTTTATTTCAGTATTTAGCCAGAACTATTTAACATTTTTAATTTTTCCTCAAGAGTTTAAATGTATTTTTGCTCTCTTGTACTTTAATCCAATCCAATCTTTCATTCTTCATCATTACACCTCCATTGAACTTCTGATTCTCAAGCTTTATTTACAACTTAATATTTTCTTCTTGCAGAAGTAATGGCCATTTGGCCCATCCTGTCTATGCCCGCTCTAAGCAATCCCAGTTCTCCACTCAATTTTCTATAATCTATTCTCCCACAAAAACAAAATATAGATTTGGAGATTGAGAAAAACAGAAAATATTCAGACCACATTCATGGAAAGAAAAACATGTGTTTTTCAGGACAACAATATTTCACCAGGGCTTTATCCTCAACTCAGTGACTGACATTACATAATGGCTATTTCATATGTTTTATATTTTCATTCAATTCCACAATGTTCCCAATATATTAGATGCCTGTACCTTCAGTTTTGGCAGCAATTGTTGGCAAGCAAACAATCAACTCAAATTAAATCATTGAAGAAAATGCTACCACTGTTCAATCATTATTAAGCAAGTTTATACAAATAACAATTACTACTTGGTGTTCAAGTTGCAATCCTCAGTTGCTCCTTGCTGTAAAGGTGAATATGAAATGCAACAATCACCTGTTTCATACTGCCTGCACAGTGAAGAAACAACCCCAAACACTTGCCAACAATTAAGCAGAACAGCAACAGAAATAGAAGGCTGCTATAGGGCTCATCAAAATAGCAAGGGAGATAAGTATCCTTGACAATGTATTTCTTCAGTTTCAAGAAAGCAATTGAAATCGCCAAAAAAGACAAAAAGAGGGGTGTACAGAAGGGGGAAAAACAAGAGACACAGACATGGATTTTCAATCTGCTAACTGGAAGCACAGGGCAGTGTAAATCAATATTTTGTTTGATTACCAATCCATTTGGAAAGTACATGACAGTTAAACTAGCATGATTTTAGACAAAATTTCCATTAACATTCAATGGAGGTCAGGAAGAAGTTGAGTGAAACATTGATATATGAATGATGATTTCAATTTTTGCAAAACTTGAAACATAGAACAATTGCTCATGACTAAAATGTTAAGAACCCTCATCTAAACTATGAATCCCAACTCACCGATCTATACTGGTTCTATTACGTTTGTTTTAATTCATTCATTTTAAAATTCTTCCTATACGCTCCCTACCTCTAGACACTTTGATCCACAAGTCACCATCTCCTCCCGTCTCAGTAGAAACATAATTAAACAAGCAGGTTCAACAAACATCTTCATCGTAACGCTGGCTGGTTCCAAATTGGGGGTGTTAAAGACAAGGCTGTAACATTCACTATTTTAAACCAGGTGCACTTTGCTGATAAAACCACCTTGGATTCCTCTCTATCTCCACCATCATGGGAGTCAGTCTGCAGCTAATTCAATTCACTACAGGTGATATAAAATAAAGGTCAAGAGTACTAGGCAAATGTTTTAAGACCAGACAACATTCAGATTACAGTAGTAAAAACCTATGGTCACGAAGTAACCACAACTTCCAGTCAAGCTGTTGCATACCAACTATGAAAATAGCTTTTAGCCAAATGCATTATTAGAACCTCCATGCCTGCAGGGTATACAATCTATGCTTTTGATGAGGTTACTGCCGCAGCATCCATCAAACCTGTGACCTATACCAACAAGAATAACTATGGGGACAGGTTGATGACATCAAAGATAGACACAAAAAGCTGGAGCAACTCAGCTCAAAGTAACAGGCAGCATCTCTGGAGAGAAGGAATGGGTGATGTTTTGGGTCGAGACTCTTCTTCAGACTGGCTAGGGATAAGAGAAACGAGGGATATAGATGGAGATAAAGAACAATAAATGAAAGATATGCAAAAAAGTTACGATGGTAAAGGAAACAGGCCATTGCTAACTGTTTGTAGGGTGAAAATGAGAAGCTAGTGTGACCAACTATCCTATAGCAAGCAGGAGATAGATCACTCGACGAAAAAGTACGGTCATGGGCAGATTCATGGGTAATTTTCGGTGCCATTTCCGTAACCGGCTTCCGTCTCCGCACCAAAGATCCCATAGGATACTAGTGCGGAGACAGAAGCCGGTTATGGAAACATCCTCGTCAAAATCAAACTTATTTGGGAAAATTCATCTCCTCATTTTCAGAATTATAATTAATTAACATAAATTGTTCCCCCGCAACACTGATTACACTGCAAAGCGGGTCTTGTTACGGAAATGGATGAAAAAAGGCCCATCTTCTGCTCCGTTGCGTACTACACGTCAGTCCATTGCATTTAGCAGGAGTGGTCTATCTTGCTTGCTGTAGGATCTTTCGGTGAGGGCGAGAGGCAAAGGCAGAGAGAGGCAGAGGCAGAGAGAGGCAGAGAGCGGGAGGCAGAGAGAGGCAGAGGCAGAGAGAGGCAGAGAGCGGGAGGCAGAGAGAGGCAGGCAGAGAGAGGCAGGGGCCGAGAGGGAGGCAGGGGCCGGGAGAGAGGCAGGGGCCGGGAGAGAGAGGAGGCAGGGGCCGGGAGAGAGGCAGAGAGGCAGGGGCCGGGAGAGAGGCAGAGAGAGAGGCAGGGGCCGGGAGAGAGGCAGAGAGAGAGGCAGGGGCCGGGAGACAGAGGCAGAGAGAGAGGCAGGGGCCGGGAGAC